>JANEYF010003008.1:350000-1059766 GCA_029963845.1 Rhamnusium bicolor | reverse complement strand
AAGTTGCTGTCGTCATAATTGACTCAATCATGTCGCGAACGTTTACTCTAACAGGACAATGGTCTAGTGTGTTAAGTGCCGACTTTTATCCACCGATTGAATTGGACAGTAGGTGTCATTATGGATTAGGATTAATTGGTTTCTATTCTTACAACTCCATATTAAATGTTGATGAGAAAATAATAAGTTTGCATACACAACTTCGCCTAAAGAAAGCGTTCCGATAGTGCTGTTGATACAGCCAGGAGCATATGAAATTGATGAAATTCACAAGGAAATACAGCGAAACATGTTAATTAAGGAACGTGTCAAGCAGAAGACTGTTGGAGCTAGCGAAGAAGAATACAAGCAACAACTATTCTCTCTACATGCCAACAATAATACGTTAAAGTGTGAAATTATGTCAAAGTACGAGATTAATTTTACAGTGGAAAACACTTTAGCTGACCTACTAGGATTTGAACATAAACGATTTGCTGCTAATAAAATCCATGCGTCAACGCTGCCAGTTAATATTATGAAAATTCGAATCATACGTGTAGATTGCAACATTACTTCAGGTGCTTATATAAATGGCGAGGAGGCACATACGCTCTTCGAATTCGACATAGACGTCGAACCTGGCTATAAACTTTCCAGAGCCTCGACATATTATTTATATGCCCGTCAAACCGGAAGGACGTCAGTTTATCGACAACATTACTCTCCGCATTTTGGACGATCACGGCGAATTAATCGACTTTCGAGGTGAAAAAATTATTATAAAGCTTGAGTTGAAAAAAATTACCATAATAGTCAACATGGGCTTCATATATAACCGTCAGTTCGTTCATCCCTACTACTATCACCACGATAATCACAATTACGTTAGACGGAAACAATCAAGTGAAGAAAATTTAGACTCTCATAAAATAAGAGTTCATCCAACAACTACTTTAGTCGTTCTACAAAGCCATTAGTGCCAACAGTGAATCAACAGCTCTCACCTGAAGACTATAACTTTGTGCAATCGCTTGCCGATTACTATTTTTCGGACAATAGATAACAATAACAGCGAAAAATGGCGTTAACTCATTCAACTGCAAGTGAAAAATGCGACGTATTTGATGATCCAATTTTTGACAACTCCATTGTGAGTCTACACGAGCATACTTATAAACCATATGGATCACCGATATATAGAAACTCAGATGAAATACGCATTCCAGTTCATTTTCAAGATTTAATTCTCGACATCTCCGAGAGTTACATATACATCGAGGGGAAGTTTACGCCTGCTGAAGCCGGTAAGACATGCTATTTGGCTAATAATGCATTTGCATTTCTCTTCAATGAAATCCGCTATGAGCTGGGCGGTGAGCAGGTGGCAATAGTTCGTAAACCAGGTATAACATCTGCAATGAAAACTATGCTTTCCTATGGAGACAGTCAAAATTCCGTATTATTAACACATGGCTGGGGACTTGGCGAGGATAAACAAGATATATTGGATATAACTAGTCACGTCTTCAGCGGCAGACTACCTCTCAAATATATCATGGGTTTTGCCGAAGACTATACAAAGGGGATTATCAATGTAAAACAGGAACTAATATTAATTATAGCTCGATCGTTCAAGAACTGCTATATGGGTGAGGTAGATGCTACTCTAGAAATTAACAAAATTGAATGGAAAATTCAACACGTCGTACCCGAAGATAGACTGAAACTGAAGTTAATGTCTCGCATAAACAAATCTTCTTCGATTGCTGCACGTGTTAAAATAGCTTATCGTATGTGGGACCTGTATGAGTTGCCTGCTTTGCGAGAAACATCATCCGATATTTGGGCGATAAAAACCAGTACAAGTTTAGAAAGACCTCGTTATATCATTGTGGGATTTCAAAGTACCGAAAATTTAGACAACAGGGCAAAGGATGCGACGGCCTTTCTTAATGCCAATGTCAGCGACATTCGTCTATATCTAAACTCGAACGTTTACCCATACGAGAGATGGAATTTGGATTTCTCTAAAAAGCTATTCGGTCCAGCCTACTATGTCTACATTAACTTTCAACGTAGTTATTACAGCAAGGAAATGAGCGAGCCAATACTAACTTATGGAAATTTTATGAATAATCCTCTTTTTGTCATCGACTGCTCTCATCAATCGGAAGCCGTGAAATCATCCACTGTCGACATTAAGTTAGAGTTTGAAACTAGGATGAATAAGTTTCCTTCTAATGTTAAGGTCTTTGCACTAATTTTACATGATGCATTGATAAATTACAGCGCTTTTGATGGTTCCGTTCATTTGAGATAAATAATGTATCACTCTAATAATTAATTTTTATTGTTAACTCATATATAATACTATAGTACTAGCTATATGTTTAATATTGTAATGAATAGGCAATAAATTAAATGTAATAACAATAAATACGACTTTTATTTCTATCATAAGTATGTCATATTATAAGTATTTTAAATAAATTACCTTTATCTCAAAGCCAATTTAACAAGAATAAACAAGTCTCTAACTGTAAACATTTCAAACGTCATCTGTTTCTCCCACTTCTTCATCGAACTTATATATACTAGCAGAATCAGATAGGTCTATAGTTAGTTGACTAAAACGTTTACAAAATGTGGATGGCATATGCTGAAGCTAGTGACAGTAAGAGTGAAGTTGTTGATTTAAACAGTGCAGTCATTAGACTACAAGGTACATTAGACCGTCTGGCATTTGACGCAGATCATGAAGCGGTGTATGGTATGGAGCGATTTTATTCTACATCAGAATGCGAAAATCTTGCTGAAAATTATAATTGTGCATATAATATATGTGAAAGATATTTAACTAGTCAAATTAATATCGATGTACTAGTACACAGATTGCAGGAGCTGCATTTAACTCGTTTTATTTTCGATCTCGAAAACTTTCTTCCATCACATCTACAAAAATATTTAAATAGAATAGCTACCGACGACGGCAATTATGACAGTGGAGTGGAAGAGGCTGAGGAGGCAGAAGAGAAGGATGATGTAGATACAGTTCTGAGAGCAGTTCCAGAGGAGGGGTCAGAAGAAGAAGATGGAGAACTGAAACGTAATCAATAACACTGATATTTATAATTATTTTTCTTTAATTGTACAGTGTAAATCCTAAATAAAACTTATTACCACGTTAACTATTCTTTTTATTATAATAACAATAAGCACAACACTCAGTAAACAATAAACATATTACATAAATTAAATGAATAATAAAGAAACCCCATTAACGATCTAATGGATCTAATGCAATAAATCTCTGCTAGAAAAAATTTAATTATATAATATAATATGCAGGGTAAAAATTGTCATTCCATTTGATAATTGTTGCATAAAATATTCATAGACATTCAAGCAATTTAAACTATAAAATGCAAATGAGTTGAAGTTTATTGTTAAATATAGGTGTTTCTGTATATAAAAATCTTTTTTAGATACAATAGCCCATTAATTATAGCTTCCCTCAGTTCTATAAAATAAAATCTCATTTGGTTTTCACATTATTAGACGTTCTAAGAGATAAACTATTTAAGTACATATCTTTCAGATCGGAAATCTCGGTAAAGCCATTTAAAATAAAAAAATGCAAATCAGTTGAAGTTTTTATTGTCATGCAGGTGTTTTTGTATATAAAACTCTTTTTATAAGATAAAATATCCCTTCAATTATAACTTGCTTTCTCATTCCATTTGGTAATTTAATGCATCATAAATTATTCACCTACTGCCGTAAACATGTGTGACGTCAGAGGATGAGGATGAGGTGCCAGAATCGGCCAAAACAATCTACTCATGGATAATAAACAAATCAATTAAAACCGTGTTTGTATAATTATTTTCTGCCATATTTGTGCTACATAGCTATTCAAATTAGGTGCAAATATCACTAACGTCAAATTTATTTAGAAAAATAACATCTGTTGTCATTACAAAATGACAAAACAAAAATTTCAATGGCCCACCCGTTATGATATACCAAAAGACTAATATTCTTGGTAAGGTTACAGAAAAGTGCCCATAAATCGAAAACGGTGTGCATTAGATATAGAGTATATTACCTTTTTTAAATAGGTAAATGTATCACCTTTCCGAATCAGTAATAATATACAGGGCATTCCATTTAAAAAAATTGACTTTTCGTGCATTTTTCTAAGTCACTTGTAGAAAGCGTTCTCTAACTCACCCTGTATAATATTCGAAACATTTGATTAATGGAGGAGATGCCCCAGGCCTTGCCTAGCCGCAACTAAAAAATTATCTTTTAATTGCTGCGTAGGTAGGAGAAAACACGATTTATAGAAAGTCAAATTTTTGGCAATAAATTCAGAAAAGAATTATTATCTCGAAAACGGCTTGCGATAGGTATAGGGAAATATTAATAAAAGTTACTCAGAAAGAGACGACGATCCAAAAAACGCAAAAATATACAGGGTATTCCATTTAAAATAACGAAGATGTTGCCAGTTTTACGTATAAGTGGCAACACCGCACTTTCAAAAATATTTTAGTTGGAGAGATCATACTCGATTATCTTGGTAACCAAAATTTCAAAGCAATCGGTTGATCCGTTCTCCATATACTTCTAATACTCCACCCACCGTGGCTCACCCTGTATATGTATATACATATATTTTTTTCTTTTTTAATAAATAAAATAAAAAAAAGTAGTTTTAATTTCCTTTTTTTGTGTGACATCTGATAGATATTTACGACGATATTTATAAAAGATGTATTAACAGAAAAAATAATAGATAAAATACACAAAAATGCAATGATGAATTAAACGATTAAACTAGTGGCATTCTCTATGACTTGTTAGGCACTGTATTCTAGGGTCCTAATTTTGTTAGATATGACTGAAAAACAATGGAAAATATAAATACATAATATATAACATCGCATGAAAAGAGCCCATTTAAATCACAAATAAATCTAAATGTCTTCATTTTCAATTGATTCGCGCATTTGAATTTCATTTTTCAAGTCACCTTCGTCAATCACTGCTAATATACCAAAAATAAAGTTTTGATTTCTATTAAATTTCTCCTTAAGGTCCCTATGCTTTACTTGTAAGTACTTTAAAATATCGAGGAGCAGTTGTACTTAATTATATATATTGCTCTTTGTGAGATATAACATCATTCATGGACTTTTACGCTTATTTTTAATGCAAATTTAAAAATTGGAAACAATTTCTGAACACTGTTGAATTGTTACTGAACATTCCTCTATCTGTTTAAAATCTTAGTTTTACGAAAAATGTTCCGTTCGCCTTCCATAAAACTCAAAGACGAATTCCTTGAGTCAATAAAATAAAAAAGGTCTTATACACTTTTGGCCTATTGACTTGTGTTAACAAAAACAAAAGGATCACAAAGGAGACAGACTCAAATACAATTTTTCAGACGCATTGAAAATGACACTTTATACACGATAAAATGAATAGATGTCATTCAAAATGTTAAAAGTATTATTATTTTTTTAAATTTATGACACTATCAATTTAGTATTTTATATTAATAATAATTATTAACATTTTTATTAACAATATATTATATAAATTATTTTCTGGTGATGAAATTCTCGAATAAAAACAGGCGATGTAAAAATTCAAAACAAACACAGCATACTTTCCGTAAAAAAAAGACTTGATTTTTATTCTATTAACCCTGCGTATTAAAATACTATTTTTTGCAGTACTGTAAGAATAACAAAAATTTAACATCTTTTTGGAATAAATATTAGGGCACTAAATATGTTGGTTCCGAAAATTCTGGAGTTGTAGGGTTGTAATCTTGATGTGAACTAGCACTGAATAGTTTCCACACAAAACACTAAACATTAGGTTTGTTGAAATAGTAATATTGTAAAACGTTAATTATTTAAATCCCCGACCTATCATCGAATATTTAAATTTTATCCTTTGGATTGTCGAAATGCTTTTGTAATTCATTGCTTAATGGATAAATAACTGTTACCCTGTAATTTTTACTAAGACCAATGGACAACCGGGATTCATAGGGATTTTGTACAAATTTTGAACTGACTGAATTTTGATGGAAAATCCAATAAATTATTTATTTTTAAACGAATTAGAAGTGTTCTCTAAATCCTAAATTTAGTAAAAATAAAAAAATAAATGAAAATAAAATAAAAAAATAATATTTAAAAATATGGTTAGTAACCTCGTTTGTTAGATTTTCAATAACAATTTTAATTTTTTATTTATTTTCTTTTCATAATACTGTTATTATTTTGTGGGGCTTATGTTCGCGACGAGCTAGTTTTCATTTGATTTAAATTTTTTGGTTCAATAAATAGGTTAAGATTTGCAATAATTATTTTATCAAATTTTTTCTTATGTAACCCCACACTTACGATACATTATTCGAATTAGGAAAATACTACCCTTCATAAAATACCACAAACTGCCCCTACCGCCATTTAAATATAATGACCTTGCCCCATATATTTTGAGATAACGGTGATACAAATTTCAAAATGACGTCATAGTATGCAAATTTTTTCTTATTTATGGGTTTACTTTGGATTGCACAAGGACCTGTTCATACACTTATTGTATACTGTACAGGGTGGGCCAAATTAGATGGGATTTGGGGTTTTCTCTAAAACTATGGCAGATAGACAAAAACCAATATAGGTGTCCTGAGCTCGACTTTCGAGAAACAAACAATGGCGCAAACCGCGATCGTCTATCTTTTTCGACTACCGAGCTACAGAGCTGTTTTGGAAAATTGGCATTTTTTGATGACCTTTTATCTCAATTACCACGTGTCGAATCGAAAATCGAATAACACATTCTTAAAGCACTTTTTTGAGTAGAATCCGTTGTTGATAAGAAGAAAATTATGCATGCCTCAGTTCTCGAGATATAGATATAACTTGTGTTTTTTTTTAATGGAACACCCTGTAAATTATTTCTTTATTCGATCACAACTTAAATTAGCTTTCCAGCAATATATCATATGTCATATTTGTCTCTAGAGAAAGTGGTTAATTTTCGAAAAATTAAATATATTAGTGAGGAGGTCATGGAAAACTATTAACAACAACAACACTTCTTATTATAATTTTGGCAAAAATAGGAAAAACGAAACAACAATAAATGTTCGAATTGTCTTCCATTGACATATATGCATATTTATCGTATTTCTAATATTTATTGAGAAGGCCATGGTAAAAAAAAGAAAATCGAAATAATCGTAAATCAAAAACTAATTTGTTAGTTAATTGTGATTGAGCATTGTTAAAAATGGTTCAATTTATTAATTATGAAAAATATGATAGGATTAAGTGTTTTATAGAATGCGGTGAAGATTCAAAATTTTCTTCGGGATCATTGTTGGGCTCATTTCGGAATTGATTTTCAAGACGATTAAAATAATTTCTCGCTGGACATTGTCTATCAGGATATCGTTCGGCATAAAGGTGTCTAGCCGCGACGGCATTTTTTCTCCATTCCCCATAAATAATTAATAATGTCCACTTTTTCACCTCTTGTATAAATTTGCGGCATTTGAACACAATTAACAAGAATTTTAAACAATTTTTAAAGACACAATTAAAACACCGGTAAACCAATAAATGTTTGACAAGCTAAATATTTCATTGTTTTCAAAGCCACCTGAATTAGTTACTTCTTAACATTTAATTAGATCAAAATTGTATTTTCTTATTTTCTTTTAGCTGTAATATTGTTTGTGTTTAGCGCACATTTTAATACGACATATGAATAAATTCCTTATTAAAAGTACTAACAAATGGTACCACAGAACCAATAGGGTTCCATTTGAAAAAAATTAGTTTTTCCCCAAAAATCATTTTGATGAACTTGATTTGCTCATAAATCACGTAATTTAGTATTTTTGAAGGATTTCGATTTTTCTAGCATTACACGGGTCATTTATAATAAATCGGAACCGTCATGGCACACTTAAATGGAAAAATAAAATTATATTATAAAAAATACTGACGTTTGAAATGTCACTTATTTGGTATCGCTGGATTCAGAAAATTATGCAGAATTCAAAAACGCAATAATATACAGGGTGTTCCATTTAAAAATCGAAAGTTAGTGTCACTTCCGGCGAAACCGGAAGTGAAAAAATAAATCACTTGTATGTCAAAAAGTGCTGCTTACTATGTATATAGGATGTCCCAAATTTCAATTAATTATCTTCAAAACTAAAGGAGGAAAGGGGGTGTGACATGATCCTGTTACACCCGATATTTCGGTAAATATATATTAACGAGGAAATAATAATGTTATCAACGACTGAATTCCCAACTATGTGTTTTCAAAAATCGTATACTATTTTACAATTTCGTTTTTCTTTTTTTTGAATATTTTCATTTACATATTGTTTTAATTTTCTTTAGTTTATTGAAAAATACTGCCTTGTTTATTATGATTTACATTAAGTAAATCGTAATAAAAACAGCAAACCCGAGAAAATTAAATCAAAATATATTATTCTACAGATTAAAATTGTCGGAAACAGGACAAACAGGTTAAAATAAAAACACTACCTTGCCTACGTTTTGTTACTTTTGTTTAATATACATAAACTTCTTCAGGGCTAAATAGCCAATTACGTGTAGGCATAACAATTGAAAATCCAACCAATTTCAGTCAAGTCAATAACATGTTTTAAAAATATGTATTTGTCTAAATATTTTTGAAAACATTTTATTGTTTGGGTTTTCAATTGTTATGCTTACAGTGTGATAAAAGTTTCCTGTTTTGGAAATTTCATGGTAACATCATTAATTGACTATTGCGGCAAGGTGGCGTTTTTATTTTAACCTAACTGTCCTGTTTCCGACCATTTTGATCTGTAGGAGATGATTTTTCAAGGACACAAATTTCACATTTTAATCAAAATATATTATTTTAAACTATACCTGTTTGTTCTCTAATAGCTTAAGAAAGATACAACTTGCACCTTTTACAAGTATTCTGAATGTATCCTGTTTTACAGAGGCACCCACATTATTGTAATACACTATTTGAGAGGATTTTAATTACACACATTTTTTAAATAAAAATATTTCTAATCGTAACAATTGATCAACGATATCATTTTAAATAAAATGCAGATTTACTAGGTCAAGGGTATTTATATTTATACTAATATCAGTGCCAATAAAAACACTTCTAAATTTACAGTCTTGACCACAAAACCACAATTTTCTTTGCGTGAGCTGTGCTATACTTTCTTTTAGTTCACATACCTTCAGATTATGCTTGGAACAATTGACGCAACTTCTCTAACGTTTATTTACTTAACTGGTATTATCTTCTAATGATGAGGAGATTTTCGCCTCACCATTTTTCACTTTTCTGACGTACAACTTATCTGACGAATTCAGGTATGTGCAGTTGCGGACAATAAAAAAATGAACCAGTTCTTCTTGCGTAATGTAAAAGTGCCTTTTTAAATTTATTATTTCATTAATATGAGGCATAATTTCTTTGTTGTCAGAATGCAACAATATTAATCACCCCAATACACATAACCCAATTTTAGCAAAAATTTGTGATAAGAGTTGTCCCATTTTTTATTGTCCGCAACTGTACCTGATTAATATTTGTAGGAGTTGCCTTTTGTATATCGTTGACTTCATCAAACAAGTATAATTATTAGTGAAGGAATTGTAGTCGGGCTTAGCTCATAGGTTAGCTCATAGTCATTTATATTCTAGCTTTTATTAAGTTCAGTATTTAAAAACCTATCACACCAATAATTCTCACAAAAAATGTGAATGGTAAGTTTCAGATAAAAAAGTTTTTTATATTTTTCTCCGGTACAACACTAATATTGGTAAAATATTGTGAAGAAGTTGCCAATATTAAGAACCACGTATTGGTTTAATATTCATGTGAAAACTCAGTTGACATAAAGCGAGAAACTAACGGAATAAATATATCTACCGCGAACTTTTACAATCATATTGAATGCCAACCACAGGTGAACTATATTCGATATTCAAATAAAACTGAGCGGTGTACAAAACATTAAATAGTAATACTGTAAAAAAGGAATGGCTAATCACCAGAATCTCAGTAAAGATAATACATTATGTTAAAATGTTTATTAATTTAAATAAATATTGGCTAATCAGTTTAAGACGGTTTGCACCAACATAGAATTAATACGGAATTTAAACCAACATTTGCATTAGGTATCGATCAATATTAAATTAAACATATTGAGAAAAAAAATAACTTGAATGAGCCTAGTTAAACCTTTAATACCTACATATACGAGTATACTTTTAATACTTTAAAACCCAGAACTGGATCAACAAATTTTTAGGTACGAAGTGCTCAAATAAATTACACCTCAGCTCACAACTCTCAGCAACTTAAGTTTAAAAAATATTAGTTTTTATATCACATTATTTTGTAAAAATGAAATGAACGAAACCATAAAATAAAAATTGAAATATGTTTTTTAAGAAAATAATAAAAAATAAAGAATACTCTGAAATTAAAAACAAATAATATTTCATGCTTTAAATATTTTTTTGAATTTTAACTGTAAAAGTGTTTATTATATTGCGGCAATCCATATTTTTCAATATTTAAAAGTGCCGAGGCCTTTAACCTGTCTTATTTTATCGTTGAACGCTTCTAGTCATTACCACCTAAGAACAAGGCATCAGTGCTTCGGCGTGACGTCACAACTTCTAGTCCATCCAAATCGGCGTAATTTGCCGTGCATACTGTAAAAATAAATAATAAACAGCGCTAAATTATTTTTACCGTTTAGTAAGAGATTCCTGTAAAACCGGGATTGTCAGTCGTGAACTGAGCCCCTACATTGCACCCCATTAGTTGTTTACACGCATATTAAACTATTGTGACAATGATTATAACAATAGTTCTTAGATTTACATGTCAAAGAAACAAATCAGAAAATCGAAGCGATATAATAAAATAAATTTTAATGGAAAATTTTAAACACAGTTTATCAATAAATAAGTGTTTTTTATACTACGGTTAACAAACAAGAATTACCGTTTAGAAACATTAAAGACTGAAGATATTGATGTAGGTCTAACTGGTCATTAAGTAAATAATTAGTTGCCCCGACTATTGTCAAATTTAAAAAATTCGGTTGATTTATTAAATTTAATTTAAAGCTTTATTGTACATGTAGTATTAAGGGTAGCTTAAATTAAGAAAATTGTGATCTGACTAAAATACGGTTTGTAAAAGGTTGAAACTGTTTTTTGGGGTTAACAAAGTAAAATGTATTTTATTATATCGTAATGATTATATAATCAGTTATTACATTACAAAGTAACGGCTTATACGGTTTAATTTTTAGAATATTTATAGAAAACCACATAATATGTGCACTTATTTTTATTTATATTTACCTACCCAAATATTTTTCAAACTACCAAAATTTTACTACTACCAAAATACTGAACTGCAAAACATACAAAGTATCAGGCTATTTTGATTATTTTTGTCTGTTAATGTATTCAATTTTTGTTTTTAGTTTTATTAAACGGTCAGTAGTTTTGCCATGACAGTTTTTAAGTAAAGCATTTGTGGTGCAAGTTAATATAGTAATTTGTAATATGTTTCCGACTACGAATTTCGCAATCACTGAAATTTATTTTTATTGAAGTAATTTAAAACAAAATAAGTAACAAAGCCTCTCTTATGAATAATCAATAATTCTTTGTCATAGTCTTGCAATTATTTGTTAAATATAATGTAAATAGATGAGACCATTTCTGCTACTTTTTGCGAGGAAATACAAACCACTTCGACTTAAATTTCGACGATTATAATAAAATATCTGATGTGGCCAGCACATAACTTTCTTATATGAGTATATATCATCCTGATCTAAAAAATCATTCTATTTAATACTTCACTTACCTCAATTAAATTTTAATGACGTACCTTAAATGTTTCATTAAAATTTTTAAATAGTTAATTATCAGCGTCATTCAATACTGTCAATAATAATTCATGTCAAATATTTTAATAATTTTTTGTTATTGACATTGACATTTTTGTAACTGAATTAGAATTTTCAAATTTCAAACTGTTAAATTTATCCCAACCCCATTTTATGAGGCCAAATGTGTAAAATATTTCAATTTATATCAGCTTTATTTAAGTATTTGGAAAATATATTTTAATCGCTTGATATAGTAGACACGATTTATAATCTTTCATCAAGAATATATTTTTTTGGAAAGTCAAATACAAAAAAAGTTTGGGTCCAATAAACCCCCTTTCAGCTGGCCAATTTTGCTCATCACCGAATTTTTCATTGTCTTTGGGCTTTAGAACAAGTGTACCAAATTTGAAGGTTTTATGTCAAAAACTATGGTTGCCATCGCTATACTACAGACATGCGGACAGATTTTTTTTCATAAAGTTATGTTTTTTTCATTATAATTCGTCGAGATTCGTCCAGAAATGCAATAAAAATTCTTTAATTTTTTTTCCCAAAATTGTACTTTTTTTTTCTTTTCATTCATTACGTCTCTTGTGTCACCTAAAATGTTGTAGACAATTTTAACCAGCCAAATTTGGGACGTCTCCCATTAGTATTTTTTGAGTTATCGCGGATACGCACAAGCACCGATAGACATCATTCGGAAAATAGTCAGAATGGATTCAGGAAGGTTCAAAACGTATAAATCAATCAAAATCTCGAGGTCGAAAAAAAATTACGATTACTACCAAACTTTTTTGTGTTTGCCTTTACAAAAAAATATATTCTTGGTGAAAGATTATAGATCATGTCTACTATATCAAGCCAATAAAATATAGTTTCCAATTACTTAAATAATGCTGATGTAAACTTAAATTTTTTATACATTTGACCTCATAAAATGGGGTTAGGATAAATTTAACAGTTTGGCATTTGAAATGTCTAATTTAGTTACAAAAATGTCAATGTCAATAAGAAATTATTAAAATATATGACATGAATTATTATTGACAGTGTCGAATGACGCTGATAATTAATTATTTAAAAATTTTAATGAAACATTTCAAGATAGCTATTAAAATTTAATTGAGGTTAGTGAAGAATTAAATAGAATGATTTTTTTACATCATGATGATATATACTGGTATAAGAAAGTTATGTGCTGGCCACATCAGATATTTTATATAAGCAAATGGTATTTTGCGGAAGTCGACAGCTTATAACTATGTTTATCACAATTGAATAATAGCAGAGGTAATATATTATGAATTTTAAATTAAATACCATTAATACATAAATTTGAATGAATTAGGAATTTTATTTACGCATTGTTCTCTTCGTAAAATAAAAAATAGTTGGGATTGATGAAGGTACCTATACAGGGTGAGTCAGTTTTTTTGTAGACAAACTTTAATAGGAGATAGAACACATGTTTTTAAAAAGAAAAGTTCCTATAAACATATGTCGTAGAACGCTTCGTTTCCGAGATACAGGGTGTTGAATATAATTTTTTTTTCTCGAATTTTTTTGAGTATGTATTTGTATGTATTGTATTTGAGTATGGCTTGATATAACAAATATTTATTTTGACTACATTGGAAAGAGATAAAGAATAAAATATTTCGGCTTTTTAGAATCCTTAACAAACCATATTTAGGTAGGTTTCGTTGAAAGAATTAAATATTTAGCCGATAATTGATAATAAATAAATTACTTAATTTAGTACCACATCAAACACTAAAAATCAAAATAACTCCGAAACGCACAGGAATTTCGAAACAGAAGAAGGGACATTATTTTTGTTAAACTATATGTAGATAATGAAAATAACAGTTCTTTTTTAAAAATAGTCATTGGTGTAGAAATTCTGTTTAAGAAAGGGGTTGAGCAGTCCCTCCACTCCGCCACTGTGCAAGTTTTTGAACATTCTTATTGCTTGTTTTATGCCCCTTAATTAATAGGCATTATCCCCCAAACATGGAAAAAATCTAAGCATTCGTTTATAAGTTATAATGAAAATTCGAGAAAATAAAATTATATTCAACACCCTGTATCTCGGAAACGAAGCGTTCTACGACATATGTTTATAGGAACTTTTCTTTTTTAAAAACATGTGTTCTATCTCCTGTTAAAGTTTGTCTACAAAAAACTGACTCACCCTGTATATCAAGTAATTATTTATTACTTTACGTTTTCAGTTATCACTAATTATAATAATAATAATACTTTTTAAATTATAAATGTGAAGTAAAATCTATAAAACTTGGTTATTATTTTTAAAAGCTGCTAACATACATTTATGCATTCATAAGTTGGTAATTCTCTTACAATTAGATATCGTAAATCCAAATGTATTTTATTGTAGTTTGTCACTATTACTGTTTATATACAGGCTGTAACAAATTCGCTTCTCACTACAGGGATCTCGGAAACGGTAAGAGATACAGCATCGGTTAAATTAGGGCAAAGTTGCAGAATTTGGTGATCAGGAATATGCCGTTGAGAAATCGAAAATATCTCTTGCCGTTCTTGAGATTTTTGAAAAAAAAGTAAAATTTTGAATTTTCGTTTTTCTTTTTTCTTGGCGTTATTTGAAGAGTAATCGAAAAACTAAATACACATTTTCATTGTCACTTTTTATTCTTTACAAGATAACGTAAAAAAGTTTTTTTATAAGACGTTTCGTCTTTTCACGACCATCATCAAGTACGTTATTTTAAATACGGACCTGTATTTTTTATTGCATTTTTTTGTAGCATTAACGTTACTTCATTATTCTTCATAATTAATAATTAGTAACAATGAAACTATAAAAATTTAATAAACAGGTAGGAATACAAATAATAGCACAGTAAATAAATTTTAACAAAGAACAACAATAATGATAAATAACAATTAATAACATAATAACTACGAATAGATTGATGAAAATAGTATAAATTGTTATAATGTACAATTTATAATAAGTATTCAAACAGATTTCCATTTACATTCCTACATAAATCTATTCTTCGACGAATATTTAGCACTGCCCTCTGAATATCACGTCTTCGTAAAGAATTAAATCCATTTACAATATTTGCTCTTAATTCGGCAACATCATTTGGTACCGTTTTATAGATTTTATTTTTAAGTGACCCCACAGGTAATAGTCCAAAGGCGAAAGGTTCGGTGACCTCGCTGGCCACTCGACTACTCCACGATTACCAATCTATTTTTCAGGAAATTGTTGATGGAGAAATTGTCTTACGTCTCTAGTATTATGAGGTGGTGCCCCATCTTGCTGAAACCATAAATTTGGCAATCTGTTCAGTGGTAATTCGTCTAAATAATCTGAAAATGTTGTTCTCATAAATTCAAGATAACCTGCACCATTTAAATTTTCTTGACAAATAAACGGTCCGAGAATTCTATCGCCATAGATGCCAGCCCATACGTTGAGACCAAATCGAACTTGAGCTCGAATTGGTCGATTAATTCGTGAATTTTCTACCGCCCAAATATGTTCCGTATTTCTATTAAAGATGCCACAATTGGTAAATTTAGATTCATCACTACAAATTATTTCATTTAAAAAATTGTTGCTTCTGTCAATTTGCTGCCTCAGCCAGATACAGAATTGCAAACGTCTTTCTCGATCACCTTGTCGCAAACAATGAGAGATATGTATTTTATAGGGTTTCATGTTGTTATTTTTTAATACTCGCCAGACTTTCATATGTGAGGTATTTGGTAAATTAATGGTATTGGCTATTTCTCTGGTCGATTTCGACGGGTCATTATTTATCTAAAATAGGAAACATAATATAATTTAAAAAATATTATGTAATATTACAATCACATCACATTTTAGATCACAAAACCTATACAACATAATATGAGTAATCTTTGAACAAATATTAGCTAGCTCTGCGCAAATATCTAAGAATCTTTAAGTACGCACCTGATTCAAAATAGCATCATTTTCATTTTGTGTAATTTTATTGCCATATGGTGTTCTGGCTTTCATAAGTGAACCAAATTCCCCAAGATTTCGATCTAACTTTTGAAATAGGGATCGGTGGGGCTGTACTCTTTCAGGGAAATTGTTCCTCATACGTATCACTAGCTCTCCGTGAATTTCGATTACACATGTAATAACATTTCAGCATATCTCGCTTTTCCAAATCCAAAAAGGGCATTTTTGAATAATAGTTAATCAGAATGAATTAAAATAACTCATAGACAGTCATAGACAAGCGAAATATGACAGTTACCCGTTATTGTTTTATTTGTTATTCTAAATATCCAAAGCCGCCTTATTAGACTTTATTTTTTGGTTGTTAATTATTTATCATTATTGTTATTGTTCTTTGTTAAAATTTATTTATTGTGCCATTACTGTGTTTCTACCTGTTAATTTAATTTTTATAGTCTCATTGTTAATAATTTAATTAATTATTAATTATGAAAAATAATAAAGTAACGTTAATCTGAAAAAAAGTGTTCTTTTTACTTGATGATGGTTTACAGTTACGAAACGTTTAGCAACATAAAAAGTTTGATACGTCAATGAAGTCGGAGGTTCAAAAGCTACAAAAAAATGCAATAAAAAATATAGGTCCGTATTTAAAATAACGTACTTGATGATGGTCGTGAAAAGACGAAACGTCTTTTAAAAAAACTTTTTACGCTATCTTGTAAAGAATAAAAAGTGAAAATGAAAATGTGTATTTAGTTTTTTCAGTTCGAGTTACCAGAAGCCGCAGTAAGCAGTTATCTGTTAGAACCTGAAGATGGCAGATGAGATTCTGCCGAAACGTCGTTCAGACAACCACGGTCCCTCTCGGGGCCTATCACCTACGCGGGAGTATACCCGGAAAACGAATTTAACATTCACCACCCGCGAAAACCTGAAAAATAATATATATATATATATATATATATATATATATATATATATATATATATATATATATATATATATATATATATATATATATATATATATATATATATATATATATATATATATATATATATATATATATATATATATATATATATATATATATATATATATATATATATATATATATATATATATATATATATATATATATATATATATATATATATATATATAATATATATACATATACATATACATATACATATATATATATATATATATATATATATACATATACATATACATATACATATACATATACATATACATATACATATACATATACATATATATATATACATATACATATATATATATACATATACATATACATATACATATACATATACATATACATATACATATACATATACATATATATATATATATATATATATATATATATATATATATATATATATATATATATATATATATATATATATATATATATATATATATATATATATATAATCAAAATTCGGCGTTAATAGAACTGACAATTTAATTTAAGTATCGTATATTCTTAACGCTAACATGATTTTCCACAAAACACCAAATACTGCACTCGACGCGCATTTCACTAACCAAGTTGGCACCATCTAGAGATGATTAAAACATTTATCAGTTTTAATCATCTCCAGATGATGGTTTAAAAATTCAACTGACATCTGTAGACATACTGACAAGGGAATCCCTCTGATGCTCTGGTGGTAAGTGCTACTACCAATGATGTCTTAGTGACTGATAGCGACCTGCAAAGCAGGTACCATGATCTGAGACCTCTAACCCTGGTGGGCTAAACTATATACTGAATAAGATTTACAGGAATTTTTTTTTTAATATTTAAGGGGTGGCTGCACTCTTACCCAAAATCAAAGATGTACTGTATTATGGATACTTTAAACACATCTGCGTAAAAAAATTCAACTAACATCTATAAACAGCGGATAATTTATTTTTCTATTATTTGGAGGTGGTTTTACACCCCTATCTTTGATATAAGTATTTGTGTCCGATACAGTCATTTGTATGTGCTGTTTTCACACCCGTTTATTATACTTTTCAAATTTTCTTGGTTTAAACAACCATCATCATTGCTCCGTATCCCAGGCGTCATCTCCAGAAGTTGAAGCCAATCAGCGTTTGACTCACGTCCCACACTATACATAATACACAAAACAACACCTTTTCGAAGACGCCATTTTTTAAGTCATTAACGCGCTAATCTAAACAGAAAATATCGAATAAATAAAAAAAATTTCTTTATACTCGTCGTAAACACAACAAATTTTCGAACTGGACAAATTACAAACTGCATAGAGCTAGAATGTAACCTAAATAGAAGGTCAATAGGCAGGTAGTCGCCTAGAGACGCAAACGATATTCGCCCCTCGATACATACATACATAATATAATTCTTGGCCGCTCATCGGTGCCATTTGTTTTGTTTAACTTAATTTTAAGATACTTTTAGACTACAGCTTTGTAAACTTGACTGACGATACCGATACCTTCATGTATGTTGGTCTGATGGTGAATAAATTTATTATTATTATTATTATTAATATAATTCGCGGCGCGGCGGTTGATAACCCCCTCATTGGTACCGGTTTTACATGCAAAAACTAAAGTACACTGTCAAAAAATTACAATTTAATTTATCACTATTATAGGTTTGTTCCAGCAGAAAATCATAAACGGCTTGACGAACTTTTTGAATGCGCATGTCTAAACGTCAACTAGTCGGGAATTAGTTTTCAATTTATACTTCTGGAATGAAATTTTTGCTTTTCTTCTGCGTTTTCGCACTTTTTTTAGTTCTCCACAATATGACATTTGATTGCAACTTATAAATAACATAACCTATAGCCCTGTTTTTGCAATTGTTTTGAATCATTTGTGTTTAAATTTCCCAAAACAATAGTTTTAGAAGATGGAGCGAATTATGTATATCTTAATGCAAACTAGAGAATGCTACTACCATAGAATGTTAGGTTATTCACAAATATGTTTATAATTCAAATAGTCTTAAACGACATTTTATATATGAACTGCGCATGACCAGGCTAGAATCCGTGGAGAATCCGCGAATTCATCAAACCGTTTGAAATCGGTTAGAAACTAATCAGTTGACTTGCCGGAATATTGAACTAGTAGTCAGAATCCCAGATTATTGTCTGCTGGAACTCCAATTTCATTTTGCGCATGTCTAGGACAGTTTGAAACCGTTTCTGACTACTGCTGGAACAAACCTTTAACACGTGTTTTTCGGAATATAATAATTTTAAAAATCCATCTTTGGGATGATAACCAAATTCCTTAAGTCTAGTAATAATAGATCAAGGAGTTTATGATACTGTCGAACATTTTTTTATTTATGAATGTTTACTAATTGGTAACGAACGATACAAATTAGTAACGAAAATCACGAATCCGTAGGGCGGGGGATTTTGCAACTAAATTTGTCAAAGAGACGTTACCAAACAACAAATCTTAAGTGTTTTAAATAAAACTTTATTCATACAAAATCGTTAGCAGGAGATATATTTGATCGGACTATGTCCCAAATAAACAACAACATTTATAATTATTCAGTACAATAAATATTATTATGTTGTTAATTGACACCTAGCCAAAGCGACTCATTTTAGTTACGTCAAACGAAAAATTAATATTTATTTTAACGAAAGGTTTCTATGGATACGTATCAAATTAATTTAAATGGCAATAACCCTAGGGACTTTTTGAAATTTTGCCGATAATAAAGCGTTTTTATTGAAGCTTGTGACAAAAATAAGCAATTTTATTGAATCTAGATACATGTGGAAAATAGTTTAATAATTTTATATTAGGTACCTAATTGTTTGAAAATATCAGGACAGTTAATGACAGTTAGCCAATTTTATAATAATTTTAAAGCAAATTTTAAATTTAAAATTGCTATCCATCATGGTATGGTTTATTGCAACAAACACTAAAATACGTATGCTTTGTCATTAAAAGCTGCTTTAATTGTACTATGATATTAGCCCTTAGAATAGCAAAAAAATGTCCAATCAAATATCTCTAGAGCCGAGTCTAGAGCATTGATAAAATAATGTATCATAAGTCATAATGTGCTGTTAACACCTGGGCGATTAACATAATGTAACAATTTTTGCTCCAAGATGAAATAATATGTCTAAAAATTACAATTTTATTTTTTCAGGACTGTCGGGAAATTTGATGACGGGATTTTGGTTTTCGACATTTTTGTTTGTCCGGATATTAGTTTGTATTTTAGATGTCCAGATTTACGCTAACGGGAAATTGGTTGTCGGGATTAGGACCTAAACTCTTTTTCAAAAGTGCATTTTTTTGATAAGTAAATTATTCACCTAAATCGATCTGTTTCTGGCCATAGAATCATTATATAATTATACACAATGTTCCTGGAAAATCACAGAGTACACAAAATCACAACAATGATGTTATGCGTTATTCGCCATTTTAGATAACCCTTCACTACGCATATCTGTTGCACAATGCGCCATGTAATGTCATCGCGCTGCGGCGCTAGCCAACATTCAGGAACATGGATGAAGATTGCGCGAATATTAAAAATATTCGAGAACATAGAACCAAATACCTACATCAATTTTGAATCAATACAATAGACTTGATAGGTATAATTTAAAAAACAAGAAAATTAAGTAAGTATGTATATATACGAGTACTATAGATCTTATTATTTCTGATTAATTAATAATATATGTAGTCTGTCATTTTACTACTATGTGAAAATACAGAAAATAACCATTAATGCAAAAAGATATTTGCCTATTTTAGTCGTATAAATCTAGTTATATTGTGTCTTCATCTGGCGCAGTAAGGTTTATTGTTACTTATTTTGATTAACATTTTAGTTGAGCATATACTCGAACATTTTTCACCATAATTGGTAATCTATATATAGTTGTATTCAACTGTATTCAACTGTATTATTATACAGCGCCCTCCATGAAATAAATATATTTAACCCTTATATCTCACCCACCGGTTAAAGTATTAAGAATTTTGGATTTTTTTCTTTAGTCAGCCTGTTGAAGATAATCAGCTAGACAGATAGGCCCTACATTGGCGAAATATAGATTTGTACATATTGGGACAAAATTTTAGAACAATATAAATGTCCAATATTGGTTATAATTATTCTGAAAATATATGGATTACACTGCTAGGTCCTACATTGGCAAAATATAGATTTGTACATATTGGGATAAAATTTCAGAAAAATATGTGCCCAATATTGATTATAATTATTCTGAAGATATATGAATTACACTGATAGGTCCTACATTGGCGAAATATAGATTTGTACATATTGCGAAAAAAATTTCAGAACCATATGCCCAATATTGGTCATAAATGTCATATATTGGGCCATCACTTATATATTGGGCCTATATGATTTGAACATTGGTCCAATATTTTGTGCTGCTGGTGCAGATTTTGTTCGGTCAATTATTTTCGATCACGCTGTACAACCTGATGGTGCTTTCGGACATGACATATTTGCCTAATTTTCATGATTTTTGCATTTTTTATCATTTTACAGTGACACTAAACTAAAATGTAAAATTTCATATGAAGTAAGACGACCATTATGAAAATAGATTAATGATTAAGGACCGGTTTGACAACTTAATGAATATATAGCACCACTTAACACATAAATTATTGTTTGTCGCATAAGATAATTTTGTACATTATAGATCACTTATCTAGTAGAAAAAAATCAATGGACCTAGTAATTTTAATAAAGGTACAGAGTAGGTGATTGAATTATTACTGAAAACAAAATATCTGATGTGGCCAGCACATAACTTTCTTATATCAGTGTAAGTATATCATCCTCATCTAAAAAAATCATTCTATTTATTTATTCACTTACCTCAATACCGTACCTTGAAATGTTTCATTAAAATTTTTAAATAATTAGTTATCAGCGTCATTCGATATTGTCACTAATAATTCATGTCATATATTTTAATAATTTTTTGTTATTGACATTGACATTTTTGTAACTAAATTAGACTTTTCAAGTGTCAAACTGTTAAATTTATCCTAACCCCATTTTATGAGGCCAAATGTGTAAAATATTTCAGTTTACATCAGCTTTATTTAAGTATTTGGAAAATATATTTTATTCGCTTGATATAGTAGACATGATTTATAATCTTTCATCAAGAATATATTTTTTGTAAAGTCAAATACAAAAAAAGTTTGGGTCCCGTGGACCCCCTTTCAGCTAGCCAATTTTGCTCATCACCAAATTCTTCATTGTCTTTGGCCTTTAGAACAAGTGTACCAAATTTGAAAGCTTTATCTCAAAAACTGTGGCTGCTATCGCGATACTACAAACATGCGGACAGATTTTTTTTTCATAAAGTTATGTTTTTTCATTATAATTCGTCGAGATTTGTCCAGAAATGCAATAATTTTTTTTTTTAATTTTTTTCCCCAAATTGTACCTTTTTTTCTTTCATTCATTATGTCTCTTCTGGTGGTGCCACATCCATCAAATTTAATGTGTCAGTCACACACACACGCACACGCACACACGCACGCACGCACGCACGCACGCACGCACACACACACAGACACACACACACCGACAGACATCATTCTGAAAATCGTCAGAATGGATTCAGGAGGGTTCAAAACGTATAAATCACGCACGCACACACACACACACACAGACACACACACACACCGACAGACATCATTCGGAAAATCGTCAGAATGGATTCAGGAGAGTTCAAAACGTATAAATCAATCAAAATCTCGAGGTCGAAAAAAATCACGATTACTATACTTCCTTATATTAAGTACCTATAAGAAAGTAAAAACGTGAAATTTTTTTTGGTTGAAACAAAATTTCACAGTACAATATTAAATTCCTCGCAAAATAGCTTTAATAATGTTTGATTTAATAATTACTTTTAAAAAATGAAGTATTTTTAATTTAAAAATTACTAGTTTTTATTTAATAGTGCTATGTTGGGAACCGCGAATAATTCAATAATTATTTAAGAAATTTGTAAATAAATTCTTGTAAATAAATTTTCATCAATATACTGAATGAAAATGATTATATTATTATTATCATTTAAGATTCCAATATATTATAATTACCTATTTACCAGTCAAGGATTTTAAATACATAAGAGATGTGATGTAAACTACAATGAGAATTATATTAAGAACACTAACCTTGGCTTGAAACGTGATTCCATGATGGAAGGCTTCTTCAGGATGGAGAGGAATTCTAGTGTCGTAATCATCATTTTGCACTAAATCGTATTGCCTTTTAGAGGGCATTTTACGTAAAAAGTCACTTATACTATATATAAATTTACATGTTCACGTTATTTAAAAAATCACAACACATGATTTAATACTGAAAAATTACAGAATTTTGGCACAGAATATTAATAATTAATATTTTGTCAATACCATTCACACTTCCTTTTTATTAAAATAAACCACAAACTGTTTCAAAGGAGTTTTATAGAACTGATATGTAACCGAGTCAAAAATAAACTAACTTGAGCTGGAATTTGAACATTTAATTTCCGAGTATCGAATACGTGATTTCCATATTTCTTTCTTTATGACTTAGAACGAGAAGGGGAGTATGATTCATATTCAATCTTAGCGTTCATGAGCACCTGGAAAAGAAAATACATTATCAATTACAAAGACTTTTTAATGAGGAGAAATAAAAATTACGTTTTCCCAACCGTTAAGCATTTTATTCACACAATAAATACGAACACAGCTGGTACATGGAATGTATGAATGTATGAATTGTGCACTAATAATGTTTTGATTGCATACGGTTTTGTTTGTATTGTCAATAGCATTTACGGTGAGATTAGCTTTAAAAGTCAAGTAGTATCCTGTTGTAATCATAAAGAATAAAAGAATGAAGCTTACTGCAAGCGCGTCTAAGTTGTTAGACGGCAATTGACCTTGACCACTATTTTTAAAGAATGGAACACTTTTATTGAGTTGAATGAACGATTCTCTTCAGGTATGTAGGTAGTTTAAACTTATGGTAATGATGAGATAATGTGAAGATGAAACGCTTCCTATCATTATTTCAGCCAACACTACTAAATAACTACTAATACTTTATAACGAAGAGAGGAAAATCATTCAAATTTTGCAAATACTTTAAAAATCATCAATATAGATTCTATTCTAACTTACTTTTCTATAACCATAGGCATAGGATTGAAACTTAATAATAGATATAACAGTATTCGCTTGTTTGCTAAACAATTAATAATATTTAACAAGTAACTGACTTTATTTTGAAATTCTATTAGGAAACTAGTAATAATTTTGTTAATTATTTGAAACCGTTTGAGCTCTTTTATTATCTTGTTATATTATTTATTATTAAATGTCATTAATCTCTTTTACACAAATCGAGCACGAACAGCGCATAATGAGCACAATAGTAAAACATTAAACAAGTCTGATTTGAATTAAACATAATTATAAAAAATAAATATTATTTCTAAGGAGGGACTTGTGTATTAAGGATAGGGACTACTGCCATAATGGCAACAACGTGTAATATTGTTTTATTTTGTTTTTGTTTGTTAACACAATCAACTCAATAAGTACCGATATGAATGAGTTCTTCAGGCAATTTTATAATAGCTACCTAGCAACTAGGTAAAATTAATACAAGATAGTATTACTTATTTAACCTTATTTTGAAAAACAGTAATTTTATATTCAGCCGAGGAAGATAAACAAATGCTATCTACAGTACAACACAAATCAAAGTGGAACAGCAAGCGCCAAGACTGTGTGGCTAAATGGGAGCTTAATCGTAAGTTTGCGAACCTGGTAATCGTCGGTTTAAGGAAAGTCGTCTGCCTGAGGCATTCGAGGTTCTGCCACATGTAACTCATTTCCCTAGCTACTCGAGGGACTTTCATGGAAAAAGAAAATAAAAAAAGAGATTAGTGCATCTGAAATAGAACAAACAATGGAAGAGGTCATCAGTGATCTCCCATCAAATGCAGGAACAGAAGGACAAATGGAACTAACAGAAAGTTCCACCATACCTGATGCAAGGATACAGCTACAGAAGAGGCCCGCATACCAGCACAAAAACAGGTTAAGGAACCATCAACCAAAAAGGGTCCCACTAAAAGTAAGTGATCGGAAGATACAACCTCAAATAAAGGCAAAGCTAAAAAGAGTTAAGCAGGTCGATCCTGTGAACCCCCTACCCAACTCAAACAATCAAGCATATTGCTGAGAGTGTTAAATGGGTACCTTGGTTACAAATTTTTCCGAGTATCATTTTTGAAAGCCGTTCAAAATGAAATCCTAAATAAAATCGTGGAACCAAAGGAAAGTGTCGTTAAGCCAAAATTCCATGGTTCCACTTTCAGGTCAGGTTTTCTAGTTCTTACCTGTGCTGACCAAGCCACAGCAAACTAGCTAAAAAGCATAACTACAATTTTGGAAAGGAATTCCATTGAAAGTGACAGAAGAACCTGAAATTCCTCGGGTGCACATCATTGTAGGTTACTTTTCCAACAGCCCAGAGGACTCAAATAAGAGGATTTTAGGGTATATTGGTGCTTAAAATGAGGGTGTCAATGTAGTGGATTAAAGGAGTGTTCAAAAGGGCACCTGAAAAAATCACAACTCAGTGAACCAGAAATCCATAGAGGGTTTGAAAAAACAGGCTTACATGGTAAATTACAAATTTATTTGAACAAGTTCAACACATACAAGGGGAATATCTTCATACAAAGGCTTATGGATGCCAAAGAAGCAATACTAACGGGAGGAATTCCTACGACACCAGACCAACACTAAAAAGGACAAGAGCTCCAAGAAGATTAAGCCCTCAAAATGTCGCCACACGTATGGTTAATCCAGATAAACCATCACGCAAAAGCTGTATCTGACGTGCTTAGCAGAAGGTTTATTAGGGAAGAAATTGACTAATTCAAGAGCCTTGAAGTCAAGTAAAATCACTTCCAACCAATACATGTAAGTAAAAACCTTAAATATTCCCACTCAACAGATGTTAGATGGTTTAAAGATTAGGTATACATTTATGTGTAAAGTAATTAATAATAAATTATTTTGAAAATAAAAATCACAAAAAATTATTTCATTATTGATACTAATAATTCAACTTTAATTTAAGAATTAATCTTATAAATTAAATATAACAGATGTAAAGTAACCTTTTTTTTTTAACAATTATGTTATGAATAATGAGTTTTATTTTATGTCGTACCTACTCAATTTAATAAATAGTTTTCAAATAAAATATGATCATTCATGAGTATCACTCACAGAGTGGTGTTTATCTCGTAGGCAATTTCACAACAGTGCAGGTTTGACCATCGAAAGTTGATAAATATTACATAAATACCTGGTGGTTTGTACGAAGAATGCTGTCAATATATAATATACTCTTTTGTATTTTATTATTTACCATTTCATTAGGTTTTTGAAACTCAATTTCGTTCAGATTTCCTGGGATACCAAAAAACCATTTCCGGCCATGGAGCTGGAATTTTTTTTGGAAACAGAAATTAATTCCACTATAGTCAGATATTGAATGTCTGTCTGTTGTCTCTCTAAATGTGTAGCCCTCTCCCGTTGAAGGTTACTTTAGGGATACAGCGGGTTATATTACCTATGGAGTTTAAAATAGAAAGGTTATAATTTTCTGCATCCTTGGCACAATCTACTTGATGTCCACGGATTCAATGTCGAATAAATACTGAAAACTAATTTTTTTGTAACTTTCATTTATACATAACACACAATATTTTGGAAAACACCAATATCACAAGTTTGAGAAACGGACACTGCAAGGCCAGAGCAACTAAAGCTAAATTTAAAACTAGATATTCCATTAGCCTATTTTTAACAAGCTCGTAATTTTAATGACAATAACATACTATTTTTGGCCTAAAATATAATACTGTGTATGGTCCAGGAGCGACGAGTGCATATGCAATGGGCCAACCGAATCCAAGAAGGGGTAGTAAGGCAAATAAAGCGTTGAATTATACATTGTCCAATAACTGATATTCAGTTAGTTCAGATTTAGTGGCAATACTCTTAAGTCGCACCACATTTAGTTAGAACCAGTATTCCTAGATTTTTACCAGAGGAAAACGTCACATTGTGAAAATCTGGTGATCAAAAATTGCTATTCCAGCAATTATTATTGGTAAAAACTTAAAACAGTCCAATGCCGATGGTATTCTTGTAATTTTGGTGCCTATTTTTGCCTCGATATTTTCACTTTCGGCAAATTTTCGACCAATAAATTTATTATACTCATAATTAGAGGAATAAAATTAAATTGTTAATGTCATTCGTGTTGTTTCGAAAACCTATTATATTTTCTATTCAATTTAACATTAACCCTAAATAATCATGAAAATATATAAAAAAATAAACATTTCAAAAACTAAAATTATTAATGAATGCTATCTCTTTTTCATTATATCTCTTTCTTTAAGATTGTAAACAATTTAAAGTGGTTAAAACAATAACAGTCGTGGAGAATAAAGAATAGAAAATAACCAAAGCTACCAGTTCGATCAAACTAAATAGCCAAAATAGCGGTCAATCGCCCAACTGAAAAATCTGTCGCAATTTAGAATAAAAAGATACTCAAAGTAGCAAATCTTTAAGTCCTGTTCAGAGCTGCTAGAGAACGCGTAAAATACATAATCTCGAATGCCAATGAATATTCACAATGCTTGTCGAAAGTGACACAACGATTGACAATCAGCTTATAGATATGGAGACAGACACCTTTGTATATTCGGAAGGTGATAACTAGAATGAAGCGATTATTTTTCCTTCTACTTTCTGAAATGAATGTACAAAACGAGGCGTCCAACAGTCACATTCCCACAATTGTACACTTTGCGGCCCTTTGAACAGAAACCACGAAGAGTCGGTGAAGTGTGTGTGTGAAGCAGTATGGGAAAATTCCTATCAGCTATTTTGATCTTCCAGTAGATACATAAAGGACGTGGTACTAATAAAGGCATGGCAGGTTGTATGAACAATCTACTAATTGACTACATGTGATTTTGTTAATGCAAGCAGAATATATCAATAGTACCTATGAGCTGTTGTTGCACTGTTTCAGTGCGGTACCTGCACCACTAGATCAGCTGCTACCACTCTGGAGGACCCGCTTTACAATTAATATCAGGTGTCCAGCGGATCACGATAGATAGATAGCACTTTATTCATGAAAACCATACAGAATATGAAACGTCACACAAGAAAAGTTAACGAAGCATAAATAGTAGCAATAGCTAGAACTACACTTAAATTATATTACAGGACAGGTAAAACTTATATATCATACATTAATTATTTACAATTTTAATTTAGATTATAAAATGCATTCACGCATAGAAAGTCACGCAATTGATTCTTAAATTTGTTTAGTTTTAGTTTTCTGTATATTGTTGGAAAGTTTATTAAAAATGTTACTACAGAGATAAAATGGTCCTTTTTTGTAAGAACTCAGATTAAAATTATTTATTTGATGAGATTTGCATTTCTAGTATATGATCATGCAGATTTTCGCGTTGGGGAAATTTATTTTGGTTTAACTTAACGAATAATGCTGCTTCGTAAATAAGTATGGAATAAAACGGTAGAACATTTTTATTTTGAAACACTGGCCGACACGAGTCGACAGGATTTAATTAGATAATTAGTCTTATTATACGTTTCTGCAGAATAAATAACCGCTGTGCGTTTGTTGATATGCCCCATATTAAATATTTTGGGTGGGGGGTATACTACAGCAAAGTAAATTTTTAAGAGATACTGCTCTCCCATAGAATATTTAAAATTTCTTATTGCGAATTAGGTTGAATTTATTTTTTTTATATATATATATTCAACTTGTACAGACCATGAGAGATTTTCATCGATTTGTATTCCGAGAAATTTCGTGTTGTTTACTTTTTCAAGAGTTGTATTATTTATTTTTACCGTGGGGTTTTGATGTAATTTTCTTAAGTGAAATAATATGTATTTTGTTTTAGATGTGTTTACTAATAATTTATTTGGATTACACCAGCTGTAAAATTGTTCCAGAACTATATTTGTTTTTCTTTCTAGTTGACTGGGTGTATCCGCTGTTACACTTATTGTAGTGTCGTGGTAAACATTACGAACGTTATGTCATTTGGTAAATGTAATTCTAGATTGTTTATAAAAATTAAGAAAAGTAATGGAGAAAGCACACTACCTTGGTGAACACCAAAGTTGACATTATGAGTAGCTGAATAGTTTACTCCTAGTTTTACAGTAATTTTTAGATAAAAATGAGAAAATCCATTTGTTTAAAGGCTCTCTTATGCCCAAACTAGTTAGTTTCTTCGTTAAAAATTCATATTTGACACAATCAAATGCTCTTGTTAAGTCGAAGAAAAGTGTGAGCATAATAGAGAGTGTTTACGAAAGTTTTCTAGGGTAATTCTCTGAATCGTCTTCTCTTCTAGATCTCACTGCTGCTGTTACCTATGACAACGTCATCTAGCGACCAGAGGTATAAGGTCATCCATCTAATTTAGAAGGATGGTCTTAAACTTTATGCCTTTTGAGAACTTGAACTTACAAAATGCACACCTGAGAGGTCGAGGAATACAGGCGATATATTGGTATGGAAATCGGGTTGGACAAAAAAGCATTCGTCCACCTCAAGAGTGGAGAGAGGAAAAATACGGTTCTCCAAATCTAGCTTGACCGAAGATACGCAAATCGTGAATCGAGGGGGTAAATTGTGTAGCTGTTTACAAAATTTTAATTGAAGTATAGTGCAGTAAGAAAGTAGCAGCATAGTTGCTGTTGACAGAAATAGGTACTTTTAACAAACATCGTCTATTGCGCCATCGGCAAATCTTGGAGGAGTATCTATAGTTAATTTTATACCGTTTTCTGGAACAGTCGGTATATAATAATCCGAATTGGCATATTTTATTTTTATATTATGAAAATATTACGTTAAGCACTTACGATTTTATCAGAAAATGTTATTTCACATAACATGCTTTGGAATATTATTAGGAAAAATTGTATGACAAATTCCAAATATATAGGATTAGCAATCTTTGTGGATTTAAATGATGACAAGAAAAATTCAAAACTTTTATAAAGAAATACGGTATCAGTTTCAATAATGCCATTAAAGTCGGTTTAGATATGGACATATGTTGCCCCGGATTTGGTTTCTATTCTATCCGCAAACTGCACTAATCGTACAACATTTTACTGGTATACCTACCATTCTCAGTCGTTTCGCAACGTGAACAGCCACAGTGCTCTATTGGATTTAACTTGAAATTACATCACTGTCCTCTGATTCTTTGACTACGCTTACGTGAATAAGATTTGTCTTCATTTAAAATGTTCTTAACAGTATATCTCATATTCAACGTTTATTTGGCCTACTAGGAAACTCCAGCTTAGTTGTCTGGTCAATACATTATTAACAAAATATGATAATTTTCAATGTACAAGGTATTTCCAGTTAAATTGTAGGAATCTTTCAGACTGTAGAAAAAGTTATCCCAAACATGTAAGATCGTAACAACATGTGTCTAAAACTGCTTTGTTTGAAAGATCCTGTATCTTTCAGAAAAAAAAATTGTAAAGAAACAATTTTAACCATAGATCGTGACCAGCTAAAGATATCAATTTTAAATTTGATCTTTTGTAATAACATAACAAAGATCATTATCTAGGATAACAATCATTGATTTATAACGTTTTACAGGCTTTGTACCCTTTACATAGTTGTAGCTTGCATATTTGTAACACCACTGGATGAAATTCAAAATACAAGTTTTTCACTTTTTGGATAATTTATTGAAAATAAAATATATCTTTAGTTTTCATCTGATCGATTGTGAATGTCATTTTTCGATATGAAATAAACTGTTATTTAGAGAATGTGGAGATATGGCCAGTAATTTTTTTTTTTTTTTTTAGAAATTACCCCCAAAAAATATCTGGACCCAATAGACGACGGCCAATTCTGTAAATGAAATCATTCGAAAACTAAAAAACAAAAAAATTAAAAACAAAAGATCTTAAAATTGTCGCCGACATAAAAAAATGCACAATAATTTTAATAATAAATTAAAAAATTAAAAACACGCTTTTAAAGCACATCAAACTAAAAAGTGAAAAATAATTATTAATATAAACTGAAAACAATAATGAACGAAAAATACTAGTATTATTGTGAAAAAAATATACGAAAAATATGGCACAGTGCCCCACGCTTTTTTCACAATAATACTAGTATTTTTCGTTCATTATTGTTTTCAGTTTATATTAATAATTATTTTTCACTTTTTAGTTTGATGTGCCTTAAAAGCGTGTTTTTTAGTTTTTTTTTAACTATATTTATTTTTCACTTTTTAGTTTGATGTGCTATGAAAGCGTGTTTTGTAGTTTTTTTTAACTATATTTATATTGCTTATTGATGCTGATATTATATTACGATCCAACAGATATCTCTGAAAAAAAATATATTTTTTTATTTCAGCCATGTGATTTGAACTCACGGCCGAGGAGTCCGTCGTTTCGCGTCGACTAAGACTTGCCCGCTCGGCCAACGACCGAACTGAGAATAACGGAATATACTTACAATATTAAGCCTCTTGCTCTCACGCAGAGGATACGTGAGGAAAGGATTGGCGATCCTGATCAGGATAATGATATAAACTTAAATTATTGTAGTGTTACCGGTTCTTCGTAAGTGTACAAAGTTTCAATTAAATCTGTCCGTGGGTCAAAATCGAGTCCAAAGAGTCGGTTACAAACAAACAAACAAACAAACAGGTGAAGCTAATAAAAGCGTGTTAAAAAGCATTATTTTAAGAACCAAATACCTAGTCTTTTGAAGCCTTTGATTGATTAGTCCATGGAACTTTACTTAAAAAATTTGAAAAGGTGGGCTCATTCTTACCATTAATTGAATTATTTAAGTCCTACTTACCTATTATTCATCTGACAGAATAGTTATTTTCCTTTCCCGTATGCAATTGCCGTTGACCCCAATGGCGCGGAGCGGAGTTCGGGCAAGCAATCGAGTGTGGGTATATGCACCTTTCGCATGAGTAAGGAACATGATTTTTTTTTACGACCTCTTATAAAATTAAAAACTAAAAATGAATATAGGTAACAAAATTGTATTTCAACTAAACACGATAATATCAAAATTTTACTTATTATTAGTAATATTAATTATAAACAAACAAACTTTATTAAATATCTTTTAAACAAAAAATTGAATTAATTAATCAAACACGGATAAAATAGGCTAATTTAGATAATCTAATTGTATAGTAATACATTAGGGACATTTTTATAAATATACGTATTTCTTTTTTTAATTATTGATTTAGAAAGAAAACAACCAATAATTTCTTTTATGTCCTCACAAGAAAAGTCTAGGGACATTTTTATATAGGTTTTTTTTTGTTTTGAATTGACAGAAAAAAAAAACAAACAAAAGTCTTTTATATCTTGTATGATTTTGCAAAAATATCTCTAGACGTTTCTTGTTAGTGTATTAAATACTTGTCATTATCACTAGTCATTTCCATTCCCAGTTGGGTTTACTATAACTAAGCAGATTAATTTAAAATTAAAAATATAAGCTTTCCCGCACTAGTGTGGAAAAATTTTAATGTACAATACTACCTAGTGCGAGAAAGTGCAAGTTTCTGAAATAAAATAAGCGCGGAAAAGTGGCTGTTTAAGCACGGTCGTAGAAAGAATTATTATGTAGGTAGTCTAATTTATGTGGTGTGGTGTAAGACATTATTCCCTGAATTAATTTCTAAAGAGATTTGTCTCATTAATTATTTTATTATTAATATTATTTTTTAAGCTCTGACAACGTTAATGTTGTACTGCATGAAAAACGGAGAAAATTAAATAATCTAGAATTTATCGTGATAATATAAAATACTAACGTGGTTATGTTAGTTTTCACATCTAAATTAGTCGATTATCAGAAAAAAAGGATTACTTACGATTAAAGCATTGTAACCTAATTAATGTTTACTTACTGACAGTAGACAGAAGAGAATTTTTTTCTGTTAGAAGAAAAAAATCAGGTTTTATATAAAACTGTTTGATGTTATTTATTTAATATAAATTAATTAATTATATTGCTTGAAATTGCAAAACGTAAATCCGCTGTGTGATGGACTTACTTTACTATAAAACGAATGGAATAATCTAGGGCAAAAAAGCTTATGCTTGTATCAAAAAGCTGTTGTGCTTTCTATTAAACGACCACAAACTGAATAACAGAATTTCGAATTACTCAAACGAGATATTTTATTTGTCAGTTAGACTGAAAATATTAAAATTACAGGTTTTAACGGCTGGACTATTACAAAATGAAAAACTAATAAACTTATATTCCCAACCTCTCTCTAAGCGAACTACAGTCCTTTAACAGGGTGAAAGTAATCAGTTTTTTAGAAATATCTAAAGAATTCGTTTACACATTTTTTTTTGAATTATGTACAAATTGCATTATTTAAGATATTTTATTATGTCATAAAATTTCTGAAAAAAAAGGGGCGTTTTCTTTCAAGTCGTCATGTGCTGTTTTTTCCCTATATATTTTTTATCGTATTATATAACTATGGGTATAATAAATTTAGATTAGATACAAAAAATAATGATGTTTAGCACAGCAATACATGTAAGTTTTGCTATTTTTACTATCTCATTAGTGTCAATTATTAGGTATTATTTTCGATATTCGAAATTATAATAAAGTGGGTTAAAGGCATGCCAACAACAGACACACTAATAATTTAAAAAAACCAAAAATTTTCCATAGGGTCTAAAACGCTAATCTTTTAAAATTTTTGCAAATTATTTTTCTCACTAGTGAAGAAAAGTACAAATTGTTTAAATACTTTTTTTTACAATGTAATTTTAAACAGTATAGATATTTAGGTAATTATTGTCTCAAAATAATCTAAATAATAATTAGGGTTATCCATGATGTTTCCACTGTGTTATATCTTTAACCTAAATTAAGCACGCCACATTTTAAGATATGAATACTAATATTATAGTAATGTTTTATTTATGTCAGTTCGATTAGTAGGTTTTAGTGGTAGATAAACATGAATTATTGGTTTTAAATGATCAATCATATACACATATAGAGTGTGTTTCACTTCTCATGAAGACACCTCAGTTTCTTATCGAATTCAGTTCAAACTTTTACAAATTGTGCAGCTCCCTAAACATAACAAAGGCCTACATTTGAAACATATACCAACTGCGATATAAGCAAACTCCCAATTTTCTAGAAATCATAGGAGACGATGAAATGGTAGAAATTTTATTAAGAAATGTTCTTTAGAATTATAAGTTATGCCCAATTATGAAATTTCGTGAAAATTTAAAACATGTCCTATTATTTTTTTCAAATTCCATGAAGACGCCTCCGTATTTTATTTATTTGTTACCAAAACAATTGAAACTTTTACCAAATGTGCAACTCCCTAAGACGACTTTTCCTCCACGTAACAGTCGCCTAAATTTGAAACACATGCCTACTGCAATACTAGTAAACTAGGTCTGTGAACTTAGCACCACAACCACAGTATAACCAGTAGATTATTTTAGCTACATTTCATTCGTAAATCCACTGAGCGCTTTGGAACCTCGAATGCAGGTGGTTGCGTCACAGTCGTAGTATTTTACAAGTATACCATGGGTGTACGAAGCAAATTTATCGTTGTTGATTAATTAATAAAATAAATAATTATTAGTTAGAAAAGAGATCATGGATTTTTAATGTTTGTCCAGGTGTATATATTTCATTTTTTAACATTTTATATGGTTAAACTAAAAAATCTGTAGATTCTCTAGGTAAATGAAATAAAATACACAATAGGCATAATATTTTATTATTAATTATTGAATAATGAATGCTAAACATTTCTTATCGTACCAAATAAAATAGTAGGTATATAAAAAAAACAAATGAATTATTGGTAATTCCAAATTATTAATTTTGTGTTTTGTTTGCCAGTTTCAAAATTTTTATTAATAAATTTAGGACTGTAAAATATGTGCGTATTTTTTTCCTTAAAGCACTTTTTCTCAAAATTTAGATAAACTGCCGATACACAGCGCTTCAACTCACATGATGTGGTGTGGAAGTAAAATATTATACTTTCAATTTACATCATTAAAATTACTTTATTAATGGTTCTAGCTTTTGTAAAACAATAACTCCTATACTAAAATCAATAGACTAATGTAACCGTTTTTCACGTGTAAATATGAATAAAACTTTCCCCAACTATTGCAATAAATGTTAATTTTACATTTATTTACTTTTTCGCTAATATACACTCACAAGAAAAGTCTAGGGATATTTCTACAACATTATACAAGATATAAAAACACATTTGCTTGTTTTTCTTTTCTAAATCAATTAAAAAATAAAATACGTATATTTACAAAAATGTCCCTAGACTTTTCTTGTGAGGACATAAGAGAAATCAATGTTTGTGTAGTTTATCATTCTATACGTATTATAGAACTTGTATACAGGGTGTTCTAACATAAATGGCATTCTAAATGGGTATTTTACTATCGAAGAAGAAACAATCGTAATGGAAGAGAATAGCCCTTATTAAAAGTGCAAACCACTTAACGGAGGGTCAACATAAATTTAAGGATTGCAAACAATTTATATACAGGGTGTCCCATAATTAAGTGTCTCTATTCAAGAGGGTAATAGAATTATAAAAAATAAGTTGAGTTTTGTATATAAACATTTGCCTTAAATCAGTTTATAAATAAAAGTGTGGAATTATTTTTGTAGAGGTATGTAGTTACCTATCGATTATTGTATACCTATCCTGCATTGCAATATTTAAGTATAAATAACATTAAAACGACAGCTTGTATCGCACCCTGTATATGCTTTAACTTTATTTAACTGTTTCACTTTGTAAATGGCCCGCAAATAATAGAACCCCAAGATACGTTGTGTTAAAAATAATCGCCTATATATTGCTTTACATAAATCTGATAACAAGTCGTCGCCGCCTGGCTGAAATTATCAGTGTTGAATTAAAAAATATGGATTTACAAAACGAAAACAACAATAATCATTTAAAAACTGACTAAACTTTTCATAAATTGACTAATTTGTAATTTGTCTACAACATACACACATTTTAAAATTTGTTCTGTAATATCTTTAAAAATATGCGAAATAGAGGCAGAAGAGCATTCGTTTAATTGCAAATACAAAACTAAAGATTTTATTTTTCTATTCCATTTCCTATTTTATTTATACCTTTAATTTATATTCTTAAAATTACTTCATTAAGGGTTTTTGTTATTGCAAAACAATACCTAACTCCTATACTAAATTCAATATGTTTTATGCTTGCAATATTATAACAATTTTTCACATAGCTTTCGACATCACGAGGAAATGAATAAAACTTTTCATTACTACAATAACTTTTATTTGTACACCCTTTACATGAGCAAACCATTCCCCCCTCTTATCGTATCGTTCCCTGTTTTAAAATAAAATAAAATGCATACAATTATCACAGTAAACCAATTACGCGTAAAGCATTTACACCACGAGTTATTTTTTATTTCGCTGATAACATCCACGCCGCTCTAACGGCCACTACTACACCGATGCTTTTCATTATAACGGGTCAATTTAACCGCTCTTGAAGGCTCCCGGCGGCAAGGCCTTGCAAAGGAGAAATACCCTACTGGTTATACTGTGCCACAACCATCTGTGTTAATTGCGAAACCTATACTATCATTTAGTATCCTCTGAATATGTAAAAAAACCAAAGGTGTTTTAACAAAGTTATTAATAATTTTATATTTATGGTGCCAACTTCATACCCCAAGTAACAATTTAAATACTTTTCAGATTTATTAAGGTTTAATCAGTGCATTATAGTAGGTAAAGTACTGATAAGACCATATTAAATGATAATCTTAATGGTAGGGGAGGCTGACGCCTGGCAAGTAGGCCGCGGACAGTCCATTTTTACCAACACCTAGCTGTGTCCTCAGCTATGTACTTCTCTTGCACCCTCGTCGAATCTTTTCGATATTGTACTGAAGCTGAGGATGTCACTCAATGTAAGAGAGCTCATCTCCTCCCTTAGAAGCGTCTCAGAAACGAAGATGCTCTGCCTCAGATGACCGAAAGCTTCACACTATCCCAGGCAGTGGTAATATGTTTCTTCACTACTCCCGCATCCTGGAAATGGTGTCTTCCTCAATACCTATCAATGATAGATGCCTTCTAAATCTGTAGAACTCCAATTAAAACATTCAGAGTCTTCCGACTCCGGCCCAGTAACTAGGCCGGTCTCGATTTGTTCGGCATCGTCACAAAATCTCGAGTTTGCCTGCACGCCCTGTTGGTCCTCCAATGTATCCTTAGCGTCTAGTGGGCCCACTTATTGAGGGCCATTGTGACCTGCCTTCTTGTAATGCCTAACATAGACTCAGGCCCGAGACAGAGTTCCTCGGCTCCAAGTCTAACCAATTCATCGGCCTTCTCGTAGCCTGGAACTCCGGTATGTCCTGGGACCTACACCAGTGTGATTTGTTTGTGCCTGGTAAGCTCTTCTAGGGCATCCCCGCACTTCTGAACGAGAGCTGATCTCGTCATGAGGAAGCACCGCATTTAGAGCAGCCTGGCTATCGGAACAGATATCTGTTCCGCCCCGTTCTTAACCTCAGCCTTACCTGCCACCGCTAGGATGGCGTAAACGTCTGCCTGGAAGACCGTGGTGTACGAACCTAGAGCAAGGCTCTCCTGCACTCCTCTGCCTTCCAGATATATTCCCACTCCGGAGGACGGTCTGGTAGCCACCCGAGAACAGTGTGTGTAGCATACCAGAGAGTCCGAGGGGAACCTTAATAAATCTAAAAGGTATATAAATTGTTACTTGAGGCCATGGTGCTAATTGCGAAACTTATACCATCATTTAGCACCCATTTAGCGTGCTCTCAAAATACAAAAAACAGAGGTGCTAATTGTTTGAACAAAGTTATTAATATTTTTTTAATTTGAGTGCCAATTTCACACCAACCCTACAACCATGGGTGCTAATTGTGAAATATACCATCATTGGCACCCTCTGAATATGCAAAAAAGGTGCCAATTGTTTTAACCAATTTAATGATAATATTATAATTTTAGTACCAGCTTCACACTAGCAATACAACCATCGGTGCTAATTGCGAAACTTATAGCATCATTTAGCACCTTCTGAATATGCAAAAAAAACAGAGGTAGTAATTGCTTTAACCAAGTTATTGATAATTTTATATTTTTTTGCCAGCTTCACACCAACACTACCACCATTGTGAAACTTATGCCTTCACTTAACACCCATTTAGCACCTTCTGAATATAAAAAACATAGGTGCTAATTGTTTTAACAAAGTTATTAATAATTTTATAATTTTAATGTCAACTTCACAGCAGAAACTCCAACCATCGGTATTAATTGCGAAACGTATACCATCCTTTAATACCTTATTAGTGCTCTGTATGTAGTATAGTATGTATTAAAATCCCCTAATTTGTTAGTTACATACGCTTTTAAAATTCAAAAATCTAAAAACAAAGTGAATAAAAGTTACAATTCATCCAATAGTAATTGTTTTAACGACTTTTTAAATGTATTTTCGGATATGCATAATGCTCGCATGTAAATAAGACATTAATTTTTAATTCGGTTATAATGAATTAATTAAGTACAAATTTTTTTTGGGTTATTAGGTCCAATGTAATTAAAACACTATTGTATTAACTTGCCGACGTTTCGGTATAATTTATTACCATCCTCAGGGCACTGTAAGATATAAATAAGTTGATTGTAAGTTATTCTATACCTATATGGGTGATAAATTCTAATCCAAACTAATAGTGAGGAAATAATATTGAACAGTTAATTAATTATTCTATAACAGATTGTAGAAAACATGTACTTATTTTAGGCACTTCAATTATTATTTAGAATTAGTTATAGGTTAGTGATACATAAAAATTATAAACAAATACTCACATTAAAATTTAGTGTTTCTCGTGTATAAAAAACATAATGGCAGGAACATACTTGGTAACTATAATATTGCGTTTATTGAAAAAATACTCGGTATACTGGTGCATATAGAAATGAAAAATTTTTATATATTTCTTGAAATATGTGTTATTCTCGTCGAGGCTGTGACACTAATGAGATTATTTTTTAGCACTGTTAAACTTACTATAGATAAGGGATGAATAAGTGTTTGGGAACTAAAATGTTTGTTTATATAATAAGTAAACAAGCTTAAAGTAGAAAGGAACGAAAAGATGTAAATAGGTTGATAATTTTAAAATATCTAATGTATTATAAAGTCTTCATTTTATTAATTAGATTGAAATAACAAGCGTTTAAATTTTCAATGTCTTTTCTTGAATTTACTGATTCGAATTTTTTAATGTTTATCATTTCTTGAAATTTTCTTTTTTCTAGATTAGATTGTTTACCTATCACTGAAAATTTCAAGAAATGATAAACATTAAAAAATTCGAATCAGTAAATTCAAGAAAAGACATTGAAAATTTAAACGCTTGTTATTTCAATCTAATTAATAAAATGAAGACTTTATAATACATTAGATATTTTAAAATTATCAACCTATTTACATCTTTTCGTTCCTTTCTACTTTAAGCTTGTTTACTTATTATATAAACAAACATTTTAGTTCCCAAACACTTATTCATCCCTTATCTATAGTAAGTTTAACAGTGCTAAAAAATAATCTCATTAGTGTCACAGCCTCGACGAGAATAACACATATTTCAAGAAATATATAAAAATTTTTCATTTCTATATGCACCAGTATACCGAGTATTTTTTCAATAAACGCAATATTATAGTTACCAAGTATGTTCCTGCCATTATGTTTTTTATACACGAGAAACACTAAATTTTAATGTGAGTATTTGTTTATAATTTTTATGTATCACTAACCTATAACTAATTCTAAATAATAATTGAAGTGCCTAAAATAAGTACATGTTTTCTACAATCTGTTATAGAATAATTAATTAACTGTTCAATATTATTTCCTCACTATTAGTTTGGATTAGAATTTATCACCCATATAGGTATAGAATAACTTACAATCAACTTATTTATATCTTACAGTGCCCTGAGGATGGTAATAAATTATACCGAAACGTCGGCAAGTTAATACAATAGTGTTTTAATTACATTGGACCTAATAACCCAAAAAAATTTGTACTTAAGTATTTAAATTGTGGTCTGGAAATTATTATTATATAATGAATTAATGTTGCTGAAAAGGAATACAGTATACACAATACCATAAGTGCGTTTTGTATTTTTTGTATTTTAAATTATTTTATTTTATTTTATTACCTGTTACTGATTCTGATAACTTGATATAAACAGAAAACTGCCATGTTTGACATTGGCACAAAAGACAATTTTTATACCAAAGAAATATTCGTCTAGTTTTGAGAACGGAATCAGAAAGTATTCCAAGCAACCACTCTTAATCATCTAAAATATTTGCCATTTAAGTTTGTTACTTCAGATTAATATTTTTTTAGGTGTGTGATATTTTTGGATAGGAAAAACTGTAGATTATTTTAATAAGTGAAGGGGGCTGGGAATAGTATTGTCATTAGAATTGATATGTCATCAGACGTTGACCGTCATTAATTTTGTTAATAAAGTATATTAGTATTAAAAATGTGTGGTGATGTATTTTAATCTTACAAGTCAGAAGTGGGGATATACAGTGCCCTATTAGTGTTTAATTGTGTTTTGTGAAAATGGGAAAACGAAGATCTCGACAGAAATCGAAATCATTGAAGGCTAATAAGCACTGCCCCAATCGCCGCCGCCGGTCATCATGTTCTAGCAGTAGCAGATCTTCTACATCCTCTGAAAGTATTTGCTTAAAGATGCAACTAAAAAAACTAAAGGATCAACTTAATGAACTAAAATGTAAACCAATGATTTCCTTTGCACGTACAGGGGACGAATTTTTAATACCTTCGTTCGACCTATCAAAAAACGAAATGATAGGGGAGAAATGGGTGAACAGGGTGGACAGTTTGGCCGAACGGTATAACTGGGATGAGGATACAATTCTGAGACTTATTGCTAGTCGACTTGTTGGAAACGCTAGGCAATGGTATGACGAACAGGTTAAATATGATGCTACTTGGAGTGAATTAAAACACAATATGACAAACCAATTCCGTAAGTCTATTCCTTGTGCTAGATTGCTTAAAGATGCCTCGAGTTACGAAACAACTCCTGGTCAAAATGTAGATGATTACGGCTTTTAGAAACTTTCTAAAGTACTGGCACTAAATTTTCAAATTCCCGATGAATGTTTAATAGATGCAGTAATTGGGCGCATTACGGATGACAATATTGCACGAACAGTAAGATCTGCACGTCTTACAGATGCAAATACATTATACGCATATTTGAACCATATGGGTAATATGCCGAATAAAACTTATACGCCCAGTACTGGTTCTCAATCATTTCATACAAATAATTGTGGTGCTAAATTGAAACAAAACATTAGCAATCGAAATCACAGTAATAGCCAAGGCAATGTGAAGAATACCCTCTGTTATAATTGTGGTAGACCAGGTCATTTCGCTAGAGATTGTCGTAAACCAAAATTAGAATGTACTAAATGTAACAAACTAGGACATACCCAGGACAATGGAGGGTAAATCTTAAATGTGATATCGAAGGATCTCAGGCAAACGTGCCAATACTATTAAACGAGAGATCGAAGGATCTCAGGCAAACGTGTCAATACGATTAAACGAGAGATCGACGGATCTCAGGCAAACGTGCCAAATATGATACGAAAGATCGACGGATCTTTGGCACACGTGTCACGAAGATTACCATAAGGCCTTAGGGCCTCAATGAAACTTTTTATAATGTATGATTTCTGTTTCTAGATCCTTGTGAAGCCTGAGGACAGTTTCCACAGTCAGGATGGCCGAATGTAGGAGATTATTTTAATAAGTAAAGGAGGCTGGGAATAGTATTGTCATTAGAATGATATAAGTCGGTGGACGTTGAGTGTCATTAATTTTGTTAATAAGTATATTAGTATTAAAAGTGTGTGGTGATGTATTTTAATCTTACAAAACATTGTTTCAAAAAGCAACCTCTGACTAATTCTTTTGGCGCAGAGGTTAGTTCAACAATTTTTTAAAATAATTTATAGGACAGTTTTCTGTTTATATAAACAGAAAACTGTTATATCTGAAATTGCTACAAAAGACAATTTTTTATCAAAGAAATTTTCCTCTAGTTTTGAGAATGGAATCAGAGTATTCCGAAACGTCAACTCATAAGGTCAGCTGTACAAATGTGGTTCAGCCAAAGCTCAGTTGACAGTTTAAAATCCAAGGATTGTTGAAACAATCGTAACGTTGGATGTAAAACCAAGTTCAACTGAGTTTTGGCTGAACTACATTGGCCCTTAATCATCTAAAATATTTGACGTTTAAGTTTCTTTTTCACATTAATATTTTTTTTAGGTGTGAGATAATTTTGGATAGGAAGAAACATTCTTTTCAAAAATCAACCTCTAACTAATCCTCTTGGCGCAGAGGTATATTTAACAATTTTTTAAAATAATTTATAGGACAGTGGCTTAATCCCTAAAGAAGGTGAGAAAAAAAACATTATTGGATGCCACAAATAAATAATTATAGACAATGGTTTAATAACTTGCTTAAAACAATTTGCACCTATGTTTTTCATATTCAGAGGGTGCTAAATGGTATAAATTTTCGTAATTACCACCGATGCGCGATGATTGTAGTGCTGGTGTTAAGTTGGCACCAAAATTATGAAATTGTTAATAACTTTGTCAAAACAATTAGTAACTCTGTTTTTTGCATAATCAAAGGGTGCTAGATGGGTGCTAAATGAGGGTATAAATTTCGTATTTAGCATTGGTGGTTGTAATGCTAGTGTGAAGTTGGCACGAAAATTAAAAAATTATTAATAACTTTGTTAAAACAATTAGCATCTCTGTTTTTTTTTGCATATTCAGAGGGTGCTAAATGATGGTATAAGTTTCGCAATTAACACCGATGGTTGTGATGCAGGTGTGAAATTGGCACCAAAAATATAAAATTGTTAATAACTTTGTTAAAACAATTAGCACCTCAATTTTTACATATTCAGAGGGTGCTAAACGATAGTATAGGTTTAGCAATTAGCACCGATGGTTGTGGTGCCAAGTTCACAGACCTAAGTAAACTCCAAATTTTCAAGAAATCTTAATAAGCGACGAGATGGAGAATATTGTATTAACAAAAGTTGTTCAGAATCAAAAGTTATGCCCAATCGTAAAATTATATGAAAATCTAAACATTTTAAATTCTGTTTTTTTGTTTCACTTCTCATGAAGACACCTCGGATATCTACTGAAAAAAAAACGCATAAATGGAGTGGTTGTTTTCTTTACTATTTTGAGTCGAGAAAAAGATCTTAAGACCGTTTCAAATGACAAATCTCGCAATAGACGATAACAAAATATTAGCCAATTTGCCATCTTCAGCATTTGGAAACTAATTGCCCAAGAGCAGGACGGGTTTATTGGTGGGGGCTGAGAAGACCCAGGCCCCACCAAGTTCTTGAGCTGCATTTATAAATTAAATAAATAAATTTCTTACCAATAAGAAATTGCCAGGAGTTAGAATATATGGACGCAATGATTTTATGTAAACTATTGTGCAAAATTTAACATCCAGAGGCTCTCAGAAATTATTTATGGATTGTTTTGTGAGAATGTCGCAATACTTCTAGACAATTGTAAAACAAGCCGAAAATGCTCCTTATATTTGAGTTTACAGTGTACGGCAAGTATTTAGACTGGTTCTTGAGAAATCCAAATGGCTAAAAAATTAAATCTGGACGGTATATATTAGATGTATTTGTGCATCACTGATGTCTTAGTGACTGATAGCGACCTGTAAAGCAGGTACCAAGAGCTTCCACCCCTAACCCTGATGGGCTAAACTATATACTGAATAAGATTTGCAGGAAACAACTACTCAGTGGACAAAAGCCCGACCTGATTTGAATTAAACCTGAAAATCTTGTTTGGTGGCTAAGATCATTTGTCAATTCCTCACTAGACATAGACTGGTTTCGAACTTTTTATGTTCTCATCAGTATGCCATAAGTAATGGAAAAGACAAATAATAATAGCAAACCAGGCTAGCCTAAAGTAGCAAAACAGACATAGTGAGTGATAAGTGTATCCCTCTGGTGGTCAGTGCTACTACCAGTCAGACAGCACACATGTCTTAGTGGCTGATAGCGACCTGCAAAGCAGGTACCAAGAGCTTCGACGCCTAACCCTGGTGGGCTAAACTATATACTAAATAAGATTTGCATTCAGTACATAGTTTAGTCTAACTTTTTTGGCCCTTCATTTTTTGAGGTCTAGAACCGGTCCTGTCAAAGGGTAAGTTTTTGAATTGCACCAGAAAACATTGTGTAAACGGAATATTTGTGGCTTCTGAGCAAGGTTTGTGCTCGATTTGTCTGCATGTAAAACGGGAAATCTAAAACATGTGTAAAGGTGATGATGATGAAATGTTTGATGCAACATAAACTTGCCAATTTCTTTAACATCATTTTATCACTTTCCAATACTCGTATATTTTTATTCTTAATGTTATATATCTATTTTAAGTTTATTAAACTAAAACTGTAAATTATTACCGTTATTATTTATTTGCATTTAATAGAAGTTAGTTACTATTAGCAACAAGCACAGAATATTAAATTTACCAGTTGTTACGCTTCAGATCTGTTAATAATCATCAGTTCGTATAATAATTATTTAAGAGTAAATATAATGAAAACAATAAAAAATTACGAGCTCGGAAGCAGCTGTAGTTTGTTATTTCCACCTGCTTGTTGGATATTTTATACTCCCTTAAAATTAAAATTAAAATTCGCACTGCTACAAACATGCATTTTAAATCTATATAGTCACGAAACATATTCACAGTCCATTAGTGCTTCTGATATTTTGATTTAGTCAAAACGAATGGAAAAATATATATTTTAGAAGAAAAAACAAAGTATTTATAGAAATTGTAAGTATGCAATATGTTATCTGTTAATGTTTTTGATATCTCGCAACGGGAGCAGAAGATGCCATTGACAGATGATCTGTCACTTCTGTGTGGTGAACAAAAATTCTACTAGACCAGATAGCAGAGTAAGCTGAGCAGCTTGGTGTCGGATCAATCGAATAGTATTACTATTATTACTCTAATCACTGGTTCTGTTTAATCTGATTAGCACAACTCTAGCTATTCCTTAAAGTATCGCATGCTCCGATACTAATTGTAAGATCTAACATAGCCCACATTTCCCCAGCCGTCATTGACAACCACATTCCCTCTATAAAATAAATCATATACCAATATTTACAAACAATATGTCTCCAATAAAGAAACCAAACATAGGCCCAATATAGACAAGACGTATAGGACCAATATAAAGGAATGTGCCGTTTACATGTTGACCCAATATTTCTGAAACATAATGGGTTATTAAAGTTTTGCTGCTGGGGACACTATAAAACGTACCTTCGTTTATATCAAAGTTCAAAAAGTGAACTTTGTATCCTATTTCTCATAAATTACGAATTTATTTGCCATCAATTATTGGTATCAAACATTTGATTAACCTTAAATTACAAGAGAGTAACAAGTATAGTTAAATTGAACACTGTATGTTTTTGAATATTTAGATTATATTTGTCATTTTGATTACAATAACATTATTGACTATTTTAAAAACTGAGATATTAAAAATTATATAAACTTATATAAATTTTCTCCAAAAAATAGTTCAGCAGATTCAAAATATGTTAACAACGAATCAATAAATAAATTATGTAATTTTATAGGGACCGTCCTGTACATTTGCGTATCTAGTTTGACAACAATGTACATAAACGCTGAAAAAAGTTTTTAATCATGGACGAATACAAGAATTTAATTTTTTATGTTTGCTAAATACTCAAGTGATGTTCTTTTGTTTGTAAAGCTCTACCTCATTACAAGTGTAATTATTTGCAGTTCAATTCACAAAGAAAATAACTGAAGCGTAAAAATTTAATTTCACAATATTTATTACAGTTTTTTAATATTTCTTATACAAAGACGATTTTTTAAAGAAACAAAGTACAATATTATGAAAACAACCACTGTTTAAAATAATATTAAAATTGAGGAAATTGTTGATTATAACAGTACCATTTCATGAACATGATAAAATAAATCTTAATAGTAAGTACTGGGAAGAAAATTAATGAAGAACAATCAGAAGTAGGTATCTAATCAAATTACTTTTATTTTTTGCACGTGTTCTCATATTTATATCTAAAGATAGAATTCGTAGAGCTCAACAATAATAAATATAGTTTAAAAAAACTAAAAAAACACGCTTTTAAAGCACATCAAACTAAAAAGTGAAAAATAATTATTAATATAAACTGAAAACAATAATGAACGAAAAATACTAGTATTATTGTGAAAAAAGCGTGGGTTGCTCGATATACGAAAAATATGGCACAAAGCGCCCCACGCTTTTTTCACAATAATACTAGTATTTTTCGTTCATTATTGTTTTCAGTTTAAATTAATAATTATTTTTTACTTTTTAGTTTGATGTACTTTAAAAGCGTATTTTTTAGTTTTTTTAAACTATATTTATTTTTCACTTTTTAGTTTGATGTGCTATGAAAGCGTGTTTTGTAGTTTTTTTAAACTATATTTATATTGCTTATTGATGCTGATATTATAACATATTACGATCCAACAGATATTTCTGTTGGAGGAGTCCATCGTTTCGCGTCGACTAAGACTTGCCCGCTCGACCAACGACCGAGCTGAGAACCACGGAATATACTTACAATATTAAGCCTCTTGCTCTCGCGCAGAGGATACGTGAGGAAAGGACTGGTGATTCTGATCAGGATAATGATATAAACTTATCAAATTATTGTATTGTTACCGGTTCTTCGTAAGTGTACAAAGTTTCAATTAAATCTGTCCGTTTAAAGTGGGTCAAAATCGAGTCCAAAGAGTCGGTTACAAACTAGCTCACAAACATACAAGTGAAGCTAATAAAAGCGTGATAAAAACTGCACGCAGTACTTCGCGTTTTCGTGTCCAATGGACCAATTTTTTTCGTCTTGATGAGCAGTCAACACATATCGATAATAGAAAATTAGAATGAGGAAAATAAACAAATGCAGGAAATAGACGATCAATTTTTAAATAAAATGTTAAGATTAGCATATAAATGAATAAAACGGCAAAAATCATCAGCACTAAAATAATAAAAAAATTACTGTGGTATTAATTCAGTTTCCTATAGAGAAAGAAATTTGCAGAAACGAAGGGAAACTGCACTGGACTAGTCAGTTTCATTGATGAACTGCAGCACGCAGGTTCAAAGCAATTAGCAAAAATACGAATGCATGACCAATCCAGAAATTTTAAAAATTCTTAAAAGTAAAGCAATGCAAGATTATTCCTAAACAGAAAAAAACATTAAAAACTGATGGTCGTTTATTATAACGTCCCATGTTTGGTAAATGTATAACAATAAGTAGATCTGAACCACATTGAGCTATTTTATTTTAGGATTTTTGTAAACCACATTTTTATCAAATACACACATTTAACATATAAAATACCTACTCTGAAATGTCTGAAAATAGTCGCAAACATTTATAATTTTAGTCTCTTACTTAGTCTCTCTAGTGTGTTACACAAACGGTTCTACCGTAGTCGTCAGACCATCCTCCGGGGAGGGAATAATCTGGAAGGCAGAGGAGTGCAGGAGAGATTTTGCTCATGGATCATACACCATGGGCTTCCGGGCAGAGATTTACGCCATCCTAGCCGTGGCAGGTAAGGATGAGGTAAGGAACGGTGCGGAATAGATAGTACAGACCTGCTCCGACAACCAGGCTGCTCTAAAAGCGGTGTGCTTTTCCAGAACGAAGTCAGCTCTCGTTCAGGAGTGCCGGGACGCCCGAGCTTGCCAGGCACAAACAACTAGGACTAGTGCGGGTTCAAGACATACTTGGGTTCCAGGCAACGAGAAGGCCGATGATTTGGCTAGACTTGGAGCCGAGGAGCCCTGCCTCGGACCTGAACCTATACCAGTGGAGGATTTAGGGGAGGGGCGCCCTCCCTAAAGAATCAGGAAATATACCGGGTGGGGAAATAGTGCGTCGGATTTCGATATCTCGAGTTCTACGATAGCTAGATTTAAAAAAATATATAAGTAAACTAGATAACTATAACCGGAAATTATTTTCAAATATATAGGGCTAGCCAAGACGAAATTACAGGATCAGATGCCTTTTTTTTTAAACGGAATGCTATGTACATCAGTACATTTTTTAAGGCCTCTTTTTACACTCTATTCATTCCTATATTATTATTGACTATCTCCCAACCACTTGGATGTAATAGATGTAATTTTTTTTGTTAAAATAATGCCATCTGCAAATGCATATTGAAAAAATCATCAAAGTCATAATTATGGGTTTTATGAAAAACTTACATGAATACTAGTTAAGAGACATCTACTTCTTAAAAATTTACAGGGTGGCCAAAAATTATTTTTCAATTAAGAATTTTTTAAATTGATTTTCTCAATTTTTTCAAATGGAACACGATGTGATGTTTTCAACGATGTGATGTAGAAATGAAAAACGAACATATTTTGTAAGTACTTCCCTATGGCTACTTGCAACCAATTTCGTTTTTTTGAGCAATAAGTACAAAATTCAAGAAAGTACTCCACATGTTGCCCATTTTGAATGACACACGTCCCTATGTGCTTTTGAAATGCGGCCATTTAGTGGGACAATTTCTTCCAATCCATTAAAGTTGGTAAAAAGTATTTAACTGGTCCCTTACTGTAACAGTTTTTTGTAAATTTTTTTGCTGTTTTCGTTATTCGACAAGCAATAAAACCTCAGTTTCGTATAAATTGTCTTGTACAAACGAATATTTATCGCACTTATCGGTCGTCAGTTATTATTTGTATTAAATTTAAAATATTTCAAGTTTTACAAAATGAATTTTAATAAAGCGGAACTTGGGAGAGTCAGACAGAAATTGTTTGCTTGTCAATAGAATTTAAAAGCAAAGGCATCCTGAAAGAAGGATTCCTGATGTTAGCAGCTTCTAAAATATTCTCGATAAATTTGTGGAAACTGGAAATATCGAATATAAAAAAAGTGAAAGAATAAAACGTGTTTTGAACGAAGAAAATGAGTTTTTTGTGATGCTGGCAACGGTTGAGAATCCCCATATTAGTCAGTGAGAAGTGTGCTCATTAGTTGGAATAAGTCGAATCTTAAAAACAAATAAGTTTCATGCATATCATATTCAAATGCACCAGGAACTATCTGATGACGATTTTCAAAGGCGTTTACAGTTTTATAATTGGGTCAGAGATAAAATTCAAGATGTCACCTTCTTCGGTAATGTTTTATTCACTGATGAGGCAACTTTTCACAAAATGGATTTGTTAATAGGCACAATTTCCATTAATATGCTTCGGAAAATCTTCACTTTTTTAGGCAAGTATCAACCAGCACATATGGTCTATAAACGTTTGGGGAGGCATTATTGGAGAATATGTAATAGGGCCACAGTTCTTTGATGGTACATTGACTGTAGCTAATTATCTTCATTTTCTGGAAAACTATCTGCCACAATTATTGGTGAGTCTTCCTGAAAGGATTCGAAATAGGATGTGGTTTCGGCAAGATGGTGCGCCACCACATTATTTAAAAGCAGTTAGAGACCACTTAAATGATACCTACCCATTTCAATGGATAGGAATAAATGGACCTACTAAATGGCCTGCTAGATCTCCAGATCCTACAAAAATGAATTTCTTTTTATGGGAATACGTGTAGGAAATTATTTATAAAGGCACACCAACAACAGTACTTACAAAATATGAAGGAAAGGATAATAACTGCTTTTCGATCTATCACACATACAATTTTAGGAACAGTAGAAATCTCATTTCAAAAGCGCATAGAGACATGTGTCAATTAAAATGGACAACATGTAGAGCACTTATTATAATTTTTTCTAATGAATTATTTGAGGCAACCTCTATTTTTTAAGTTTATTCTTGAATTTTGTACTTATTGCTCAATAAAACGAAAATGGTTGCAATTAGCTATAGGGAAGTACTTACAAAAAATGTTCGTTTTTCATTTCTACATCACATCATTGAAAAATATATAGGGTGTTGCATTTGAAAAAAATTGAGAAAATTTAATTTAAAAAGTTCTTAATTAAAAAATAATTTTTGGCCACCCTGTACATCTTTAGGAAGTAAAATTGATTCAAAAACATTAATTAGGTGTCTCGTAACTAGTATTCACGTAAGTTTTTCTTAAAATCCATAATCGCGACTTTGGTAATTTTTTTCAATATGCATCTGCAGATGGCATTATTTCAACAAAAAAATTCATTACATCCAAATGGTTGGGAGATAGTCAATAATAACATAGGAATGAATAGAGTCTAGAAAGAGGCTTCCAAAAATGAACTGATATACATAGCATTTCATTAAAAAAAAAGGCACTTGATTCTGTAATTTCGTCTTGGCTCGCTCTATATATTCGAAAATAATTTTCGGTTATCGACTTTTTTACCTAGTTTACTTGTCCTTTTTTTTTAATTTCTAGCTTTCGTAGAACTCGAGACATAGAAGTCCGACGCACTATTGCCCCACCATGATTATTTTAATTCACCAAAAATGAAAATTTAGTTCTAATGTTGAACAAAATCCAAATTTTGTGGCTCACTGATAGCCAGGAATCAGTTTCGGGGAGTGTACAATACAATAGAAAAAAAGGAAAATTTTGATATTTTCCCAAGCAGCATGTTAATGTTATATTAATGTCGTCCTACGCATCCTGACGTTGCTGGATCGTAAAAACGTATATCTGACTCGCTTTTGCACCAAATTCGGTGGATAAAATTTGGGTCGCTACAACATCGGTATGCGACTAACAGTTACTGATGATGACCAACAACGGCGTTTGAACGTTGCGCGATAAATCAACTTTTACATCAAAATTGGCGAAATTTTATAGCATGTTTTTCTAACTAATAACAACATTACTGTTAGACGTTGAACCACTTGTATTTACTGTAATCAACACCACAACTGTTCACACTTAAACTTAGAAAGAAGATAGAAACTAGAGCTTCACCGTCGCTTTTGTTTTATTGTGATGTTTTGAGTAGATTTTAAGATTTTTATGGTACCAAAATTTTTTTAACGCTGACCAGTTCATGGTAAAATATGGACAAGTTTCAGTGATTTAAGCGTCAACACACAATGGCTTAGTAGTTTTAAACTTAGAGTAGCATAATTAGATTGCCCAAAATCTCCTAAATTTTTATGTTTTTCACTTTATTTGTGAACTTCACAAAATAACGGACAACAGACGTTTGTCCTCGAGCTGGTCTTGAAAACAAAAGAATTACGATTCTCTACACCTAATACAACGTTAATTTCGGCAGAGGTCACAAAATTGCTGCTTAGGTTAGTACTACTACCTCCCGTAAATACACCACTGTTGCGCCCCCCTTAGCTAAGTCCTAATCCATCACTGACCTATACTGTATATCACAAGAAGACAGGTCACGAAGGTCCTCAATGAGTGGACCCACGAGACACTGAGAAGCATTAAACGACCAACAGGGCCTGTAGGCAAACTCGAGATTGTGTGACGGTCGGCCCCGTCACTAGTCAAGATTGGCCTGGTTACTGCGTCGGAGTCGAAAGACACTGAATCTTTTAATCCAAGCTTCTTGTATACGAAACTGAAAATTATTGACATTGTCTGGGGGGCGGCAGTGGGGTAAATTACCCAATCTTGTGCCGATTCGGACATATTCGATCGATGAGAGATCAGGTGAACATGAGGCCATGGAAGCACACGTACATTAGCTTCTTCCAAAAACTGTGCAGTAACTCTTGCCGTGTGGGGGCGGGTATTAACTTGTTGAAAAATTGGATTAATCAATCTCCGAAGATATTGCACTGCAACAGATTTTAACACGTTGGTTATGTATGCATTCAAATTGCCTTGAACGAAAACTAAAGGTGACCTACTGCCAACACATATTTCACGCCAAACCATCATTCCGCGTGTAGGGACAGTACAATGTTCAACAGCTGGTTATAAATTCCTTCATTCCCCACAGAAACGTCTCATGCTCCTTCGCCCATCATGGAACCATAAACAAAATCCAGACTAGTCACTAAAGATTACATGATGTCATTCCTGCAACCAATGCACTCGCTCATTACACCATTCCAGCCTACGGGCGCGATGTGGAATAAGGGGTATGCATAAAAATGGTCGGTAGGAACAATGCCCAAAAGATCTTATTCGTCTTTATATGAATGGCATAGATACTCTCTGTGTTAAAGTTTTCATTCAATAATTTCCTATCTCTGTCTCTTACAGCCAATATTCTCAGATGACGTTTTTCACCATCTCTAGTTCTCCTAGAGCGTCCAGGTCCTCGGTGGCGCTTCTTCAGACCACCGTGATCAACACCTTAAAGCAGTTGTGACGTTACGGTCTACGCGATTGGCAATTTCCCTAAGTGAAAATTCGGCCTCCTCATATCAATGTTCCGACCACATTCAAAGTAATTTCACTGAAAATAATTTTGAACCTGTCGAACTCTAGGCATAGTGGTTAACGTTTACGACAGAAATGTACACGCATAACTGAAAAGAATTTATTCAGTTTTAAACCTTTCAAAATATACAATTTTTTATATAATAACCACAACAAAAACCAAGATAACTTTAGATTTTTTAGTAAAATTTTAATCATTTCTTTGTTGCATTAAAACACTTTTTCAGTAAAAATTTCAATTAATTTGCTTAACTAATACTAGATGTTGCGGTTTTTATTCAAATCCGTGTATATCGGGTGGCCACGAGACAATGTACGCCCCCAATATTTTGGTTGTTTTTTGAATTTAAAAATTTGGTTTTTCGTACACACAAATTACTCAGTAATGGGGCTACTTTTAGACTAGCAGGAATGAAAATGTCACTTCCGGTTGAACCGGAAGTGACATCAACTTTTTTTTATTAAATAGAATGACTATATTTTTTTGATGGTTTCTCATTAAGCATAAATTTCTAAGTGCAACAGTTTCTTCAGATTATAAAAATTCCAAAAAATAAGTGAGATACGAACAATTTTTTAATTTCTTTAAAATGGCCGGGTCAGATGAATGCGATGTAAGAAAATTACTAGGTAGACTTGTCTCTAAAGAAGAAAATAGTTGTTTGAATTACTGATAGGTACCAGTATTTTTAGGTTTTTTTGTCAAGAAACTGAATTTAATTTTCATTTTCATTTCCGTAGGGGTCCTATGGAAATTTTTTTTAATGCTATTTTTTTTTTCATTATTAATCAGAAATAATGATTCATAAACTATAATTTTTTTCGCCATAATCATTTCTTAACGATATACTTCGTAATAATAAAAGTATTTTTAAAAGGTAAACACAAATTAAACAAGAAATGATTTTAATAAAACGTCACAACCATGAATAAATAAAATAACAAAACTATTTAAAACCCAAATTATAATAAACCATTATAAAAATTGTTCAAACTGTTCACCGTTTTGATTAATACACAGAGTAGCGCGACTTATTGTTGCACGTCTAACATTCTGTAATTGTTGAGGTGTTATTTGTGCAATTTCGTGACGAAATTTTTCTTCCAGATCTTGCCTTGTGGTTGGAGCCGTTATGTAGACTCTATTTTTCAAATGCGCCCAAATAAAAAAATCAAGTGGGGTTAGGTCAGGCGACCTTGCAGGCCATCTGACTGGACCATGGGTCCCAATCCAACGATCTGGAAACAATTGATTTAAGTAATACCTAACGATAATAGCATTGTGTGGTCCATCCTCGTCTTGTTGGAAGTAAACCTCGTCAATATTGGTATTGGGAATTTGATTAATCTGTGGAACTATTATATTTTGGAGAAATTCTAGATATATTGGTCCAGTTAGAGTTCCGACAAAAATTATTGGACCTATGATATGATTGCCCAGTACGCCTAACCAAACATAGAAGCCAAACCGCTCCTGAAACCGCCCCTGTCTCATAATGTGAGGATTTTCAATTGCCCAATATCGAGTGTTGTTTCGATTAAATAACCCAAGGTTTGTAAATCTCGATTCATCAGTCAACAAAATGTTTTTGATAAAATTTTCATTTCTTAATTGGCGTAACTGTAACCAATTACAAAAGGTTATTCTTCCTTGATAATCAATAATCATTCTCATACAAAAATTGATACAATTGATATTTACAAGAACGATAACCGTGTTTCTTTAAAATTTTCCTGGCTGATTCTTTGGAAACTGGTAATTCATGTTCAATTTGTCTTACCAAAATGGTTGGGTCAACATGCACTAAAGCTAATACATTAATATATCAGGTTCATTTCTAAATTGATGCTTCAACCGGGCGAAATAGTTTCTCCGAGGTTGTCTTCTTTCTGGATATCTCTCTCCATACAGAGTTTGTGGTCTAGTTGCATTACATTGAGTCTCTCCATAAATAATCAACATGTCAACTTTTTCATCTCTTGAATATTTTTCAGCCATTTTATATTAATTTTCTTGTTTATAACAAAATTAGTGAGTAAGTCAAGAATAATTCAACTTTTGCGAATGTCTGTCATTTTCATGGCTATCTGCAATTTTGGATTTAAATGTAGTTAGGTACCTTATTAAAATGATTTGTTGGCGCTTACCTTTTAAAAATACTTTTATTATTACGAAGGATATCGTTAAGAAATGATTAATAGCGAAAAAAATTATAGTTTATGAATCATTATTTCTGATTAATAAAAAAATAGCACAGTTCCATTAAAAAGTTTTCCATAGGACCCCTACGGAAATGAAAATGAAAATTAAATTCCGTTTTTTGAAAAAAAAACTAAAAATACTGGTACCTATCAGTAATTCAAACAACTATTTTCTTCTTTACAGACAAGTCTACAACCTTACTAATAATTTTCATAGCCTACTTAGCAATTTTCTTACATCGCATTCATCTGACCCGGCCATTTTAAATAAATTAACCACCAAAAAAATATAGTCATTCTATTTAAGAAAAAAAGTTGATGTCACTTCCGGTTCAACTGGAAGTGACATTTTCATTCCTGTTAGTCTAAAAGTAGTCCATTATTGTCTAATTTATGTGTACCAAAAACCAAACGTTTAAATTCAAAAACAACCAAAATATTGGGGGCGTACATTGACTCGTGGCCACCCGGTAATACCACTACTTAATATTTTTACTAATATATTTAAAGTTAAAATGAGCAGTAGGTTAATAATAAGACCGGTTTTTATTATGTGGAAGTTACAGTCAGTTCACGGCCGTGTTTGACAACCAGTTGTTTAATTCCATTTACCACATGCAATAGAAGCTTATAATTAACCATTGCTATATAGGAAACGGTGCTTTCTACGATACGACAACAAGTATTTTTTCAGTAGCGTATAATAATTTTAGTTATTTTGGCAATATTTTACTGAGAGTTTTAAATTACCTCTTTTTAATTAATTCATTCATAATGCGTTGAAACTGCGGTTCAAAAATCGGATTGAGATAAAATTGCACCAAGGACGAAAGTTAATTGTGCTCGCAGCCGAAGCTGATTTTGCGCTATTTTTTATTTTAGATGAAACCTCATTTTACTTTTCTAATGGCCGATTTCTTCACATTTCGTTTAGTTTTTGATAATCTTATCTAATGGTTAACATTAATGTTATGCCAATTTTTGTTTTCTTCACTGTCAGTTATACTCTATGCGTTGGTTAGGTTTAATTTGATCTACTACTTCAAGTAGAAAATAGACATTTATTAAAAGAGTAATTCTAACCTTACGATAAAATATGCATTTGTAAAGATGCTCTTTGTTACAAATATAGTACAATGGATGAATTTAGATGTTTTTTTCTGATAAAGAAGAAATAGAGGAAAATGTCCGAGGGTATACTTAAGAAATATACCATATAACTTTGTAACTATGTCTTAACAATAATCATTTCGATAGGAAAAGTTAAGCAACGGTAGTCGCAGTCAGTAATTTCATGGCAACTCAAGTGAAATTCGGCGACCTCGTCTCGTTTTCTATCGGCTTGTATATCAGCGTATACGCAGAAGCTCTACAATCTTAGGCGGGGGTTGTGTAGGTCATATACCATATTTTAGAAGGGATGTAATGCAGTTGGTCCCTTGTCTATTAGATGTTAGGCAAGTAAAAAATCCCTACTCTTCGATAGAGAAAAGGTTCAGCAAAATTTCCAGGTTGGGGGTCTGCTGGCGTCGGTGATTGGCCCTGGTAGAGGAAATAGGCCGACGTTAATTAAATGAATAAAAAAATATACATACTTAGTTTGGGATATGATAAGTTTTATTTGAGGAGATTTCTTCGTAACCTGTGGTTTACTCCTCAATGGTAAAATATACTGGAGTAAAATCTCTAAATATACTTATGTGAGATTTGCTTAATAAACTTTAAATTTAGTGTTTTGTAATCATTCCACTCATGATTTTTTAACGCTAATTAGAATTATAGGCTGTATATTTGAAAATCAATATTGTTTTAATTACTACTATTTCCAACAAAGTATTATATAATTATTATTATCGACCAACAAATTAAAAAAAAGGACGTTGCCTAGAGTCCCGAACCCGGGAACGTTTAAAAAAAATCCCGATGAGGCGTGGTATACTGAAAACGTTCGGGAACATCACAAAATAGTAGTGGACCTGAACGCGGGACAGAATATTACAAACCCGACTTCGTGTTTCTGCTTAATTGGTGGTGTTCACACGCGGTAGTGTGTTTACTATAAAATTAGGTTAACCATTTACATTTTTCACATGTTTTGGTAAGGAATACTACAAAGTCATAATGGCATTAAGAGGGCTGATCAAACCAGTGTTTGTAAGGTAATTTTTCAAAATTTATTTCTTCCATACGGTTTGGTCAAATCACACCAAATTTGGAGGATCAGTAGTTGAAAGTGTACTAAAGGGTACATGTATATCTATTTTACTTAATTTTCACTTTATGAAGGGAAAATTTATACTGTAAATATAAGTGAAATTTGGACGTGATTAGCTCCTGAATTATGATATCAATCGGTAAAATTCGAGGTAAAATTCATACATGTCGTCTAGAATGAATCTTCATAATTATGCTCAGCAAGTTTCAAACTTTTATTCCGTACTATTTGGTTAAAAAGAATTTTCTAAATAAGTATCTTTGTCACTACTAATGGAGCTAGGAAATGTTACCTCTATCGGGAATCGCACCTCAATGAAGTCGGTGAATAAAACGTCCAGTGAAGGTATAGTCAAGAGCAAAATTATTCAGCGGCGCATGTATAAAAACTTTCTAGAGAGTGACACAGCTATCCGAAGCTTTTTCCCGACTAGGCCCCTTAAATATAAATGACACATTTCGTTAGTATAAAGTGCTGTTGATTTATTTGGGAAAGAAAACAGGGTACAATATTGAAAATGGGTTGCAAAACCAATAACTTTCGCGAAGTACCATGCACCTAAATGATTTGCCGAAACTGTTGCTTCTTTTAGGTACCTTTATTATACACTGTTTAGGCAGAAATATTCCTGATAATTTTTGTTAAGTACAAGTTTTGTGATCTGTGTTGCATAATAATTAAAAAACGTCATTATGTAATTTATTTCTAGTTATTTTGTGCATATATTCCTTATCTTCAGTAAATCACAAGGCAACCACACAATGAGGGACTATTATTTTGCAACAAAGGTTCGAGTTCACTATTATTTTGCAAAATTCCCGAACGGTTTCATTAAACTACGCCTCGTTGGGATTTTTTTTAATGATCCCGCATTCGGGACTAGACACGTCCTTAAAAAAATAGATTTTTCAATACACTGCCTATAATTCCAATGAAAATGGAGAATGTTTTTCACATCCTTAATTAAAAGTAAATAGAAATATTTTAATAACCTTAAACCCATAACAGATAAAACACGAAGAAGCGAACACGGTCATTAGTATGCGCAATTTACGTTTGACGGTTAGTAGCGAAGGGGGATCCACAATCATGAATCAGTGTTGGCGGTTCAGCACAGCTGATACAATTCTGCAGTTTAGCTGGTTTTCCACGTTATTGTCAGAGTACATATAAAACAAATACGGTCAAAGTTGCAATGTTCTAAAGTCAATTTTAGGAGGGTAGTACTTCCACTGATAGGTAGAAGGATATTCGTAGCTACTATTGTGCTAGTAGATAATGTAGATATCTCCTTATGGTCTAAAGTCGTTGGCGCTATTTATTTTATAACATGCTGTAAATTAAATATAACAGTTTAATTGTTCTGTGTGACGCTGTTCAGAGTGACTAATTCATTGACTATTTTAAGTGTTTTGTGAATTACCTATAGTGTATTTTAGTTTTTCTTTTTCTTAATGTTTTCAAATTGATTTGTGGCACCATCTAGCAATGAGTAGACATATTGCCCGCCAAACTCATTGGCGGGAATTTCAAGGTCATTGCGGCATTTTTCTTTGAGATCAAAGGCTTGACCCTGCATTAGGATCAATGGATCTTGGCGTGCACGTCATCAACAATTAGAAAAGACGATAAAATGATTCATTTCCTTTGTCTATCTTTCTCTGTATGAATCTAAACAGTGTTACACCTTTGAATATGAAACGACAGTGGCAGTGATGACATTTGACCACGCGTTGTTGTCTGTTTTATTTATTTCGCCAGCTTATAAATTATAACGTGCACACCAAGATCCATTGATTTAACTGTACTTGTTTTATGTGTACGCTGTTATTGTAGTCAAGTAATTCGGTAATTCTCGGATGTGTACAACAGTGCGTCCATTAGGTCAGAGAGGTGGAGCGGAGCGGCGGGACGCAAATTTGCTACCAAATCAAATACTTATAGATGAATGTAGACGCATCGTGCAGAGTGCAGAGCAAAGCGTATAGTGGATGAAAAATCCCTCCTAAACTGGACAAAATCAAATTTCATTTAAAAAAATTATATATTTTACGTCAGACAATTAATTTAGTTATATATTTTATGTTCCAATAACTACTAAGCTACAGAAAACGTGTTTATACCGTTTGGAAATTAGTGTGTCATTAATTGGTAAAAACTGAAGCACCCCAGCCCTGGGCTGCTTCATCGCGAATTAATTTCCTATAATTTTTACATAAAACTAAATTACTTCCAAGCATTTATATCATTAAATTACAAATTAACTATTACATAAAAGAGTTTAAATCATGTTCTTAGAATTTTGGCAGAAAACGTATGCATCTAAACTATAGAGTCTAAATTATTCAGAAGTAAAAGAACACACAGTATTCATTTAATATTTTAAAACATTGACAAAACTGTACAAAATCTTAAAGCATTCTCCAGCCGAGAAGAGATAACATAGACAAACCAACGTAAACACATAGGGTTGTAAGAGTTTTACTAAGAATAGGGTCAAGGGCTATAATCATAGAGTCATTATATCACTTATCACCTAAAGCAACTTGAGCTTAATTTCGTGAGTAGAGTAGAATTTAGCATTTGGCTATCTCCGACTAGCTTGCAGGCTTGGACAACGAACTCACTCACGGGAAATCATATAAATACGCGAGGCAGCGTACGATTGTGGTCACATTTCTGACAGCCCCAAGCGATACGCTTTGGTTCTAAGGAATCGGGTACGAAGAGATTGTCCAGTTCTCCGTAGCAGAATCGTGCCATATATCTGACAACCCCAAGCGTTACGCTTTGGTTCTAAGGAATCGGGTACGAAGAGATTGTACTCTCTGTAATATAGTTGTGCTTCAGGTCAACTCTGACAGCCCCAAGCTTACGCTTTGGTTCTACGAGGTCGGAAAATAAGAGAGTGGCCCTGTCTTGGAGTTATAACTAGCATTGGGAGCCGCGCTTCATTAGCGTGCACTAGCCACCCACGCCTCCGTCGACATGGAGGCGAGTAACTCAAGCGTTACTCAAGAATCCGGGGAGTGGGCCCCGCGGAACTCTCCGTGTATACCAGAATTGGTAAGGACGGCATTTAAATAATTATTATACTGCGTTGCCATTTTCTACGTACACGAGCTCACTAAAAGACATTAAATTAATTCAATTTCTTTGTTCCGAGTGAAATGGCAACGCTAATCAAAGTACGACTCTATATGCTTGGGTTTCGCGATTTTTAACAATATCTGACCGGTGGTACCACATGATTTACAGATAGGGTTTTTCTGTTATAATGCACTGCTCATTACATGTTTAGTAATAATTATTACAGTCGATATTAATTCCGATAATAGTAGTTGGAACTTTCATTCATTTTTCAAGTTAGGTCAAAATAAGATAATGTACAAAAGAATTAGTGTCCAGTTGAATCTGCAATATCTGTAACTTTATCAAATTTCACTGCCCGTATGGGGATCAGAGTGTAACCGTCAGGTGGGTGCGTTTAGGCGCCGACAACAAAAACATGCAGTTCACCCCCAACCGCTGAGTGATCTGACTACGGACCTTGTTTCTCGACAGAGGGTCCGGGGCCAGATGACCAGTGTATACCGCTTAATTATTTATGGCTATCGCTCCCATAAGCGTGCCGCAATACAAGCGACGTCTGCCAAAACTCTTTAACAAATCTACGGGGTAGTTCGTTTCATGTTGGTTTAAACCTTGATTGGTGGCATGCATTAGACACACCCAAAACAATACGGGCAGTTGCTCGTCATATGTTGGAGATCCGCATATGCATCGAATCTTCGTTGGCCAGCGTCAGTTGTATTTATGGTACTGTTTTATGGTAGCACCAGCCCGCGAATTAAATAACAAGGCATGGTTGTCGGTCTCTGCCCGGCTCATGTGACAGGGGACACTCTGGTGCCACATACAAGGGAAGTTTCTCTTTCACCCATATGTAGAGTTCTACATATGTCATTTAAACTACGAAGCGGAAGTTTCCGCGCATGTAACCAGGTTTGGTTACATTGCAGGTTCAACTAGCTAAATATAAATGTATTTCTTGTGGACAGTTGTCCACCGTACATGTAACAAGGTTTTGTTCATGTCAAGTTCTGTAATATATTTCTTATAGACAGTTATCTAAGCATAGAAATAAAAGGCGTGAAAACGTCATTTGAGTTTCCTTGACTTATTTTTACTTTCAGGTACAAAAGTGAATTCTTAGTAAATCAGTAATCATAAACCTAAAGCCAAATCTTATTGATACTAGTCACTCTTTAAAACATATATCAGTGCAGTGCAGATTAGTGTTCACATTAATTAATAAAAAATTATGTTATCAAATTAGAGCAAATTAAATCTCATAAATGAAACAAAGTAATACCAAACTTTATAAACGTACCTGGGGAATTACAATAACACTACAAATTTGGGGTCCGACCACTAAAACTAGACGATCACGAAAAAGGCCAATTAATTAATTAAGTATTACCTGTCACTTCACGACAGATGAGACTTAGAAAAATGGGAAGAAAGTATAAATTAAATACAAAATAATAGTCACACTGGTGCCGTAACCAGGATAAATACCAAATAAATATAAGAGGGGGGTTGGGCCGTCACACTGGTGCCGTGACCAGGATAACACAAATTAAACAAAATAATAGAGGGGGGTTGGGCCGTCACAAAACAATCAAGTTAGTGGTTTATAAAATATGGAAAAATAAAGGAAACCGGAAACTAAATTTTCATTTTTAAATATCATTATTTCAAACTACCTACATATAGTTTTGTCTCTTTTTTTTTAATTATAAATATTTTAAAACCTGTTCCTTTTTGATGAATTTACCATATTGAACAATGACTGATATATCTGACACTGAATATTGTTTCATTGGTTGGCTGTTAATTTGCTATTTTGACATTATAAATAAATGTTTTTTTTCTTTTAGATTTTTGTTTCGTTTAATTGATTTTGTCCATAACTATTAATTTTATCCGGACGGATACAAATGAACAAAATCTTGGATTAATTCAATTAATCATGGCTATTTGGCTAAATATATAAACCGACAGATAGGAGAAAATAAATGTTTCATATTTTTATAATCTTTTTAATCAATATTTAGCATCCAAATATGTTTTCAAACAAAATTGGCGCAGTAACCATATTTATAACTTAATTGTAAACATTGCAATACAGGTTTTGAGAGCAGCCTATTACGTTAAGAAAAATCCCCCACCACTAGCCAGTGTATACATAGCATATAGGAACCAAGGATCCCTCTGGTTACACAATAACCTAAATTGAAATTAAAAATCGACGTATCCGAGGATTTTTTCCAAATATTTTTAGTTTAAAAAATAATGAATTTATTTCCATACTTTACAGACACACTGTATATTATCGTATATACAGAAACTATGCAATCTTAGTCGAGGGTTGTGTAGGTGATATACCATCCTTCGGAGGGGACGTAAAGCAGTCGATCTCTTGTCTATTAGATGTTAATGGGCCTATTCACGATCAATCATTTTGAACAACAATTATTTGCGCAACATTTTATTGTGCAACTTTATTATTTTAAAATCGTATACCCATTTACATTTTTTTGCACAATAATAATATCAACAATTTTTTATATCGTTTTCTTGGTAATTTCGGTCAAATATACACTAAAATTTGTTGTCTAACGTTTCGGTTTATTAATCGTAGTTCTCTGATGATGGTAAATTAACCGAAACGTTAGAAAAAAAATTTAGTGTATATCTAACCGAAATTCCCAAGAAAAACGATATCAAAAATTGTTAACTTTAGCGTATTTACAAAGTATACATTTTTTAATTTAGAAAAGCTGGGGCATTAGTTTTTTCATTAAAAATGCCATAAACTTAGGCACAGACAAGTTGCTGCTCTTTTAAGAAATGAAGGGTAGCGCAGGTGGCGCCCTCTAAGAACAAAACCAAAATTGGAAATGGATTTGAATTTCCTATCTAAAAAACCCTGGCGACCAATTTTCATATCAATATTTAAACAACTTCAAAAGTTATATGAAAAATTGATAACGCAATATTGAGTTTGACACCTTGTATCTCTTTTAAAATCAACTTTTGGACTAAGGTAAGTTTAGCTAAACCGCAAAATTTTAATGTCAGGAATTCACTGTTGCCCTATGGCCATTACTTATAGACCACCTTGTATATTTTAATTCACTGACCAAAAAATATATAAAATTCTCATGATTGTGACAAAAAAATTAATAATTCATAATCTGCAAGCAATTTATTTAGGCATTTGTGTAGATGCAAGAAATGGTAAATATGATATCACACACCTCTAAAGCGAGCTTTGAAGTATTATGGCCATTATTAAAACGGAATAAGATATATTATTTTATGATTCCTACTATTCATTCTCGTATTATTTGTGGCATTTTACTATTACATTTCACACGTGTCTACAATAGGAATTCAGCACAACACGTACAAAGATTCCCATTATTCGTGATTTTCTATGGAAACAATTATTTTTAGAAACTACAAAGAACTCAAGTAAAATGTAAAAGAAAGAAATATGTGTTCTGAAGACATAAAAGTTGTGTTTATACAAATAATTATTGAACAATGTACCTACAAAAGAAATTCTAAAAATATACATATTTACTTATTACTTACATCATAAATTTCTTTTTCGATATTGTTCAGTTGGTTAAGCATATAAATTTTACGATTTTCGAGACAAATAATAGAAATCTATTTGAGCTATAAAAATTTGTGTTGACTAAATGCATTTACAAGTGTTTTCAGAAATTTTCTTAAATATTAAAGCCTTCCTTATTTAAATTTACGTTAATTCAGCTAAGTTTTGTATACCTATACCAAAGTTTACAGAATTTATTCTGTAAACTTTGCCTATACGTTCAAGATACATTCACAAAATATACAGGGTTACGGGTTACAAATATTTAAAGGACCACTGTGGGGATGTCAAGAACTGTTAGAAATTGCGTAATTATATTGTTTTGAAATCCGTTTTATCAGGTTTCTTCCACTTTCAGTGAATCCTGAGTTATCCTTAAAAAAACTGAAAACCGATTATTTTAATTTTCTCAAATATCTCGATAACAGTTCGCGATACAAATAAAGGCTCATCATATTGTAGACTCATATTTTTCTTGTTATAAAATCTATCCAAATACTTTATCCTTTATCCTTTAGGAGGCTTATTATTTGATATCAGACATAATCGCCGAAAAAGTCTTTTCATGAATCCTCTTCGAAGACTGATATCACCCTTATTATGTGGTATCGGATTATGACCTATATTTGTTTGTTATATTATAACAAACTACATTTTATATTATGTCTACCATCGGCCCCTGAAGTATTGTCCCGTAAATACGAATCACCCTGTATATTTAAAACTTTTACTTATATATAAGTTAAATAAAGGAAATTTATTAATTTGCAAATAAATATTTATCATTTTATTTTCGGAGCAATAACCACTATGAACTACTATATAAAATAAATAAATAATTTATAAAAGTGTATGTGGCAACTTCATTTAATTTTCAATTAAATAAAGTGACGCACTCTGAACTTCATTGTCATTGTCATTAATATTACTCAATAATTTGTAGAATCTGCCAAGGCAGCTTCCAAGGCTATGATGCAATCGATTCTGATGGTGAATCGGTCGTGATCGATGAAGATGATTATAATCAACAAAATATGAAAGAGAAACGGAAATCACACCCTCTCATCGTCTTCTGGAATATAGACCCAGCATGGTTCTCTCCCTCCAGACCGGCAGGTAAGATCCATTGAATTGAAATTGTTAAATCGTTATTTTTGTAACTGAAGATATCAAGTAGTCAAAACTGATGTAAAAGTTTCAATATTGCTACGAAAAAAGTGTGCAGGTGTATTAATTTATATTTCTTACACAGTGAACAACGAGTAAAACTGGAATTTGGTAAGGATACATTGGAGAAAAACAACTAACAAGTCACCTCATTATGCTGTGTATTTAAAGTAGAAAGGTGTTTTGCGAGGTCTCTTGATGTTTGTTCTTTTTACGCAAATTTTTAATTGCACTATTTCTTTTCATTATATCCTTTTCTTACACGGTTGATATGTAAACGGTTGTATGTTAATATGATATCAGGTAGTGTCATTTTATTATAACTTTTTTTTTTAATTATAAAAGTTAAATATACTTTATGTACCTACAATGTATACAGTGAGGCTAAAGTACGGAATTAATTAATTAAATTTAAAACATTTTTTTTTAGAAAAAATCTCAAACGAATCGATTTTATTTTATAAAAATACACATTTTTATATCAAATTCTATTTTCAACCATCATGTGTTTTTGAGTAATGACATCATCGAAATTTTAATAAATGGTAACCCCCTATTTTTTTGTGTCTTTTTCTGATAGATCCTTTAATTTTCAAAATAGCAGCATAAAATTTTGGCATCTTAAATAAGTACATTTTCGAGCAAGAAAACCTAAATTTTGTTGTTAACAAAAAAATAAATTAAAAACTGTTACTAAGCAGCAGCAAATAAAATTATAAAATTAAGAAGTCAAACTCATATCCACCAGTATCTTGACAATAAGCAAACCTTCTTATTAGCTGGAGAGCTACTGAACCCACCGAGTAACGGTTTTCCTGTAAGGCTGGAAATTTGTAGAATTATGAGTTATAGCACGATAAGGGCAATAACCATGACCTGGCAGGCATCAGCCCTGCACGTCATCAGCCCTTTTATTTTTTTAAATTGTAAAATAAATAAGATATAAAAACTTGTTTCTGTAAGCTTAAAAATTTAATATGACTTAATTTATTCATTGTAAATTATGAAAAAAAATTGACATTCGATTACAGTGAGCAAAAGTACCTGCCAGGTGAATCGAAAGGTGCACAGTTTAGGAGGTAAAATAAACTTTCGTCTGTATAGTTAAAATTTGGATATGGTTTTGAGTAAGCGTTTTGGAAAAAATCTGTACAATGACAGGCGGTTTTAAATAGCATAAGACCTTGACAGGCGAGGGAAAGATGCTAAGGGCGTGCGAGTAAGAGGCGTAACGTGAACGCATATAGTGCGAGTGACATTAAATAAAAATAAAAATGATAGATACAATATATTTTATTAATTGTAGTGTAATCTACAGTAGTTTTTACATTAATTTTCCTCATCATTATCCGACACTTCACTACTAGTTTTTTCATCATCATCTGACTCTTCGATAATGTTTTCCTCCTCTGAAAAGAAAAAATATTTTAATAAATTAATAATGTCATTAAAAATTGAACATCGCGCTCAATTACATAGGACTATATATTGAATATTATTGAATCATAAAATTGTATGTTACCTGAAATGTATTCCTCAGTTTCAGTTGACTGTGCTTCGGCAGCATCAGCAGGCTCTTGTATAAGTATGTCGTATATAGAAGAAGGAACCGTATCCCCCTCAAACCAATTGAAATCATAATGGCCATCAATTAAGTTCCAGCCGTTATTTTCAGGGGTAAGAACTGTTGGTTCTTTTAAATGACTATTCCGCCAGATATTTGTAATGTATGCAGTTCTTAATAATTGTTGTTGCAGTTCGGGTTGGCACGAAGGTAGATTTGATGCATCATAACTTATTACTTTTTTCATGAATATGTTAGTATTACTCGTGTCATATGTGGCAAGGAACTTCTGATACCGCGCGTCATTTAATTTTTGACATTTTGAACTGTACATTACAAATATCTGGCGGAATAGTCATTTAAAAGAACCAACAGTTCTTACCCCGGAAAATAACGGTTGGAACTTAATTGATGGCCATTACGATTTCAATTGGTTTGAGGAGGATACGGTTCCTTCTTCTATATACGACATACTTATACAAGAGCCTACTGATGCTGCCGAAGCACAGTCAACTGAAACTGAGGAATACATTTCAGGTAACATACAATTTTATGATTCAATAATATTCAATATATAGTCCTATGTAATTGAGCGCGATGTTCAATTTTTAATGACATTATTAATTTATTAAAATATTTTTTTCTTTTCAGAGGAGGAAAACATTATCGAAGAGTCAGATGATGATGAAAAAACTAGTAGTGAAGTGTCGGATAATGATGAGGAAAATTAATGTAAAAACTACTGTAGATTACACTACAATTAATAAAATATATTGTATCTATCATTTTTATTTTTATTTAATGTCACTCGCACTATATGCGTTCACGTTACGCCTCTTACTCGCACGCCCTTAGCATCTTTCCCCTCGCCTGTCAAGGTCTTATGCTATTCAAAACCGCCTGTCATTGTACAGATTTTTTCTAAAACGCTTGCTCAAAACCATATCCAAATTTTAACTATACAGAAGAAAGTTTATTTTACCTCCTAAACTGTGCACCTTTCGATTCACCTGGCAGGTACTTTTGCTCACTGTAATCGCCTGTCAATTTTTTTTCATAATTTACAATGAATAAACTAAATCATATTAAATTTTTAAGCTTACAGAAACAAGTTTTTATATCTTATTTATTTTACAATTTAAAAAATAAAAGGGCTGATGACGTGCAGGGCTGATGCCTGCCAGGTCATGGTTATTGCCCTTATCGTGCTATAACTCATAATTCTACAAATTTCTAGCCTTACAGGAAAACCGTTACTCGGAGGGTTCAGTAGCTCTTGGACTATATAAATTCTTCTACATTTTGAATGACTTCTTGGCTAATTCTGCGAATTTCATCTCTAATTAGATTTTCTAAATCCCTCGACTTATGACTTATTACCCTGTTTAAAAATGGTTGTGACCAAACAGTTTATTTTGGATGTAGAAACAGTGGTCGCGGAAGCTTTCAAGAAGGATAACTTTATAAAAGAAACCAGTAAGTCAATTGCATCTAATATTCAAAATTGGCTAGAAAAAGAGTTAATTAACATAAATAAAGAAATTACAAACATCAGATAGAAATTTGAAGAATTAAAAAAAAGCGATGGTCGATGAAAGAAACAAACAGAAAAAAATTAATAGTTTAAAACAAAACACGCGACGAAATAATTTACTTATTTTTGGATATAAGGAGCAAAATTATGAAATTACTAAGGAACAGGTTACAGAATTATTTAATTCTAAACTGAAATTAAAGATAAATCCGATAGATGTCGATAAATGTCAAAGAATTGGTAAAATAGAGAAAGGAAAAATATACCAATACTAATAAGATTCATAAACATTCAAAACAAATTAGAGGAAATTAAAAGGAACTGGAGTTTCAATTAAGAAAGATGTGACCGCACATAATCTTAAATCTTCTTTTATTTCTTATATGTGCATCCAGTATATATTATTAATAGTAACAAACCTAAATTGTTGCTTTTTCCCCTTTATATTACATACTCGTATTACTTACATTTCATTTAATTATATGTTGATTGTTAAATTTGCTTTAAAGTATTTTTTTTTGTAATTTTATTTTCGAAAATTTTGAGTCATTTTAATAATTATAGAGCTTACTGCGCATGTTCTTAATTGCTTTTGATATATACATATATTTTTTCTTTTCTCCTAGGTGTAAATACTGTTATCTGAAGAGAAATAGTGCATATACACATAAATTTTTTATTTATTTTTTTACCATTATGCTAAATAATAATGATCTTAAAATATGCCACTTAAATGTAAGGTCCTTGACAGCATATTTTTTAGAAATTTTTGATTATTTTTCTACTTTGGACTATGACATAATTGCCATCAGTGAAACTTCGCTAACATTAAATATTCCTATAAATAGAGAGAAAGACAGAGAGGGAGGAGGAAGGGGAGGTGGAGTAGGGATTTATATGAAAAATTCAATGCGTTATAATTTATTGGAAAATAACGAAAATATTGAGGATATCTTGGTGAATTTTAAATTCAGTAATGTTAAATTTGCACTTAGTTGTGTTTACAAACCAGCAAATTTTAATGATATAAATTTTTTAAATGAATTTGAAAATACATTAGTAAGCATCGTTCCTAAATGCGACGAAATAATTTATGTTGGAAATTTTAATATTGATTTATTAAATGTAAATAGTTCAGCGGTCACAAACTTCCTGAATCTCTTAAATAGTTTAGATTTACAAAAAATCGTTAATAATCCTAAGTACTAGAATTACATTAAACAGAATTACATTATTAGATTTTGTAATGTAATAATATCTGAGAAATGTGATTTTACGAAATACAACACAATATCTTTCATAATATTTCAGACAACGAGCTAGTTTTTCTACACCAAAATTTTAAAGACAGGGTAGTCAGGCTACACCACGTACTTACAGAGATATTAAAAATATTGCGAAAAGATACTGTATGATCATCTACAAGCCATTCCTTGGTGTAATATTTTTGACATTGATAATATTGATGGAAAGGTAAGTTTTTTTAATGAAAATATGAATTTTTTCATGGATATACATGTACTCTTAAAGACTTGCAATTTAAAAAAACCATATAAGCCCTGGATTACAGATAACATTAGGTTACATATTAATTTTAAAGACAGGGCTTTACAAAAATATAAAAAACGAACAACCCGCAACACTTACAAGAATATAAGAATTTTAAAATTTTTTGCAACTTGTACAATATGCCGAGAGTGCTTACTTGCGTTACTCAGTACAAAAAGGTGCAACATTTGTTTGGAAAGCTGTTGAAAATTTACATATTCACAATAAACAAAAAAACCGTTGCCAGTTATTACTTGGTGATCAGAACTTCTTCACCGTAGTAAAACTCGACGTGTGGTGGAGTTTATAATAAAAGTAATTTTTGACGTTTCAAAAGTCACATTTTGACGTTTTAAAAAAGTCACATTGGTGGAATGTCACTAATATTTTTTTTAGACATTGGGACCGATTTCGCTCACCAACGAACTCGATCTTTTCCTTGACCTCTAGAATGTGTGTACCAAATTTGAAAGCTTTATCTCAAAAACTGTAGCTGCTATCGCGAACCACACAGACAGACACACACACACAGACAGAAAACGTTTTCTGTCTGAAATTTTGTGTATCGTCATAATTCGTCGAGATTCGTCCAGAAATTCAATAAAAATTTTCAAAATTTTTTTCACGAATACATAACTTCCTCACTACGAGGGGTGAGGATGTAAAATAAAAATATTCCCGACAACTTATCAAATGTCAATAAAATTAATATTTACTTTACAAACTCCATACCTAATATTAATCAAAGTGACAACATATTTAATTATTATAAAGAAGTTAAAAGTTCAGTAAATTATATTCTTACTTTTCGAATAGTAACTGAAATTGAAAATAGTAAACATTTACTTTCTATTAAATCTCGAGCCATCAGTACTGATGACATACATATAAATTTTCTTCTACTTTGTTGTCCCTTTATTTCAAAATATATCTCATATTGCAAATTTTTGTTTCACAAACTCCATTTATCCTAGTGACTGGAAAATAGCACACGTTGTTTCTCTTCTAAACTCAATACTTCTGAAGGTTATGGTGACCTTAGACCTATCAATATTTTCCCTGTACTTTATAAAGTTTTAGAATATATAATCAAATACCAAATTGTGGAACACGTAGAAAATAATGTTCAGGCTTTACTAAATATTACTGATCATATTTTTCGTGCTACTGATTCAGGTCTGTCTACAGTACTGGTGTTCCTTGACTATTCTAAGTCTTTTGACACTTTAAATCATAAGACATTGTTATTAATATTAGAATATATAGGTTTTGACGCTAGGGCAGTGAATTTTATTGCTAACTATTTAAAAGATGGGAAGCAGAAGGTGGTAATAAATGGATCGTTTTCTGATTCCGTAAATATTTTCCAAGGAGTACTACAGAGCTCTGTGCTGGGTACTCTTTTGTATACTATATACACTAGCTCTCTACCGACATTTATGACACATTACAGCACACAAATGTATGCAGAAGATACATTTTTTTTTTCATTTAATCCTGACAATGTCAGGAATAGTTGTGCACTTATAAATACGAATCATGAAATTCTGTACAAAGTGTCTTTGGAACACTCATTAACTTTAAATCCTAATAAGTATGTCGACTAATTGACAGAGCAAAATTGGTTCCCAAAATTAACATAAAAACATTATAGTAACTAAGAATCCTCAATATCTGTATAGAAAAATCACATTTCGCACGGACGTACATAATTTAAATGTTAGATTTAAAGGTACTTTAACTCCCCCAACATAAAACTGGCATTTTTGAAAGGTCGTTTTCGTATAATATATCTAAAACTCACAATTCCTTCCCTTCTTATATTATACAAGCGTAATTTTCCAATAGTCTAGTTATCTAATAGTGACATACTATAAGGTATTATTTATTTAAGTAGTTACATATTTTGTGGATATAATTATGAAAATAATGCTATATGTACTTTATCTTCAGAAGACCTATTCTATTTATTTCTGCTTATTTTTAGATTGTCTACCATTTTTGATTTTGATTGGGTTAAATGTACTGTAGGTTTCTATAGCTGAACTTCGCCTTTCCAATAATTACCATTACCTGCTATTTTCTGTATATATATATATATATATATATATATATATATATATATATATATATATATATATATATATATATATATATATATATATATATATATATATATATATATATATATATATGCAACACAATATCTTTCATAATATTTCAGACAACGAGCTAGTTTTTCTACACCAAAATTTTAAAGACAGGGTAGTCAGGCTACACCACGTACTTACAGAGATATTAAAAATATTGCGAAAAGATACTGTATGATCATCTACAAGCCATTCCTTGGTGTAATATTTTTGACATTGATAATATTGATGGAAAGGTAAGTTTTTTTAATGAAAATATGAATTTTTTTCATGGATATACATGTACTCTTAAAGACTTGCAATTTAAAAAAACCATATAAGCCCTGGATTACAGATAACATTAGGTTACATATTAATTTTAAAGACAGGGCTTTACAAAAATATAAAAAACGAACAACCCGCAACACTTACAAGAATATAAGAATTTTAAAATTTTTGCAACTTGTACAATATGCCGAGAGTGCTTACTTGCGTTACTCAGTACAAAAAGGTGCAACATTTGTTTGGAAAGCTGTTGAAAATTTACATATTCACAATAAACAAAAAAAACCGTTGCCAGTTATTACTTGGTGATCAGAACTTCTTCACCGTAGTAAAACTCGACGTGTGGTGGAGTTTATAATAAAAGTAATTTTTGACGTTTCAAAAGTCACATTTTGACGTTTTAAAAAAGTCACATTGGTGGAATGTCACTAATATTTTTTTTAGACATTGGGACCGATTTCGCTCACCAACGAACTCGATCTTTTCCTTGACCTCTAGAATGTGTGTACCAAATTTGAAAGCTTTATCTCAAAAACTGTAGCTGCTATCGCGAACCACACAGACAGACACACACACACAGACAGAAAACGTTTTCTGTCTGAAATTTTGTGTATCGTCATAATTCGTCGAGATTCGTCCAGAAATTCAATAAAAATTTTCAAAATTTTTTTCACGAATACATAACTTCCTCACTACGAGGGGGTGAGGATGTAAAATAAAAATATTCCCGACAACTTATCAAATGTCAATAAAATTAATATTTACTTTACAAACTCCATACCTAATATTAATCAAAGTGACAACATATTTAATTATTATAAAGAAGTTAAAAAGTTCAGTAAATTATATTCTTACTTTTCGAATAGTAACTGAAATTGAAAATAGTAAACATTTACTTTCTATTAAATCTCGAGCCATCAGTACTGATGACATACATATAAATTTTCTTCTACTTTGTTGTCCCTTTATTTCAAAATATATATCTCATATTGCAAATTTTTGTTTCACAAACTCCATTTATCCTAGTGACTGGAAAATAGCACACGTTGTTTCTCTTCTAAACTCAATACTTCTGAAGGTTATGGTGACCTTAGACCTATCAATATTTTCCCTGTACTTTATAAAGTTTTAGAATATATAATCAAATACCAAATTGTGGAACACGTAGAAAATAATGTTCAGGCTTTACTAAATATTACTGATCATATTTTTCGTGCTACTGATTCAGGTCTGTCTACAGTACTGGTGTTCCTTGACTATTCTAAGTCTTTTGACACTTTAAATCATAAGACATTGTTATTAATATTAGAATATATAGGTTTTGACGCTAGGGCAGTGAATTTTATTGCTAACTATTTAAAAGATGGGAAGCAGAAGGTGGTAATAAATGGATCGTTTTCTGATTCCGTAAATATTTTCCAAGGAGTACTACAGAGCTCTGTGCTGGGTACTCTTTTGTATACTATATACACTAGCTCTCTACCGACATTTATGACACATTACAGCACACAAATGTATGCAGAAGATACATTTTTTTTTCATTTAATCCTGACAATGTCAGGAATAGTTGTGCACTTATAAATACGAATCATGAAATTCTGTACAAAGTGTCTTTGGAACACTCATTAACTTTAAATCCTAATAAGTATGTCGACTAATTGACAGAGCAAAATTGGTTCCCAAAATTAACATAAAAACATTATAGTAACTAAGAATCCTCAATATCTGTATAGAAAAATCACATTTCGCACGGACGTACATAATTTAAATGTTAGATTTAAAGGTACTTTAACTCCCCCAACATAAAACTGGCATTTTTGAAAGGTCGTTTTCGTATAATATATCTAAAACTCACAATTCCTTCCCTTCTTATATTATACAAGCGTAATTTTCCAATAGTCTAGTTATCTAATAGTGACATACTATAAGGTATTATTTATTTAAGTAGTTACATATTTTGTGGATATAATTATGAAAATAATGCTATATGTACTTTATCTTCAGAAGATATTCTATTTATTTCTGCTTATTTTTAGATTGTCTACCATTTTTGATTTTGATTGGGTTAAATGTACTGTAGGTTTCTATAGCTGAACTTCGCCTTTCCAATAATTACCATTACCTGCTATTTTCTGTATATATATATATATATATATATATATATATATATATATATATATATATATATATATATATATATATATATATATATATATATATATATATATATGCATGTACTTAAATGAATAAAGTTTATTATCATTATTAATTATTATTATTAAACAAATTGCATACCTCGTGTTCTAGTCATATCCTCATATCTGTTAAAGATTTAAAATTCTAACTGGTGTCACTTTTAAATGTGCTATATTAATAAAAAATCAAGATAATTTGAAAACTAATACGTTGAATAGTATTTGGTATAAAACTGATTCTTTTTCAACAATTTCTTAAACATCATTAAAACAAACTATCATATTACAACTATCACAGTTTGATGGTAGATAAAGTGTAGAAAATATTATTGTCTGATTGTCTGCTGCTGACAAGTTATAAAAGTTTTGTGGAGACAATTCATCAATCATCACATAGAATACTCAGTTTTCTAGTATAAAAAGCACGGCTTTTAGAAGCATGGTAGAAGATGCGAAGATGATCAATCGACATCATCTTAAAAATTATTATTTACTATAGAACGTTTTATTTATTAGATCTTTATAAATTCACTTGTTCTCTGTTTTCGACTGTTTCTAAAGTGCTTTTCATCTTGTCAAAATATAATAAATACACTGCTTTGGTAAGACATTCTGTTTTCTTAAATTCTTATACCTGCGAAAGTTACTTTTCAATTTTTTTTACTATTAGTATATTTCCCTTTCAAGCAAAATTATTAAAAATAAAGATACTACTGAGAATAGCTAATAAATACATCGCTGTAATCCTAAAGGTCAAAATATTTATTTTAAAGACCTTCACTGTTACTGTTCCCGCAAATTACTGAAATGATGTAATCCACGAAGCATTCCTTTCATAATTATTAAGGTTTAAGAGTCTACCTGCATTAAACAGGTGCATACAACGTAAAACCGCAACCATGAATACTGGTTGCACCGTTGCAACTTTGTATCTATAATCTGTATAATACAACTTGAATCAAATGAAACGGAAAACTTAACTCAATATATGTACCTTATGTCGATCATCATTCGTAGTTAATTAATTACACATAGTAAAACATAAATTCACAAAGAAAACTATATACAGGGTGTTTCACTTAGGACGGATCAACCGGCGGCGCAGGGTGATTGAGGACCTGATGATTACGCATACATTTGACCCACATTTGTGTTACGCGAAATTTGTTAGTTTAGAAGTTTTTAGGTTTTTGTGTATTATTAGCTAATCTCTGGTTTTGCCCACAATTTTTGTCATTCTCGATTAACTAAAAAATCATGACGCTGATTTTTTTTTATAAACTGAGTCTGTCATTCTGAGAAATATTTTTTTATTGAAACAGAAACTATTTGGACAAAAAAAACCTTCTTATAATTTTATTAAAACAAAAATTATTGGTTAATTTTACAAGACTTTAGGGAAAAACAAAAAGATAGAAAAAATTTTAGAAACAATCTTAAAAACCTCTAGTTTACTAGCAATCAACTCGACAAATTTCATTTAGCTAGCACCATGATCTCACATCGTAAATTGTAAATTGTAAATTTTGTGCAAAGTGTAAAAAGCGAAAATCCCACCTTTTAATTAAGAAGCAGAAGGTATTATTGGTGAGGCCCGCAAAAAGGATGCCAACCGTGGACACGTGCTTCAGGCTTATCATCCTCATCGGCACGGTGATACTAAGTTGAAACGATGGTCACAACTTAGAATAATGACACAAAGAAAACCACTGAGAGGCAGCCAATTGCTTATTTGTAACTGCAATTGAAAGACCTTGTATTTACAATATTGCCACGGAGGCAACTATAGTTACCTGCGTGGAATTCCCTACCTAAGATGGAAGATTTTATTGCGGGAAGAAATATCTTAGTTTGCAGATAGGATAAAATACTTTTGTGCATCTGTTTTTGTAATAAAGATGCAACACCGTTCTGTAAATATGATGTAGCCTGGAAAGATCTTGAAACGGACATTTTGAGCGCCAGAATTAAACAAAGACACTCATGATGATGTAACAGTTGCTTATGAGAGATCCAGGTTTTTTAATAATGATACTAGTTTTGGTCGCCTGGGATCAAAATCAACAGCAAACTAGGTTATTTTCCATTTATTTAGCGTTGGGCTATTTCCCCTACCAAGACCATCGTCAGGAGATAAGCTCATTAGTATTTGTGTAAGTACCGGCATCCTTATCCTATAAATTTTGCCGAACCGCCACTTTATCGTAGGGTAGGAATCTAACGTGCTCACATCGTAGATACACAAGACCCACAGTTTTACATCATTTTTGAAAAGATAGCGACGTGAACTACATTGACTTGACATTGCCTGGTTTTGAACCTGGCGATTTGGATTAAAGCACGCGCCACCAAGCCGACAAAACTAGGTTATTTGATTTATAAACAATACGTGTTTTTTTATTGTTTTTTTTTTCTCATTTATACTGCTTCAATCATTTAAAAGTTACTATTTGAAACTACCCACAGATTCGCTGCATGGAACCCCGATAGGTGGTGCACACTTTCATAATTTTATAGCAGAATTTGCTGCAATTAAAAATATATGTATGTGTATTAAATGCTTTAATTACGTCACTGTATAGACAGTTGTAAAGTAGCTATGCATAATTTTAAAGATTATCGGTAGAATCGAAAACTATATCAATTCTATCGCCAACATGTAAACTATCGATAGTTTGACTAGTACTATCGATATTTTGCAATCACTGCGCAGGACAGTCGTCTCCAGTCCTTTAGTCTAAGTTCATAATAAAAAACTCAGGTAATAAACAAAAAAGTTATGAAAAGAATCTACGGGTATACAAAAAAGTATGAAAAATAAAGAATGAAAAGCAGTCTTATTATTTATGGTTGTATTGAAACACACAAGTACTACCAACACTGCACCGTGGATGTCAGGCCTGACTTGTTTTTATTCTAAAAATAAAAGTATCTTGGGTACGTTGCTCTGTCTTACGTCTTGAACGGACTAGAAGTTGTACCCTGCACCGCATTAAAATTAAAATAGAATAGAAATAGAGTGCGGTGTAGGTTATAAATACAAAGAATGAGGTGAGGTTTTCGGTAAACATGTAAATATTTTCTAGGTCAACTTCCTTATCATTAATCATGGAATAGTGTGGCTGTTTTTTAATTGGCAACTGGAAATATACCTACTAAAATAATAATAGGCGATATAAATAATTCTAAAAAATTGGCATGAAATGATATTTCTTTGATGTTTTTTAATGAAAATTTATTTGAAAATTTGCAGTATATAACTGGTTACATCAACCTTTTTCAAAATATAGTTAATTTTACTATCATAATAATTGCATCATACAAGAAAGAAATGTGGCACTGAAAATTTTCGTTTAAACTTGTACATGCATGTCCAATAATAAACCATGACAAAATTTAGGCAAAACTATAGAAATGCAATGAAGTCATATTTACATTGTTTATTTGATTTGCACACAAACCACAAATTGATACATTAATTATTTATTTAATAGAAAAGTTTTTAGACCGACTTATTAATTGTTGGAAAATTTTTTTGGGTAAGGGTCCTTATTTTGAGAAAAACTACTTTTTTAACTTGCCGACGTTTCGGTAATTTTTTATTACCATCTTCAGGGCAATTAATTATGAGTTTTTCCTGGTCACCATAAAATATATATAAAACAGGAAACAAACAGATAAAATCGTTGGGTATTAAGAAACGTTCTTTAATGTACTTATGTAACATATATACACATATATAAATATATCACTTATAAAGGTACAATTATCAGACATTACCATTACACACTACAGTCTGATAATTGTACCTTTATAAGTGATATATATATATGTGTATATATGTTACATAAGTACATTAAAGAAGGTTTCTTAATACCCAACGATTTTATCTGTTTGTTTCTTGTTTTATGTATATTTTATGGTGACCAGGAAAAACTCATAATTAATTGCCCTGAAGATGGTAATAAAAAATTACCGAAACGTCGGCAAGTTAAAAAAGTAGTTTTTCTCAAAATAAGGACCCTTACCCAAAAAAATTTCCAACAATTAATTATTTATATTTAGTTTGCATATTGCAATATTAGCTTATTTGTTTAGCAAAGACAAAGATACAATTGTGCAGTTAAATAATCAAATGAAAGAGAATCGTGCCTTACACCCCAAAAGGAAATACGACGCAGTTGCCGACACCGGTGTTCCGGAATGATTTTTCCTCATCAGCACAGCGTTGTTTAAGGAAAAGTATATAGAATAGAGTATAATCTGGAACAAATAAACAAAATGTGAAAAGTTTACCACACAGTACTCTATTTATATTTTTGCAACCAATGGCTAAATTTGTTGGTTTCGATGAGCAGTCAAGGTATAAAAACTTGTGTGTATTACCTGTCTTCACGCAAGGTACACAAAACAAAGAGAGTTTGTGTGATTCGATATATTTATTTTGTTTATCAGATAGAGACGAGCAATATACTCTAGACCTTTGTGTTGCAATGTTCCTCGAGGCCAAGAAATTGGCCCATTGGACACGAAAAGGTGAATAGAGTACTGTGTGCTCTATTTTCTAATTTTTTTTTTTGTTGTTTTTGATATACTCTATTTCATATACTACTCCTTAAGCTAACGTCAGTTGCAGTACAGCTTAACTATGGTAAGGAAAATAATTAATCATACATTCGGACACCGTCGATTATATCTGATACTGATTTGTGCAAAATTGTTACTGCATATTAATTTGGAATTTATACATATGGCTAGTACTGGAGGGGGTTGGAACCTTTGATGTGAAGATAACACTGACGTAGTTTTCTACGAAACACCAGAACACTATATACTGCACTCGACGCGCATTTCGCCAACCAAGTTGGCATCATCTGAAGATGATTAAAACTGTCAGTTTTAATCATTTCAGCATCGAGTGCAGTATATAGTGTTTTGGTGTTTCGTGGAAAACTACGTCAGTGTTGACATATGACTAGGTAAAGACGAGCCGCGGTTAGTAATAGGGAAGTAAAGCAGAAGAGTGTTCCTTGTTTCCTAACCAATATCCCCATTTTCATCAATGACTCGCGTCTGTGAAAACAGTATCAGAAGTGCTAAATATATGTTTTTGTTTCTTGTTTTCTTAAAATGACTCTCAAGTCACCGAAGTAACTCCCGGAAAATCCTAGGATTTTGTGTTGAGTAAAGAGTGACGAGGTCCTAAATATCTTAAACTGAAGATATTAAAAGGGCACTTCATATTATATCCGTTAAATTGTAGACAGTTGAACTAACTAGAAGATGGTCTAAAAAGTTTTATCCAATACTGGTTTGTAAACAAAGTCAACTTGGGAGAAGAAGTAGACTGAGTTAAAGAGCAGGGTCGATTCAAACTTGACGCTAGATGGAGACTCTCGTCATTTTGTTCGTGGAGGATAACTTACATAATTCATTTATTAAAAATGTTTAGAAACACGATGTATATTTAACAAGGATAATGTAACGATTCTGACGAATTATTTTTTGTTGCGAAAATATATTTAAATTTTAAAATATTAATTATTTTGTGTAGATCACAAAATGCTCCTTGTACGGTTATAAGGAAATACTTAAAAAAAGTATTCATCAGATACATTGAAGTGTTTTTAATGTATATTAAAATTTTTAAGTGGCTACATTTTCAATCAATTAAGGAGTTAACAAAGTTTTTATTAAAATTTAATTGGATTGGCGGCATTGCACAAAAGATAAATAGGAAAGAGTCGGAAATAAACTAAATTATTTTAGTTCAGCTATTTCCTGCCAGATGGAGGAATGTAGGAAGCTTGATTACAGCATAGAATTGAATAATATGAGAGCAGCATAACAAAAATTTTCAAAACGTTCTTAGCTCTATAGTTTTCTTCATCTCCCCTTTTAAAATATTACCATACTGACGATAAAAATAATATGTGTAAAATTAAGGATTGTTATGAATAGTTTGCTGTTAATTATTGTGTTTTGTGGTTTGCTACCCGTCGTCATATAAACAAACTAATGATTCAATTTTAAATAAATAAATGAAATTCAATGTAAAAAAAGGATATTTATTTTAATTTAGCGCACAAAACCAGCTGTTACATGATATGAAGTTAGCACGAAATCGGTCGACGCGGTCGCATGTCGCTGTGTTTTAAAAAGTTTGTAGGTCAGATGTGTTGTGGATGATAAATAAATCAATAGAAAATCAATTTCTGCGACTTATTTAATTTACATTTTCACTAAGTTGGAACTGTTAAAATTAAGTGATTAGTGCACCGCATTTGTTATAAGTTTTGGGTTATTAAAGGTGGATTTATGCAGACACATTTATCATTTATCATTTATGATTTAACATTTAGCATTTAACATTTATGAGTTAAAGTCTCATAACGTAATGAACCAATTTATACAGCACATTTATCATTTAGCATTTTACATTTAAAAGTTGGCCAACCTTTAACTAAAAGATTAAATGTTAAATGAAAATCGTACTGCGCATGCATAAACATGCGTGGTTAGGTTACAAATCCCTAACTAAATTATTTATTGGTTGTCATCATCTGGGCAGGAACAGAAATCTTAAATTTGATTGGATGCTTCTTAAATGATAAGTTATAAATAAATTGTGCATAAATGCGTATTGGCATTCTTTATAAAAAGTTTGCTGTCACCCCATCTGTTCGCTGTCTTCACCTCTGATCTCCCAAGGGCCGAAGGCACTGCTATGGCACTCTACGCGGACGACACGGCCCTCGCGGCCAGATCTTGGAGAGCGAGAACAGCCACCAGAAGACTCCAAGAGGCAGCCTCTCTTCTGGAAGAATGGTGCATCAAGTGGAAAGTCGCAGTCAACGCGGAGAAAAGCCAGATGATTCTCTTCAGGAAAGGCCGCAAGGAAACCCCCACAGGACATGTTTCCATGTTTGGTGAAGACATCCAATGGCACGATTCCGTCAAATACCTTGGCGTAATCATGGACAAAGGCCTGACATGGAGACAGAACACCGAAGCCATCGTGGTAAAGGCCAAGCGGACGAGAGCTCTGATCTACCCAATGGTAGGAAACCAGAGCAGGCTCAGTCTGAGGAACAAGCTTCTGCTAGTCAAAGCCCTTATCAGACCACAGCTGACCTACGCCTCCGTAGCATGCGGATACCAAGCGATGACCTATCTGAAGAAGATCCAAGCCCCAAGCCGTGGAAAACGTGGCCATCAGGACGGCGGTGAGCGCACCATGGTACGTTAGAAACGCTGACATCTTCAGGGACCTGGAGTACACACCAGTCACCGAAATCATCCGGGATAGAGCGAGGAAACTGTACACCTTGGCCGAGGAGCACAGGAACCCGCTGATCAGGGAGGCCACCTCCTATGATCCGGCCGACGCACCGAGGCACAAGAGGCCGAAAGTACAGTTACTGGATAACGGGTGAGTATAACTAATCCTTTCCTTACAGATGGACCAAACCATGGAAAAGACACGACTAACCAATCACCTTCCCACAGACCTTGCGGGCACCGGTCAGTAAGCCGACCAGTGTCCGTTGTCCCCCTGGCTGCGTGAAGGACGAAAGTGCTAAGAAAGCACTTAGGCCTTCACTTCCTAGAGCTACAGAGCTCATCCTCATCTTGTCCGATGATCCAGACGACAATGTGTCAACTGACACTTTGTGTACTGGCAGTCAATCCCAAGTCAAAAAATATCCGCACAGTCTCTGACAGACAGATGACAACCCCCGGGGGGTGACAAGCTGGCGAAGAAAGAAGACGAAGACAGAAGAGCGCCAGAAGAGGCCCTAGCCAGCAGGGTTCATCAGCCAGGACCCAGGGAAATCTTCGGCACCGCTCACATTTGTGAGTGGGGCCGTTTGTAAAGTAAGCTAACCCGCCCTGCACGAGGCCAGTCCAGGTCTACAGCGATGACTAGGGTAAAAAGGCAATAGTCCTGCCTGGCCCTAGCATCTGAGACCGTCATCAAGCCAATAGGATATTGGCGCGTATAAAAAAGTTTTGCTTACTTTGAAAATTCAGAAGCTACAAAAAGTTAAAAAGTGTGAAATTTGTTCAAGAGTAAACTACCAATAGTTTTCTTTTTTAGAGAAAAAATGTCGAGAACAAATGTTGTTCGTAATCATAAATCCTAATTTTTTTTATAAAGAATACATTTTTTCTTTAAATTGAAAAATAGTTCGAATGTTTGACTACGGTTTTTGAATTTTCAAAATAAGCAAAACTTAATAAAGAATGAGTTTTCTCGAAAAATTGAAAATTAAAAAATTTACAAGTATTGTGAACTCCATCCGGGGACACACTGTATAATATGTAGCACAGAAAGTACTGTTATTTTATTAAATGATGTATTTTTATTTAGGTATTGTTGACTTCCGAGGGCAATGGTTTTAAATTTGTTGGAACAATTACAACCAGCATTGAAACGACCACCAAAGAGAAGTTGTGCCTCAAATTTTGCAGACTCTATGGTCTATGTTTTATGGCATCAGAGAGTTTTCAGAATGTTCTTGGAGATATCACGCACACTAATGAGTCAGGTTGCAGTTGAATGATTAAAAGATATGCACATCATATAAAGTATCCTCTAGAAGATCAAGATGAAACAAGTAAAATCAGAGGTTTTCACAATATCAAGTATCTCAAATATAATTGATGCCATTGATTGCACCTTCATCTCAGCTGGATGCAATGTGAAAAAAAAGCCAACTGTTGTTAAAGACTTATATTGCAATTTAATATTATTTTGAGGAGTATTCTTTAGAAAATTAACTAGAACTATAATTATGTTTCTATTATTACAATCTGTTAATGACAAAAAAAATCAGTTCCAAATTTATCTCAAAATATTACAATATTTGCAAAACGTAAATTTCTGTTATTAAGTACAATCTTGCTAATAATTTATTATACTGCATGTAAATATTCTACTGAGGTATTTTGAGATCTAATTAATGTTAGTTTTACCCAGTCTATCTATAAATGAAAAAATACCCCCAAAAAGCTACCTACATATCAAATTTCACAAATAAAAACTTTTATGTTGTATCTTCTGTGGTTTAAGATATTTCACTACAGCTTGTTTCTCAACAATAAAAGCAAGGTTGTAAAAATTATTAAAACCAGTGGCATTTACATTTAAATTATAAAATTATTAATACAAAATTATCAGTTAGTATAATATTATCTCTAATATGTTTTATTTTGTTTCTTGTTACTATTACATTTAATAATTACTTCTCATGAATAAAGAAAATAATATAATGTTTTTACAATTAGTTTAACATAATTTGTATGGACAATCAAAAAGTACCAGTCACCTGAAATATTTTTGCGCTGTATCAAAAAAGAAAATTAAAAAATGTAAAATAAAACAAAGAGCTACTTATGAAATGCCAGAACTGTCTATTTGATAGTTCAAAGGACTAAGGACGTACGTGGTGAAGTAAGGAAAGTTTACCACTGCCGTTGTAATTTTTTTTGAATAATGATTATTGATAAAGTCAACTTTAAATATCTAAACTTTTGAGAAGATAAAATAAAAAAAATTCTGTTCACAATTTGAGAAGCTGAAGCTCCACAGGGGTACATAATAATATATATTATCATCTCAATTAAATTGACACGACATGATTAAAAAAATACTCCATACATTTATTACATATATTTTTGTATGTTAGACGAATAAAAATCAATGGTTGTAAAAGATTTTCCTTACTTTATATAAATTTAATCACCTTGATTTTTGGGTGTAAAATTTTATTTATTACGGTGTTACATAAATTTGTTAATTTTATAAAATTTTCTCAACTTTAAATTTCAGAAAAACTACATAATTAATAATTACATTTAAATTTCAGTTGTGATTGTTTTAAAGTACTGTTAAAAAAATGACTTGTTGCACCTCATATTCCAGAAGTTATATGACGTAATCAGTCGATCACCGGTATTGTTCTTTTAGTTTCCCATCTTCCTTGTTGAAATTTTCTACTACGAACCACTTTTAAGGTGCAATGAAATAAAAAAAAATTGGATTCCACAGCATATCGCTAGGAAAATGATTCTCTGCGGAGTGATTTTATGATATGTATCACACACTACATAAAAGCTAAAAAAACATTTTTCTTTATAAAAAAATCCCTTCAACAGAGTTATGGTCACAGTGGTTTCTTTTCCAGTAATCTACTGGGTAACCCATTTTTTTTTTTAGATGTCACTTAAATTAATATAATCAAATTTTGTTCCTGTAAAAAAAATTAAATTTCTTGCATAATCAATAATAATCATGGATACAATATTTTTTTTTAATTTTATTTCTCCTGCTTAAAAGTTTAACAAAAATAATTCTGCCAACTATAAATAGTTTACAGTTTTACATAAACTAATTTAAAAGTCATAGTTACCTAACATAGGTATTAACATTTGTTCTTCATCCACTTGGCTAAAATAATCAAAGCTTGCGTAGACTGCAAATACTTTCTAAATGAATGCCAGCCTTTCTTTGGTACTTACAGAAATTTATAATTACAATTAATTCTAAACAGAATTATATATGTATCCTGACATAATATATATGCTAAACAATGTTTCGAAAGGTGCTATAACTTTCTGAAAATATGTCTAGTCCTAGTTCCTTTCTGCTGAAGAAATTGAATGATTATGGATATTGTTTTGTTATCCTGAGTGACCCGGCGGGTATACCTGTAAACCCAACCGGGCACGTACCCAGGAGACGGATAGGGGAATGCCCTCAATGACACTGGAGTCGCCGGGTAGGTGTGAAATAAAACAACACCCGTGGACCAACAGGCTTGCACAGAGGGAAACAACCTCTTCAACAAAAAAAGTTCCCTGGTGCTCAGTGGCGCGAGCCGAGGACCATAGCCAAAAACAACAAAAATGGAAATGGACATGAACAAGGAAAAGTTTACGGAGCTGGGGAGGTATCCCAGTTCCGGTCGGGGAAGAGAGTAGGAAAGTGGGCTCCACCCGACCGTCAGCCAATGACTACTCAGTACCCACAGTGGGATGTCAGGCTGTGGAGGGTATATTACTACTAACAACCTTAACGGAAGAAGAGAAGGCAAGCTCTTGACTCCAGAAAACTGGAGAGCTTATGGAGACTGGGATCAATCCTACTCCATCAGAAATCTCTATTGCATCGGACCAGAAGCGGAAGCTGTTAAAGTCTCCGTCTCTAAGGAGTGGAGAATTGAGAACTTCAGGGGACGAGGTACCCAAAGAATTGGATGGACTCACCCTTAAAAGGAAACAGTTTATTGATTCGACCTTTACTTGATGAAAATCCATTTTACAAATAACCACAAAATAAACTTATGTTTGATTTTCACAATTTAATTAACTCATGACAATTGTTTCGCCACACAGTGGCTTCATCAGATGGTGAGTACAAGACTAAATTCTTTATTACAAAGTAAGGGTATATATAAGTATCATCTAACTAATCTAGGATAATAAAATGGAACAGTAATAAAATAAGGTACAAAATAATTTAGAAAATATTTAACAGTGGTTAACAGTTTAAATCTAGCTGGTCATTTAAAATTATATTACTATTTTTTAATTTATTGATTTCTAATGTCTCTAATAGTGACAATTTTAATCCTTTATTTTCTGTGTAAAATATCAAAATTATTATTAAAAGAATGATTGCCCTCTAGCAAATGGTTAGCATACGTCGAATCTAATTTATTGTTATTAAAACTGCGTTTATGTTCAGACAATCTTTTTCCAAAATTTCTTCCCGTTTGTCCAATGTATACTTTAGGGCATGTACCACATGTAAGCTTATAGACTCCATTTTTTTTGTTCTTTTTTTAGTTTTATCTTTATTGTTCTTAATAGATTTTCCTAAAGTGTTATTAGTTTTAAATGCTATTTTAATATTATGTTTTTTCTTAAGTTCAACTGATATTCTTTCGGTAGGTTGGCCTATATAAGTAAGGGTTTTATATCTTAAATCACTTAATTCACTAATTTCTGCTTTTGGATAAACTGACTCTATTGCTATATTATAATTTTTCTTTTTTAAGTAAATTGTTAACCAAAGTTTCTTTAAAACCATTATTCACTGCTATTTGTTTAATAAAATTTAATTCATTGTTGTAATTATCTTCAGTTAAAGGAAATTTGGTTAATCTGTTTATCATACTAATATAGGCAGCGTGTTTATGTTTTACAGGATGTGTTGAACTATTATGTATCGTAATATCTGTGTACGAAGGATTATGGTAAATATTAAATTCACGTGAATTATTAATTTTTGTGATAGTTAAATCTAAAAAAATAATCGAATTGTCTTTTTCATATTCTACAGTAAATTTTATATTAGGGTGTAAATTATCAATAAATTCTACAAAACTATTTAACTGTCTTGTTGTACCTGTAAAACATGCGATAATATCATCTACATATCTGTACCAGTATAAAAAACTTTTACTTAATTTGTTTTTATGTATTTGTTTCTCAATATGGTCCATAAAAATTTCTGCTAAAATAGGACTTAATAGGTATCCCATTATTAGGCCTTCTTATGATGTGAATATTTCGTTATTGAATTGGAAATAATTTTGGTTTAGACATGTGTTCAGCAAATTTAGTAGTTCGGATTTTACAGCGGGGTTTGAGTTATTTCTATCTAGTAAATTTTCTATAATTTTTATGGTATCTTTTGGCGGTATACTAGGAAATAAATTTTGTACATCAAAAGAAATAAATTTAGCATTGTCAGGCAACTTAATATTTTTAGTTCTATTATTTAACTCATAGGAATTTTTAATACTAAACGTTGTTGATTTGAATTTACATGCATCTACCACTAAATATAGTGGGCCCCGAAACTTTATTCATTGATAAAATTGCATAAAAACAATTTACCTATATGCCCAGTTGTTTCTTACTTAACAGCACCTTCTAGCAAACTCTCGAATAGACTAATAAATATATTAGTCTATTCGAGAGTTTGCTAGAAGGTGCTGTTAAGTAAGAAACAACTGGGCATATAGGTAAATTGTTTTTATGCAATTTTATCAATGAATAAAGTTTCGGGGCCTGTGGATTCATTATAGTTAAACAATATTTGTCTTTAGAACTAAATATACTAGGTGAATTATCTATTGCATGTTTAACTGTTTTTTGATATTTTTCAGTGGGATCATTATCAAGTTTCTCAAAAGTGGATGAATTTAAAAAATCTATTGTTTTTTCTATATAATCATTTTTATTAATTGCAATCACTGTTTTTCCTTTATTTGCTCTAGTAAAAATAATGTTATTTTCGACTGACTTTTTACTAATTAATTTTGCTGTGACGATCGGGTCGTCAGCTTGAATTCTGTGAGATTTTTAGTGAACAATTAAACGGTAATGCCAATCTACTGTACAATACGTGTTTTTCTGATGAATCGACATTTCAGTTAAATGGGGAGGTAAACAGGCACAATTGAAGGTATTGAGTGAAACCAATCCACATTTGTTCATGGAAACTCATACCCAAAGGCCTCAGAAGTTAAATGTTTGGGCTGGCATCTTAGGGGATCACATTGTCGGGCCGTTTTTTATTTCTGACAATTTAAATGGCGAAAGGTACCTCGATCTGTTAGAAAATAACATCGACCCAATGATTACCCAAATCTTCGAAAAAGACGATAATCTTTTAGATGGCGAACTGTTTTTTCAACAGGATGGGATTGCTATAGCAATCCGTCAATTTTTGGATAATCGGCTTCCTGAGCGATGGACTGGAAGAAGAAATCCTGTGGAGTGGCCCGCTAGGTCACCCGATTTAACTCCCTTGTATTTCTTTCTGTGGGGACTTTTGAAATCGAAGGTATTTGCAACAAAACCCGCATCTCTGGAAAAGTTACGTGAAAGAATTGTTCGAGAATGCCGTTTATTGATTCCAGATGTGTTCAGAAATGTTCGTACAGAATTTCAAGACAGATTATACTACTATATGGAAGTCGGTGGGGGTCATTTTGAACAATACATACGATAATTTAAACTGCTTCTTTTATTTTTATTTCCCGAATCTAAAATAATGAAACAATTATTTCTCAGGAACTAATCCATAAAGGTTAAAAAAAATATACAGTTATGTAGAGAATTGAAAGACCTTTCAATTCTTCGACCCCTTTGCCATTTGAATTTTTTGTAGGGGGTGGCCGTGTAGGATCGAGGGATGATGATAGATATACAAGTATTACATTAAAATATGTACCCCTTGGAAACAAGGTCGACATATTTCACCAATTTTTCAAAAAAATTTTATCTCCAAAGTTATTCAGGGTGCCTACTTTTGGTTGGGACACCCTGTATAATAAATTTTCGTCTCAAAATAATACCGAGATTATAACCAGCTACGAATCCTATTCGTATTCAATAGAGAGCTTCAGATTTTTTAAATTTAAACAAATAAATACAGCACATTCTTCCATAACATGACAGATAAATAAAATAAAAATAGATTCTAAAAGCAGGTAATAAGTAGACTTAAAAGCTATGCTGTTTTATCAACTTCGATGAAGTGGTCTCTGGAAGAACAAACCTGTTCTTATAGACAAGTTTAATACAAATCTACATACTTAGCTAGATTTCTAATTCATATATTATAAGAACAAAGAGTTGATGATGATTTTTTGTATTAGTATTTTCCGAGATATTTTATTTTGGTATACAATCTAGAAGTTATTCAGCCAATTCCGTAAAACGTAGTAAGTACTTTCCTCGGTACTTTCTTTTTCAATTGTATCGGCTAAATTATCTTTAATAATGAAACATTGTATTACATATTTGTTACCTTTCTACAATAGTAGTAGGTTATATAATATATAAATTTTTTTGTTAAAAATGAGGTTGTCATAGTTTGCAATTTATAAACCGTTGTTGTTGGTCATCACATCACAATATGTTTAATGTTGTATTCGTTTATTAATTAACTATAAAATTTAGTTAATGAAAATTTTATAAGGCAAACAAAGCACAACTGAAGTTATGTTCTGGGATCTCTACTTTATAGATACGACATTCTACAGTTTCTTGGATTAGCCGTTGTTAAATCCACTATAGTTACAGTAAAAAATCGGTAAGGAAAAAAAAAGATCGACATATATCTGCGAAAGACGAACTGCAATAGCAACGGTTACAAATTTACACAATGATTTCCTCTAGGATTCCTATTCTTCATTTTGAACCATGGCCTTCAACAAGTTGTTAAATAGTCCTTTTTTTCTCGCACACGATTAATCCGTCTTACGGCATATCGCCAATATCTTATTTTTATTAGTAATTAGTAAAAAAAACATCTCTTCCGGATCCATTTGAAAAAACTTCAGGTACCAACATCAGTTATGTGCGATAGTTGACAAATGATGGACATAAATATAAAAATGCTCATGCGTAAATAACGTCACAATTGTTTACATAACGGGTACCTCCTGATGCGTAGAGAAGAATGAAAATGCAAATAAAATTCAAAATGAAAAATAAAATTCATAAATCCACCTTAAAACTTTGATGAGCTTTTCGTCACACGTGAATTTGTTGGTATCGAAGGTAAATCCCTGAGTTTTTCATTTGTTTGATTCTCTCGAATTGTATTTACAGTTACCTCCATTTCATGCAAAACCTACGTTTAATGATATAAACAGTAATATAATTAGTGTTTAAATACCCGGTTAACTCTATACTGCTTCGTTGCCACTAAGGTGATCGCCGGAGCGACACAATGCGCAAGCGAATGTCGAATTCAGCGATGTGGCAATTGTCTTCCTCGTCTACCAGTTTTCTATTATTCCATCAGTGTCTGCTGCATTAAACACAGGATTTGCATAAAGAGGTGACCGGTAGTGTATACTAGACACTAGAGCTTTCGTTGAGAGAAAGTTGTTATGTTTGTCATCAATCTTAGTCACCTCTGTTGTCTAAGAAAGAGGCGTCCGTTTCGAATTTTTGCATAGAAGCCCAGAAATTCTAGATATGTCAATGCATGCACTGACATTTCTAACGGAATGTATGTACCTATACTCGTAGACTTTGGAATAATTCATGTATCAATAATAGCAAGAATTTTTTTGAATGTCCCACCCATACCTCCTGGTATGACCGCTGTTTGGCATCTGGCATTATCCTGTTAGAAAATAGGGTTTTCCAACCTCTGAGGATACGTTAAGACAACTGATTCCAGGACCATGTGAACGTAGTCTTGTGCATTCATGTTCTTTTTCTAAAAAGACTAGGGGCCAGTAGTAGAGTAGGCTAGAGCACTTAGCACTTGGTACCAAATATCGGCAGTTCAAACTCGCCGCGGGGCAAATAAAAAAAATTATTTGAAAATTGTCTCCGACTAATGTGGGGTATGTACCTGTCGATGTCCGAACGATTCGGACTCCACAATAAATTGTAAGGCCTCGTCTATCTAATATTTACTTACTTTGATGACTTGGTAGGCGGTGAAGAAAACATTTAACCTGCTTCCATATGCAGTTGCATCTCATATCTCTTATCCCCCAAGTAAGTACTGCCTCCTGTTCTAAACAAAACTGAATATCTGACCTTCCTCCACGTCAACGACGAACTTTTCTATGGCGATCGTGAGCTTACAAACAAACTGGAATCGACCACTTAAGTCTTACATTTCGGCGCCACCAGATCAGTGCAAAGAACTTATTCTTCGATAAATGGACCTGATGGATAGTCATTGACTATAAGCTAACCATTCATTTTTCCGCAGACCTGGTTGTATTGAAATAGTCCCTTAGGACCGCAATTCTTAAGAGGCGTTTTCCCTGTTCAGAGAGTCCTCGAACAGTCGGGGTACCTCAACGACGTTGGTGCATCTATTACTTCATTCCATGAAATACTGAACCACTGTTGATGCATTTCGGCCAACCTTATCCGCAATTTCCCCAAAAGAAATACTCGTTTCTCTTAGGCTTCTCGTAACCGTACGATTCTACCATTTTCAACCACACTTCATTATTGGAAATCTGCCATACCAACATATTTTTGACACAATGCAATCTCTGCAATCGTCTTACTTGTGGTGTGTGTGTAGTTGTGTCTGTAAAAATATCTTAAAGCAGCAAGTTACACATAAAACTTGTTCTTTCGTATCATAATCTTCTCTGAGATATTCCTTGTCTTTTATGATTTGCCAAGTTTAAAAAATTATTGACCAAATTTAATTTTTTGGAGCGTATTTTTAGATCTGAATTTTTTTCAGAACGCTCGTTTTTTTAACTTCCCGCTAAGAAAATTGAAAATTTTCAGAAATCCGGAAGTTACTTAGTGGTTTCATCCCGATTTTCGAAAATCGAGTTTTTGTCAGATCTCAACGTTTTGAGGTCCTAAGAAGCTATTCTGACTATTCCCACGATGGTGTCTGTCTGGCTTTATGTATGTGTGTGTGTACGGTGTATGTAAACCTCTCATAACTTTTGAACTGCTTGACCGATCGAAACGCGGTTTGAGGCATTCTAAAGAGGTTGACTCGTTGACAACGTCGATCGTCGCAAATCGCATCAAAATCGGTTGATTCTTTCGAGAGATATCGATTACGAAAAAATTCGCAAAAAAAGTGTTTTTTTGAAATAACATTCAAAATTTTTGTCGGATCGATTTTTGTTACAAACATAACTTTTTTATACTTCCGATTTTCAGATTATTTATTATTCATTTTTCTTAAAAAACAACTCGACAGAATTGAAATAACTCATATTTCTATTACGCTAATACATATCTGCATGTACCATTATATATTTTCCAAAAACAACTTCCTGAATAGCCTATTCGCGAGCCTATTCGCACACACCACCATCACAAACCACTAAAAATTACACATAAACAGTAATTTTAGAAACTGTTAACAAAATAAATATGTTAATAATGTAAATGGATTTTAAATTACAAGAGAGCACGTAAAATCACGAAAGTCAGGAGAAAATAAATGTATCACAAAAATTCAAAATATATTTCAGCTATCCACCATTGGATATCGACAACGTAGGGCTACAAGTCGAGGACAGGGCACGCACTGAAAGTTTTACTCTACAAAACGCCTATGGTATATGCTCTGGTATATGTAATACCCAAACATTTTTTGGTATTCTCTTGGAATAAGATGCGAACATAAATGGTTCCCTCGTCCTAAATTATCGCACCAAAACTGGATGAAATGGTTTCGAATTTACTACATTTTAAGGTAAAATTGAGGCGTGAATCCGCAAAATAGTGCTGGGAGCACTATTAACCGTAACGTTCCAAATGACAAGGAGGCTTATATAGTAGGTACATCCTCGGATACATCAGGTCTTTCAATTCTCATCCAACAATAGCTTGATTTTTAAATTTCATCAATTCGATTCGTAATTACGATTTGAATGTTGTTTCATAGGAATGTTGATTAAATTGTTTTATTAATTGTGTCATTCATAAACATATTCGAGTTGAATACAATGCTGATGCTATGAAATGAATACTTGTTCGTTATGTACGTAAGCAACCATTTCGGAAAATAAACAGAGATCATTGCAATGATGGTAAATGATCCACGGCAAAACTATACGGATTACAGTTGAATGCGAGGTTTCCTCAACCGTTAAAAAATATTTGAAGCATAAATTTCACCATTACAAACCGATGATATTGCACCAATTGACGAAAGATGACTTAGAGAGAAGAAGCAATTATGTGAGATGATGTCTGAACGCATTCTTAAGATTCCTTCCGTATGTGAAAAGCGGGGTGAAAAGTATTTGTTTTAGTGACGAATGTAAATTCTTTTTGAATGGCAATGCCAATAAACACAAGGTGCGGTATTGAGCAGATGTGCATGTTTTCGAGAAGGCCACACTAGGGGTGAGCAAATGAAGAAATTTTAAAGCCCGACTTAACCCAGCCCGAAAATTCAGAATATGGGTTAGCTCGGCCCGGTCTGGCTTTGTGTATATTTATTATTTAAGGTCCAGCCCGGTCCAAGATGTTAAAAAACGAAATGGCCCGGCACGGCTCTTCAATTATTATATAAATTATCATAGCAAATTTGGCGCTGCAAATTTGCTACGTCAACTTAGATTTCGAATGCCCTTTCTCGCAATCTATGCTAGTCTGTGCTTTCCTCCTGCACTTACAAGCGACCGAACATTGAACTTTAGCGATTTCGGGTATTCCCATGAATCCCCTGTCATCACTCTTAGCAACTGTGGATGTGGATGCTAAAGCTAATTTGTATTAATTGGTATGTTATATTAATATTTGTTTGTACCTATCAAATAATTTTTGAAAATGATCGAGTTAAATTCCACGACATTGAAAGAACGAAATAAAGAGCAGAGCGACAAAATTGAGTTAAAACATATAAGATGGTAAGAGTACCAATTGGAAGAAATTTTTTTAAAATTCTCTATGAAAAATCCCCAGTTTCTGGATACATGGCAACCTTGGCATGTCACATACATAATTTTTTTTTTTTAGTTTACAACTGCAAGAGTGGTACATTAAATAAGCCCTGGCACGGTAACCGGGTGAGTCGGGCGTGGGGGCTTTGGGCTGGGAACCCAGTTTTCACAATAATTAAATGTGTGGGCAGGAATATTGAGGAACCCATTGTGTGTCCCTTATTTCTAAAGTCTGTTCATTTAAACTTTGCAGTGGTGGGTTGGACTTAGTGAGCCCGATTTACAATGGGCAAAGTAGCGAGTGTATTGTAAATTGCTTATTTTCAGGCGTTTTACAATAACAAGAAATGCCTTTTATTGGTTAGCAGTAGAAAGAAACAAAATAACAAAAATAAAATTGACATATTTTCTTTAAAGTTTTGAATAAGAAACTAGAATGACTGGTTACGCCGAAATAAGAATATCCTAATTTAATAAAAAATTTCGATTTAGCTATAAGAAAGCCAAACGTCTTAAAAATTTTCGTTACTTTTTATTTTGTGTATCCATAAGAAGTAATGTCAGAAAATAAAACAATTTTAAATTCTACCTGCTTTAGAGCGGACCACACTTTTTGCTGCACAATTTTCATACTTCTGCTTTAAACATGTTATGTTTCTCTCTATCTTAATATAAAGCAATATGCTGCATTTTCAACTGACCTGTGTAAGAAAGTAAAATTACACCATATTATACTGCGTTCATTCATATGAGCACATAAAAAACTGTTTACCTGGGCTTGCAGAGCGACCCTTTGTCGACCGTCTATCTTAAATATAACACATATTATTATTTTTTAGGTAAGGTTAAGGGAATATATTGGTCATTAACAATTAGGTTTAATACTTACAAATTAATATTAGTCGTCGAAAACACAATTCAATTTATAATAAAACAGAATCTACAAACGTCCAACTACTACCGATGCCTATGAAATAAAATAAACAATGAAAATTGATTTAATCGCTATCGGAACTTTGCACTTACTTGTGTATATATCTGCCTGCCGTCTGCACCAATCATCTGCACGCATTTTGTTCCCTATCCTGGCTAACGCTGCAAAGCTTATGTGAACAGACTTTAGAGAGAAATTTAATTGGAGTGATTTATCTCGAAATGCTGAAGAATTATATTAACCCTCTCATCGAAGAAATAGTGGCAGCAAATGAGGGTAAATTTGAGATGGACATTATTTTTCAACATGATGGTAGGCCTGTATGAGATTATCTGGATCAAACATATCCGAATTGGATTGGTAGATGTGGTACAACCGACTGGCTAGCTCGTTCGCGAGATTTAACGCCTTTCGATTTTTCTTATGAGGATATTTAAAATCACAGGTTTACATTACCCAACCCGTTTCATTGGAAGATCTCAAGAACAGAATTACGCGGATGTGTGTGACCATTACTCCAGAAACATTAGATAATGAGCGTATGGAATTTCAAGATAGACTGTTCTATTGCCAAAAAGTGCAGGGAGAATATTTTGAACATTTGTAGTGGCGACCACATTTATTTCCATTTCTTTGATTTTTGCTTAAATATCAATAAAGATTATGTTATTTATTGTTTTCTCATTCAGTTTGCAATCATTATTATCAACTTATTAAAATTATATTTAATTCGAATATGTTCACGAATGGCACTTTTTGTTTCAAAATTATTTTAAATCGAGGGTGAAACCATTTATTAAGCATTCATAGGTATGAAGCTTTTTCAAATGATGTATCTCAAATGATGTATCGCATGATTTCCTTTGCCTCTTGAAATTCTAAAGTTGATAGTGCCCTTATGCTATCTTTAAAGATTCACGTTTCAGTTTTACGTTACAAAGTAGTAAACTCGAAACCATTTCATAAAATTTTGGTCCTATGACTCTATCTTGCCTGGTTCAAAACTTAGAGGAAGGGGTCATTTACTTCCGCACCGTATACAAATAAAACCACCAAGGTGCGAACGCAGCCACTGGTATGCTTTATTTATGTTTGACCATTAGCAGCGGAAGGGGATCCACAGTCGCGATTCGGTGAGCGCGGTTCAGTACAGCTGATGTGTGACCCTGTTCGCTCCTTTGTTGTTTTATCTGTATATAGACAATATCCGTGAAATTACAATGTAATAAAGTATGATTTGTTTCTTTGCAGTAGTAAATCGTGACTAGCGCAATCTGGTACTGGATAGAAAATCTTACTCGGTTGCTACACGTGGTTGCTTCCCTGTCGATATGACGAACGAATGCATTAATTCGCTTTTTGAATACAAATCGGCGATGGGGTGCAAACGGGTCCTTAATTCTATTTCATTATCATTGTTGTTGTTCTTAGTCAAATTATATGAATGTGGAATTAAACAAGGTATATTCTACGTTCAGAATGTGATAAAAATAACATTTATATGGATGACCTCTTGACGCTTTTATATCATTTACTTTTTTATTAAGACTAGAAAATAAAACAGTCGCAGTAGATTATAATGTACCTATGTATCTGTATTTTATGCAGGAGTAATGTTAGATGATCAAACAGGAAACTCATAGTTACTTCCTGCATATTGTGTATTATTATTATTTGCATTCATGGATAATTTTCAAATAGTTATCTATGTATGCATGTACCGACTCATTCTTCGTAGAATTACAAAAATATCCATTTGTTTTAAACATACCAATAATAGGACTCGATAACACACGTAGGTAGGTACATAAATATAAAATAACGGGATAACTCTTACCCTGCAAACAAGATAATGAAAAATTATTAACAGGTGGTTTTTGATTTTTCAATGGAAAGGTCAACAGCATATCTGAATTATTTACTACAAAATGTATAAGGATATTTTGTACGGTATCGTACTGACTTACCAGTAAACAAAATTCATCATTAATGTTTTATTTTTTGTATATCAAGTATGTAAGTACATCTAAGGCCTACCTTATTTACTCTCAACTAGGTATAATAAGGTATTAATTTAAATAGGTACTTGATCATATGAATTTTCTATGACTATTAATTAAAAATAAAAAATAATTCTAGCCATACTCCAGTAACCATCTGGTTATCATTACCAATTGCATTGTAGAATGACTTTTTTGCCAAAAAAATATTAGGTAAGTAATCTTATTGTGTATTAATGTAACTATTTACATGTGGGCCCTGCAAGATAATTTAACTTCAATATTTGTTAGATGTTATGTTTAACAACATGCAGGTACGCTTATTTTGGTAGGTGGATAATGAGTTTGTTTACATTAGCGTGCAGTCTTGCAAGAATATACAAAAATAAACTTAATTCTAATGAAAATGAAACTGTGTCTTAAAATAATATAACCAATTACCTTAATAAACAATCGAGAATAAAACAATCTATCCAATTACCACTAATTTAAAACACTCATCACAGTCATCACTTCAAATTAGAGTAACAATAACATTCTCAACATGTTTTCACAACTACGAAATTTGCACAATACCAACGTTTTGATTTATGGGCGCTGGGGATGAAAAGTGGATTAATGTTTTCTATTTCATGTTTAGGGCATTTGAATTCAATGTACTTTGTGTGACGAAACGGAAGAACACGCATTCGGCGCCGGTATCGGTCGACACTCACCGCCGACGCTGCAGTTATCCGACTCCAGGCTCTAAGCGGTTTGAAAGATTCAAATTGTTGCTTTCAAACAGGTTCATGCATTTTAAATGTTACCGACGAAGTCAATTGTGGCATCTGTTGGCAAGATTGTGTAGTTAGCTTCTACCTTTTCCAGAGTTCTGCAATAGCAATATGCAGGCAACACTAAATGCACTCTTGATACGTATTTAAGCTAATCTATGTATAGGTATATTTTAAGTTCTACTACATTTTATTATGAAATGACAGACACGTGAATTCCAAAAAATCTAGTTTAGACCCTTCATAAAAGAATAGTTTTTTGTGGTAAATTAATGTAAGCACACAAAGTAGATATTTGAAAATACAATGAGAAAATTTGCCATTTGAAAAAAATATATCTTTGAACACTTTTATTTTTAATGTCAATTTTTCAACTTTTCTCAGAATGGAACTTTCTTCAACTAATTTAAGTCAGATAAAAAGCTAGATAGCGGAAAGTACTAAGGATCCAAATCCTCAACATATAACGCTGACGTAGTTTTCCACAAAACGCTATACTCAACGCGCGTTTCACCAACTTGGATGGCAAAACGCGCGCCTCGATATGGTATTTTGTGGAAAACTACGTCAGTAGTGTTCACATCAAAGGTTCCAACCCACTTCAGGACCTCAACATATACATAAACAAAAACTAATTTTAAAAGATAAATCCGACATTCCAATATGTATGCTGCTTTGTATGACTGTGTGTATATGGGTATATAGTGACTGATATAATGACCACATTTTTCTTATTTAGTTTAAGTGTCGTTAATAAGGACAATTAATGAATAACCAATGTGTTTCCATTGGATTTGTCTCGATAAAACCACCATGTCAATCGTCATGTTATGGGAATTGCATGCACTATGGTTTTAAAATAATAGTATTATCTTAAGGGAATTGTAATATTAATTAAATAGTGTATTGTTAATTGCTATGTTTTTAGGTATGCTGATACCGGTCTACAATAAAGTGTATCTATCGCCTTAACACTAAATAATTAAACTATCCTGGTAATATGCTCGATAAATATTTGAGCCCTATGCGCTTGTTTATTAATCTTGCATAAATGAGTTCGTGACTGAATTTCAAAGAATAACGTACGTACCCTGAGAAAAAAAACGTTAATTCAATGCAAGAACATTTGACAGTTTTTCGCGATTATCTACGGCAAAACCAAACTATTGAATTAACAGCAACAACAGAAGGATTTAGAATAGTTCCAGATGGGTCAGGAATATTCAAGAAAATTCTAGACTGTACATAGGGGGATATATATGGTACACAATGAATCCAGGCGCCCAGTAATGATTTGGAATTGTGCGAGTAAAGAAGAAACGAGTTAAAGACTGAAGTAGTGATGTCTAAGTGTTCAATTATTGTGGTCATAGTAAAGTCGTTCATTATTAGACATTGTAGTTAAGTATTAATTAGCTAATAAACTGGTGTGTAAATGTTACACCACGAGTTTCACTTAACGAATCCACGGTTTAAGGTGTTTGTGGGGACGATATCATAATTTATAAAGAAAGAAATAACAGTAAAAATTAATATAATAATCATTCCTTTAATGCTTTACATAAATTAGCGATATAAAGTTACAAACAGTATAGTATAACTGTATTTCAAATGATGTTCAAACATCATTTCGAGAAGTGCAGAAGCGCAAGATTGCAATGCAATAATCTATAACGAAGAGATTAATCTAAGTCGGTGAACTAGTGAGCAACACACACTAGGCCATCTATCGACTGGTTTTTGGCTGTAGTGTCATTGCAGAATAGACAGATAGGTACGTGGTTGATTATTCTTATTACCTGTGGTTTACCGAAAATCGATTTGTGTAGCTTCATCCAGTATTCTGAGTTGGTTATTATTATTTTTTTTTAATATATGCGGAATCAGTTTCTGTGTACTTCTATACCAGATCTATTACGTGGTATTGGTGGCCTACATTTTTAAAACGTGAACAGGTCTCTGACTACAACGATTTTCAACTCTGTAAATGTACATCATTCTTACAGTGGCCTCTTTAGGATTTGGCTAGGGGTGGGACGCAACTGTGGTGTATTTAGGGAGAGTAGTAATAATAACCTAAGTAGCAATTTTGTGACCTTCGCCCACATCTGCACAGAAATTAACATGTGTAGAAAATCGTCACCCACCACCTCTGGCCGACTAGACAACGTCATTTATCAGTTGTATGTGACTAAAGTAAAACAGACACGTTATAACAACGTCTGGCCGCCTTCAATACTTACATGACTGTGAACGTTGGTGTAGGTTCTGGGTTTATTATTGACGTTGCGGAAACGTTGTCATAAGACTGAATATCAACGTATATATTAGTCATACTTTAACGTTTTATGGATGACGCATCGTGGTGTGATGCGTGCATGATAAAGAGGGTAAAAGAAGAAGAACTAAAACAAACAACATAACATACACATTTTCTTCATGTTATTCTATTATTCTCGGTGTCAATAGAGAGAGACCAGTCGTTTAAATATTCAACCTAATTTACAACTAAACAGTCAGATACGATGCATATATTAGAAGGATTCATACACAAATACGGCCGAGGTTGCTCTACACCAGCTATACTCTAAGTGTGTTCCGCGGAACCCTAGGGTTCCGCGATACCTCTGTAGGGGTTCCTCAAGAATTTAGAAAAAAATCAAAACACCTCTCTCTGGTCGAACGTTTTGACTCCGCGGCCGCGCGTAGGTATATTTATTTATTTATTTATTTATTTGTATTTGTATAAACATGTGTTACAATAGCTGGTACAATATCTCATAAGTTTGGTATCAACATGTATACTTGTATACTTGTGAGCGCGCAGTCCCTTTGATAAAAGCCGCCTCTGAATTAGACGCTATAGTTGTCAACAAGCGACTTTCGACTCTAACTTCAAAAAATAAAGTCGAGATTGTTTACAACGCAATTTTTATATTTCTCTTTTATTTTTGCTTTTTGTTTATCAAAGGCGCCGACTCTAGTATTTTCGAGAATATTCGAGATCGAGTCTAGGACTAAGTATAAAAGCGGCGATCGCGCGTTGCGCCTCGTCAGTCAGTTGACGATTAGCGTTCGGAGCGATAAGTTCCTACCTACCTACTTACAAGCTTGCTAGCGAGAAACTAGTGTTCATTGTTCTACTGCCTGCTGTATTCTGTTGTCTCAGTTTTATACATTTCTTCATTGTACTAAACTTAGTCTCTTATACGCAGTAACGATTGTGCATTATTTAGACCCCACCATCCTGACGTGTAACATTATAAATAAAGAAGAATGGAACGTTGGCTTAAAGGTGTTAAACGTGTTGCAACAACATCTTCTAAAGACGCTGAATGTTCAAAAGCAGTACGCGCGGATGATGCCACGACGTCAAGCTCGACGGTTTCAAAGACGAAAAAAGGAAGTATGATGAATCATAATATCAGTTTCGGATTTGTTGATTCCAACGGCTCACCTCTCTGCATGCTATGTAGTAAACTGCTTCCTAATAGTTCCATGGCACCTGCCAAATTGCGCCGACATTTAGAAACTGTACACCCCGAGTCTAAAGACAAGAATAAAGAATTTTTTGTTCGTAAAAAAAGATCAGTTATTGGAAAGTCAAAAAAATATGATGCATGTAACACAAACTATCAACGAAAAGGCCACGGAGGCATCATATTTAGTTAGCTATCGCATTGCACAAGCAGGTGAAGCGCACACTATCGCTGAGAATTTAATAAAGCCATGTGTATTAGACATAACAAAATGTATGCTCGATGAAAAATCTGCAAAGCATCTTTCTACTGTACCGCTATCAAACGATACTGTTTCACGGCGAATCCATGATCTGGCAAGCTACGTCAAACAAGAACTAGTTACACGTCTACAAAAAACACGATTCGCCTTGCAAATGGACGAGTCAACTGATGTCGCTGGTTTGGCTATCTTGCTGGTTATCGTGAGATATCCATATGAAAGTTCTTTTGAAGAAGACATGCTTATGTGTTCACCGCTGCTCACAAACACTACCGGGGAAGAAATTTTTAATAAAATAAATATATTTTTTGAAGAAAATAATCTCAGTTGGAACAATTGCATTGACATTTGTACAGATGGGGCCAAGGCGATGACAGGTAAAACAGCAGGAGCAGTGTCACGAATAAAAAATAAAGCGCCTAATTGTAGTTCCAGCCATTGTATTCTGCATAGACAAGCACTTGCGATGAAGCAAATGCCGTCAAATCTAAAATTAGTTATGGATGAAGCGGTAAAAATAATTAATTTTATCAAATCACGACCACTACAATCCCGATTGTTCTCATTATTGTGTGAAGATTATGGCAGCAAACATAAAACACTGCTGCTCCATACAGAAGTGCGATGGCTGTCTCGGGGTAAAACTTTAACAAGGCTATTTGAACTTAGAGCCGAGTTACAAATGTTTCTTTCAGCAGATACTTCTTTTAATTTGAAGGACCGTTTGTATGATAAAACTTGGTTGTTCCGATTGTCTTTTATGGCGGATATCTTTCAAAAACTGAACGAATTGAATTTATCATTGCAAGGTAAACAGACAACAGTGTTTCAGGCCTATAACAAAATAACTGCCTTCAAAAGAAAATTAGATTTTTGGATTATTTGCGTTGGTAAGAAAGAAATAGAAAGCTTTACGTCACTCAGTGAGTTTGTTAGCGATAACGACTCAGAAATGTTTCAAGATGATGTGTTTGAAGAATTGGTCCAATATCTCAGTTCGATGCGCGCATCTTTTGAAAAGTATTTTCCCGAAGAACAGAATACAAAAATGAAACTGAATTCATGGATTCATAATCCTTTTTTACCCAACTTGGAAAAGCCCGAAAGTATGTCAAACGAGATATGAATCTCTTTTAGAAATGTCATCAGACACAAGTATGGAGTCACTGTTCAAAACGACGCCTCTCAACGATTTTTGGTGCAGAATCCGTGATGAATATCCAATGCTTGGCAAAATGGCTCTGAATATTCTTCTCCCGTTCCCAACAACATATTTGTGCGAAACAGGATTCTCAACCTATGCAGCCACGAAAACAAAATATCGCAATAGACTGGACGCCGAACCTGATATGAGACTTCAACTGTCTTCTATCAAACCTGATATCAACCAATTGATGAAAAATAAAAAACAGTTTCATACCTCCCATTAGTTAGATTTTTTCTTTTTTAATATCTTCCATTATTGTACTTGCCATGTGGTAAAGTAAGTAATAATTAGTAACTGTTACATTGTACTTTTATTATGCTTATTAATAAAGAATACACTTTTAAAAACTATTGTTTTATTGTAGGGTTCCATCAAGTATTTTGCTTCCCAAAAGGGTTCCGTCACCAAAAAAGTTTGAGAACCACTGCTCTACACAATTCCGCCATTTTTTCAAGACCAAGCTCCAAGACGAACGTACATACTGTTTGTTCGCCATTGTAATGTTTACGGATAAAGTGAAAAACATTCAAATTTAGGAGATTTTGAGCAACTTAATTATGCTACTTTAAATTTGAAACCACTGTAATCATTACGTGTGCTGACAGTTAAATCACTCAAATTTGTGTATCCATAAAATAATTTTTTATTTCTAAAAACATCAGTGTGTGGGCACGCTGGATTTTTCAGCATATATGTCCATATTTTACCATGAATTAGTCCGCGTTAAAACATTTTGTTACTACAGAGCTCTTAAAATCTACTGAAAACATCACATTAAAACACAAAAGGTGAAGCTCTACCTTCTATCTTCCTATGTTTAGGTGAAAACAACTATGGTGTTGATTCTAGTAAACACAAGTGGTTCAAACGTCTAACAATAAGGTTTTTAGTTAGAAAAACATACTAAAAAATTTCGCTAATTTTGATATAAATGTTCGCAACGTTCAAACGACGTCATTGGTCATCATTAATCACTGTCAGTCGCATGCCAATGTTGCAGCGACCCTGATTTTTCTACCGAATTTGGTGCAAAAGTCGGTCAGATAATCGGATAAATGTTACGTCATCCAGCAACGTCAGGACATGTCGAATGACATTCATACAACGTTAAAATGCTGCTTGAGAAAATATAACATTATTTCCTTCTTTCTAAAGTGGGTTGTACACCCCCCGAAATTAAATTCTGGCTACCATTGAGCCGCAAAGTTTGGATTTTGTTCGACATTAATACTAAATTTTTATTTGTGGTGAATTAAAACAACCATGAATATATTTCCTAATTTATTAAGCGAAAAAATAAAACCCTAGGGGGGGCGCCCTTCTCCCCCTAAATCCGCCACTACATTCTAAAAAATATATATTTCGTACCAATAGCACGATTAACAGTAGTGGATGAATATTGACCATTTTCGATTTTAGATATCTCAAACAAAACAAAAACATCTAAAAATAGACTTTATTTTACATATTTTATTAGGTACAAAAGCTAAATAAAATTGCAGTGCATATTCTATTTCAATTCGAGTTTTCTTACTGAAACCCAAGAGAAGTCAAGGAGAAATCATTTACTTTTCTAAATGAATTGGTTTTGACCACAAAGGATGTCCTTCCTTTTATTACAAAATAAAGAAATTGTAACTTTACTAAAGTTAACACAGTAGCGGTACATGTGAAGCATTAGTAAAATGGGACAAGAAAACATGCCTGAATCTAATCAAAACAGAAAGTCTAAGTAATGTTTTGTACAGAGTATGTACCTCTTCCTTAACAAATTTGATGATTCAACATAGTAGCATCTATTAGCCAAGAGATCTCTTCCATTTATTTCATCATTTGTAGTATTAACGCTGTTTACTAGTTAGTGACCCAATAAAACAAATTCGTTTACTACTTCCATCAATGTCTTATAAAACACCACAGAACACCACAGAAATTAGACAGTCCCCGAATCCAAAGCCTAAGCAGAACGAGCGAGGCGGTTACACTTATAAAAAAATGCAGACACACCACCATTATTCCCACCGACATTGCCAGTGCCGGTGGTGGAATTCGAACTCTCACTACGATGAAGAAATTATCACACTGGCACCGCGTGCTCAAACCAACTACTCCACGAGCCGGTATTAGTTAAATAGTTTTGGTTCCTGTTGACTAATAGTAGTAAACACATATTTTACTTTACTTTTATTTATAATGATTAATGATTAATGAATGACCCCTATGTCTGCTGCGGATCGTGCTTCTTTATTGAAATGACATCAACAGCCTATGCCAGTATCTGGGTTGATTTATTTCAACTCCTGAGATTCGGATCAATTTTTTCAACGCAACATTAAACGGCAGGCAGCACAGGGCGTCGTCCTGACGTAGACGTTTGTTGCTTTCGAAAGTTCTTGTCAGGTCCGTTTGTATTCGTAGTTTTCAATGCAAGGTACGCATTGTTAATTTCACAATATCAATTAGAAATTTCGATATGAGAAACTCCCACATTACCTGATAGAGCTTTTCTCTATTTATAGTGTAGTAGGTACACCCACAGTCTACACAGTCAGATCACTCCCCCTTATTTTTGTCTTCAGCCCCCACTATTCTTCTAACGGCGCGTGGAAAACACTCGGTAGCAACAATACTGCTGGTCTGATGTCTGACTCATTTTTTATTGTTATTTTGATTTCTACATATTGTTACCAGTGAAAAATACAGACGGTAGACTGGCGGGCGACATCTAAGATCCAGGCGGAGTCATTACTTAACCGACATCAGGAGCTAAGTAGCAGGAATATGGTGACTCTACTTTACCGGCGTATTGTATAATTTAGTCGATAGGTGTCACGACAGGGGGGCAATCTGGGCGACAGTGGCGAGGGAGGCAACTAGTCAATGTAATGGAAGAGTCGCCAACCACATTGTTTTGTTGTAGTGACGAGATATTGAGTGTTTTTTTTTAGTGTTAATACTTTGCATTTAATAATTATTCAGAAGTTGGGATAGATTCACGTCCAGGTGTGGTGTTGTGCGGTACGTGTTTAGAACAAATAATTTGGAATTACAGGTGGTAAAAAGTGTTCATTTTTTTGGTAACGTGTTGTGTTGTCAACATGATGGAAAAATCATGGCGATCTTGAACTTAATTTTGAGGAGGATATATCATTATCGGGGGATAATGTCGACACGGAGGCGGTGGTGATGCGCGTTTTCGAAAACAAATTAGCGGGGCGAATCGAAGATATAATCCAACAACAAACCTCAAGGGCGATTGAAAAACTAGTGGCGGCTAGTGCTTCGTTTGGTGAAAAGGTAAGTACTGGTGGGCCAGCAAGGGGCGAAACCTTACCTGATGTAGAGGAGGGCGTCAGAAGTGCCTCAGGTGGAGGTACTACTAGTAGGAGAGTAGGCAGTGGCGGAGAATTGCGAATGGGAAGCTACATGGTGGAGCTGCTCGACCCAGAAGGCAGGTTTGTCAATGTGGACATGCAGTTGTCCATGATTGATCAACTGGACGAGATGAATGGGTGGTCAGAGTATGAGAAAACATACTTTATGCAGATTAAACTGCGTGGTTCGGCGAGAGCCTGGTTTAACAGGTTGGATAATTTCTCTTGCTCATGGTGTGAGTGGAAGGCGAAGCTTAGGCAGGCGTTTCCTAGGCAGTACGACTTTGGGGTGTCCCTGGAGAAGTTAGTAGCGAGACGTAAGTTACTAACGGAGAAAATGCTACCATGCAAATTTGGCGCTGTGTGGTCAGTGTGTAGTTGTTGGCAAAAAGGCAATTTCGTTTATCATTCGTGGGCTTCCTGAGGAGTTGAGGGCGAATGCGTATGCTTGCAGGTGTGCTACCCCAGAGGCGTTATACTTAGAGTTTCTGGCAGGTTTAGAAGGCTATGAGACTTCCGTGGTGGCGGGGAGTTCCCGAAGAGCGAGTGTCAACAGGAAGTGGGTTCAAGAAAGCAGGTAACGCATCGTCATCCTCAGAGAGGCGGGCGGCCGCTCGGAGGAAGTAGAATCTGCGACGTTACAACTGCTAAAAATTGGGATACTTCAGTGGCGAATGTCCACAGCCCAGAATAGAGAGGTGCAGGTCGTGCCAACAAGTGGGGCACAAGCAGGCGTAATGTACCAAGCGACGGCGTATGGACAGCAGGACTCGTTAGGGGGGACGAAATGTCAAGGTTAGACTGGTGAGTACTAATTTTGAAAACTTACAAGCGGGTACATTAAAGGCAAAAGGGTGAAGGTGTACCTGGATACAAGATGTGAGTGTAACCTGATGGCGGCAGAGTGTGTTGAGCGTCTTGGACTCGAGGTAACTGGAGAATCAACCTTTTTGCCGGGTTTTGGTGGTGGTGTAGGTGCAGCGCATGACACCTCTGAATTTCAGGTAACTAGTCCGTGCGTATATGGATGACATTTTGCTTTCTTGGGTGACTATAGAAGAAGGGTTGCAGCTTCTAGAACAGGTGTTGTCTTTGGTTGAGCAGGCGGGCTTTAAACTGAATCTATGTAAGTGTTCCTTTCTCAAGGATACTCTTGAATACCTTGGATATGAGATAGGTGTTGGTGGCATTCATCCGGATGCACGTAGGGTCAAGGCGGTGCGATGGCACAATTTCCTACTCCAACGAATGTGCATACAGTTAGAGAGTTCATTGGCTTGACGCGACCATTTACACAGCTAACGGTGAAAGGGGCTGAGTGGCGGTGGGAGAAGGAGCAACAAAATTTCTTTGAAACCTTAAAACAGCACTTGGTGGAGAGACCAGTTCTAGTATTGTACGATAGTAATGCGGCTACAGAGCTTCATACTGATGCTAGCAAATGGTGACTAGCAGGCATTTTATTTCAGAAGCAGGCGAAGCTTCAGGTTATCTCTTATTTTAGCAGAACAACTACGGTGGCTGAGTCAGCGTATCATAGCTACGAATTGGAGACATTGGCGTTGGTGGAGTTAGTGAGGCGATTTCGCGTGTAAAGTGTACACCTTATCGGTGTACACTTTAAGGTGGTGACGGATTGCTCGGCGGTTAGGGCAAATCTGTTAAAACGGGATCTGCTGTCTCGTATTGCAAGATAGTGGTTGACAATACAGGAGTTTGACATGGAGATAGAAACCAGGTGACAAAATGCAGCATGTCGATGCTCTGAGCAGGAACCCGATGTGTGTGAATGTAGTTAATATGACTGAGGCGGATTGGTTTATGACTGTTCAACTACAGAATGACAGAGCACAGGCGATCATTGGGGCGTTGACAGGTGGCGAGGTGGACAAGGAGATCAAAAAGAATTTCAAGGTAAAAGATGGGCATTTATGGTATATAATACAGCACGGTGATCGGCTGTATGTGCCGGCGATGGCAAAATTTACTTTGTTAAGAATGCATCATGATGAAATGGGTTCGAAAGGTGTTTTGAGCTCGTTAGGCGGGAGTTTTGGTTTCCTAAGATGAGGCGGTTCTTCAGGAAATATACAACGGCGTGCATTCAGTGTGCATTTGCAAAATGCGAATATGACAAAGGTGAGGGATTTCTGCATCCCATTGAAAAAAGGACGATTCCTTTTGACACGGTGCATGTGGACCACCTAGGTCCATTCGTCAAAAACGTGCGGCGAAACAGCTATCTATTGCTGGTGATTGATGCTTTTACTAAATTTACTATAGCAAAACCCACACGAACATTGACTTCAGCTGAAGGAATTGAGAAATTACGGTGGATATTTGGCGAATTTGAATATCCAAGACGAATAATCTCTGATCAGGTACTGGCGATTACTAGCAAGGCGTTCGCTGGTTTTCTGGCGGAAACGGGTGTGAAGCATGTGAGAAATGCTATTGCAACATCTAGGGCAAATGGTCAGGTGGAGAGACCAAATCATACAATAGTCGAGACGTTGACTGCTAGTGCAGAAAGAGAAGCGAGATGGGATGAACGACTACCGGAGATTGTGTGGGATATGAATCATACAATGAATGTGAGTACGAGATTTTCTCCAGCAGATTTGTTGTTCTCCTATCGTAGTGGGCTGGTGCCAGACCTGTCTGGTAATATTAGTGATACAGCTCAGGCGGATGAGGCGAGACTGCTAGCAGTTAGGCGGAAGGCTAAGGAGCACTTAGCTAAGACTTAAAGGCGATTAAAGGTGTAAGGTTGCAACCGAATATAAGGTGGGTGACTTGGTATTATGGAGGCGAGAGGCAACATATCTGGGAGAGAAGGCCATCAATCGAAAGATTGCGAATAAGTATGATGGCCCTTATCGTATCGTCCAGGTCTTGGGTAACGATATATACAAAATCGCTTCCCTCCAAAGTGTCAGAGGATATAAGCGCTTTAAGGCGATGGTGGCATTGTATGCTTTGAGGCGTTATCGGAGTGGAGCAGGTGTGGATGGATGGTGTTGAATCTGATGGAGACTCTGTTGATGGCGAGATTGATAGGTCAGGGCGTCAAGATCTAATCGATTTACTTGAAAGTTAGGTGCAATTAATTAGGACATTTTTTCAGGATGGCCGAATGTTACCAGTGAAAAATAAAGACGGTAGACTGGGGGGGCGACATCTGTGATCTAAGCGGGGTCATTACTTAACCGGCATCAGGAGCTAAGTAGCAGGAATATGGTGACTCTACTTTACCGGCGTATTGTATAATTTAATCGATAGGTGTCACGACAGGGGGGCAATCTGGGCGACAGCGGCGAAGGGGGCAACTAGTCAATGTGGTGGGAGAGTCGCCGTCCACATTATTTCGTTGTAGTAACGAGATATTAAGTAGATTTTTTTTAGTTAATAATTTGCATTTAATAATATATTATATGTAATTAATTATTATATCTACCTTGTTTATCCTTAGAAAAACGGAACAGCACAACAATTCTTTGTACCAGAACTCATTTTTCATTCCTTTTGTAACAAATACGCACACATAAATCACAAAATGCTAAACACGTTGAACAAATAACCTGAAATAAAATTAAAAAATATATTATCTATTATTTATTTTAGTCAGCAATACATTAAATTATGCTGATTTTGATTTTTACTAATACTTATTTAGTAACTAAAACAATGAACACAAAAGCTGCACATGATGTATTTATTTTACTACTATACAAGATAACCTAAAAAATATTTTTAGGCTCATATAATTGCTTGCTTTTTAGAATAAAAAAGAAAATCCATTAATAAACGTGGTAGTGACATTCATTGTTTGGTTTAAATATTTCGACACATTTGAAAATGTTTATCCTTTAAGTAAAATTCATACCTTCTTTCATAATTTTCCCTTCTATTTTGTAGATGTTCCCTGTGGAAACAATTTGTGGGCAAACCTGAGATAATAAGAAGAGTGTCATGGCTTCGGTTATGCAGTTTAGGTTTTAAAGATGAGTGCTTTTCTAGTATGCAGAAAAACCGCCTGAGAAAAGATGCGAACGTTGTCTTATGTCGGTGAGTGTTTTCATTTACACTGACGTAGTTTTCCACGAAACACCAAAACACTATATACTGCACACGACGCGCATTTCGCCAACCAAGTTGGCATCATCTGGAGATGATTAAAACTAGCCTTATGCTAACAATGTACCCTATTTATTAATGTATTTATTGATGTGTTTACATTAAGAAAAAAACATAAAATGAAGAGAGATTTCTAATGTTTTAATACAGTTATTCTTTTTTAGATGCAGGATCACAAACACCTTCCGCTTTCATAAGTGCCCACATACCCAAATGAGGAAAACAATTAAAAATCTAACTAGGCAATTGCACAGAAAATCCAACCTGACATTACGGCTGAGAATGTAGGTCATTTCTTAGATGAATATTTTCCTGAGAGTAGTACTGCCGTCAGTAGAAAGAACGTAACGTTGTCGGCCATACTTTCGAGAAAGACGAAAAAACTGTTTCACTCAAAGCCAATACGAAAAATAAAAATTATGCACTAGTTTTTTTGTTGATAAAACTGGAGAAAAAAAATAACATTTCAATTAAAATAACTTATTATGTAATTCGTTTAAATGTGTATATTTTATGGCGAATAAAGCCTTTTCCTTACTTATTATTCTAAAAACACATATCTCGATCGGTAGCAAGAAGGCCATAAGTGCAACTTTTTTATATGTACCTCCTTTTTACTACCAATAAAGGTATAAATACGTAGGTGTATCAAAAAATCTAATATTTCCATCAGTATTACTAATTAACTGAAACAAATTTAATTTTTAAAACCATTTATTTAATTTGATTTAATTTATTCAGATGACACATTCAAGTCGGATGCACCTTCATCAACTGGAAGATTTTTCCAAAATATTCGTCGTGTTTTAGGCATTAAATGACAAATTTTTTGGATTATTTGGTCTTTCTTGTTTAATGCCACTCCGCGACAATTTTGTCTATGCAGTGGATTATTTTTTATTCTACCTTTCGTTGCCACAAGAAAATTTAGTTCCAATGTAGGTTCCTCAAAATCTTTGAAAAATTCCATTGTATTCTTTCCCCTTGTTGCGCAAACCATTACAATATTATTCAGGTATGGTCGAGGTTGAATTTTTTTAGTTTAACTTGAGAACTATAATCCTGACAATCTGTGAAATCAACAGCTTGCATACTTTTAATTTCTACCTTCTCTGAATTTGCACTTTGCACCGCTGTTTAGAAGTCCTTGAAATCACACAAATCGCCCATTTTTTTCATACTGTGTTCAATCTGGTGGTGAAAACTATCGGCACTCATGAATGTATGTCCACTTTGCAAGTATTTGATATATATTTTATTAGTTCTGATTTCTCTGGTGTTTACGATGTACACTAAGAAGCTGTAAAAACACCAGTTCTTGTTTTGGGCCGAGCAATTATCCAACCACAACGTCATTGTCTTGGCATCCCTATTTTTCAAGAAAAGAGTATGAAAACTGGTTATATCTTCCTTTTTTTCTGCCAGCGATGGCCTCATGCCAAATAACTGCTAAAGGTTTCAAATCAGACTGATTTTCACTGACAGGAACGAAACTTTCATTAAATATGATAAGCTTGGGAGTAAATAATACTATCTTATATTATTCCATTCGTGGTAGCATGATTATTTTTCTGGAGGTCTGCATCGTTTTCATTTCTCACGATATGGGTATTACTCCTATAAAGTGCCCTGGATTTATTTAGGCTTATTTCATGATTAATTGCAAATCACGCAGTATGACTGTCGGTTTTTAGAATGCTCATGTAATATAAACATTCCACAGATCTCGCATTGTTCATTGCCGCCCAATTTTGCGAAAGATATATTCATGTCCTACAATACGTTTCGGTAGACATCATATGAACATGAATCTGTAGAATTTTTATTATTGTAGTCATTCCACATAACTTTAATATTTATAAAACAAGATAGATTTATTGGGGTTCAAAATAAAACAAAGAAGCTTTAGTGCCATATCCCCCAAAAAGAAACAATTATGCAGCTACGGACACGTGTTTCGGAGTTATTGCCCGTCATCAGAGTAGCGTAGCTAAGGAATTGGATCTAGGATGGAATAGATCAGGAACAAGAACTAAAATAAGGCTGGAAAGTACAGTACACAGTACTCAATTAGTGTCTTCATGTTCCCATATGCCACATTTGGGGCCTCGATGAGCACAGTCAACACACAGAGCGTCACTGGGCAAATATAGTCGGTTAGGGGCGTGTGAAATGCTACTACTTGCTCTATAACAAATAGTTAAGAATAACCAACACATTATTTTACCACACAACCATTACGTAAGGCCAATCAGTATGTAGCAAAAAGGCGCAAAACTCCAGATTGGTTGCCGCCTTTTTGCTAAGCAACATGTACAGTACGTAACAAAAAAGGCACCAAAGTATATAGTCCACCTGGGCTAGAAGTCGCCGCTCTCGGTACTTGCTGCGCAAGTCGCTATCCGCCACAGAGACATCTATGATGTCGGTCGGATAGTAGCATTTGGACCATATGAGAAGTTTCACATATCTCTCACCACTACTCAATTTACCTTAGTCAGTATATGACTAGCAGGTTGGCCACTATCATTTGTCTGTTCCATAGCCTATGGCATACTGAGGAGAACTAATAAGTTCGAAACCGGTCTATGTCTGGTTAGGAATTGACAAATGATATTGGCTACCGATCTATCATGATTTGAAGGTATAATCCAATGCAGGTCGGGGTATTTGCCCGCTGAGTAGTTGTTTCGTTCAAATCATATTTAATAACAGTAGTTAAGTCCATCTAGGCTAGGGGTCGCCGCTCTCGGTACTTGCTTCGCAAGTCGCTATCCGCCACAGAGACATTTATGATGTCGGTCGGATAGTAGCATTTGGACCATATGAGAAGTTTCACATACCTCTCACCACTAACCAAAGTATATAGTCTAGAGTGGTTGCCGCCTTCTTGCTAAGTATTTGCTTATTGCGGCCTTTTTGCTTCTTAAATTAATGACGTCGCCAACTTACGACCTATTTTATTTTAACTTTTTTTATTATTTCCCTTTATTATACGGCTTTTAATATGTATATGTTAATAAATATTTTTTTATTTTAAATTGTTATTTTTGAAGTGATATTGAAAGTGTAAAACTCAACTCGTTTGAATTATAATTGGTTTACTCATTATAATCAATCAATAAAAAAAACATCGACATATTATTATTTAGGATGAGAACTTATTGACTACAATTTCATTCATTATTTCAAAATAAGTATTTTTGAATAACTGATAAGTGCAGTAATTCTAGTGTGATATAGAAATGAATTAATGTGTTATCATGTAACACAACAAGTGTTATTAATGATTATCGAACATCAAATTCATTCGATTATGAAAAACAAAATATGTTGCTCAGAAACCACACAAGTGCTTTAGCGCGAGTGTAGTTTTCTAAAAGCAACATATTTTGTTTAAAAAAGACAACGAATTTGCAATAATACTTAGACGAGTTGTATTTGTAAAGCTTTTTTCATGAAAAATAAATGACATTCCATTAACATTTAAATAATTATTATTTATTGTAAATATTAATATCAAACGTACGATTATTGAATTTAATATCTAAATTTAATTCCTGTTTCATTATGACAAACAATGACGTTTCGGGTAATGTATGCATTAATTTGATTTTGTTAACTATAGAAACAAGATCACAGCCATAGTGCTTTTTAATATTGAATAAACTTGCCAATAACAAAGCAAAATACAAAAACAAAAACACATAGTTTTCGTTTATTAATACGCATATTAGAACCAAGCAAAACGTTTATTTTAGTTTGAATGAAATATTCGCTGAAACGATATTGGTGATTTTTTTTTAATTTATGCGTATTTATTGGAGTGTATATATATACACAACATAAAGTACTCATTTTAAAACAAATTATTATAACGTGTAAATGTTTAAACTTCAAATTATCTTAACTGTAATAACTTTTCTCATTCGAACTGAAAATTATTGAACGCTCCTCGTATCTCTAGAATTAATTTCTAACCGCTCCTTGTATCTCTATATGCGCATGGACTAGTCTTCATAAAAAACCAAACGATGGTCCATCAATTTCAATGGGCTTAATATACTTGTGAATCTACTATGCCTTATATTGTGGTACAACTCATATTGACAAATACCGGGTGCCTACAATATTACTAGCCAGTCTATAAGTTCCTTATAAAAAAAAATCGATTTCAAATTTTGGGATGTTGTATGGTTGAATACGGTGCACAGTTTGATTGCTTCAAGATCTGATTTTCATTTTCAATATGTCACAAATCTGCTCAAAGCAGAAAAATAAAATAAGTATCAAAAGTGAAACACTAAACGTAATAGGTAGGTATAATTTATTTTAACCATAATTTAAATGTTCAAAATGTACACCGTTGACTTCTCGGCAAGAATTAATCCTTTCTTTAAATTCCCGAAGAACGTTTTCCATCTGAATTAGAGTAATAGAGTTTATCACTTGCGTAATTCTATTTCTAAGGTCTCCTATGTTATGTAGTTGTGCTTTATACACCTTTTCCTTGATATGGGCCCAGTAAAAAAATCCAAAGGTGTAAGGTCTGGGGATTCCGCCGGCCACCGTATAGAACCATTGGTACCTATCCAGCGATTATTAAACGTTTCACTTAAATAGTCGGTGGGGGATGAGGTATGGACATCCGTTTAATTTCCTATATTCGATCAGTGAAGTTAAGCAGCACTGATCGATTCCGGCAATTGGATGGATGAACGATAGCTCATCTAACAGTCGGTAGGCTGTCAACAGACAATCCCGGGAAGGCCGCTAGCCTGATGCAGGCGGAGAGGCAAGCCCAGGTGGAGGGTCGAAGAGACCTACCCAGGAGGTTTGCCACTCTGCTAGCGGTGCAGGCGGGCAGGCCCAGGCGATGGGTTAGTTGACAGTCGAGGACCGTGGTTCGGAGTCCACGCTAAACTGTAGGTCCCTAGGTAAAAAGGGCCCATTGTGGCCTACTTGCCTAGTAAAATAAGTAGCTACTACTACTACTAAATAGTCGGTGACTACTCGGGCGTAATGTGGCGGTGCACCATCTTGCTGATAGAAAACATGTTCATGCTGCATAGGTAAAACTTCAATAAAATTTTAAATTTCATTCTGTAGAAAATTTAGGTACCGGGCCCCGTTTAAAGGTCCATCAAAAAATATTGGTCCTACAATGCGTGTTCCTACAACGCCCAGCCAAACGTTGAGGCCGAATCTTTCTTGGAAAGCCCCTCCTCTAAATAGATGGTTATTTTCAGTTGCCCAATATCTCGTGTTGTTCTTGTTAAACATTCCCATGTTGGTAAATCGAGATTCGTCCGAAAATAAAATGCATGATTTTATATTTGGCTGATGACGCTCAGTTTCTAGATACCAATTGCAAAAATTCAATCTTCGTTGATAATCTCCCTCGTAAAGATGCTGATGGATTTGTACTTATGTTTATGTAGAATCTTTCTAACACTTTCGGGAGATATCCCGATACCAATGGCAATTTGTCTTGTAGAACTTGTTGGATCAATCTCAACACAGGCCAGTGTGTTTATCTCTGCCTCCTCATTTACAATAAATGTGTTCTCATGTTCATTATCATTTTCCCTTTTTAAATGTTCTTCCAACTATGGAAAATATTGTGCACAAGGTTGTTCGCGTTCTGGATAACGTCGACCATACAATGCTCTGGCTTCCCTTCGGTTTTTTCTTACCTCTCCATATACTAATAACATCAATAACATCAATTTGATGCTCGCGCATAAACACAGCCATTTTTAACAACCAGATAACACTTAAACACTTACTAAAAGGTAAATCAAGAATAAACCGCAAAATTTAAATGACAACTGTCGAGAGAAACTTTTAAATAATGCAGCAGTACTGTCAAAATCTAAATGAAAATCGGTAAATAGTTCTTTTGTTTCACATAGCCCGCTTCTATCAAAGTTCTGTTTAAACATCCTTTTTTTATTGTGTAGCCTTTGTGACAGTGCAGGTGAACATTCAGTCGCCGATATCTCATAAACTATTAGGTTTAGACAGGTTAGTAGAATGTAAATTTAAGGTTCAATACAGGGTGTTCCATTAAAAATATCGAAGTAATTTGAGCCTGAAAATCACTTTTCGTAGTACTTCCGGTTCAGCCGGAAATGAAATTTTTATGACTTTATCAAATTTTACTTACCAAAAAACTTAAATAACCGTAACAGATTTCTTCTTACATTCATTTGTTTTATGTGAAAATGAAATAATTTATGATTGATATAACATTTTCAACTGCCATTTTCTCGAAAACTGTCGAAGATAGATACAGGGTACACTACATGTTTTGGACCTATAATTTCCTGGGCAATCTAAATTTCGAATAATATATAGGGTGTTCCATTAAAAATAACAAATTTTATAATGTTTCCAGTTAAACCGGAAATGAAAATCAGATCTTCCTGGCGGCGCCCTGTTAAATTGTGTATTTTCCAAGGCACTGCTAATTTATATCCCATTTTAAAAAAACCTGATCATGGTTTTGAATACACGATATCTTATTATTAAAAATAATATTATATAGAATGTGTAATTTAGGCATAGGGAGTTTGGATGTCATCCCAGATACGGATTTTGAAACCTAAGACTCTATTTTGAAAAACACGTAATATAATAGTAATAAATTAAATTGTAATATTTAACAGTGCACTTGTACATTAATTAATTAATATTTTGCATGTAAATCCGGCATCGATGAATGGTCGTCAACCGCCGAGAATTATATTGGCACCGATGAGCGGCCGAGAATTGTATTGTACATGTTAGTAGTGTCGAAGGACGAATATCGTTTGCATCCCTAAGTGACTATCTGCTATTGACCATCTATTTAGTTTACATACTTGCTCTATGTAGTTTGTAATTTCTTTAGTTAGAAAACACCGTAGTTAGCGATCTGTTCTGTATACGGCGAGTATAAAGACATTTTTTATTCGATATTTTCTGTTTAGTGTAGTGGGTTAGTGGACGTCAAAAAGGCGAGACAGTCCGTATCCTCAGAAATAGTGGTTGTGTGTTGGTATGTAAGGTGTGGGATGTTGGACTGTCATACTTAAATCCGGTGCAATCATTAGTAAATCCGTTGTGACGAAACATGCCGTCAAAAAACACCAAACGTTGATTGGTAGAGACAAACAGAGGCGGTGAGACAGGGAGGAGCTGTTGTGTAAAGAAGTTTACAGGTAAATACTTTTTACTGTACTGTATGCCCGTTTTGTAGACTTCTTCTGTTATTTACGTCATGGCATCCAAATTTCCAATTTATTTATTTATTTATTTATTTAATATTATAACTACCCAACGGACGAACCCAAATACAGGACAGTTAATTACAACACAGAATCGATACTAATTAACTTAACAAAATAACTTAAATAACATAGTCCACAGAAACAACATGATTTTTATATAACCCTAATATTACAATTGAAAGTATCAATGTTTTCTTGAACCGACTGATAGTTTGAACACATGGTGTATAAAGGTGAACATTTTAACAGATTTGTTCTGGGAACTGGCAAATAAAATAAACTACTAGAATGACTTTGAAAAGGAGGAACATGAAGAGAGAAGCAACTAGGTAATTCTGGACAGTAAATTTGGTTATTTAAAATTTTATACAGTACGTCTAATGAACTCTTCGGCCAGTTAGAGAAAGAATATGAGCGATAACTGAGAACTAGGATGAAATGAGATAGAATAACGCACGCCCAGCGAACGCAAGGACGGGCTGTGGTTGGGTGGGGTGGGTGGTGATTCGTTTCTAACAAGGAGTGCTTCATCTGACTTTAGCCAATCAATATTTTGATGTTACAATAACGTCACGATGACGTCATTGGTAGAAAATTTATTTGTCATGGCTGTTGTTCCCTCCTATGTTTAGTCGAAAAGAGACAACTATGTGTAACAATATTATCTATTTTAAATTGTACTTTTAGTTGGTGTCAATCTATTTGGAAACATATTTACAAATAAATTTTGTATTTGAAGTTCTGATATGCCGTTGTGATGCCATATCATAATTTGATATTTTTCTTCGCGAGTTTAAACCATTATTTTTCGAGAATGTGTGAAATTTTAATAAAGAATGCATCTCTTGACATACCATACATTTCTTGAAATAAGCGGAGCGAGTAGAATTTAAGGAACTTACCGCTGCAGTTTGTGCCCAACGATACACTCCCACATCGTGACCCCACGATTAATCTTACCTCCATGTCGCTTGTTTAATCTGTCTTTGTTAACATTTGGCTGCATTTTCCAGTTTACACACTATATAGGTTACTACTTGATTACTCAATCCGTTGAGTAATCAAGTCATTCATGTGAAATCTTTGTAATAACATATTGTCGAAAATGCCTTGAGAGGAACAAACATCATCCGACTTATACTATAGAAACTTTGCTCTGTATTTTCTCAATATGAAATTTATGTATTTCGTATCCCGGATTTCAGACTAAGCAAGCATATTCCAATTTAGATCTAACGAAAGCATTAAAGAGTAAATCTAATGTAGCAATTTCCACAAACTGCTTGCTGTTTCGTATTATAAAACAAAGATTTCTATAAGCACCCGCTACCATATCGTTGATGTGGTCAGTAAAAGTTAATCTGCAGTCAAAGACTACCCCCAAATCTTTAAACTTATAACATCTAGTTACATGAGCCTCGTTAATTGAATATGTGAAATCAATTGGCTGCAGTTTTCTCGCAAAACTCATGCAGTTGCACTCACTGATATTGAGAGGTAATAAATTTCTTTCGCACAAAGATTGAATATATTTAAATCTTATCGCAAACTAATACAGTCCTTAAAGTTGGAAATCGACGAATATAGTTTTAGGTCATCTGCATATAATATAGCATTACGATTAGTTCACAGGCGATGTAATTTATGAAAGTAATGAACAAAAGAGGCCCTAGAACGAATCCTTGCGGAATTCCCGAAATTGCTGTCATTTCAACAGACTTAAAACCCTGGTACTGCACGTATAGGCTTCTGTTGTTTAAACAGGAATAAAAAAACTTGAGGAACCCATTAATAAGTCCATATAAATGACATCACCCTGCCTTCACCGATCTAAAGTCTCGGCTAGAAACCGTGTGATACTTATTAAATTAGTGGTAGTAGATCTACCCTGTAGAAATCCGTGCTGGTTAGAGCAAATTTGAGCTTTAAAATGACTAAATAATATTTCATATAAAATTACTTCAAACAACTTGCCGAAATTACACAAAATAGTAATCGGTGTAGAATTTTCTATAGAGGTTTTCTCTTTGTTCTTGAATATAGGACAAATTTTAGACCTTTTCCAAATTAGAGGAAATGTGTTCATTTGCAGAGACATATTAAAGATTATGGCAAGAGGTTTAGCTAATAGTATGGCACAAACCTTTAATAGAAATGCTGGAATACCGTATGGCCCTGTTGTTAGTTTTCATTTAAATTTATAATGCTTTCAATACATCTTCTTCAGTAATACTTAGAATTATTAAACGAGGTGAGTTAGATTTTGATTTTACATTTGCTGCATTAAATTTACTTAGCGAAATAAAAGTTGATTGGAAAAATTGTGCAAATGCATCCCGTATTTCCTGGGGATCATTTAGTGCAGCATTATTAAAATTCATTGAGTTGGGAATGCTAGATACATTTTTCTTATTATTAATGTAAAACCAAAACTGATTTGGATTGGATTTAATTTGCAATATTCTTATTGTAATCATTAAAACTTAAATCTATTTCGCTTTTAACCTTAGTACACGAGCCTTTAAATTAATCAAGTACATTATTATCATTAATATTTTATACATGCGCAAAAATCTAAATTTTTGTTTAATGTCCTTTATAATGTTCTTATTAAACCACGGCGGATAATTATTTTTCCTAGGAGTAAACTTCGGGACAGACTCTAAAAATACAGAATTTAATATATCGTACAAATTGAGTGGTGGTGAGAGGTATGAAACTTCTCGTATGGTCTAAATGCTACTATCAGACAGACATCATAGATGTCTCTGTGGCGGAAAGCGACTTGCGAAGCAAGTATCGAGAGTGGCGACCTCTATCCCAGGTGGACTAAACTACTGTTATTAAATATGATTTGAAGGAAACAACTACTCAGCGGGCAAATACCCCGACCTGCATTGGATTATACCTTCAAATCATGATAGATTGACAGCCAATATCATTTGTCAACTCCTAACCAGACATAGACTGGTTTAGAACTTATTTGTTCTTCTCAGTATGCCATAGGTTATGGAACAGACAAACGATAGCAGGTTGGCCACTATCATTTGTCTGTTCCATAACCTATGGCATACTGAGGAGAACAAATAAGTTCGAAACTGGTATATGTCTGGTTAGGAGTTTACAAATGATATTGGCTATCAATCTATCATGATTCTGAGTAGTTGTTTCCTTCAAATCATATTTAATATCGTACAAATGCTCGCAAGCACTGTTGACATCGTCGTGACAAGAAATACAAGTTCAATCGACATTACATAAATCTTCATAGAGCTTGTTAAAGTTTGCTTTCTTAAAAATAACAGAAGGTACATTATTCGCAGTAAATTAGCAACTTGCATGTTTAACGGTAGGTAGCGGGTATATCTAGTGCAGAATGATGCTGATCTTTCGGAAGAAGTCAATTAATAGATGTATTTCAGACCTGCTTAAAGGCAGGTCTAGTATGCGACCATTAGTATTTAACACCTGGTTGTATTGTTTTAAATCAAAGTACTCACTGCAATTAATCAGTGATGTTACATAGCAATTATGGATATATGCTGATTATTTTGATGTTCAATATAACCCACAATATTAAAGTCTTAAATTATTAATTCATTTTCATTATTTAAATATCCAATATTAAGATTAGGGGGAATACGTAAATATAAATAACGACAAATTTATTTTAACTGTATTAATGTTGGGGACTAAAACGGAAATGAAACTTAAATCCAGCAGATTAATATTATATGAATTTTTAAGTGATATCAAATCACCACCACCTCTATTTGTACCAGTCTGGTTAAAATTATGGTCTTATCTAAAAGTGACATAATCATTACTTAACAATTCACTGTCACGTACTGAAGAGTCCAGCCATGTTTCAGTGAAGGCAATTAAGTTATAATGAAAAGTTACAAATTCATTATATAATTCATTGGTTTTAATTTTTAGGCCACGTACATTATGATAATAAAGGTGAAACAATTTATTTGAGGTCAAATTTGGTGAGATATTTGTCACATGGCTACAGACTCGTTCCTCAGTGGTTGCTATTCACTTATAAATAACGATGACTTATAGTGTTCTAATTCTTTTTTTATACACGGGACACTTGGAATTGTCACATGCAAAATGACTACATTTAGATATTTTAGCATTAACGCAATTTATTTATCTTAGAGCAGAATTGCTGGGACACTAATTAATAGAGCTGTCCGAGGTCACCTGGCCGCCAGAGCCGTCATATGACTCATATGTTTACATCATATCATAATACTTGAATAAGTATATTAAATGGAAATAAATTTTAACAATAATGTTACATTTTATAAAAATTTGTATAATACTCACCCTTTTAAACAGATTTATGAAGTAGTTTGGTTGTCGTCATCACAAAGTGGGGAAGATCTATAGTATAATAGCATCAGGTATGTTTCTACAGCTGTCTCTGTCAGCGATGTTCGCTTTGGTGAAAAAATATGTTTGTATTTTGAAAATGACCGTTCGACATCTACGGATGTAATACAGGCATAAGTAAAACAATCTGTGAACTCACTTAACGAAGTTGTAGATGCACCATCACAAATTTGTCTTAATTTGCTAAAATCAGGATCTTTCTGTAATACACTCTCGAATTTTTCACTAACGCGATTATTTTTTGCGTCATTTATAGCCTGTAGCTGTGTTTTTACGTCGTCCACTATTTGCAGCGATTCCACTAACGACAACGAACTATTTTGCAATTTTTCTATTGCGTCGTGTAGTCCCCTATAATTGTTATTAATACTTTTTAAATCTGTTTCAAGGGAAACGCCTTGAAAGCTTGTCTGGCTTTCCCTAATAGCTGCAGCCTCGTTAGGGTTGAACTGTAGTATCACAGCTTTTATTTGTTGAAAATATTCAGCATAATAAAAAGCCGTGGAAATGTTGGTTTAAGAGGGTCCAGTACACGTACTATAATATTTAAAATAGAATTTTTTTTACAATCTGTCGTCTCGTCAATACATAACCAGAGCCGTGTATTTTTTAATCCACATTTAATCCTATTTACAATGTCTTCACGAACAGCTGGAATATATCTACATAACGATGTACGACTTGGTAAGTTCACCTGGGGATTGTATTTATTCCAAAACTCCCGAAATGGTTGTTTATCCAGTATGTGTAGCGGAATATTACAGGCTATTAACATTAACAATAAATCAAACATAAACTGAGTTGTCAAAGGCATGCCATTTTTTTATTTTGATGTTGCACGGTATTGATATGACGACGACAATCTGTTTTGTGCCAGCACATTAGGTCTTGATTGCAAACTTTACAAATTATTTTGCATAAATTTATTCACTGTGTCCGCGTACGGTCGTTTTTTACCCTTTGGCGCGTTTGACATTATGTATAATTTATAGGTACAACCTCACGCATTAACCTTTCAAATAAAACTTCAGCGTAAATCACTTCTAAATCGGCACGTGTGACGACAGCGCAAGACCGTGGCTGTACTCCAGGCACATCGGACAGCTCTACTAATTAATGTTATGTTCCAAAGAACATTTAGGACATACTAGTTTACTACTCCTGCAACTATTTTGAAAATGATTTAAAACCACTACAGTTATAACACATTTTAATCTCAATAGCATCATGAACAATACAGACAACATAGTTTAGAAACAACTTACTTTACAGTAAATTACAGTAAATTTCAGAATCAATTTCCATAATTGCCTAGTAAACGTTTTTGTTTCTTTTTGTAGACGAAATATTTAGCACATTACACTCACTACTTACATCGTTTTAGGATTTCACAAATTTTAACTTATATTTCTCAATCATTCCTACTATCTTGAGTTTGAGTTTAGCATTTTTCACTACCTTTACCTCATAATCTGCAGATAATTTTTCAGTCTCTTAAATTTGTTCGCTTCATCCACATCATTATATCTAATGAGTATGCCTCCATTATTAACAGTTTTAACTTTTGAAACCTTAATACTTGAATCAACTGGATTGACATTATTCATAATATCAGATTTAGTTTGTGGATTACTTTGCTTTGCATTTTTTGGTTTAACTACCACCATAGATTTACTACTTGCAGCATTGGAATACAAAGGTTGGCTATTGTAATTAATAGTTATTGTAATCTTGTTTAAATTTTTATTGGCACCTTCATAATATCAGTTTTCGTATCAATAAACAGTTGCTTAACACCTTTAATTACATCGTTGATTTTGGCTCAAAACAATCCTTAATTATTTTTTCATAGTCGTTTTTACTCTTATCACATACATTGCAATACCAATGCAATCCTGGTGTTTTAACTAATTTTAAAAACATCGAAATGAAAGAGACATAGTGAGTGATAAGTGTATCCCTCTGGTAGTCAGGGCTACTACTAGTCAGTCATCACTGATTAATTCAATGCAGATCGGGGATTTAGTCCACTGAGTAGTTGTTTCCTGCAAATCTTATTCAGTTTAACCCACCAGGGTTAGAGGTCGAAGATCTTGGTACCTGCTTCGCAGGTCGCTATCAGTCACTAAGATATCAGTGATGTCTGACTGCTAGTAGCACTGACCACCAGAGGGATACATTTATCATTCACTATGTCTGTTTTGCTTAGTTTGCTTTAGGCTAGCCTGGTTTGCTATTATTATTTGTCTTTTCCATTTCTTGTGGCATACTGACGAGAACATAAAAAGTTCGAAACTAGTCTATGTCTAGTGAGGAAATGACAAATGAATTTAGCTACCAAACAATATTTGCAGGTTTAATTCAATGCATGTCGAGCCTTTTGTCCGCTGAGTAGTTGTTTCCTGCAAATCTTATTTAGTATAGGAAGGAACAACAGGTGAGTCACACTCACCGCATAAATTCGACATGACGTCACAGCAAATGCATATTATTTACACATTTGATTAATGCAGTGAGGACGTGATTTATTTTACACACGTACGATGAGAATATTTTGTTGAATTTCACAGCTATTAAATTTAGCCCTTTCAGTCATGGTGTCCCCGCTTCGTGACAAGTCGTACATTGAAATTATGGCATAGATCGCCATCTCTGTTAGAGTAGCGCAATTACAAAAATACTCAACCACGTTCCCAGATACGAACTCTGCAGTACTGAGATAGCGTCATTGCTAAAAAACACCTGTTTCGGTAATTCTGCTAACAAAATTTTTTTCCCACTTAGAGAAGTGTGCTTTAGACGGTGGAATAATTCAAAATTGTATTCGATAAAAGGTAAGTAAATTATTCATTACATAATGCACGTCCTCATAAGAGGACATTGTGCTGTAAGTAAATTATTCATTACGAAATACACGTCCTTATAAGAGGACGTTGTGCTGTAGTGGTTTCAAAAGCATGAATGTTTACAAAAATTCTTTCGAATAAATTACTCATTACGTAATGAACGTCCTTATAACAGGACATTGCACTGTAGTGATTTCTTAGCATTAAAATTTACAAAAATTCTTCTCTATTTTTGAACTAGATCTACAACGATTTTGCAATACCTCGTGCTCGAGTTCGTAATCGTCCGCTAACAGAAGAAGAGCTTCTTGATCTTGCGAATAATTTGTCAGAAATTGAAGATTTGTCCGATGACGCCGAGGACGAAAGTTGAGGATTTCGAACCATAAGAGATCATCAATACGGATGATGACCAAGAGTTGTCAGAAGTGAATGATGAGGGCAATTTGAGCTATTCCAGGATTCGATATTATTGGGAATCCAAACTTCGTGTAGCCCAAGTGGCTGGCGCGATGCCTGTCAACCGCTTTCTAAAACTGAGACAACATGTTCACTGTGTTGATATAACAAAAGACGAAAATATCAATGATCGGTTTTGGAAAGTCCGACCATAACGGTCGGACAATGCGATTCGAGAACGCGTACTGAGTTTGGCTTTGGAAGAAACTTTGAGCATTGACGAACAAATCATTCCGTACAAAGGATCTCTAAATGTAAAACAATATGTAAAAGGAAAACCAAAACCTTGGGGGATAAAAATTTTCGCACTTTGCGGCACAAGTGGCCAAATGTTCGATTTCCTTATAAATCAGGGTTTAACGACAGAATGGAATCCACAAACGCTGAAACGTTTTGGTCAAGGCGCAGCTATAGTACTAAAATTGTCAGAAAGAATCAATGAAAACAATATTCTTCTCATTTTCGACAACTATTTCTCGAACTACAATCTCTTACAGCACTTGAGAGATAAACATATATATGCCATATGTACTGCGCGCGTAAATCGTTTCAGTAACCCTCCATTTTCAAGCGATAAAGAAATGAAAAAACGTGGTAGAGGTTCTTGTGAACAAGTCATAAGTGGAGATGGTGAAGTAATCATGACGAAATGGTACGATAACAAGCCAGTGATTCTAGCGTCAAATTATTTAGGTATTGGCAAAAAGGATGTTTGCAGAAGGTGGGATAAAGCATCGAAAGAATATATCGAAGTTGGACGACCAGAAGTAATACAAGTTTACAATCAACACATGGGTTGTAGATACTGACGGTTATGATCTGCTGACTTTGTCCTAGCGGTCTTCTCGGTCTGCGGTGCACGAGACAACTCTTCGATAGTCCTAACTCCTAAACGGCAGGACGTATCGAGCTGCAAATAACTGCGTTGGATTCGGCGCCCTCGGTTTGTTCGAAATGGAGGGGTCACTCGGCGGGTTTCTGGTAAGATCAGTTTCCGGTCAAAACTTCGGGCGAAATTTTGTGGATCGGTCCAGGTCCTCAATATATGGTGTATTGCGGTACCAATAGTCATCCTATATCGGTTTTACTGACTTTCGACTTTTAGTGTCGATTCGGTACGCTTTTCTTCGACCACGGTGGTCGGATCGGACTGAAACTAGCGGCAATCGATTCCGCACCCTCGATTTACTAGAAAACGATAGGTCACACGGCAAATCGATTTTTCCACCGGAGTCGTCAAGAGCTCCGGGCAAATTCCGGAAAAACGGTAAAACCGAGTTCAGACGGTGTCTTTCGATGACGACAACTCGACAATTCCGGACTCGCGAGTTTTTAACTTTTGGGTGCGCTAGGGCGCACGTTTTTTCGACGGGGTTAGTCGGATCGGGCTGCAAGCGCTTGCAATCGGTTCCGTGGATCCGGTTTACTGCAAAACGATACCCCACATTCCTATATGGCGTTTGGGTACTCGGGGACGACTTCGGAAATGTTCGGGTCGAGTTCGGGTTTTGAGGTTCGGTTTCCAACCTCCTCTAGTGCCAACTCCCCTGAAACACTTTTCCGTGTCCCGATATCTCTTCGCGTTCCAAAGTTACTAATAACGCCTTCGCGCGTGCGCAAACCGGTTTGGGACTAGTTGAAATCGATTCCTCGTACTCGGTTTAGTCGAAAATGACACCTCATATGTCTATCTACGACCTTTTCCGAAAAAACAGTTGCTTTCGGGGACTGCCGAATTTCAGTAAGTTGCGATTTTCGGGTCCCTGCTCGAGCGCCACTTTGTGACGTACTTCGTTGCTCTACGCAAGAGCAGAAGTGTCACTTTGACGCCCAACACTACGGCGGTGCACACGGTACGGATATCTCGGGCGCCAGTTTCTGTTTAGAGTGTAGAAACACCACTTTACTCTATCGGCGGGACGATAGAGGCCGGGCAACTACAGTGAAGATACGATATATCATACTTCTATCAGGTCGAAAAAATGGACACTTAGAATGTTTGCCCATGCAATTGATTTGGCATGTGTAAATGCCTGGATTGAGTATAGATCTCAGGCGTCTACACTAGGTATTCCGAAAAATAAAGTACTAGATCTGCTAAATTTTAGAGTCAGCATCGCAGAGGTTTTAACAAAAATCGGCAAAACAGCAATGAAAAAGAGAGGACGACCTTCCACCAACACCGCATCACCTACACCATCTACTTCAAGAGCCAACATAGAAGTGCGTCCTCCGGCAGATATTCGTCTAGACAATGTTGGACACCTGCCCTTGGTAAATAAGAAAGAATCGTTTGACAGGTGCAAAAAACCCAGGTGCAAAGGCAAAACTAAATTTTATTGCTCGAAATGTAACATACATTTATGTTTAGATCGTAATAAGAAAATTGAAGTATTGTGACATTGCATAACGACGAGATAAAACTTGCTTTGATATAAATGCAGCCCTGAATTATCTAACATCATAACCTCTTCATCACACTGTCCTCATTTGGGGACGACCAATAGCTCCCCTCGGGGAGTGCGGGGGCTCTTTTCTATGCGTGAAAAATCATAAAATAAATCGAACAATGACTCTTCAGAGCGTCAATAAATTTAAAAAAAAAAAAAAAAAATCGTGACCGAAAGGGTTAGTGTCAGTGTTAGAGAATTGTACGGCACTGGTACGATGCGATGGTTGAGGCCCAGACCTTATTTTATTGCCCTGCACATCTTGACCACTTGTTTGAAAACTAGAATTTACTAAGTTATAATTATTCCACTTTTAGTTACTGATTGCCAAATATTAGTTTTTAAATTAATTTTAATTTTGTATTAAACTATGTAGATCTATGCAGCTATTTTTTAGCTACATTCACGTAGAATTTCTTTTCCCTGTTTTATCAATGATTACACAAGAGCGTCACGTCGCACGTCCACTTTCCACGAATACCCATAGAATAATGTTTTAACTAGTTCGAATCAAATACAAAATGAATGAATTTGAGGCAAGACAATAATATTGATAATTTTTTTTTATATTATAAAAATAAGAAAAAAAAATTTTAGCGTCATCTTATTAGTCTCAAAAACGTATAAATTCACCCTACCCAGTTTAACTAAAGTTGTATATATATTGTAGGATAAATGAGAATCAAATAGTGGTCCTTGAATTTGGGATATATGAGTATTGTCATAAAACGTAATCTGAGTTAATAAAGGTCTTAAAAGAAATATGTAAAATAAAAATAGAACATAAAGAATGTCATTAAGTAGTAACTATATCAGATTTCATAAAGCCTAAAATATTAAAATTCTTTATTTTTATCACTATTAAATTTTATCCGAAGAATGTAGAAAATATGCCAAAATCTTATTCCGATAATCTAGCCAATATAAATAATCGTGCACATTCACTAATCAGCTCATTTCAAACGCACCATAGTAATAAATTATCATAGTGTAATAAATTATCAAATTTTATTGCCAAAAACTAGGTAATTCAACATAACATTTCGCGATTTACACTGCCATGAAATATTCTAATTATATTACCTTTTTTTTAAATTCTCTCAAAAACTTAAATTAAGTAATCGCATTGTAGTTGCGCAACGAAATTCTGGTTTAAATACTATGGATATTACCAAATCACTTCATGTTAAAAAAAACTGTTTTATATCTGAAATATACATTTTAACTGAAATCATCCAATAAAATGTTTTTATACATGGTTGACTGGACCCTTTCCATTAAAGTAGCAATAGCCAACTAAGATAGAGAGAGAGTCTTCTGCCAAAGTAAAAGTAAAAACCTTAGTTAGGGTTGTCTTCATTTGACATTACTTTTTCTAAAATCTCTACTAGGTTATTCTGTGTTTTTATTGGTATTCGATTGTGCGCTATTTATTGTTCCATTGTTGAGCTTCATTTAGTTTTTTTATGTAGATACTAATATATACGGTTGCGGATAATAAAAAATGGGACAGTTAGCTCTTGCGTAGTGTAAAATTGACTTTTTAAATATAATAAATTCTATCTGTATTTTTTTGACAAATTTAAATGTCAAATACTGATTGTTGTCAGAATGCAACAATATTAATAATCATAATACAAACAATTAAATTTTAGCAAAAAGCTGTGATACATTTATTTAATTTTTTATTTCCACAACTGTACCTACATGTATTAGGTATCTATTTATAATTATTATTTGAGGTTGTTTAGTTTTACTTGAAATATAAGAAATTTTGTATATTTATAGACTATTTATCTGGTCATTTTAACCAAAGCAGCACAATTAAATTTTCAAGATGTCTTAAAAATATTTGGTAATTATCAGTATCTTAAAGAAGTTAATAAGAACCTCTCTAGATAGGCAGATCTCCGCTAAATTATTTTCGCTTAAAGATGTCCTATATAATTCAAAAATCGACATTAGTTTCTAAGCTCTATGGGAGTTCTCTATCAAACTGCCTGAGGGTTGGAAGGGTTATATCAACGACATGTAAAATATAACCTAATTAATTACATATTAAACACATTAAACTTAAGGGCCTGTAAATGATCCTTAATAAAATCTGGTCGTAGAAACCGTTAGAGAATGGACCATTTTCCAACTGCTGATAGTCAAACGCTGAGTGGATCGACAAAATTAGTGATTAGGAGCGATTAGGATTACCGATTACGAATGATGGGACTATTCAGATGAAAATTATAGAAATATCCCATTATTGAAATATTACATAAAGTAGTATTTTGAATTTTTAAAATATCTCAAAATTTACGAAGATAAAGGGGGGTATCAAATTAGAATATTCACCCTGTACAGGAGACATACCCTATTGTGGGTATGGAAGGCACATCAAATTGCCTGCTTAGTGGATTACGTCACGACTATTATTGTGGTCTATCCAACCAAATACTCAAATAAAGTATTCACTATTCACTAGTATTCAGTGCTATACCTATTAATAATGAATATTCGAGGATCCGGATTATTCGGATACCTATTCGAATAATTCGGATTATTCGAGTATTCGAATAATCGAATTATTCGAATAGGTATTCGAATAATTCGAATATCCGAATACTCGAATAATTCGAATATCCGAATATTTCGAATATCTATTCGAATAATTCGAATAATCCGAATATTCGAATATCCGAATAGTTCGAATATTCAAATATTTTTTCGAACGAATATTCGAATACTAAAATCTGAAAAATTCCTAGCTTTAATATTTACGACTCTGTCAACTTCATTTAGCAGATACAGTTGATATCTAATATATTTGCAACATAAAAGACGTCGGCTTCTTTGGTAAACAACCGCCGTCAAAGAAGTCGACGCTTTTTATGTTACAAATAAGTTTGAAATAAACTATAAGTACAAATGGTCTTATTATAACATATTTACAGTTACTAATCTAATAAAATCCTAAACAGGCACTGCTTACAACAATATAATAATGTTGGGTCTAGATTTTAGAATGACAAATTTTAACATGGGATGGAACATCTATGTATATTTACTCTATGTATTACATAAGGTTTCGTTTTAAACATAATACATCTACTACTAGTAGACTGAATGAAGTCCTCAATTTAAAATATTTAATGTTTGTAAATCGTGATGGGACTATTCATGAAAATTATAGAAATATCTGATTATTGAAATAATCGAAATATTCCGATTACTTGTAAATCTTTCGAATGTTTGCTGCTCAAATGGTGACCGATGCTAATACAAAATGCTCTACCACTTTCAGGTTCCGAAACTTATTCCAAATAATAATCAGTGATCTATCAACATAATTCAGACGAACAGTGATTATTATATACTTAATTATAAATTTGCATTAAGAACGTTTTTGTTTTGCGTGACGAGATGGTATACTCTTACCTGTATGCATTATCATTTTAATAATAATTTTAATTTCTTATTTGTTTCTAATATGTTTTATGTGTTATTATGATTTATACATGTTTTAGTTAATTTCAATTGCAACGTAAAGCGTATTAAGAAACAAAAATTTCTCTTTTGAAAATATTTTAAACTGAAAAAATAAAGCATTAAACCGTAACCGCAATGTAATCTGTACCGTTGTGGAAAATAAAATTAGTAGAAAATTTGTATCCAATAGTGATGATCGACGATTTTGAATGAATCGAGTATTTAGTATTCGGAATCTGATACCAAAATAATGATATTCGGATTATGCGGATATTCAATTTATTGAAATCATTCATCATGCTCATTACTATTTCTAACTTCATCAATACCTCTTAGTTTAGTATCGCAATAAATTTGAAACTCCATAGTTATCACATCGAACAGAAATTAATGGTTCCAAACTGAAAAGAAAAAGAAAAAATAATAAAAATTAGTAATAAACTGAAACAAATTGTAAATATGAGGTTATGGTTATCGTAGCAAGAGAGCTTACTTACTTGGTAGCGAAGATCGATTGCTGACGTCATCCTGAGACAAACTGAAAACTTGTTTGATATTTATTTTGTTTCCGACTCAGATCTGAGTTGTTATGAAACTGTCATAGATGTGTTTCGGCCTCCACAAATACAAAATTTCTTATTTCAAAGGAGCTACTTCGGTGACCAGGGAGGCGGATAAAATAGCTATTTGTATAACAAGGGAGGAAAGTGTAACATTTCATCACGCGGATGAAGTTTAATGCCCGACGCAGAGGGCAGTGATCATCCAAGGGATGAAATGTCGCTTTCCTCCCATGTTATATATGATTTTTTTACAACCTCTAATAAAAAACGGATGAAAGGGAAATAACATTTCTTTAATGTACTCGTATATTGGAATTGAGAGTTTTAATAGTAATTTGAATAGTAAGTAAGTCGTGGATATTAAAATACCAGAGTATTGCAAAGATGGTTGTCATGGTGACAAAACATTGTAAATCACCACAAAAATTGAAATTTTAATTATAACTATGTTTCTAAAATGAGTTGTATTGTTTAAATTAATAAAACATTACATCTTACTATGAAATTAATTACGTTAATTTTGATGCCTATTTTGACATTTTAGCAGACACTGAGATTTCAAGGTAACTATGTAATAGACAAAAATTTGGTTAAAAAATATTTTCCTTCCTAGGGAGGAAAACTATTTTGCCTCCCTAGAGAGAGAAAATAATATTTTCTATCCGCAATTGAGCGAAGAAAATATTTCTATAGAGGTTGTAGAAAAAAACATTTTATGAAAAACATTTGAGGCACCAGCGTCAGGTTTTGTCTCTCTGTCGAAAAAAGTATCTAGCTGTATAATCTGTTCCTAAAGTCATTAATGAAAAAAATTCAAAAAATCTTATACAGGGTATTTGGCGTAAAACTTCCCAGCTAATTACTCGAAAACTAAAAAAGATTTTTTAATTCTACTCGTATAAACGGAGCTTTGTGAACAAACGAAATGGCTGTAATTTTATATACGAGTATTATGAACAAATTTTACACTGTGGCTATCGCGATGCTATATTATAATTTTTTGGGGACAGTACCGTTGATTTTTTGACATTTACATTATATGGAATTATTCAGAATTTAACGTATTAACGAAATATCAAACACCCAACGCTTCTGTCAAAAAAGTACGTTACGTTAATTATGATATCGCGACATTCACAGTGTCAACGTTAATTTTGTCTGGGATATATAAGATTAACCAATATGCACTTCATAAGCAGAGGTGCCGGTATTTCAAAATCTGCGTGATGGCTCAGTCCAGTGTACGATCAAAATAATTTCTAGACCACGCCGTAGCCAAAGATTCTTTTGTCCATGATGTACGCCTAGTTAACTAAAGCCACATATTACAATTACTGTAATTACGATTTTGTTACGAGTAACGTAAGTCACTGAAAAGTCACCAAGGACACTTTGGTGGCTTTCCAGCACACAATTTGTTTGTAGTAGTTCTAGAAGGAGGTCTTGGATACGGGTTGTCGTAACACTTCTCTTTCAGGATATAGGCTCCTTTATACTTTATGGTGCTCTCTGGCGATAGTGTTTAACTGTTTCTGTTTGTTCGGGACTGATTGGTGGCGGTACAGACACGGTTAATTAAACCTTTAAACTTAGGTAATTCGGTGCTCGAAAACTTCTTAAATCTTTCTTCTTCTTCCTGTGATAAAGACATGGATCCATGGCTCCAATTGAGCTATCTGCTTTATCCTGTGGCTGAGAGACAAGTCGGTTGGTCAGAAAAAATAGCGTCGATGCAGGGATTAATCTAACTAGGTATTGTACATAATCACCGGAGAATATACATTCCCAATAACTTCGGTTAATTTTAGAATTAATATTGTTTTTATTAATTTCATTATGAACTGTCTCTATGGTTGGACAATATGATGAATTCTTAAATATTATTCAATAACCGGTTATTTCGCATAATCTCCAATAATCATTGGATAAATTTAATAAATATGTTTCATTACCCGGTGAAGAGCCTGTTCCGCATACATTTTGTTATGTTAATTTTCCTTGTCCTGAAATATCCCTTTTTTGTAATTTTTAATGTTATGAAAAATTGATCGAAAATGAAATGATGTATAAAAGAAATAGAACGGAATAATGACATTTTAAATGTCATTTTAAGGCAAGGAAAATTAAGAGGAATGAAATAAATTTGAATGACTATTGTAGGGCAAGCAACGCAGTGAAATCAATAACATATTATAAACTAATTTTGGTAATAGGTTGCGATATAGCCATCATAGTTCTTGTTTTGGTGAGATCATCACTACGTCAACGAACAAGAGTTAGTAATTTAGTCAAATAGTGAGTAGCTGGTACAACTGGTTTTTGGAGATGACGGCTAATTTCTGCATCTAAATTTTTGAGATAATTTACAAGGAAATAGATCGTACAAAAATCTCTGAAGAAGTAAGTTAAAAAAATTTTTTTTGATCGGTATTAAAATGAAAAAGGTCGTGGGAGCAGACGTTCCGAGCCCCATCGTTCCGCCATCTATGTCTACAAGGTGTTGTATTTTAGTTTTTGAGTAATTAGTAGAATTTAGATATTGATTACGTCGAAATCAGGATTCGCTGTAGGTCATGTGTCAGCGCGTAAATATGTTCATGCATGTATGACACAATATATCTTACCTTGTAATTTTTTTAGCTACCTAATTCCTTAATATCATCCAAAGTTGAAAAAGTCAATTTATTATGAGCACTCACTCGAAGAGGACTGGAGATATTCTACTTATAAACCAAAATTTAGGAACCAGAAGGACATTAGGTACGGAGTTGAAACCCCTATCGCTCTTAAGAAGAAACCAATCACATGTTTTTACAGCAGAGGCGTAACTAACAATTAAAGTGCCTGTGGCCAGCCAACAAAAATCTATTCGATCCTTTAAGAATTTTTTTTGTTTTTCGCCCAAAGGGACTGAGACTTTTGCACAGGATAGTAAGCTGACAAAGTCGACAGTGGCTAAATGCGGGTGTTTTTTCATTTATTTTTTTATATCTATATCCCTTCACGAGTTATAACGACTTTTTGATTTTGTCAATTAATGCTTTACATATTTAACATCTATTCGACCCTGTAAAGATTTTTCAAAACTTTTTTTGTTTTTGAATTTCCCGGGACATAGGTCTACGGGTGGCAGATGACCTTTTAAATGACAAAGAAGTAGACTTAAATGATATTAATGACATAAATAACATAATGAGTGAAATCTCCGAAAAAGTTCACATATTTTAAGTATGCTCTAATTACATCTGTCGACGTTGCACGGTCTTCTTCACAATACAAATGGATTTTTTAATGCGTGTGTGTGTGTGTGTGTGCGCGTGTGTGTGTGCGTGTGCGCGTGTGTGCGTGTGCGCGTGTGTGCGTGTGTGCGTGTGCCGCGTGTGTGCGTGTGGGTGTGTGTACACACACGTGTCGGTGTGTGTGTCGGTGTCGGTGCTTGTGTTTGTTTAGTATTTAGTGTTTAGTGTGTCGTGTATCGTGTATCGTGTATGGTGTTTCGTGCTTCGTGTTTTGTGTTTTGTGTTTGGTGTTTAGTGTTTTGTGGTTGGTGTTTTGTGTTGTGTGATTAGTGTTTAGTGTTTTGTGTTTTGTGTTTTGTGTTTTGTGTTTAGTGTATAGTGTATATGTATAGTGTTTAGTGTTTAGTGTTCAGTTGTGTTTTGTGTATTGCGTATTGTGTGTTGTGTATTGTGCATTGTGCATTGTGTTTTGTGTTTTGGGTTTTGTGTATTGTGTTTCGTGTTTCGTGTATCGTGTATAGTGTTTCGCGTGTCGTGTGTCGTGTTTCGTTTATCGTGTTTCGTGTTGTGTTGTGTGCTTTGTTTTTGTTTTGTGTTTTGTGTTGTGTGTGGTGTGTTGTGTGTTGTGTGTTGTATTTTGTGTTTTGTGTTATGTGTTGTGTATTGTGTGTTGTGTGTTTTGTGTTTTGTGGTTGTGGGTTTTGTGTTTTTGGGTTTTGCGTTTTTCTTTTTTCGTTTTTTCGTTTTGCGTTTTTTCGTTTTTCGTTTTGCGTTTTTCGTTTTCGTTTTGTGTTTTGTGTTTTGTGTTTTGTGTTTTGTGTTCCGTGTTCCATGTTCCGTGTACCGTGTCCTGTGTTCTTTATTCTGTGTTGTGTGTTGTGTGTTTTGTGTTGTTTGTTGTGTGTTTTGTGTTTCGTGTTTCGCGTTTCCTGTTTCGTGTTTCGTGTGTTGTGTTTCTTGTTGCGTTTGCAGTTTGCGTTTGTGTGTCTGTGTGTCTGTGTGTCTGTATGTGTGTGTGTTTGTGTTTGTATTAGTGTTACATTCATCAATGCATTCAAATATCTTTACAGAATTTATATACTTCCAGCCGTTCACCAGTAAATAAAGAAAAAACATACTGTAACGTCACCCCCAAATTTGGCTAGTGTAGAAATATAACTTTTTTTGTTTTTGTCATACTTTTCCCGACTAAATTAGTGTATGTATTAACATCTCCGTCCGAGCTCTAGTAATTACCCTGGGGAGTTTTACGCGGAATATCCTAAGATTATTTTCTATGCAAAATGGTAGTAGCCTACTAAATATAAGATAACTACGTGATTCGTTTATGTATTTTATATAGAAAATGTCTTGATCAGAACAATTTCTTTTTATTATTAAGCGACGTTTCAAAAAAGACCTAATACAACAAAGTTGCTATGAGTGTGACTAGTGTGAGTAAGTGTGAGGATTTTTTAAAATCTGAGCGAGGAAACGGTACATGTTTTTCAGCTGGTGATTGAAATAATTGTGTTAATGTGAATGTGAATGTGGTGTGGGACAGTTGTTGTAAAGCTTCTGGACAATGAGATGAATTGCGACGCATTGCCAGTAGTTTTCCGCAGCATTACCTAAAAATATTGTAATCGCAGAATATAGTGTGATTGTAATATTATAGTAATGTTGACTATTTTAATTGATTAGTATATTTATTTTTTTATAAATACTTGTAATACTACAATATTCTATAATTAAAAAATAATGTTAATTTTTTATCTTAGACACAAGTTTACAGATTTGCCGGACTAATAAAAACTTTTTACTTTCGATGTCTCTCTTAATAAAAACTCCTATTTATTCTGAAAATATTTGTCAATATTTAATGTATTCTGACCGAAAAAGTCAATAAACTGGAAAAAATCAACAAGATCAACTATTATTCTTTATCAGATTTGAAAAACAAATTATTCATTTACACCTTCAACCCTCCTTCCTCCCAAATCACATTTTGCAGTTCTTTTTTTGATTTGTTCGTATGTGACGTGAATAAATTCAATATTCATACTCGTATCTTGATTGGCTGCCATAATTGTTTCTTTTAACAGATTCTTGTCGTCATGGAGGTCTCTATCGTAGACGTTCTGTTTTAGGTAATCCCATAAGAAAAAGTCCATAGGCGTGAGGTCCGTTGATCGCTGCACCGGCCACGCTCTTGGACCATAAAGGCCAATCCACCCTATTTTCAAAGTGTGCATTAAAAAAGTTTCTTTTTACAGGAGTTGAATGCGCAGGGCACTCATCATGCTAAAAATACACCGCTAACAATGTATCTCCTAATTCTGGTAAAAAGAATATGCGCAACAACTCTAAATAAGAATGTTGATTAAGGCTACGTTTTCACCGCCTATCCAACTTAAATCTATAAACCGTTGTTTCAATTTTTCTATTAATAATATCGAAAAACGAAAACAAACGATTCATCCTAAATACCATACAGATTTAAAATATATAAAATTACATGCAATACTGATGCGTATTTTTTTATTAGTAATAATTACGATTATTTAGTTTTATAAAATAACACCAAATAAAATATTTTTATTTCTTATTAACAAAAAAAAGCATCAATATTGCCACTAATTTTATGGGTGGCCCACCAAAAACGAAACAAGCGTGGGTTCTGTTTGTGTGATTATTTTCTCAAAAAACTCTCCAACCTGTAGATGTTATTATCAAGGGGGCACTTTTATTGGGTATTGTAGATCGCGGCACTTCAACTCTTAAGCGGTAGTGGGACCTACCCCTAAAATTTTAAATGGCAAAGGGGTCAAGTACCACATCGTTTTATAACCGTTAAATTCTTTACAATGGTATTTTACTTTTTAAATTTGATATAACAATTTTCGAGAAATCGCGTTCTAAAGCTATTAGAAACCATAAGCTTGTTTTCTGCTTGTATAATAATTTTTTTTGAAAAATGCTCGGGCCCGTCGATTTTATTATCGAGGGGGACGCTTTTATTGGGTAATGTCGATCGCGCCACTTCAACCCCTTAAACGGTGATAGGACCTAACCCTAAAATTGCAAGCGTCACCTTAAATGAATCTTCAATAAAATATGGACCAACAATTAATATCTTATAACAACAATTAATATCTTATAACAAGAAATTGGAGATTCTTAAAAACGCCAAAAATTTAAAGGGAACTGGTTATTATATTAATCACGATTTAACACTCCAACAACAAGAAGACGAAAAATTTTAATAAAAAATTTAAAAATAGCAAAATCAAGAAATTATACAGCTAAAATTGTTAGTAATTAATTATGGGTAAATGGAGAGCTGTATGGAGATGCTCAATTATTAAATATTATTAAATAGTCAAGACCTTTTCACTGAGTCCAGAAGTTTTCAAATACAATAAACAAAAACTCTGGATGTAAGCAAGAAACACGAAGAAAACGACCTACTAATTTTTGAAAATAAAACTTAACAAGAGAGATACATTACAGGAGATTTGAATGTAAATAAATTTGCAGAAGCGCAAGAATCTGCAACCGAGAGACAGCTAAGAAGGAAGAAAAAATAAAAATAACATAAAAAAAATAGTAATAGATCATCAACTTCAATAAATTAGCATAACAAAAAAAAAAGAAAAAAATTTATATACATATATAATTTTTGTGTACACTGTGTTCATGTAACTATGCAAAATTTGCAAAACATAATTTAATAAAATAATTTTAATTCAAAGATTCATTATAGTTATTTCTGTTAATTTTCATTAGTTTACTATGTCAAAGCAGGTAAAATTCTCACATCTTAATGTAAGGTAAGCTATTTTTACTAATTTTGTTATACTCAAGGAATGCATACATCACTTGTCGGAAACTTGGTTAAATCCCGATATAAATTCAGAGAGTATTAGAATCCCACAATATACTTTAATTCTTGCAGATGAACTAGGCAGAGGCGGCGGCGCGGCGTAGGAATTTTCTTAAAAAATACGATTAAACATAATATTATTTTTCTTCGGTAAATGAAGTTTTAGAACAATTATGGATTTCAATTAATATCTCTGGCAAGTGCATAGCTTTTGGTGTTCTCTATAGACCACCGAAATCCAACGTAATTCATACATTTAATGCATTAGATGATGCTATGTCTTCTTTACTTCCGGCTTCAGATTATATTGTTTTTGCACGCGACCTTAATATAAATTTATTAAACACAGATAATCAAAGTATAACTCATTTTATTAAATCACATAACTTTTATAATCAATACATCTATCACCACTGGTATTTTCCCATGGTATGGAAATAGTCAAAAATCATACCTTAACCAAAAAAGTCTAATCCTTCAGAACTAGCGCATATTCATCCAATAAGCATTCTTCCCACCTTATCGAAAGGTCATGGAATGATTTTAAAAGAACAAATTTCTTCCTTCGTGTTTAATCACAATATTATTTCATCCGTTCAGTCAGGTTTTAGGCCACTACATATTACGACAACCGCTCTGCTACACATTAGCGATGAACTCTTCAAAGCAACAGATTGAGGAGAAATTAGTTGTCTTGTTTTATTAGACTGTAAGGCATTTGACACATCGAATCACAACTTTCTCTGTAAGAAACTCGTCTTTTATGGTTTCGAACCTAACACCGTTGCACTAATTAATAGCTACCTAACTGGCCGCCAGCAAAAGGTAGTGTTATGTGATATTGTGTCAAATCCCCTGCCGGTTATATATGGAGTACCACAAGGTTCTATTCTTGGATCTCTACTGTTTTCTATTTACATATCTGACTTTCATACAACTCTAAAATTTTGCACCATTCACCACTATGCCGATGATTCACAGGTTATTAATAGTTTTCATCCTGATAATCTAAATTTAGCTAATGACAATCTGAACAAAGATTTGCAGTCTCTCTCAAATATTTCCCTTGCTCACAATTTGAAATTAAAATCAAACAAAACAGATCTAATGGTTTTTGGTCCGAAAATACTGAGAAATCAAGTTAAACCACTACTTAATGTACATATTAATGAATTTCCAATCAGCATTTCAGAATGTTGCAAAAATCTAGGCTAATGGCTAGATGAAGGTTTGAGATTTACCAAACATGTTAATAACTCGTGCCAATCTTCCTACTTGATTTTTTAGCAACTTTTTTCACATGATGTAATGAGCAGTAGGTCTAAAACTCCATTTATGTAACAGCTTAATTATGTCTAGACTTTCATACTGTGATAACGTTTACAGGCCAGCTCTTGTAAATACTGATGCAATTAGGCTTCAAAGAATTCAAAACTCTTGTTATGGATTTTCCTTTGGGATAAGGAAATATGAAACTGGTGTAAGCGATAAAATACAACAGACTGGCCAAATAAAATTAGAAAAACTTCGTAGGTTACATTTACTTTCCATTACACATAAAATTTTAAAAACATACATTCCGCAATATTTGTACGCAAAATTGCAGAGATTGCATAATTTTGATCCACGTGGGACAAGACATAAACACCTTCTAAAAATCCCTCGCCACGTTACTGCCTTATTTACTTGCAGTTTCTCGTACAATGCCTGCCATGAATATAATAAGCTACCATCTGAGTTTAACCATTACACACTAGTTAATTTCAAGAAAAGGCTAAAATCACTTCTCCTTTAAAATTATCCACATTAGTACTCGTACCCTGACTTTGCTTTACCATTATTTTGTTCTTTGCACATATGTTTGTCACGGTTAAGTTGAAACGCAGTTTTTACTGAACTTTGCCGATTTCCTATTTTCCTTGTAATTTGTTTTTGTATTTAATTTAATGGGAAATAAAGATATTTATTATTATTATTATTATTATAATTCTATAATAAAAAATTCAACATCATCCGTTCACCTTTTTACATCGCTGACTGCCTGACCCGATTTAAAAATTGGGATTTTTCCTTAGCCCAATGCCCCTACAATTTTTTCCCATGTTATACATATATTCTTTTCTAATATAAAAAAACGGGTGACAGGGAAATAACACTCCTTAAACGTACACTGGCATCATGGCAGTTTTAATAGTAATTTGAATAGTAAGTAAGCCGTGGAATATTAAAATACCAGTTTCAAAGGTGGTTATGGTGACAAAAATTATTTAAGTAAGAAAATCAAATTGTCGCGGCGCCATCATTTTTTTTAAAAATTAATGCTTTTACTTAAAAAAAGTTTAAAATTAATAAAATATTATAACACCTTATAATAAAATTACTTGCCTTAATTTTGACGTCTATTTTAGCAGACATTGAGATTTCAAGGTACAGTAAAAAATACGGCTAGAACATGTTTTCCTACCTAGAGGATTCTCAGATAATTTCGGCCACCCTGTACATTAAATATTGATTCTCTTAGCGGAAATGCTATTTTCGGAATACGCAGGGGTTTCTATTGAGAGACTTTTTCTCAAAAAATCGAAAATAAAAAAAATTGTTCCTATTGTGAATCCAATCCGGGGAAACATTGTATATTTTATTATCATTATATGGTCTGGTGACACCAGATATTTTGTAAAATATTATATATAATTTGATCATCAATAATTCATGATACTAAAATTTTCTGATATAATTATGTACGAAAACATTTTTAAAATAAAACTCGAGGAAGACATTTATCATATCATATTGTCATGAGAAAAATGTCATTAAATACACTCATTTCACTTGAAATATCTCTTACATACCTAAAATATACTTTTCTCAGAACGATTTTTATATAATATATGTGAAATTTAATGTACTAATTAGATAGTAAAAAAATATTTGACTTAAATCTTTAAGGAACATTTATTATTACATATTTATGGTACTAGAAATATTATTAATAGTGATGAATAATCAGAATATTTGGATGATAATCAGGGACATTACTATTTATTATAAACTGCTTTCAATTGAATCAATAACCCATCCGAAAATTCATTCCACTTTACTACCCGATTTTTCGGTAATAGTTTTTTTTATTTTTAAAGCGCTTTTTTGCACTTGAATGGACATTTCTTCTCTAATCGGACAATATGCACTGAAATTATTTCTACTTTAATTTATACAGAGTGATTTTTCAACCATATACATTTTGCACCGCACACAATCAAGGCGCTGTCAAAGTCTTTAATTTTTTTTTAGACTTTGTACAATGAAATTTTTTTTGAATTCTAAACACTTATTTGAAATTTTTTCCTGTCTGCATTATTACTAACTACTACTACTTTTACCAAATAAGATAATGTTTATTTTTATTTTATATATTTTCAAAAACAAAAAAGTTATCAGTTTCCCGCGATTTTCTCAAGAACTAAGTTTTTTTAGGGATTCTTATCTTTTACAAAAATAGAGTGTCAAATTTATCGATCTATTCTTACATATAAAAGCGTCTATGTAAGAGAAATTAAAAATGAAATACAGGGTGTTTCATAGCGTGTGTGTTCATAGTTGGTTTCAAATAACCCATGGTTAATGGGTCTAAGAACCTTCAATACCAAGATACAACGTGTTTTATCGATTTTGCCTATTTCTTTCTTAAACCACAGCATACCAACCACTGCATACAAATTTGATATTCAGTGGGTATGTTTTTCTTACTTTATCGAATCGATTAACGTATTACCAAAGTAGAATACAGGTCCGGCTTCATAAAAAAAGTCAAATTCCGTATATTCGAGAAACAACACTCTGTATAACAAAATAAATTAAATAGCATTTCCGCATTTATTTCTACAGATTTTATTTTTTAACGCAAACTCAATTTTATATGATTCCATGAGGTAAAATTTAAAAAAGTATTTGAAAAAAGAAATTATAGGTCCGACCTTAAACCAAAATACTATTTTTCTTCATCATTTCAAACAGCCTGCATAACTTAATTTTAAAAATAGTATTAAATGTTCGCTTAATTAATGAGAAAAGAAGCATCCAATATGAATAAGTAACTTTATTCTCTTTACGTTTCAACTAAACCCATGTACCGATGAATTACAGAAATTAAGTGTAGGCAAATGGAAATGGAAACGGCTCAGTGGTTCAGTGCTCATATGTTAGGCTTGAGACCAAATGGTCTCGGGTTCGAATTCTGGCTAGGACATGGATGTATAGTGACACTTTTAAAATATCGAGACAGAACCACCTTTGACTGCTAGAGTGTTATTGTGTAGCAGAACACGGCTAGTTATTGTCTTTCTCTCCTGCGTTCGAGTTTCAGCTGCGGCATCTGGCAAATGTGAGAGGGAATGATTGTTGAATGTGTGTCTGTTCTGGTTGAATAATGGAACAGCAATGTGCTAAGCTCCGTCAAGACGTTAATATAAATAACACGTTGAAAAAAAAAACAGAACCATGGCTTCAGCCGAAACTTAAAAAAAATAAAGTTGTTTATTCATATTGCATTGATTCTTTCCCAATTTATTAATATTCGCTTAATAACTTGGGAAAGAATCAATGCAATATAAATAAATAACTTTATTTTTTTTAAGTTAATTAAGTTAAGTTAAATAATATTAAATATTCTTTAATATTATTTTTAAAATTATATTATGTAAGACGTTTGAAATGTTGATTAAGAAAAATAATATTTTGGTTTAAGTTCGGACATATAGTTTCTTTTTGAAATACTTTTATAACAGTAAAGCAACGTGATAAGGAAGTTTTAGGGTTTTAATTGCTCAAAGTTGAGTAATCTTGTTAATTTGACAGTGAAAATAGTTCCTTAAATTGTATTTACCTCGTGGAATTTCCTATAATATTAAATTTGTGTTAAAAAATCAAACCTATAGATTTAAATGCGAAAATGTAGTACATATGCTATTTAGTTTTTTTGTGCTTTCAAATATCTAAATAGATTTTCAAATTTTTGTTATACAGGGTGTTGTTTTTGGGATATAAGAAATTAGTATTTATTATGAAGCCGGACCTGTAGTACAGTTTAGTTAATATGTTAAACGATTCGGTAAATTGAGGAAAACATACCTATTGAATATAAGATTTTTATACAGAGTGGTTCGTATGCTGTGGTTTAAAAAAATAGATAAAACCGATAAAACACCCTGTACCTTGGTAATGAAGGTTGTTGTTAGACCCACTGAGTGTGACCCATGAGATCTAATTCCCACGAAATTTAATTCCCACGAGATCTAAATACCCCGAAATTATTTTCCCACGAGATCTAACGCATTACCCTGTATATCTGTTCGATTGTGTTTTATCATGGATGCGTACTTAAAAACACCGATTTCAAAATCCAATTAGATCTAAAGATTCCGAGAAGAAAGCCCCAAGAGATCTAATTTGAACCAGTTTACTTATCACCCTGTATATCTGTTCGGCTTTCCGAATAGACCAATTCAAAAGTCCCAAGAAATCTAAATGCCCGAAGTGTAAATCTCACTATATCTAATTCCCATGAGATCTAATTGTGACCTCATCTCACGTATAACGTCCAGAGGCGTACACATATTGTATAAATTCAATTTATATCCGTTAACCCTCACACTGAATATCATCCTGATCTTCAATAGCAGAAAGATTCGACGAAAGAGCAGGAGAAGTACATGGTTGAGGGGACAGCTAGAGGTTAGTAAAAAATGCCCGTCTGCGGCCTACTTGCCAGGCGTCCGCCTCCTCCACCATTACAATTACAAACTTATAATTAATGTCGAACAACAAATACACATATTAGCGAATCAAATACCTGTTGAGTTGTGAAGAATAAATAAAAAATAAAAAAAATACCTTATAATACATATTAAATATAACTTAAAATTGCAATACCACATTAATTCTATAAGTTCAAGAAATAAGAGGACTGGTTTATAAATGTAAATAAAAAGAAATTTTGAAACTTGAACACCTAGTTACACTATATAGGGTGTAATTTAAGTATGTTAAAATATTTCGTGGTATTCCTTAGCTAATTTTAAGAAAGAAAATAGAAAGTAGTAACTTCCTGTATACAATTAAAAGCGATCACATCTTAAGAAAAGTCAGTCAAATAATTATATCCTCAATTTTCTTACTATCACATAGTTAAGTCAATACGTTTCAAATAGAATGGTACACACATAAAAAAAAAATCAATATAGAACAAAGTGAGAAAATAATTGGACAAAAACATGTTCAATACTTAGCCCCAAAATTATGCAATATGCTTCCACTAAATATTAAAATTACAAATAATTAAGTATTAAAAATATGTAACACGGTAGTCAGCAAAAATTCGAGATCTTTATCATAGGATATAAACATGTGTATCTTTACATGTGCATGTATAATAATTAAGAGATTACTTTTTAACACGCTTTTATTAGCTTCACTTGTATGTTTGTTTGTTTGTTTGTTTGTTTGTTTGTTTGTAACCGACTCTTTGGACTCGATTTTGACCCACTTTAAACGGACAGATTTAATTGAAACTTTGTACACTTACGAAGAACCGGTAACAATACAATAATTTGATAAGTTTATATCATTATGCTGATCAGGATCGCCAGTCCTTTCCTCACGTATCCTCTGCGTGAGAGCAAGAGGCTTAATATTGTAAGTATATTCCGTGATTCTCAGTTCGGTCGTTGGCCGAGCGGGCAAGTCTTATTCGACGCGACACGACGGACTCCTCGGGCGTGAGTTCAAATCCCAAGGCTGAAATAAAAGAAAATTTTTTTTCCAGAAATATCTGTTGGATCGTAATATGTTATAATATCAGCATCAATAAGCAATATAAATATAGTTTAAAAAAAACTACAAAACACGCTTTCATAGCACATCAAACTAAAAAGTGAAAAATAAATATAGTTTAAAAAAACTAAAAAACACGCTTTTAAAGCACATCAAACAAAAAGTGAAAAATAATTATTAATATAAACTGAAAACAATAATGAACGAAAAATACTAGTATTATTGTGAAAAAAGCGTGGGGCGCTTTGTGCCATATTTTTCGTATATCGAGCAACCCACGCTTTTTTCTACAATAATACTAGTATTTTTCGTTCATTATTGTTGTCAGTTTATATTAATAATTATTTTTCACTTTTTAGTTTGATGTGCTTTAAAAGCGTGTTTTTTATTTTTAAACTATATTTATTATTTGTTAAACTTTCAATTATTTATATTAAAATGCATTATTGTATTTAACTATTTTTTCTTTTGGTTAGTTAACATGTGTAGGAGAAATTAATTATTATTCTGGTATAATGCATGATTGAAAATTTTATAATAAAACTTTTAACGAATTGTAATATGCATAAATTCTGCATTATCAATTAAGGGCAATATTTTTTTCAGTAAAACCATTGCCGAACAGGCCTATCATGGACTCCGACATCTCACGAGAGTTCGTTTGAACTTCGGTGTTAATGTCGCCATATCAAAGGATCTAATCCACTTCATAATATATTTGTCATACATTGAACAGCTCGTTTTTCTTAAAAACCTTAAGTTCACATTACAGTCCAATAACATCTCTATACATCTTTGCATGGTTTATAGTTTAAAAAATAAGCAAATCCTGTAATACTTTTAAAATCAATATATTTTTTATTTTCAAGTTATATTCCCGCATTATTTTTAAAACTGGCTTAGTGAGTCTACTGCCTTACTTGTCCCTACGTCTCTGAATTCTGCACATGTAATGCTTTACTTCAGTATCTAAGGGAACGTCACATTTTTAGATCTCGTGGGAATTTTAAATCGGTGTTTTTAGATAGATTACAAGGTAAAACGCATTCGGAAAGCCGAACATATATACAAGGTGATGCGATAGATCTCATGGGAAAATGGCATCGGAGTTTTAGATCTCGTGGGAATTAGATTTCTCGGGAATTATACGTCGTGGGAATTAGATCTTATGGGACTTTTTTTTATCGGTCTATAAAACTCATTCGGAACTCCAACAGATATACAGGGTGGTTTAGAATTAGATATCGTGGGAATTATATGTCGTGGGAATTAGATCTCGTGGGAATTACATCTCATGTGACGTCCCCGATCCATTAACCATTGGTAATTTGGAAACACCTAGGTGCCCCATATCCACACATTTCCCTATGAAACACCTTGTATATTTTCCATATTTTTAACTTTCCGTTATAGGTATTCCATTTTATATTTACTTTCAAAATAACTTATGTCTAATTGAATCGGTTATTTCATAAACACCCTAAGTCAGTTCAGGCAATTTTTTGGAAATCGAAAAAAAACCTCCTGTTGCCATGACTTGGAGTATTTTAGCACCATTTGATGAAAAATGACCGACTTGATAAATTCGCGTATTTAACTCATTTTGACCTAATATTGAGTTAGGGTGTTTAAGACATAACCGATTCAATTATTCTTTTTAATCAACAGGCTTTTAACATTATATGAATGAAAAAATTATTGTATGAAAACTCGTTTATTAAAGTTGCCTCATTAAAACACGTGTTATGTTAGAATAACTTTCAACAATTAATTTTTTGTTTATAAAATTGATAATTATTTTAGGCACACTTTAAGTACAAAGTTGTAAATCATGTTGTTTATAAGAAAATTTTATTTCACTGCATTAAAAAATAAGAAGTATTAAAGTAAAATTAAGACAAATGCTGCCAAACAATAACATATTGTTTAAAATATTATAATGTTATTCTTAATTTATTGTTTTCTGTTTAATTTTCATATCGGAATAAAAAGTGTCACTTATTTTATGTTTCACTGAGATGTGAAATTTACTTTTAACTTTTTGTAAATATTACCTTGGATTATTTTGAGTGTAATATTCCATATTTTAATAAATTATTAAGTCTAGTTCATTGCCAACCTTAGCACATTTATTACTAATTTCAGACTATCATAAATTTATCACGTTTTATCAAAACAGAAATATTTAACGAAATCTGATAACAAATATAATTTTAATTTTATAATAAATAAATTACCTTACATAATTAAATGATTAAATTAAAATTAATAATGAAGTTATTAGACATCTATACGAGGGATGAAATAAAAAGCACTGACAAGAAAATGTGACTAATTCGACTTTTGTTTTACACAAGTAAGTTTTCAAAAAATCAAAATGAAAAAAATAAATGAATGCTTGTTATAACCAGGAAGAGGAAACTGGACCAGAATCCTAGACCGGTAGCTAGTACTGCCCCATGGTAGAACATGAGTAGACAAATAGAAGCATAGGTATAAAATGAATAATGAAATTATACCGCATGATACAATGTATTATTCAGAATGACTGAAGTCTACCATCCTATTAGCATGCTAATATTCTCTCTGCATTCGTGGCTGTTAAATTTGAGTGATTTAGTCTGTGCATATGTTTGTACAAGGAAAATGTACGTTCCACATCTGCCAAGGTTAATAATACAAATTCTAAATTTTCGCATGGGAGGCACTGGTGATGAAAATAATCGATATACGATACGATGAGCGAATTAGTCGGTTATTTAAATATCTCGAAATAATCGATTATGACTTCTAAAAATTAGTAGTACTAATAATAGTAATTATGAAAATTAGTTGTACACAATTATTGCACAAAGAATGCGGTGGTGCCCGATTCGATTATTTTCTCAGTTTCGAAGTTGGAATCCTCGATCGATGAACACGATAAAGTACAAAGTAGGTAATCAGTTGCAACAACAGAGTACATCAAACCCACAGATTTGATTTAGCAAACTAGATACAATAATTAGGGAAACGGAGCGTTCTTTATATAAATACAGAGCCTTCATAAATAATCGTAAACCACGTGATAAATTGGAACCTATTAACTTGTGATTTTGCGCCTCTCAAATTACGGCAATATCCGATGAGAATTTTTTACACTTACGTATGTGTCTAAGGAATAGTTTTCAACCGTCTTTTGCTGACGGGACGACTCGACTAGGCTGTCAAAGGTAACTAATTGGTTACATGGTGTAGGATCATTTATGAAGAGCCATTAGGTACATTGATAGTGTGAAATAATTTAAAAGTAGTAGTTTGTGTTTTAAATATTATTGTTACCTATTTGTAAAGTAAATAAAATGTAAAATACTCCAAAAAATTAATTTGGAAGACAATTGTGCGAATCAGTCTGAGCAAAGGGTGGTATAATGAGCCAATACAACGCAACGTATTGGCTGTGGTAATAAAATTTAATCTACACTCCTCCGCTCTTCGAAACTTTCTGACGAAAACACACAGTGGTGCCAACTTTTAAAAACAATAATCCCCTCAATCATCCATATAATATTCCTTTTCGCAACAAAACTTCCCACCATGAATTAACAAAATTCTTTTGCTGTGTTGGTTGTGTCGAATTTTATTTTTTTATATTGACCACCATCGCAAATATCCTTAAAACAATGGATAGAAAACTATAATTGTTTTTCAGCCTTGTCATTAGATGTTGGCACTGTAATGTTTCCTTATTGATATATCAAATGCTGCACACCTCTTAAATCCAGAATCCAGTACTGGTAGTGTTATCACTAATAGAGGAACTTGACGTTTTTATCGTCTTTTGGTGTGGTTAAAAACTGGTAGAACATAAACAATATATCACAACTGCAAATATTGCCAATGTGCAAAAATAAAAGTGCCAAACCGGTAACATGAGGGGAGAGAGAAATTATTGTATTCCCTAAAGTTTGTTATAAATACTACTTGTGCAAAAAGTCAATGTACAAACTCAACTTTCCAAATTTTCCCATGAAAAAAGGGCAAAATTCCCTTTTTCCCTTTTTTGATGAAAATATCTCATGAAAAGGAAATTTTTCCATGAGTTGGCAGCACTGAAATCACGCAATTCACACAACTCTATGCAAAAGTCCGTGAACGCTCCCCACTAGGTTGACCGTATATCTATCTCATTATTCCATTTATTATAAATAAATGCACCCAACATGATGCAAAAATAACAAATAACTTAGGTTAAATTACTAAATTAGTACAACTAATATTAGCCGATTAATAAAATACGTCTGGTGTTAACGGTACTATTGGTGTGAAATATATTTTTTTTATTGGTGTATACTACAGATATAATTTTCATTTACGAAGAACATCGTTGAAATCGTTATTTTTTACGTATCTAAATATAGTGTTTAATTATCTTTTATTTGATATACAACACCCTTATAACCAATGAGGAACTTTCTGCAAAAATTGGGGAAAATGTTATGCTGTTTAATGTAATTATACTAGCTATTATTTGTCATTGATCTAACAAATACAACATTGTTTTCGCTATTTGTGCCACAATTCTGCATACGCAAGAACAGCGACTACGTGTGTGATTATCGGTTCTCAATTTTTCGATAGAACACGACATCGACATGCGGAAATCATTTAGATTTTTTTAGAACATCACTTGCCCCTTTACTATAAAATACGTACCATTTGAAGTAAGAACACACATGTGGTGTCAACAAGATGGGGCCCCCCTTCATAATGCAAACATTGCAACGGAGTATATAAACCACACATATGGTCATTGATGGATAGGCAGATTCGGCCCAATACATTGACCAGCACGGTCTCCTTATTTAGATCCACTAGACTAATTTCTATGGGACTACTTCAAAAGTTTAGTTTATGTGACCCCACCGCATGATGTAGAGAACTTAAAATTACGAATAGTAGATGAATGCAACAGAATCAGAAGACACATACTTTTTAGGGTTGTCAATAGTGTAATTTAATAAAACGTTACAATGTTTTTGTTGCTGGAGATGGCAGGAATTTTGAACCAAACTTAAAATAAAGCAGTAAGATATTATTTTCCTTTAGATCTAAAGGCATAACTAGATTCATTTATTGTAAAAAAGCAGAATGTGTACACACGTAGATTTTAGGGTCGTAATCAACATCAAATATTTTACTCTAAAAGAGTATTTTCTCTCAACTCAACGACTGGCTATCAAATACGCCAAGAAGCGAATAATTTGTTTTCTTCATTTGTCTGTTCTAAAATACAGATTATCCACGCCACAAGTTCTAAAACATTATTTCAACAAAATTAATTTAAATAAAATATGCCTTGATTCATAGATGAAATATATTTATTTTGAGGAGAAGAAATATCCAGTTAATGATAATTAATCATTTTAAGATGAGTAGAACTATATATATGCAGTGTTGCTATTTATATGAGAAACGCTGAGAGGCAAAAGAAGAGTGGAGAACAAATATCATTTTCTCGTTTCCTACTGACATTTTAATTAGGAAAGAGTGGATTAGAAAATGTTAAAGAAAATGAAAATTTAACCCCGATAATAAAAGACTTTGCAATAAACATGTTACAATTGATGATTTTGAAGGTGGAACAATATCAAAATTATTGAATGTATTGCCAAAAAAATACTAAAAAAAAACTGGTAGGCAACATAAAATTTAGCTACTGAAAAATAATTGGTGGTTAATTTTATTATGTTTTAGCTATTCCATCACTTAATTTATTGCCTGAAACTTTGACAAAAATGTCCAGCTGAACTGCTGTAGGTAAACGTGTTAAAAATAGAGAACGCAAAGAGATCGTTAAACAAAAAGTCCATTATTGTCTATAGGAAATATGGAAAACATTCCATCCACAAGTAAAGGAAATCTCTAGGAAGGTGCATGTGAAGAATCACTACGTAATTATAATGTCTCCTTGCTAGAAAATGAAGAGTTTAAGAAAAAAAATCAAAGAAAACGGAAAAGAAATTCCTGAGGATTTCTGAAATGCTGAAGATTTTTTATCAAACTTGCTTTGTATAATAAGTACTTTTAGAGACTTCTTTGTTGTGAACATTTAAAGCATTTTTTTTAAAATAAACTCGCTGTATCTCCGAAATATATTTATTGACAAAACATCATTTGAGCTTTTCCTCTTAATATAGGTTTGGGAATCATTTCCTGAATTTTCTCGATGCAAATACTTAAGGATCACCCTGTGTATGGTAGCTATAAAATGTGAAAATCCCCGTTTTATCGGAAATCATAATAATTAATGAACTGGAAACAGCCAGAAATATTATAAATTATAACATTTTCGAACTGGTTGGTCGGCATTCTTAAACCACCTTGTATAAACGTAAGTTTGTATTTTCGTCTTTGCTCAAAACTATATGCAAAATTTTATTAAAATGACTTTGGCCTTTCCAGAGATCAAGTGGGGAGTAAATAATCATCAAATACCAGACAAAACATATTTTAAAAACCATGCCAACACATTATATGTTGTAGCCTGTGAAGATTTGTTAAAGAAAATGGTTAAATTTGGTGATAATTTATAATCGACAGTATAAAATTTATTGAGAATAGTAGTTTTTATTTTGATCATACACAAAACATGTAACGCCAAGAAAATAAATGTACACAAGTATATTAAGTAGTTAGTATTTCTATTCCTCAGTTATTATCGTTATGTCATTTATATTGTTCTTTTAATTATTAAAACATGTTAAATTAAGTAATAAAAGTATATAAAATTAACATAATTCATAAACTTTAAAGTTTTAAACGAAAACATACCAATGTACGCTATTTCAAATCTGGCATAGAGATAACGTATTCCCGCCATTAATTCTATTGGTCAAAACTTACAGACCTCGTTGATAGGCTCCTTGTCAAGAAAAAATGCGCTACTGTACTTATAATCCTGATTAGCATCATCTTACATCCTTTTCAAGTTATAATTAGGTTTAGTTTTAGGTTTATTAAAATCTAAAGAGTATCTGGCTGCATGGACTAGGTCCTAATACCAACAAAATATAATAACTAGTTTATTGTCTATTATCTATAAATTATAAGTTAAGTTTTTACGCAATTGATTTGTGAGAGGAATACCATTTGATAATTATTATTGAAGAGTATATCGAGCTATCAATTATTTTGGCCTCTTCCAAATATACTGTCTCAAGCCTGGCAAAGGTAAAGTTGAAAGAAAATTGTCAACCAAATTTTAGAGAATATTCTATTCCTACACTATTTTAGTGGCTGTGATGCAACATCGACACTGATTAGACAAGCCAAGATGAAGTTTGTAAAACATCTAGAAAAACACAAAAAGATTCTTAAAAACAAAAACGCCGACGTAGAGCAGATAGATAGCTCAGACAGGAAATCGGTTCGTTCTGTTATACGGAACGAGGCCCACGAAAATGTCTTTAAAACGTCGATATTACTGCTGTGACGTCAATTACTAGAAGTGAATTCAATTTAGCCTAGCTTCCAGCAACAGAGGCTGCTGCGAAACAACATTCTCTAAGGTCGAATCATCAAATTCAGCAGTGGTTTGGCAACCCTAAATCGCCAGAGAAATGGGACTGGAGGTAGACAAAAACGGGCTCGCACCAATTGAAGATATGATTTCAGATAGTTTACTTCGTTTTATATCCTGCAAATGCGCGAGGGGTGCATAAAAGCAGGGTTGCAATGATCAATTCTTTTTGCACAAGCTATGATCGTGTTCAAACAGTCTCTAGCAAGAGTTTAACAACGATGATGAAGTACAAAAGTACAAAAGTTTATTTCCCAAACTCATCCATGTCAATCTCAAGATGAGGAGAAAGCAAGTATAGAGATCCTCGAAAGTGTCGAAGAAGACATTCTAGAAATGACGAATTTCTAGGTGACTTGTAAGAAGCTTCAACCTCTACATTAATTACAATATGAAAAACCATGTAAAATAATTAGTTTTGTGGAATAAATCTATTGGGGATACCACTTAAAAAAAGCGCAGCATACTCCACCGCGTGATAGTGGAAAAATGAGCACCAAAGTGTAAAAAATGTACCTATAATCTGTAGACATACAATAAACTAACTTTTGATCTGATATTTCAGAACCTATTGTTTAGATTATTTATATTTTAGAACGGCCAAATCATGAAAACAAATACCATTTTTATCGTTTGTAAATCATTTTTTGACAGAGAAAAAAAATTACTTTCTGTCTGTTTTTGTGTTTTTGATCAGTAGTCGCTGGAGACTTGACCAGTAAAACTGAAAATTTGACTAGCTATCGTGAATACCAGAACAATAATGTCTGAGAACTTCTCACAAGACGTATATAAAACCAATCATCTCGTCTATCGAATATAGTTATTTCCCTATCTTTCATGTCTTAAAGTAAATTAAAATATCTGGAATTCCTAGTTTACAAAAGTACAAGATTTTGAGCACATGATTTCAAGTACAGGGGTTGAAACTGCTTACAGGTAGAAGGGTGATTGGTCGAATAATAAAAGCTTATTAATTTAATATAATAGAGGCAATTTCCTAATAAACATGAATTTTATTTAAGAAAACATGCTAAAATCTTCGAAGACGTATTGATATTGGGAAATATTTTAAATTAAAATAATTGAAAATAAACAGTAAAAATATTATGGGTGACATTACTTAATTGTACATGTCCGATGACCTCCTCGTAGTCAAAAAACTTTAGCCTGCCATTTATGAAATGCTGCACTAATAAAGATATTCGAAAAAACCTTTGGAACAAAATATATCTGCTGATTTAATAAGTATGTAAAAAAAGAAGTATTTTAACTGAATCATTAACGTTGAAATTTATTGTATTGATAATTGAAGCCCTTGGTGCAAAAGGGTGTTAACTCAATATTTGCAGTTTTAGGAAATTTAGAGTTAACACGTTTTTGCATGAATAAAACACAAGTTATAGACAGATGACACCTTTTTGATATATTATACTGACGTAATGAGAGCCATCTAAAATGCTAAAAACTTTGCTACCAGACGGATACTGACTTTACACCTTCTTGCATGCACAAATTGCAAATTTGCTAATTAGTGAGTTAACACCTTTTTGCACCAGGGCTTAATTCATGTTATTAAGAAAAATTTATAATATAATTATATATCTTTATAATTCCTTTTTTTTATTTTAATTTATTTTATATTATTGACAATAGACAATAATTGATACCACAACATGTATTAGGTAATTGAACAACTAGATGTATTTTTTACAGAGGTACATGTCAGTTTGTGGTCAAATTAAAAAATAATGGACAATTTTTAAAACCGCGTTTGTATAGTTGTTATCTTAAAAATTGAGTTAAGTGTAAAATTCTCTAATTAGTATTGCTTTTACAAATTGAAAATCTAAAAGTTGTCATTGGTTATACAAAAATGACTCAAAGCAGCTGATGTTTTTTATGTTGCAAATAAGTTTAAAATAAACTATACTTCTGTTACACAGAACTTAATATACAAAAGGAATATCCTAATAAGCATATTTTCCTTTTCTTAAAACAAGATCGCTGCTGTAACAACATTCGTATTACCTACTTTATCACAGTCTGCAATAGGGGTCAATCTTTTGAAACTTTCTTTATTAAAAAGTGTCCGAAGTAAAATAATTTCAGATTAATGTTTAGCCTCATTTCTAGAATCAATGTAAACTACTAACATATTATCCTATTTTAAAATTTAGGTAGGTTTGGTTCAGTTAGGTTCTTGTGATTGGCTCCTTGTAGACCCTCCACTACATGCCTATTGTAGCTTACTCCCATATATTTCACCCAATAAGTTAGTTTCTTACTAAAACTGATAACTTTATAAGGTGATACTGTGTCTAAATCTTCTGTCAGCAATTGCCCTTTGCCAAATATTGAGAATCGGATCCCCTTCACAGCGGGACAAATGCACAAGACGTGGTCTGTCTTCTCATCATCCTCCAAACATTAACGGCATTCGACGTTTTCTGCCAGGATGAGTTTATGTAGATGATAATTTAGTCGGCAGTGACCAGCATATAGGATTCTTAAGGTTTTCATGTTTACTCTGTTTAATTCTAAAAAGTTCTTAGTTCTTAATTTCAAAGCGTATTTTATAAATGCATTCGCATGAACTGGTAACTCTTCATTCCATTCACGAGGGAGGTGAAATATCTAGGAATCCCTTAAATGGAACTTCCATCCAGAAAAGGTAATCCAAATTCCAAATTACAAATTAAAATACTTTATTAACATTTTCATACATTTTTTGCTTATTTAGGGCAAGCATTACATTCATATGAATAATATAAATATTATAATACATAAAAATAATACAAGATAGCAAGGTTACATTGTATTTGCAAGTAGTAAACTGCTGTGACGACGGTTCCGCCTCTCGATGGGCGTCGAACTCAGCTGGCCGGTGTTGTGGCCCAAGCTACTAAGTTGGCCTTATTGGATTATTTTTGTAAATTGCATTCTCCTGTAAAACATATAATGCATTAGAGATATCGGAACAACAAAGGTTCTTAATATTTGCAATGGAGGGAAATAGGATAGGGGATGGTTTTGTGGGGATGTGCAAGAAAAAGCTATTGAAAAAACCTGCTTAAGATAATTCGGTTTGTAGGTTGTCTATAAGCGTGTGTAGAGGGAATGAAGAATGAGAATCTGTGTGAAATAAGGGTTAGTGGTAGGTATGGGTTGGTATAATAGGGTGTAGGAGGTGTACGTCTGTCGTTGTCTGCCTGATTCTACTGTCAGTTGTTATCGTAGTACAGCTGAAGGTTTTCATGTAATAGTCGATGTGTGTGTCTGTATTCGTGGTAGCTCCTAATATCCGTGATGTGACTAGTCAGTATTGAATGTCTAATGTTGGATATTAGGAACTTTGTAGCTGTGTCTGATATGTAACCACGTGTGTATGGTATGTCCGTTAGTTATTCGGTGCTTACATATCTGTTTGAGTTCGTAAGGAGACCACGGAGTTTATTTTGCGTCGTCTGGAGACGCCTGTACTGTGTATTGGACATCCTGTTTCAGACGACGCAGCCATATGTTAAAATCGCCTTTCCGTTTTTAGATTAAAAGCTAATTTTTATATTTATACTGACCTCCTATTATAAGGGGACTTAAGCTACTTTTCTTTCTTGGATCCTTTTGTTTTTCCTATTTTACTCCTGTTCCTTTTTTTTTTTTTATATCCTATTTGTAAAAGACTTTTTATTTTAACCTTTTTTTAAGAAAAATACTTCAAGGGTGGTGGGTCGGCGACATACAAGTTAAACAATACCGGAGAAAGGACCGTGCCCTGCAGCACGCCTGCGCATATTTGTAAGTTTTATGATAGACTGTTATTTACACGGACTGTGAAGGTCCTGTGTTCGAGATATGATTTAAACAAAATAATAAAATACATTGATATATTGTGGAAGAACAGTTTGTGCAGGAGACCTCCATGCCAAACCGTGTCAAATGCTTTCTGCATATCCAGCAACATAATTTTGTTGACTGTTTTTTATTGTAACCATCGATAATGTTGTGCACAACTCTGCACAGCGACGTGGTATTGTGGTCTCCTCTGAAGTCGAATTGTAAATTTGGTAGCAAATTTTTCTTTGTAATAATTTTATTTAGGCTCTTTTAGGATTACTTTTTCTGCGATTTTCTCTAGCGTATTTAGCAGAGAAATTGGGCGGTAACTAGCAGATTCTGTGGGGTCTTTTCCTGGCTTCAGAAAAGGGACAATAACAGAAGTTTTCCACGCTGTGGGAAAATATTGCAGCCGTATTGACGAGTTGATGATATGTGTTATTTGGACTAGGGTTTTGTTGGATAGTTTTTTGTAAATGAAGTTTGGGATTGTGTCGGGACCGGGAGCTTTCAGGTTAGGCAAAGTTTTTAGAATGTTTTTAGCATGGTAGAAAACGTAATCCATGAAGTAAAACTGTTCTTATGGACATGTCCTCAAATTTGTGGTAATTACAAATTTATTAGATTTACCACATCAAACAATGATAACGTACGGATCCATCGTTTGGTGGCAGAAAGGATCACTATGAACGGTCAAAGCCAAACTCTCTAATTTGCAGAGATTAACATGCTTGATCATAACGGGGGCAATTAGCTCCAATGGAAATCTTCCTGGATCTTAAGTCATTCAGCTTCTTTTTCTTGGTGAATGGTACTATTATTGTTTTTTTGAGTCTCGAGAAATGCCAGGTTAATTAGTCTAAACGATTTAGGACTAAAAGTTAGATAAGTACGTTTATGTATGTATGGAAATAAATAATCTTGAATGTACCTTATCCACCGATAGTTAAAAAATTGCTCGAAGAATTTTCCCCTGAACTCAATATTTAAGAAAACAGTGAAAACATAGCAATACAAATACGATTTTAAAAATAATCTGCATTATTTTTTTCATTTGATAACAAACTAACATGAACTCATACGAGACATACTTTTATTTGTCAAGTGATTCCACATGATGTAAACACTGGAAACCAACACCCTATTGCGAAAATGGTTCCAAATCCTCACTTTCCCATATGGTAAGGATCTTAAGCGGGCTCACATTACATATACGGAAGCCCACAGTTTTACATTCCTTTTTAAAGACAGTGAGGCAGGCAGGTTTGCTCATTTGTAGTAAGAGAAATAGCTTTAGTGACAAGACATGTGGGGTAAGACGCGACATGAGGGCGGGATATCTCTAACACATGACATCCTCCATCTTTTACAACTCTTACATTAAAGCGAGAAAGATGATTGTTCTTTTTGCTGGCACGCGACCGAGGCGGAGTTTTACTTACATTCTGTGATACATCAGGTCCGCATTTAGTTTTGTTACCGATTTGTTTAGCAGGGCGCTGTAGGAGAAAATGTAATAATATAAGTAATAATTATTTTTTATCTGTTTATTTGCTGGTGTGTTTTTGAAAATAATTTAAGAAAGTTATCTTATTTAATGTAAAAATGTTTCGACCGTGGGAGACCTCTACGTCTACATTTTATTGTATTTGTGAAAATGAAAGTAATAGTGATTATAGTGCGAAACAAATTGCCTTTAATGTTTAAATAATCTTTTGAAGCGACGAGCTAATGACTCTAATTTGTATAATTTAGATGTACTAGGTGAAACAGCATCTCTGACTAACGTTCCCCGACCCACAATACACAAACTGGTGAAAGAAGGAAACGTCATACTACAAAAACAAACTCCAATTTTTATTTTTATTTCTTTATGATTATGGTAAAGAAGATGCCCCCCCAAAGAAAACAATGATCCGACGCCGATCAATCGAAAACTCTGGACCCATCGTTAGCAAAACTTTTAAGAGCTTTAGTTTACGACGCATATTAGAACAATGAAATTCCAACTATTGACGTGGTAGACAGAAAATTAAAAGAAATTAATTATATCTAAAATATACCAAAAAACTTTAGGAACTTGGTTGAGAAAAATTGGATTTAAATATCAAATTATTAATAAATGCTTGACGATGGAAAGTAGTCGAATATTGGATTGGCAAGATTCATATCTAGAAGAGATAAAAGAACTCAAAAGGGTAAATAGACCAATATATTATCTAGATGAAACTTGATATGATACTCATGACACCGTAAAAAAAGGATGGACTGATGGATCTAGGAAATGTCAACCAATCTCATTGCCCCCTAATAAAGGGACACGGTTGATTATATTACACTGTGGATCAGTTGGTGAATGAGTTGACAATGCATTGAAACTGTGCGGAAAAAACATGGAAGACTATAACGTGGATTATCACAAGAACATGGAGAGAGAAATATTTCGGGAATGGTTTGAAAATACCCTAATTCCAAAATTAAAACCGAATAGCATTATTGTTCTTGACAATGCGAATTACCATTCGAGACAACTGTATAAAATTCCTAACAAGAGCTCTACTAAGCTGAAATATATATTTTTTTAAATGGAACATGATCTCTATTATGAAGAAGATTATCAATAAAGTACAACTCTTGGATGTCCTGCAAACGAAGAATTATGAAAAGAAGTATATTATAGACACTATAGTGGAGAGATATGGCTACAAAGCGTTGAAATTACCACCATATTTCCGCATTTTCAACCCGATTGAATTAATTTGGTGTAAATGGAAAAAAAAAGTCAGAAAAGGAAAAACTTTTCCGAAATTCAATAAAAAAGCTACGACTTTTTTATTGAATTTCGTTAATTCGTTAATTCAAAATGAAGAATCGAAAATTAAAAACGAAGATTGGGAAAAAAATTAAAAAAAGTAATTACAATTGTGGATGTCTATATAAAATTTGCTGACTGTTATATAAATAAATGGAAATAAATTTATTATAAATTTGAAAGAGGATAGTAGTTCAACTGAAAACGAAGAGGAGGGTGAGAAGGGCGAGGATTCAGAGGAAGAAGCGATGTGAGGTGAGGTAAAGTGAAGTGATGTGAAGTGAAGTGATGTGAATTTGGTGATATCAACTGCATTATTTATTTCCGTTTTTGTGCTTTCGTAGTTCAGTGCTTGAAAAATATTCTTTTTCAGGATGTTAATATTTATTAATATTATTTTTTTGCCATTTTGACAAAAATACGTCTTTCTGTTTTTGTTATAGTAATAACTTTACTATTAGAAATTATTTTTAGTTTATTTATGGAGAAAAATATTTGTTTCTGTTACTATTTTGAGAGTATATTTTTGTTTTTTTTTTGTTTTTAAAGTTTTTCTTTATTTACTAATATTCAATACCCACCATTTCCTGGCAAAAAATGCTCATACCTCCTTGCAGTTCATGCTGGGTAGTAACAATTTATTAAATACTGCAACTACTGTATGTGTAGTCAATACTTTAAATTTAGTACTTTTATTATCAAGTTATAACGTTTTTCTACAATTGTTAAATTGTTGCTCTGTGTTCTGTAGCGTCTTAACTCGCACGTCCCGTCACTAAAGCGATTTCTCCTACTATACTATATCTCATTCACTTAGTTCCTTTCGAATTTAAATCTAAGCAATCTGGGTGGAAAGTCACTTTCCCTGCCACAACCAAGCCGATTTTTTTTTCCCTCAAGTTTTCATGTTTTCAAAAATGCCATTTACACTCGTTCGCTATGTACTACCATTTTTATTCAATTGTTATACACTCATTACGCTAGGAATAGAAGATCAGTTTGCTAGAAGCTAGATAACTTTATTTATTAAAGTTTAAAATCTGTTTTTGTTTCCAACATTTACTAGAAACATATTTATCGCGAACATGCTGTCGTAAAAAATCATTGCAATTTAAAAATGGACCTTAAACCAACATAAGCTATACCTAGCAAAAAATTATTAACGGGGTTTCAGTCAGATTACAGATAATGTTACTAGACTTATTATTGTATGATTTATGATGAGGTCTCATACATTGCTGATAATTTCGTTGCCATGTTAATGCAAGACTTGAGATAATTTAAGTTAACAAATTTAGATTTTGAAGTGCATTATCGTGTCAATCTTTATTAATTATCATAGACAGAGGATTAAAACGATTAAAAATTATTAGGAACTACAATGATACATACTATTTTTAGAATAATGACCCATTAATAAGAAATTGATAACAACTAACAAAAGACAATGTTACAAAAGAAATTATAGTATTTATTCTTATTTTAAAGAAGCAAACTAACGTCTCTAAACGACCCTCAGAAAATGGACATGTTTTAACTTTCCGACTTTAAGGAGCAGGCGGTTCGTGCTTAAATCAGAATATCGCTCTTAAACTTTTTTCTACTGATGATAACCGAAAACGAAAACAATTATCGTTTTATTGTAAAAAAAATGCAAATGTGGTAGAAGAAATTACAGACAAAACTGTTGTGTACGTTTTTTTATTTGTAGAAAAATTATCTTTTATAATTTAAATAAAATACTATCGCACTACGTAACAATATATTAAAAAACTAAACAAAGCTAAAAAACCAGGATTATTTATAAGTGCGAATATTATTTGATTAATGACGGCACAGAAGAAGAAAAATACTAGTGAAGAAAGAGGGAAAATAAACAATCTAGTATAAGAGAACTAAAATAATAATAGAAGGAAAAGCTTACCCAAGTAAAGAATTGGAAGATAAAAAAAAAATAATTATTAAAAATACATAAACGGGTGCTAATCCCTAAGACAAAATGAAAAACGTTCCAAAGGGGTTATATCCATTCAAAGACGGACCCTAAGTGATGGATGGTTATTTATTGAAAAATCCGAAACGTCAAAACATACAGATTTCCTATTATGCCATAATCACGAACTAATTGAAGTACATGTTGACTAAATTTCTTTTACTACGAATTTATAATATACAGTGTGATTATGAAAGATGATAATAACTATCCTCTTCATACTTTCTTCAGCTTATAAGTCATTGAGGAAATGATATAACCATACAATTCTACGTCAAAAATACACAAAAAAATATACTTTTAGTGAATTTAAATAAAAGCCCCTGTTTTAGAGATACGGTTCAGCCAAAGCAGAGTTGATAGGTCAGTCTTATTTTTTAATTACACATCTATTCTGGTTATCAATTTTTACCCCCATCTCTTTCTGCAATGACATCACCGCATTTTTTTTTAAATATCAACTCTAGTTTTGTTTAAGGATTTTAATTCTTCTTGAAATTCTTCATACAGCAATTTGCGGTTGTGTGATGTTCATTTGATTTGTTAGCGACATTATTGGTATTTACGAAAAAAAAAAACTTATTGAAGGAGGAAAAAAAAAAAAAATAAAAGCTGCGGAACAATTTATTTGAAACAAATGAATAAGTTGACAGTTTGCTGACGAGTCAATCGGGCGGTTGGTGCTTAATTGTTATTTATTACCACCGAAAGAATTGTTCGTTGCTTAATAGAAAAACAATGAATTGAAATGTTGATTATGAGAGGATGTGAGGACAGGCAGCGTACACAAGAAGAAGTTTGTGTTTTATTTAACATTAAATATTCAAATCTGGATCTCATAGTGCGCTCCACAGTAAGCAAAATTCAAACAAATTCTGCAAGGGGACATACTAGGAACGGTATACGACACCACCGAAAGGTGCCTGAAGAAGTACAATTAAATAAGTTGTTGCAATTGCAAGAAAATCCGCGAGCGTTGTTTGACTGCTGATAATGAAATTAGTCAATCTTGTGTTGTGAAGTAATTGAAAAATATAAATTGCATCTGTACAAAGTGATTTTAGTTCACGACGTAAACGAAGACAATCCTAGTGTCAGGATTGCATTTTGTGATAACATGATGCAGAGGTGCAATGCTGATGCTGATTTTGTCAACCGTATTACTTTTTCTGACAAAGCTACATTTTATCTTAGCGAAATGGTTAATAAATAAAAATAATCGCTGTTGAGCTCCCTAGAATCCCACTAGATGATGGAGGTCCATACCTAATATCCAGAAAAGTTTAATGTTGGGCTGGCATTGTTGAGAATAGAATTTTAGGACCCTATTTCACTAAAAGGACACTAATAGGTGAAAAGCATTTAGAACCACTCAGATACGATCTCGTTACTGCTCTAGCCGACAACCCGATGATCCGAATAATACTTTTTTGGTTCTAACAAGATGAAGCCCCCCTCATTACCGCGTTACTGTTCAGAATTCCGAACAGTAATTACTTAAAGACATTTCTTATCTTAAGAGTGGGGTCACTTTAACAGACCAAATTCTACTAAATCCTTAAAAAAATTAATCCGAAACGAAATCCTGGCGATTACCCAGAGATACTTCAAGATGTCGGGCAGGAATTGATCCACCGACTAGTCTTCTGTCAAGAAGTAAATGGTACCAGATTTAAACATTGGATTTGTTTAATGTTTTTTGAAACTGATTTATTATTTATTTGGCGTTCCATCAACTTGTTATTCATTTATTTAAATAAATTGATAAAAATTCTGCAGCTATCTCGATTTTTTTTGTTTACATCACACAACCGCATATTGCCCTACGCAGAATTTGAAGGAGAATCAGAATCTTTAAAAAAGTGGAGTTGTCATTAACAAAAATGGCGATGACATCATTGCGGGGTAAAAAAAAACTGACAAATATCAGAAAAGTGCGTATTTGAAAAATAGGTTGACCTGTCCGAGAATATTGGCCGCAGATGATCGTGGAATTTTTTATTTAGCGCGTTCCATAGCCAGCGTTCTCACTGTATATATCTTTTGTAATATTGTTATGTATTTGTCATTATTATAGATCATAAGTAAACAAGTCCAAATTAAATGCACCTAGATATACAGGGTGTCTCCATAGAGTGTATTTGTCCCATAACTGTGTAACTATTACAGATAGAAAAAAAAGTTAACACAAAAGTTTCTCAGCATTCATCATTGCATACTCTAAAAATAATTTTAGTCATACAGGGTATTTCGTTTTCGCTGGGTAGTAATCAACTTAAGTTAAATGAAACACCCTGTATATTATTGCATATTTGGTTAGTGAACGTCAAGAGCTTTCCAATGAACTACCATAATATGTACTTTGTTTGAGTAGTTCAGGAATTATGTACAAATTTTGACGTATGTGCACCATTACAAGAAACGTTTTATTCGTCTAATTTGAAATATTTTCAAATGTTCGATACGGTAATGAATTACAATAGAAAAGTGCTTTCAAACCATGTATCCGGTTTTAAATTTTTTGTCTACAGGATGTCCATAATTTTATGTTAGACTTGGAGATTTAAAAACCTGAATAACATTGTTATTTCAAATGGAATATCCTGTATGTTATTTCATATTCGATTAGAGAATTTCAAGAGCTTTTCGATGACCTAATATACTTCATATTTATTTTCAATGGTTTTGAGGTGAGTTACTGAGATTTTTAAATCTTTAAGTTCGACACAAAAATATGGACATCCTGTAGAAACAAATCTAAAACCAGATACATGGTTTGAGAGCCCTTTTCTATTAGTTTTCATTACCGTATCGAAACATTTGAAAATATTTCATATCAGACGAATACAACATCTCTTGTAATGGTGTACGTACGTCAAAATTTCTATATAATTTCAAATAATTCCAGAACTATTCAAAAAAAGTACATGTTATGGTAATTCATTGGAAAGCTTTTGACGTCCGGTAACCAAATATACAATAATATATAGGGTGTTCTATTTAACTTAACAAAGTTGATTACTACCGAGCCGAAACAAAATACCCTGTATTAAAATTATTTTTAGAGTATGCAATGGTGAATGCTGAGGAACTTTTGTGTTATCTTTTTTATCTATAATATTTACAGAGTTATGGAACAAATATGCACTAGGGGGACACCCTGTATATAATTCAACAAAAGATATAAATCAACAATTCACTTGCAGCAAGTGTAGCAAAGGCGCTCCGGATTTTTGTCGATAACGACATACCGACAAGGGAAATAGATAAATAGCCGCATGTCAGCATTCAATTTAAATTTATAACGTAACTCGGTTTTTCTGTTTCTTATAGTATGTGTTGCACAATAAATATGGGGTCTGATATTATTATGCTGAAAAACTGGATTATCGAACTCATCAGGTAAGGCAAAATCGTTCCAAAATATGAGCATTTAATGTGCGTGTGATGAGCTCTAAAGGTAGCAGTAGTTGTAATAGTTAGGAGAGGCTTGTGTCAGAGTAAGTGGGCTACAAGCGGGTCTTTTTTACCAACACCTTACCCTATATTAAAAGTAACCTGTTCACATAACATATGGCGTCCCACATCATAATTTCCCTATTAAGAAATATGCAGAATTCTAAAAAAAACCTTTCTCTATGAGGATGACGAACTCTCCGGGTGGGTAAAATATCGATATATCAGAAAATATCGATACCATTTTTGGTATCGAAGTATCGATGATAAAAATCTGTTTTTATTAAATTAAAGAATCCTATGTTTTGCAATTGCTTCCACTGATCTTTTTTTGAAAATTACTAACTGGACGCCTGATCCAATGTGCAAGACATAATAATGGCTAAATAGATATAGATAAATAGCTATCGATTAGTCAGAACCATATTTGCCTCAACACCAAAATTTAATATCGATATATCGAGACAAGTATTCGATACCTGGTACCCGATACCAAAATCGCCGATCTCGACTCTTCGGCATGTATCAATAAACATAAGCGAGACACATCGCAATTTGATTCCATTGTTTTTGACTCCATTGTAGTCGATAAGTTCGTTGGCGTAATATTAGAGGAAAATTAAATAGGAATAAACGTCACATTTTGCTTCCAGTAGCAGCCCATAAATTATTTCCAACTGATCTCGATGTCGCAAATCGGTTGCTTAAAGTCATAATTCTAAAAGAAAATAAGGGAATCCTCTCGTTTTGTCGTGGTTCTAATACCTCCAGTACCTCTACACCGGCGTTGGACGTTACTGTTTATCTTCTCAAGCACACGAACGTCATAACAGGGTTCAGGCATTCCTTCCAATTCGAACAGCGATGTGCTGAAAAAAATTCTGATTTCAGCATTCTCATCCTTTCAAATTTACTCATTTACCCAAAATTGTTTGTCTCACAAGCATTTTTACACAATAATCTAAAGAAAATATCTGATGTGGCCAGTACATAACTCTCTTATACCAGTATATATCATCCTGATTATTCACTTACCTCAATTTTAATTTTAATAGCGTGTTTTGAACTGTTTCATTAACATTTTTAAATAATTAATTATCAGCGTTAATCGATACTGTTAAAAATAATTCATGTCATATATTTTAATAATTTTTTGTTGTTGACATTGACATTTTTGTAACTAAATTAGACCTTTCAAATGTCAAACTGTTAAATTTATCCTAACCCCATTTTATGAAACCAAATGTATGTAAAATATTTCGGTTTACATCAGCTTTATTTAAGTACATGGAAAACATATTTTTTTGTTAAAGTCAAATACAAAAAATTTTGGATCCCGTGGACCCCCTTTTAGCTGGCCAATTTTGCTCATCACTGAATTTTCATTGTCTTTGGCCTTTATAGAACAAGTGTACCAAATTTTATCTCAAAAACTGTAGCTGCTATCGCGATGCTACAGACATGCGGTCAGGTTTTTTTTCATAAAGTTATGTTTTTTCATTATAATTCGTTGAGATTCGTCCAGAAATTCAACACATTTTTTAAATTTTTTTCCCAAAATTGTACCTTTTTCTTCTTTCATTCATTACGTCTCTTCTGCCGGTACCACATTCACCAAATTTAATGTCACCTAAAATGTTGTTGACAATTTTAACTGCCAAATTTGGAAAGTCTCCCATTAGTATTTTTTGAGTTATCGCGGATACACACATACATGCACACACATCCACACACACATCGACACACACATATCCACACACAGACACACACACATCGACACACACGCACCGACAGATATCATTCGGAAAATAGTCAGAATGGATTCAGAAGGATTCAAAATAAAATATCGAGGTCGAAAAAAATCACGATTACTATACTTCCTTATATTAGGTATAAGAAAGTAAAAAATGATTTTGATTTTTATAGTGTTAGAAAAACAATATGTAATCCTGATAACAGAATTTTTTTCTTGTAATAAAAAAGTCTAGCATTAAACTTTGTTCATGAAACTTTAATTGTTTTGCATTTGCATATATACCTATAATTACAATATTTGTTGTTCCTTCTCTGTGACAGAGTAATAATACAGTAATTTAAAACATGATACAAAAAATAAATATAGGTATATAGGTACACAATTTTATAACATTGTAATAATTGTATAATATTGGTCGCGCCTGTATTTATTATTTTTGCATCATGTTTTAAAATACTGTTAATGTACATAATAATGTACGGGATAATAACCCGACATTTTGACTGTAGCAACGATTATAATTTATATTATAATAATTATTGTTTAAATTAAATTTATTCCCAATTTTACTTATCTAGATTTTTATTAAAAAACTCAGTCAAAAACTTAAAATGGGACAGATAGGTTTACAACTACACATTTTTTTATATACAATCAATAGTATTTTAAGTATTAGTAGTAAATAAGATTTATGCACGACCGGGCGCTAAAGTGTACTTTAACGTCCGGTTTTTCGGGCATTAAGTGCAACTTTATGTCCTGCGGGTCCTATTATCGCCGTCGGGCGATAAAGTATTTTTATAGCCCGCTAAGAAACAGCAATTTGTTTATTAATTTTTATTTAACTTATAACATAATTTAATTATTGAAAAAAATTACAATATTATATTAACAATATAAAAAGAGTGCTTTTGTAATACCCAATAATTATTTTATTATTTTTTTCTAGAAATGCATAAATACAAAGCAATAATATGTTAGATTTTTTTAAATCTATTCTGTTGTACATAGTTGCTGATTGTTATTTGCTCTGCAGTCAGCTTACCAGAATAATTATTTTAAACAATATCAAAAGGCTGTCGTAATTCATTGGCAATATTATTTTCACAAGATGCTGAGGACACGTTTAATTTGAAGGCATGTCATTTCTAGCAATTTAATTAGGGATTTTTAGCGTATTAGATACTAAACTCTCAATATAGCTCTCAGCAACGGTAGTTGATTTATTTCCAGCCGACGACATGACACAATGTTTTCTCCGGCATCAGCTAGCAAGGTGGCCGATGAACGTCTAAAGCAATGGCCGGTATATTCTCTTGCTTTAGGTAATTTAAGATAGGTTGTGATTTTAAATGAAATTTGGCCAAATGTATTTTCCCAACAAGTTCCTGGAACATTTATTATTTTTATAATATACAAAAAAACGTCGATGATCGGTACCTGGTTAGAGCAAAGAAGCATATTTTCTGTAAATTTCTAAAAAACTCGGTCATTTATTTTCATTATAAATAATACTAAATGATGTATTTTAGTCTTTGATTCTCTTATTGTTACTAAAAAAGCTTTATCCACATCTTGAAATTCATCTATGGTAATATTTGACAATTCTTCTCGACGATATGTTCCACATACACCAAAAATTAGTGGTACCATTAAAAAAATAATCTGAATTTTTTTATAAAGAATTTAAAACGTTTTAGGGCTTTCCGTAATAATTACGTATATATCATCAGCAGTATCTTTGAAGAAAACATCAATTTCATCTCTGCTTAAAATTCTAGACTTTTTCGGCTTATATCTATCATTCTTTCGTTTTAGAAAGGCTATTAATCTTGAATATTTACTGATATTGATATTATCGTGTAAATTTGTAGTAACTTTCAACATAGAATAGTACCACCATAAGGAAGAGGGTTTATGTCTCTTATACTTTTCTAAAAAATATGCAAGAAGCACATTTTCTGTGTAGGCTTTCACATTTTTAAAGGTATGATATCTAACAGATTCATCATAGGTATTGTCATATAATTTTTTCGCTTCGTAGGTAATAAGTTCAATTTCGCTTCCTCCGCCGCTTTCCACTTTAAACTATAAATGTCAAATTTCCAGTTTAAGCTGTAACTTTTGTTAATTCCCCGTTTAAACTGCATTTTTTAAATTCTTACTTTAAACTGTAAAATTTGTTAAACCATAAGTTTGTAGTGTAAATTCTATATTTCCAATTCACACTGTAAATTTTGTTAATTCCCAGTTTAATTTTTTCAATTTTCCAATTTAAACCGTATATATTAACTTTCCAGTTTAAACTACATTTTTTGTTAAATTACTAGTTTAAACAGTAAATTTTGTTAATTTCCCAGTTTCAACTATAAATTTTATTAAATTCCCAGTTTAAATAGAATATAAAACAATACGAGGCACAGTTTCAGTAACGTATGTGGGAAAATAAGTCAAAAATGTAAAATAAACATATGTCCAGTAATGAAACTACGGCCCTTTGAGGAGGGGTACATTTTTCTCGAAGCATTTTTTTCTCGTCGATTTTTTGAGAATTTGTTACCGAAATATGATTCTTTGGATGAAATGATAAAAAAAATACTCAATGTAATTGGTCTTTGAATCAACCGTCTATGGGAAGAACTAATTTAAACGATTTACTATTCAAATCATGCACGCTCAACAATTTGGCAGTAAATCGTTTAAACCGATTTCTTAAGTGATTTACGCTTGAAATTTTGATCATGAAAATAAAAATAATAATGGCGGCATACCTGATTTTACTGACAAGTTCAATTAGACTTCAAGACTCGCTGAATGGTTAATAGTTTTATTTCATAATTTCATATTGTAAGTATTTTGATAAAAAAATTAATCAATGGATTTGTTAAACAATGGGTCTTCCATTCAGTGAGTAACAGTTTCGTCCTTGGTAATATAAATTACACAAAACAGCATATTTAATGAACTTGCAACAGGTAACAGATGATAAAAATCAGACAGTGTTTTTTAAAATAGATATCTATCTACTTTTTTATTGCATCCCAAAATATTTTACTTGCACTTTTATTCTTAAAATCTGTGATTATGTAATTTTACTTTTTAAATATCACAAATTTAAAAGCATAATATTAATGGAATATTTTGACCTCAAAAAAGGTCAATTTATAATGCAATCTAAGAGCACTGTACCTAATTATTTTCCCAGAATAAAATAATAATTTAATTTAAAATTAGAATAACAATTCAATTTGGTCAAGGGATGTCATGCTTGATTAAAATAATGAACTGAGGCTCATTTGGGAGAGTCTACAATACAGTCAACATTAATTACTTAATACTTAAGCCATATGTGGAGCAGTTTTTAGAAATGTCGAACTAATAAAAAAGTCTCATGGAGCCACTGGATTTTATCATTCTAAGTTATGTATGAAGAATGAATTGATGAGAGTGAAGTAATCGATTTCTGTGAAGAGGCCATTACTTTTCTTTTCGCATTTCGAGACGCGTATGTTGACAGACAATACAGACAAACACATATTTAGTCATAAAATACTTTTATTGAACAATAAATCAGCAATGGAGGCCCTCAACAGATAGTACTTTTACAGACAATATTTTGCCAAGCAAGGTGCGTAACAGAATCGGCCTTTTACAGAGAGTATATTTGCAGACAGTATTTGGTTTGACACATGAGAATCGAGAATCGTACTCTTACAGACAATATCAAGGCTTACGGCAGAATTCGCTTTTTACAAAGAGTAATTTTACAGGCACAAAGGCTATTTGATTACCTACTCCTACGTTATAGTTGTTGATAGATTGTATGTATTGCGATCATGTTACATAACCAGACTTTTTGAATAATAGATTTTTACTAGTTGAGCACACTTAACACAAAGTAACATGTTTTTATTTCTTTTAAATAAAACGGGCATGTTCCAGTAGACTGCAAGCACTGTCATCGTGTGGAAAAGTAGGAAGGTATACTTATCATCAACACTGTTAAAACTGATGTTCCGTGTGACTGGACTAAAAAGACATTAAGGGAAGAGCAGTTAAACGATAATGAAACTGGTCCTTTTCTGGAATGGAAAGGAAGAGGAAACCGACACGATTGGAAGGATATTTCAGAAAGATAGTAGAGCTGAAGGCTTTGTGGACACAATGGGACTCCTTCGGAGTAGTGGATGGACTGTTGAAGAGAGTCTGGAAAAATCCAGAGGGGAATGAAATTACTTTGAGACTGGTAATCCCCAGATGTCGCATACTGTAATTCAGGAAGTGTATAATGGAACGTCTGGCAAACATGTTGGCACCAACAAAACTATGACAAAAATATGGACATGATTTTACTTGTTGGGCAGCAGTCAAGATGTGGTGGCTTCTACCATTCGTGAGGTAAGTAAAGGGCCACGGACAAGAAGTAATGTCCCAATAAAGCAATATAACGTCGAGGCTACTTTTAAGCGAATTGCGATGGATGTAGCTTGTCCATTCTCATGACGGATGATGGGAATACATATATCTTGGGTGCCATAAATTATTTTAGTAAGTGGTTTGAATCTGAAATTTATGTCATACTAAACCAAGAGGCAGCCACTGTCGCCCAAGCTCTAGTAGATAATCTGGTAAAACATAACAATATCTACCCGTTTCACTACTCAAGGCACAACATCACATATTGCAGGATCATTAATTGAGGCGTCTAGATTCAAAAACGACTAAATCCACTCGATGAGGAACTGAGGATAAAAACAAAAAAACTGTAGCTAGAATATTATAATTCAGGTCATAATTTATTATTTTAATATTCTACAAGACTACTTATATTTAAAGTAAATTTAATTTTTTTGATAAATATATATATAAAATGTTATGATTCATGATGTAACAAAACAAGATTTAATCGGTTTTGAATTTCATTTAATATACACTTATTGAAAATGTCATGTAAGCACATACAGATGTTGTACATATAGGTGCTAAAAGTAATCATATATACTTATAAATATTATATAAGGTATTTTTTTTATATAATTACAATAATTAATCAATACTTAAATAAATAAAAATAAAATGAAGTGCACTACCTTTCACAAAATACGCACTGTACTTCGTTGCTTTTGATCTTAACATAGATGGCACAACAATGTGTATATTGAACTTAGTCGTTTTTGAATTTAAATGAATTTAGATGCTATTGATCCTCATATGTAAAATATTTAGATGGTTTTGAAAGTCACTGAGAAATTTAAACTTCATTTTATAAGGGATTTTGGCTGCTTTCACGTATATTCGATATAAAATAGATGCGTATAATATGTATGACCAATATGGAGTAAAATTTCTGAATTTTTTCAAATGTGGATTTAGCCGCTTTTGAATCTAGAGGCCTCAATTTATGTCACTTTCATAAGCGCTTAAACAATAACTATTATTTCATATCAATACAATTTTTTACCGTTTCACGTTTACACACTGGAATCCAATATTTGACATCGACTTTGTATTTTGGTGCATTTATTTTTTAAACAGTAAATAAACTTTATGTCCGATAAAGAAATATGTTGCAGTCAATGTTTACTGTTACATTTTAATATTATATGCTATATAGAATTAATGTTTTCATAGTTATCCAAAATTCCTGATGCAGCAAACTAATTATTATTTTTTAAAACATCCGAATCACTTGGTGTAAAATTATATTACAATAACAAATCTCCTGCTATACAAATTACAAAAAAAAATCAGTTTCTCACAAACTAATAGGAACTAAAAATAATTGCTTTATTATTTTTTTCTATTCGACAAGATAAACATTGTGTTTTTTATACCATATTATATAACAAAGTAATTATAATGCTACAGATTACAAAAAAAACTAAAGATTGTAACATTCAATACTATTATTTGCGTTTAAAATGTAGGAAAGACGTACTTACACGAGTGTTAATCAACTTTTATTCTATGAGAACAAGTTTACAATAAATATCGCATGCTTTAAGTTTGTTTCAGTCTCCCGTGTACCATAAACAAATATTTTACAGGTACTTCCATAAATATTTAATTTAAAGTGTTTATTACTAAAGCCTAAATATGGATAGAACGACAAATTTAATTAAAGATCAGATACAGCTATTCTCGTTCTATTTATGTATAAATTATTTAATAATAACTTAAATCTTAGCTATTTTAATCATTTTGACTTTTGAAAATTTATTAAATTTTATGTAACACCTTTGCTTTATTATGTGTTTCTTTTTACTTTTATGTGCATTTTAATTAATACTGTCAATTCTTGATATATTTTTATATTGGACTCTGTAAATATATTCATAACATAAGGAATTTGGATTTCATCCCAGAGACGGATTTTTAAACCTAATACTATATTTTGAAATAGTTATAATAAATATAATTATATAAATTGTTATTGAACGACAACACCCCCCAATTTTGCAACCTTGCTCCGCCTATGAGAATAGCTTATATATTATTGATTAAAGTTTTATATATAAAACACATATCTAGAAAAGAAAATTAAACTGGTGAATTCATCATATAGTAGGTGAAATTACAGACAAAAGTGACGTCCAATTTTTTTTTGTACGAAAAATAATTTTCGTAAAATTCACTAAATGAGAAATGACAACCACCAAATGCATATTACGAACAAATAAAATAAAACATTTGGTATGGTAGTTTGTGTTTTATTCGAAATAGCGCGTTATACTGCTTTATTTGTGCAATGCGTCCTTTATACAAGTGTACAGAAAGTTTTGAATTCTATCGTTTTTTTTTTTCGAGAAAATTGAATTGGGATTTTTAAGGTGTTAACTTGGAATGGGAAAAATTCATAAAAGAATCATGGTTTGACATGGAAATTTTTCTCAACATCTTTGGAGTTACTGCACGATATTCATTTTCTTCTAGCTTTGAGGCATAAACTTTACTTTTTAAATGTCCCCAAAGAAAAAAGACCAACGGCGTCAGCTAATCCGACCGGCCAATCCACTGGACCCCGCCTTCCGATCATCACCCTGAAAAACGATCGTTTGAAAATTAACGCACTGAGGCAACATAATGTGGAGGCGCTACTTCTGGTTGAAAAGTGAACTGATCTTCAAAAAGGTCACCATCGTCTTCCATTACTTGAATTATCATAGGCTCCACTATATTTTTCAAGAAGGTCAAAACATTATTCCTCGTTGAGATTACCATCAATAAAAAAAAGTCCTGTAATAAAGGCACTTAAAATCCCAGCCTAAACATGTAATTTTGTAAAACACTCTGTGTAGGATTCCCTGTACAAATGGGGATTTACATTGCTCCAATATCTGCAGTTGTGCCTATTGACAATTTCATTCAACTAAAAAGAACTTTCAACGGAAAAGCAAACGTTGTAGTGGTAATTATTATTATTATTCAACGGTCAGCGCAAATTACACAAAAAGAGCCTTTTGTCGAAATTATCTTCATTTAATTATATTGTGTATGATGAAGTTTATAGGGATGGAATTTTTCTTTTTTCAAAATTCGTTGGATGTTACTTCTAAAAATTTCAGAGGCCTTCGCAACTTTCTTATGGATTGCGTATTGTCTATTAATAAATGTTCAACAACTGCATTTCATATCAAGTGTCCCTGTATTCCTGCAACACCACAGCCGATTCTTACACGTTGGGGAACATGGTTGCAGGCAGCTTTTTATTATGCTGAATATTTCCAACAAATGAAAGCTGTGATACTACAATTCAATCCAGATGAGGCTGCAGCTATTAAGGAAAGCCAGACAAAATTCGAAGATATTTCCGTTGAAACAGTTTTAAAAAAATATTGCGAAGAACTATAAACCATTACATGAAAGCATAAAACAATTAGAAAACAGTTCGTTGTCGTTAGCGGAGTCACTGCAAATAGTGGGCGAAGTAAATCTACTGCTACACGGTATAGGTGACGCAACAAATGAGCGCGTTAAAGAAAAGTTCGCAAGTGTGTTAAATAAAGACAACGGTTTTACCAAATTAAGACAAATATGTGATGGTGCAGCCCCAGATCCGTTAAGTACGTTCAAAGACTATTTTACGTATGCGTGTATTACATCAGTAGATGTCGAACGGTTGTTTTCAAAATATAAGAATATATTTTCACCAAAGCGAACATCACTCATGGAGACAACCATAGAAATATACCTGATGCTGCAAAATGGCTACATATCTTCTCCAGTTTGTGATAAGCAAACTAGTTCATTAAGCTAGTTAAGAAGGTAAGTTTTACATACATTGTTATAAGTTGTAACAGTTTATTGTTTCTCGTATTAGTTAATTTCGCGTACACCACTGTCCCACGGAACATTTTTGACAGCCCTAGTTATAAGTATAAAAATAATTACAGTTTATTTTTCTAGAAAAAAGTACAACAAGAACACACTAAATTGGTTAAATTAGATTACGAAAGGGCCGTTAAGACTTTAGTGGCCTCCATTCATTGCGACCTAAAAAGGTCTTTTGTAATAACTCATATCTATACGTATCCATCAATTTCTAGGCTAAAACTTTCCTGAAGGCTATGGTGCTTACTTCGTCAGGTGTTGTGGATACCTGCTCCAAATATTGTAGTCTTGTAGGACTTTGCATGAACAAAGTACCTATATGTTCCGTGGTTTCCGCTTCATCTGTACAGAAGCAACATATGTCGCTTTCAGCTTTGCCCATTTTTTTGAAATGGTATCCCAGTGAGCAATAACCTGTGAGAAGGTCTGTTATCAGTGGTCTATTAAGCAAAACAGGTGCCTGAGCCCGCAACATTTTGCGCCCCTTTTGGTTATGAGTTTCTTGTTCTTAGGCATAGTATCAATACAAACAGACTCACAACAAATAAACTTACACCACAAATACAAAAACTTAGACGTGGGTTACTCACTAATAAACAAAAAGTAAATATTATTCAATAAATGAAAATTATACATTATTCCAACCTAAAATACAGAATACTTACGTAATAATAGAAAATCACAAAAGATAAATTTTATTTTCATCAAAGAAAGCAAATACTTATGAACTAGATAAGTTGGTACGGTACACAATAGTAAACGCAACTTAAACAATGTTCAAATTAAATAAAGACAAGAATATAATATGTAAAGAACAAATGCAACAAACAAAAATAGATCTTAACTATTAACTAATGGTATTTTTCCGAGATTTATTCTCATCAAAAGTCAATAATTTCTGTAAGATCGAAATTTTTCAACAAATCTGATTCAATAGCCATTATGGCTAAGCTACTCAATTTAAAGTTGGATAATTTCGATCTCAGATAATTTTTAATTTCTTACGGGGCTTTGCTGGCGAAGATTCTTAATGCTATTTCCATATTTGGAAATAATCCAGTGATGTTACTAGGTCTCAGGGGTGCATCTGATTCTTTTGACACATCAGGTAAGTTTATCAATTGAAGAATTTTATCCTCCAATTGGTTTTTAAGATCGTTACAGATTTTAACCATTGTTTTACGGAAAATAAATTCAGTGACCAGTACAATGAATATTATATATGTAATATTTATTAGTTAAAATCAAGATTTTTTCCAATTATTTTATTTTTAAAACTTATTGTTGAGTTATGTTACTAATCCAGTCCGCAATCTTGCCCTAAATATTTTACGTCCCAAGCCTGGGCTTCGTGGGTTTGTAGAATAATACACCACTATCTGTTAGTATCTTTAACTCTGGTTTGTTGAATCCGAGTAGCTCTCTAGTTTTTTGTGCGAGTAGTTTACAAAGTTCTTCGCTTGTCTTTGACCTGGAGTTAACTTCCAGTAGGTGGATTTATGTTCCTTTTCTGACCTCGTTTATTATGTGGCTTTTAGATATTTCACGAAACGGTTCTGATCCGATGAATGATGATCCTGCACCTTTCTTCGTAAGGCTGTCAACAATACCATTACTTTTTATTCCTTTATGCCCTGGCACCCACATCTAGGTAACCTTCTTGTTCCTTGCCAGTTGCTTTACTGTTTGTAGACATTCCCAGACAATGTTGGACTTATTAGTAAATGCACTTAAAGCTTTCAGTTTTGCTTGTCTGTCTGAGATCCTCTCAAACAGCCAGGCAGAACTTAAATAGATTCTTGCTCCTCGTGTACATTTTTTTAATGAATTTCCGCCTGAAAGATGGCGAGTTTCACCTAAACTTTTTGTAGCCTATGTCTAAGCCCATATACTCATACCCCTACTCCTTCCTCCATCTTTGAGCAATATGTATACCAAACAAGGGACCCGTTTTCAAATTTGAGTCTTCCAGAGTTCCATATTTTGCGATCAGTTATTACCACTTCAAATATCCTCGCAAATTCGTTTATTAACTGGGATTGTATCAGTAGGTTTGGTCATTGAGACTAACTGAAATTTATTTAAAATACTTAGATGTTCAACCAAATCTCCTGGTTTGAATCACTTGGATTGCAGGTTCTCATTGCTCCTGTGATTCCTAGACACGCTAACCGTTGTCCTGGAGTGCATTTTTGCATTTTTTAGCAACTTATTATGTACTATTTTCTCTTTTTATTTTTTGCCGCCAATCTAGTGATGCAAAGGGAGACTTGGTCTAATAATTGTTAAGTATGACCAATAGATCATTTTTGGTTTTAGCCCAAGTTTTACCGAAGAGTCTACGGCACATCCAGGGGGCTACTGTTGCTCTTTCAGTAACTCTTGTCCGGTGCTTGTTCCATTTGAGTTTTTGGTCTAGGATTACACCTAGAGAAGAACAAGCTAACAAGAACTTCTAGAAAAATAATAATTCAATTCTTTCTAAATCCATAGGTAAATGAGTTTAATAATTATTCGAAAAAAACACACAAAACTGTGTAAAATTAATACTGCACTTTTATTCTAAAACCTAATCAAATAAACATTTTGAAAATGTTAAGATAGAAACTACCGACATTTATTCAATTAATAGTTACAATGGCGATAATATGATGTCTTATTTTTCATGTCAAACAATGATTCTTTTATGAACTCTCCCCACCCCCAAGTTAACACCTCAAAAATTTCATTTCAATTTTCACAAAAAAAAAAGAATTCAAAACTCTAATACTTATCCAATGAGGTATTACTTAACGCTCACTTCAATTTAAAATTCTTGTGGGATGGATTATTAACGAAGGAGGTTGTAGTTAGAAATTCAAATTTCGTGCCAAAATCGACTCCCTCAAATCAAGAACTGACGTATTTTTGCATTTTTCTAAAAAAGTTATATTTACAGAGTTACAGGAGCTGAGACACACTGTATAATTTAAGACGAGACAATTTTTTTTTGTTTTTCGTCATCATGAATTGAACAAGTTTAAGAGCGATTTACAGATTTATGTTGGCAACCTGATGAAAACTACACCATAAACATTTTATAGTTCGATTTCATTAATTCTTGATGAATGAATGAATGATTTCAATGAAGCGATACCATACGTCATTAACTTAAGGTAAAAAGTAATTGACGTTAAAATAAATTACAGTGAAAGAAAATTACCAGTTTTACTATCTCTGTAATTAGTAACATTTAAAAAATTGTCAGTTTTTACTAGTTTTTATTGCTTCTCTCGCTGAAGCAATGAAAAGTAAAATTATGTGTCATTTCTTTAAATACTTTGGGTACTTCTATGAGAGCATGCTAAAAATTATCCTGCTTAATACTGAACTTTAAATAGAATTCTCTTATTTCCTCGGGTAAACAATATAATTGAGTAACAAAAAATATTTATAAATAAAACAATTTATCTAACAATCAATAATAATTGTTAAATACAGTTATTATACAGGTCTTCAGTGATGTTGTGCTGCTGATGAACAAAGAGAGGTGACATGAATTGAGTGGTACAGGTCTCCTGTCTGGCATCTAACTTTGCCGGTGGCGCAGTAGCTCGTGATTGGTGGTATTGGAACTTCGAGCTATTACAAGCTGCTTTCGTTCGTGCTAATCATACGTGAACATGGTAATCATGATTCATGTTTGCACGTTCGATCTTTCTGATTTATTTTTTCCCTCTTTTGTTTTTCAGAATCATGTTTAGTAATCCCCTTGCCCCTTTGAATCATACATTTTTCGTGTTCACCTTAAAGTAATCACTAATCACATTTATCTTTATAACCTATAAATTGCCTTTTAACAAGACTTGACCTACGATTTGTCACAAAAATAATAATTTGGATACTGGATTAAAAATGAATGAACCTAGAGAAAAAGTAGAGATTGTACACCCTAGTGGTAACAAATTTAATGTGTTTTTGACACAATATGAAATAAATCTGGCAAAGTCGGGTAAGTATGATTTTTTAGTTGTACCCTTTATATAAAAAATAAAATGAACAGACACTTTGTTATTGGAATATCTCTCCACAAAACACCTAGTCGTAGCATCAGAATTCAAACACAGGTTAGATTAACCTGTGTTTGAATCACGTTCATGTAGTGACGCGTTTGTTCGATTTACACGACGTCATGATCATGATTAGTAAAAGACGAATTATGTTCATGTAAACAGTGATTAGTGTTCATGCACGAACGAAAGCAGCTACAGTAACTATAGACTTCGAGCCTTTATGCAGAATGAACTCCATCCCTCCATCCAATCACAAGTTACCTCATCAGTAGAGTTGACAAAAATGCGCCGCAGGACATATGCGTACGCATCATAATAAGTGCAATAAAAGAAATTAACTAGTAATAAAAGCACCAAACTGTTACAATTTATAACAATGTATGCACAAGTTACTCTCTTCACTAGCTTGGCTATCACAAACTGGAAAAGATCTGTAAAAACATCGCAGCATCATGTATGTTTCTATGGTTGTCTCCGAGAGTAATGTTCGACGTGGTGAAAAGATATGCTTATATTTTGAAAACGACCGTTAGACATCCATTGATGTAATACAAGCTTACTTAAAATAGTCTTTGAACTCACTTAACGGATCTGCAGATGCACCATCAGTACCATCACAAATTTGTCTTAATCTGGTAAAACCGGTGTCTTGCTTTAACACACGTGTGAACTTTTCTCAAACGAGCTCATTTTTTGCATCACCTGTAGAGTGTAGCAGTCGATTTTCTTCGTCCACTATTTGCAGTGACTCTGCTAACGACATCGCACTATTTTGTAAGATTTGTATGGCGTTTGCAATCCTTTATAGTTCTTGTGAATAGTTTTTAAAGCTGTTTTAACAGAAACATCTTCGAATTTTGTCTGGCTTTCCTTAATAGCTGCAGCCTCATCTGCATTAAATTGTAGTATCACAGCTTTTATTTGTTGTAAATATTTAGCATAATAAAAAGCTGCCCTCAACCATGTTCCCCAACATGTAAGAATCGGCTGTGGTGGTTCGGGAATACCGGGGCATTTGCTGTGAAAAGCGCAAAGACGTTTAGGAGATTTAAGAAACACATTTTTGTACTTGCTATTAATGCATCTACTTCTCTAAACCCTTGTCGAATAGTTTCTGACATAAGGTGTAAAGCAAGCACTTTACACGTAACATGTACCAACCTACAGCCGTGTTCTTGAAAAGAACGACCTACCAAACGCATTGTCGCGACACCATCGGTCACAAACATCAACACCTGACTTTTTGACAAGTCAAATTTTTCTAACATCTCCAGCACCACCCGTGTAATTGTTTGGCCAGTACCCTCAGTTAGTCTTTTGCTAGCTAGTAATAGTGGAAATGTCGGTTTAAGAGGGTCCAGTACACGTACTATAACATTTAAAATAGATTTTTTTTTACAATCTGTGGTCTCGTCAACACATAACCACAGCCGTGTATTTTTTGTACACATTTGATCTTATTTACAATGCCTTCGCTTACAGTTGGTACATAGTTACGCAACATTGTGCGACTTGGTAACGTCACCTTGGGATTGTATTTATTCCAGAACTCCTGAAATGGTTGTTTGTCAAGTATGTGCAGCAGAACATCACAGGCAATTAACATTAAAAGTAAATCGAACGTAAACTGTGTTGTCAAAGACACGCAATTTTTTAAAATTTTATGTTTCACAGAATTTACGTGACGTTTACAATCACGTTTGTCCCTGCACATCAGGTCTGTATCGCACACCTTACAAATTATTATAGCACAATTGTAGAATAAATCCGGAAATTCACTGATAAATTTATTCACTTTGTCAGCGTATGGCCGTTTTTTACCCTTGGGCAGGTCTGACATACTTTCCAAGAATAAAATACAACAAATAAAATTATCAACAATATAACGGAGAGGATTAAATTACGTTGTAAACACCACGAGGCATAACAATTGACTAAAATCAAATGTTAGTCTTTGCTAAAATAGTATACAACTCTCGCTTACGTGTTTGTGTATTTCACTTCCTGGCACCGCCCGTGACTAGCGGCCCGATTTGCCAACTCTACTCATCAGTCATATCAGGTAAAGTATGATGCCTAGAGAGCTATACCAGTCAACTAGTAGCTTCCCATTCTAGTGCCTTTACGTGGCAATCTGGCACGTCCTTTCATTATCTATTTGACTTATGGGTAACGATCACACGCATTGTCGCATCCACAATATCACCATCAACCTATATAATTTGATCCACGTTGTATGTATAGTTAAAGTTGCTTGAATTGGACTGCACGATTGTTGTTTATCTGGCAAATGTGTTATTAAAATTTGAGCCACGATGCTCACTAGCTATAGATATTATTTTGTTAGAATTGAAATAGTGGTCAGCGCGTTCTCCAGACATTATTAAAGATTTTTTTTAGGTTAAACCAGGGCAGATAACGAGATCAAATATAGACAATTGCCTAACTCTAAAAAAATATTTAAATATACTTGTTGGATAAGTCGTTGAAAAAATGTAGACTTCTTTGTAACTCGATGACCAATTTTTAACCACCTTCGCAGTACAGACGACCAAAAAATTACATCAAGAAATCGACTGTCAGTACAGAGAAGCATCCCAAATTTGATTGAAATAGCCGAGAGCATTCTTTCGTTACAGTACTGGAAAAAAAATGTTATACTTATTTGTTATCTATATACCTCCAAATTCAAATATTAATAATTATTATCATTCGATATTTGATGTATTAAGTTCTTTTGAATATATTTATAATCAAGATGTTACGATAATGGACGATTTTAATATTCCATATAATTCTAATTAACTAATAAATAATACACCTGACGGACGAACAGTTCCATTAATAAATTTCATAAATTTTCTTGATTTAAATAAATGTAATTTTACTAAAATTTCTAACGAGAGAATTCTAAATTTGGACTAACAAACAGTTCCATTAATAAATTTCATAAATTTTCTAGATAAATGCAATTTTATTAAAAATTCTAGCCAGATAATTCTTGATTTGGTACTAATACTGACCATAAAATCGATAAAGCTCTGGACGTTTTGCTTAAAGAGGATAGTCATCAATGTCATCATCCACCCTTAACTGCACTTCCTAACATTACTACTCGGTCAAGTAACAAAACACTATATACTACACTCGACGTGCGTTTTGCCAACCAAGTTGGCATCATCTGGAGATGATTAAAACTAACCTTATGCTAACCCTATTTATATCTAAATTATTGTCATGGTTCACGACCCACTAACCAATAAAGCGGGCTACCTGGCATTGACCCTTTGTCACTATTCATACTATTTTTACACTTTGTGATTTCCAAGCTTTCAAATGCATCCAGCTGTCTAGTATTTGTTACATTGCTAATTAATCTTAAATTGCTTCATGGTTTTTTTCAAATGCATATTAGGCAACACTAGACTTGTCTACCATATTTGAAATGGGCCATATCAATGACTTCTGAAGTCATTGGGCCATATGCTCTTTGAATCTAGTTTGAATTGGTCGCCTAGTTTGTCCATATACTTTTGATTACAATCCTTACAGCTAATTTCGTAAATCCCCGACTTTTAGTTTGTTTGAATTTTGTTGTTTTGGATTGCCTAAAAGTTGTTGTAGTTTATTTCCCGATGAATGAACCACTGTCATACCTATATCTTTAACAATCTTACCAATACCATGGCTGATTCGAGGATCAAATGGAATCGATACAAATTTCGGATTTTCTCTTTCGTTTTGAAAGGTCGAGGAATTTCGAAATGACTTTAAATTTTCGTATCCTAATTATTTTATCAATTAAATTTACAGAATATCCATTACTCGCAGCTATATCAATGTCTTTTCTTTTTCAAACCTCTCCTTATTAAGGGGGAAGCTTAGGAGACAATGGACTAGAAAATTAAAACTCGCCATTTTGTGTTGAGCACAATGGTGAGAATCTTTGGGGATATATCTTAGAGTACTGGTATCTTTTCTATATATGTCAAATTCTAACTTATCACTACTTCTAATTATTAATACATCTAAAGATCGTAGTTGTCCAAAGTTTTCAATTTCATATGTGAATTTAATTGACGCGAAACGACTGTTTAATTTAGAAACAAAGTTGTTAATATCAGCGATTTTTGTATCAAACACTGCAAAAATATCATCCACATACCTAAGCCAAACCCTGAGGAAATATTCTAATTTTTTTTTGCTTCTGTCTCGAATCTATTCATGAAGAGACTGGCAATGAATGGTGATAAAGAGTTACCCATTGCTGTTCCTTCATGTTGTTCGAAGAAATTATCGTTGAATCGAAAGCAATTTTTTTTTCATGCAAAGTTTAGTAAGTTGAAGATATTCCTTTACTACATCTTGACTGAGATTGTTTAATTCGAGTAAATCCTTAAAGTAGTCCAAGGTCTGTGGTATCGGAACACTTGGAAACAATGAACGAACGTCAAAGGAGATCAAAATTTCACCTTCATGCAATTGAGCATTTTTCACCTTATTAATGAAATCACTGGAATTAATCACAGAGGAACTAGGTGGTGCGATAGGTAAATTTTCGAACTCCTCCGTTAACCATTTTGATAGATAGTAAGTCGGAGATCCGATTGCTGAAACAATAGGACGTACCGACTTTCCTGGTTTATTTGTCTTAGGCAAGCAATACAATCTAGGTACACTTGGGTTAGATACATGTAACCTCATAGTTGGGTTAGATACATATAACAATAAACAAAAAATTAAAACCATTCATTACAATTTTCGAAACGCTAACTACATTGACTTCTACCAAAGTTTTGCTCAAATAAACTGGGAAGTTGTCCTATGAATACTCCAACGTCAACCTGGAATATTAGCAATTTTATACAAAAATTTATAAATTACTTAACTTATTTTTCCTAAAATAAAAAAACATAGCAGAAATCATTCTCCATGGTTTTCATATCAAATAAACAAAAACATTAATTAATAAAGACATGGTGATCCCCAGTCTCTAGGGGAATTTAAATCGTTAAGAAAGTTGATTAAAGAATCAATTGATGCAGCTTACAAAAGTTACTGCAAAAGACTAGAGGATGATATTTTCAATAATCCAAATAAATTTTGGCAATTCATAAATAAAAAAGAAATGTATCCAATATCCCTACTTCGATGATATATAATGGTGTTAATATTGAAAATCAGCAAACTGTTGTCAATTCCTTTACTAATTTTTTCCAAAACTCTTTTACACTGCCTAGTCCCCAAGTTATCGAGCAAAGTAATAATGAAATAGTTGACACTTTTTACTTATATGATTTTAAAGAATCGTCAATTACAGTCTTAAAAAACTAAAGCCTAAATTTACGACAGGTCCTGATGAACTTCCAGCATTATTGATGAAAGACTGCGCTTCTATCATTTTAAAACCTCTGACAATTCTTTTTAATTTAGCGATCAACTCTGCAACGTTCCCAACTATTTGGAAAATGACAAAAATTGTATCTGTTTTTAAAAAAAGTGACATGGCTAATATTGAGAACTATGGACCAGTTACTATAGTAAACAATTTTTTAAATGTATTTTAAAGAATTATTATTTTCAAACTTTTACAAAACTTATCACAGATAAGTATCATATATCTTTTTAAACAATTATTTTCCCGTCTATTTGCCAAAACGTCGAAACTTGGATTAAAATTTTTTTATGATTTCTAACTATGTACTATCTTAGTCGTAGATATATTATATTCTTGATCGTTACATTCCTCTGTATATTAAGTATTATCATGTGTTTCCATTCTGTAATTGGAATTCAATCTATTGAATTCTTGTATGAGTAATAAATAAATAAATAACAATTATTTCTATTAAGAACTTTGACCTTCGATAGCGACTTATAGAAGCACTTCTGGATAGAGGTAGTGATGAGTGACCGGAAATATTCCCCGGGGATATTTCTCAGGTAATTGGAAATTTCCCAGGAATTTCCCCAAACTCCAATTCCCCGAAAAAAACAGAAATTTTGCTAAAAATGATAAACCTGGCAATGTTAACTGACATTTGGGTAATACGTCAAATCTGGCAACACTCTTACTCTCTTTGCACTTCAAACATATGCAATGTCCAATGTCAGACTTGCAATTTTTTGTTTGTGCTGTGGATGCTAGTTTCCCCTCAGTGTCATCCGATTCAGTTAATGGCTGATAACTGCTGTTTTATTATCTCTTGTACCTTGTTTAAGGAAATTAAAAATTTAATTTCAAGAGTTTTATCAATTTTTGAGGAAAATTTTCGGAAGTATTTCCGGAAATATTCCCGGGAATTTACCCAATGCTTCTTTCCCCGGGAATTTATCCACCACTAGGTAGTTGGTAAGTTGGGTTCGATCGCTTTATTTTGGTCTCGGAAATATGTGACAGTACAGACTTTTCAAATGAAAAAATTTCTAAGACTATTCTAAAATAGGGAAAATAAAACTAATAAAATGGAAAAAAAAGTCGTAAATCAAGAAACTTTTCTTATTTGAGCTTAAACGCAACACTTGAAAAATTGAGTTTAAAATAAACAGGGGTTTGTTAATTTTTTTTTTTTTTTGTAAAACTGGTAAAATGAGGTCTCATCCTATTGTGCATGTTATATCATTTAGTTTCTTATAAATTTTCAATTGGACGAAAAATGGAGTCTGTAACAAACATGAAGGCTGTTGACAATCCCAGAGGATGAAAAATTCCGGAATATAAATGTGAAAAAAAGCACAAAAAGTAGCTTTAAATATAAAATAAACAAAATGTGAAAAAAAATTAAAAAAAATATTCTGCGATATTTGAATACCGATCAAAATAATCAAATTTTAATAGCGTCATATGTTTAAAAACAACGTGCTAACAAAAATATTATCTGATTGAAACGAGGTTGTTTTAAGAACTTATTGGTAGAATTAAAACTGACCATCTTGTATTTAAATTAGGGTTTTCTTGTAACATCCTATAAATACTTTGGGATCCAACTGTATTTGTGGCCAAAAGTTTCGTTTGTTTTTTTAATTAAATACCGATACAATAAGGATACGAGCAGGTTTCTAGTAGTAGAATACAATAATTATAATATTATGTTCATTGCTGGATTGTTTGTAGTAATTTTTTTTTTCATTTCCTGTGTTTAATTGTATTCTCTTCAATCTTCTTTAATAATTGTATTTTACGTGCATATGCGTAAAGTTTGTTTATCATATTCCTAATTATTCATGTAAATTTAAGGATTTTTTGTTTCCTTGTAGATATAATTAACGTAATTAGATGTTTTTTAATCGGCGGTTTCACATGAATGCATAGACTAAATTTCTAAATTGTTTATTAAAAATTTATACTATAAATATCACTAAACATTTTATTTGAAAAGCATTTATTTTCGTTTTCAGTTTGATCACAGATATAGATTACACACACCACAGGTAATACAACTGCCTGTATCCTTAAAAGCAATATTCAAGTACTTTGTGCTGGAGGGGGCTACAGATTTAGAGACAACGGACACACAAGCCCAATATCCGAGTATGCTAGAATTAATTTCTGCTTTAGAAAAAATTCCCTGCTCCTCTACCGGTATCGAACCCAGGATTCCATAGTGAAAAGTAAGTGTCCTGACCGCTCGACCATTGCATTGAGCCAAAATAAAATAAAAATATGTAATGAGGAAATGTAATTAACATATAATAAAAGTACTGTTGTTTTTTCCACAGAAATAACCTTTACAAATCAACCTTGCATTGCGGTGTCAAAATATTTCAACTTTCAAGATTTTCGTAAGCCAACACAAACATCCGCTCAACTACCAGCTGATTCAAAGTTCACAAAACTTCTTACCATATTTTTAGCACTTCATTCGATTTCATATACAGATCGAGCCATACCACTAGATACACTACTAGCAGTATGCGCAGTTTACACTCGCCCGTCTGTTGCCAGCACAATGTGGCGATTGCAGCGCGAATGTCAGTAGGTTAGGATATTGCCTTGCTCAAGAGCATCTAATTTGAACTATTTATTTGTTTATTTATTCACGTATTATTTTAATTCTTTTAGAATTGGTATTATTTTTCTTTATTATTTATTTAATTTATGTTTTTAAAACTACTTTTTTGAAAAAAATCCATATTTGATTGTGTGCTGTTCTAATATTTTACATAATTTTAGTGTTTTCCTATCTGTGGCGTCTCGAAAGAAACAATGAAATTGTGAAACAGTCGGATAATTTTAGTAAATAAGTTAAGCAAAGATTTCTTTAGTTGAACGAGCAACACTCTTCACCGCAGCTTTAGCGATACTGAAATTTGATTCGTCTCTTATGCTATCTCCAGCAAACACCTTGACTCAATCGTTAAGTTTCGTTCGAACTTCATATTCAGACCGGTCACTGTAAACTGCGCATACCGCTAGTCGCGATCTAGTGTTTGGCTCGATCTGTATAAACACACGCACGCATCTATGCAAAAAGCGTATACACACGCGCACATACATCTCTGAATGTAGGAATGTAGCTTTACCTGTGAAATACGAAAATGAGGACAGCTTGCAAAAGAAAGACAAATTGCAAACAACAACTATGTGAATATTTACTTACCTTACCTTGGCTTTTTTCCACAATCTCTCTCCATTTCTTAGGTTTCTTATGGCTTTGATTCACTATTTAGCCACGATGTTATGTACGATCAGTGATCAGTGCTCACCTACCTAACAAAGACTAACCTAACCTAATATGAAGTATCTAACTTCTAAAACTCGGAGGCTATCAGACATTTTAAGTCAAGGTGCCTATCATGACGACTTAATTATTAGCCATTTAAATCATAACAAGATATATGTTTACATTTCTCACTGTTAACCACTAAATATAATTAGGAAATAATGTCAAACTATAGGACGTTTTTTTTTATCATTTATTATTTAACGTCGGCCTATTTTCGCTACCGGGGCCAATCACGACTAGAAGGCGAGCTACCCCCAACCTGGAAATTTTTCCGAATCTCATCTCTATGGAAAAGTATGAAATTTTACTTCCGTAACACTAGACAAGTGACCAACGAAGGATGGTATATCGTCTACAGAACCCTCGTCTAAGATTACATAGCTTCGGTCGCCAAGTTTCACCTTGGTTCTCCTTCTAGTTCCTGGCTGCGACTACCATTGCTTAACTTTTTGTATCGAAATACGAATCAGTCCATTGCCAGAAAGTTTATGGCGTCTAAATTACAATTGCATTTAAATAACCGGTGATATATACCTGCATGTTTTCATCACAGTCACACAGTAGATGATAGACGAGTTTCATTTTAAAAAGTAATGATTTAAAACTACCATGGCTAAATAAACAGCTAGTAAAGGTGATAAGTAGTTGTAGAGAACCTCAACAAATGATGCTTTGGAGGATGATTTAATTCGAACGGCTGTGAACAGGAAAGCAAATGATATCCGTGTAGATTTCTTATGATATGGAGGACTGATTTTCGTCGTCGCATCGCTATAAGCGATCCATAGGCATTATCAATCACCTCATTCACTACTTGCTTTCCTTTTCACGTTTGTTCGAGTTAAATTAATTCAGTCTATATATACGGCAATATTGAAAATTTTGAGATTGACTCATCTGGATCCACTCTTAAAATTATTCCTCATATCCATTTTAGCAATCGAAATAATAAGATCCTGGTATGGAAAATGAAAATCATCACTTGCGGATTTGGCAGTGTTGACTATTAATTAGGGTTAGAGCTCTAAGGCCGTTGCAAATTATTTTTAAGATATTAAGACCTTTTTTCGGCCATAATCAGGCGCTCAAATATATACTCGTATGAATATACCATTTTAACTTAGTATCTAATCACACCTAAATATTTATAGCCTGGTAAAACAGGTATTGTAATACTTACCAAAATTATGTATAACCAGCACGGAATGGTACTCAGTTCTTTACGAGTAAAGAAATGGACATTCCGTACGAGTTATACTCTATACTTTTTCTACTTTAAATTACAAAAATGTTCTACTTTAAATTACAAAAAAAAAACATTAAAAATGGTAATGACATTACTTTTCAAAAATTCACATAAAAATCTATTTCGAAAATATAATTTTTGGTAATTTGTATATTAGAGAAAGTTTAATTTTGATTTTTTTTCTAACGTCCATTTTTGCCTGCGAACATGAATTTCGAGACAAAAATTTCCGCTCGACTATGCCTTTCAAGTTATTGGGGAGCAAAGTGGTAAAATGTCGACTTTTCTCATTGCATATTGCAGTACGTATTTACATTTTTTTAAGTATATCAATGGGGATTCTTTGAATGGTTTCAAATACTCCAACACATTCACTGTAATAATATTTGTCTACTAGATTCGTTTAAAATTGCACCAAAATATAACATAACATTTCAAACCGTTTTGCAGGTTATGGCTGAACTTAAGGATTTTTTACTGTCATGCTGGTAGCTTGGGCAAATAAAGAGTATTTTGTTGTTTGTAGAGGGAGTAAATGTAGCACATTCCTTCTTTTACAAAAAACCGGACATACCCGCGGGCAGCGGAAGTAACATGCTACTTTTACGGCTCTCATCCTCGTAATACAATACATATGGGCTGTAAATTATTTCAGTAAAATTTGAATGTCTAGTTAGCTACTCCAGTATTGTCAACTCTCCAAAGTTACTATATATAATTCGATTAACAGTTTCATATTTTATAACTTGCTGGTTTATTCAAATGAATATTTATGTAAATTTGTCTATCCACCAAACGCGCAAAATATCTGTAAATGTTTACGAATGTTTGCAAACTCAAATATTTTTAGTGCAGACGTCAAATATACGAGATTAAAATATGCTAGTGAACAATTGTGATTTTTCCGCACAAAATCGGTAACATCAAATTCGTTGTTTGTGCGCATTCAGTGGAGAGGCCTAGCGACCTAGCTTCCTAAAAAATTACCCGGTATACAGATTTGAAGCTGTTCATGTTTTTTTAACGTAACTACGAAATACGCTGTACTTAAAGTAAGTTTTTTCCTGGGAGCCATTACAAAAATCTCGATGAAAACTACTCGCGCCCATAGAACAATAACAAATGCTCGCAAACTTTCTCTTCTTCGCGAACGTTTGTTGAGTGGAAACATACGCACACAAAATATTTGGAAGTGATGGCAAGCATTCGTGAACGTTTGTTCGAGGTGTTTTTTTGGTGGATAGGCGCCTTTAAATTAAGTTATATTTTGGTGCATTTTTCGACGAATATAGCACGAAAATAAATGTTGTTATTGATATGAATGTGTTGGAGTGTTTAAAAGTAATCAAACAATCCCTATGCATATTAATAAACTAAAAAAATTGTGAATATATATTGCAATAGGTAGTGAAAAAATTTGACATTTTTGTACTTTCAGCCCCAATATCTCGAAAGGTATAACCGAGCGGGAATTTTTGACTCGAAATTTGTGTTCAGCAGGCATAAATAAGTATGCTAGGATGAAAAAATTCATAATCGGACGTTCTCTAATATACAACATGGCCATATTATTAATCCTGCTTCATATTCATGGATATTACTATAAAAAAAAATGTTCTCAAAATGTCTGCATTTGTTTAGTATACATCATTTCCGGCATTTCTTATTATATATTTTTCAATATTTGTGTCAAATGCCCTCCTTAGGGATCTTCTGGATCCACCCCTGCTAATTATAATATAATTAATGCTATATAATCCAGGAGCAGTATTGGACGTATAGGTTCCAGTTCTTGTAGACTAATTTTCGTATAATAAAAGTGGTCCTATATTATATGTAATAAGGAGAGAACAGGAAGCATTACTGGGAACTATGATAGAGAAACGTTAAATTGGTCAGTCAAAATATTGATTGTATTGCAGTCGGCAACTTACAACTGTAATTATTTTTACTATCACGTAAATATAAGTGTAATAACATTTCATAATTTTTTAACCATAAATACCTAAGTACTTTTAACTTAGATTCTCTGCTTGAATAAGATTCACACAAACAACCAGTTTTCCTATGTTACATTGCCTTATATATGTATCTATAATACAAGATTCAAGTTTGACTAGAACGTTACCATATATTATAAAATCGACAAGAAGCGTAGCTAAAAATAGCTTTCTTGGTAACACTTGCTATATTGGATTTAAAATTACTACACCATTCATTGTCTTTCTAGAGATAATAATTCCTAGTTGATTTGCCACAAAGAATACAAAGAAAAGAACAATACAAAATATCATTTCTTTAATTTGTATAAATATTATATTTAGTTTCCCAAAATACAAAAATTTTACAAAATAAATAACACAGGCCTACAAAAAAAAGTTTTGTTCTAGAGATCAGATCCAATTTTTCCCATGTATTTTGCCGCGCTGAAATCGAATTTGGCAAAAAACAAATTTTTTGCGCCTCGATTTTTCTCCACGACCCCTTATAACCCTCTATAATTCCCTAAGATGTAAATTTTTTGAAAAAATTTCTATAAGGGTTTTTTGGGTCGCTGGTAACAAATATGAAATCAAAAATGAATTTTAACATAATGACAGCTGTCAATAAGATGTCAAATTTCACGAAAAATGTAAAAAGTCAATATAGCAGCAACATTTATAGTCCACAAGTAGAAGGATATGTACATGACAATAATTATACCATAGTAGTGGACAATATACGTAAGTTAGAAAATACATCATCATTAACAGATTCCTCAAATATTCTTGAAAATGTCCGGGTTTTACAAAATTATCCTTTATTAATCAGTGACTTATTGAAAAACATCCTTAGATGATTTTGTTTATAATTATTTATTTGCGACATCATTCAATGTTTTATCGCACCTTCTTTATTAAACCACTGTTCTATAAATTATTTTAAATACTCTTAAATAAACCCCTGCGCCAATAGAATTAATGTTTGAAAAAAATGTTTTTGCCTATCCAAAAAATGTCTCACGCCTAAAAAAATATTAATCTAGAAATGAAATTTAAATGATAAATATTTTAGATTAAGAAATTGACGTTTCGGAATACTCTCTGATATCGTTCACAAAATTAAAAGAAAATGTCTTTGGAAATATATTGAAGGTGCGAGGAAACATCCTTAGATGAATTATAAATCTTTTTTTAAGTTTGCAAATATTACTTCCATGGATGTTGAACTCTTATTTTCTCTTTATACAGGTGTGTGTACACAATAAGTGACAAACAAGAAGCATAGAAGCTATGTTATTTAATGAGAATGTTTTCTTGTAAGGTATTTGAGTCGTTGCTGTCTTTCGTTGGTACAATAGAAATAAAAATTAAACAATTTTATTTCATCAACTGTGGTAAATAAATGTGGTGTTCTGTGACGCCACTGTATGAGCAACTTTATTCCCAGCTCTATTTATTATAAATGCAAATAAGTGGCATACAGGATTCCAAAAATATATTATACTATTAGGATAAAAAATAAATTTGGCTAAAATATTTATTGTTATTTAGGAAAAACCTAAATACTTTTGCGAAACATAAAATGTTTAACAATAATATAAATAATACCAAAATCATTTAGTATTTGTTTAACAGTTTTACTACGAATAAAAACAAACAAGAATCATTTTTAAGGAAAATATTTCTAGAATATGCCAAGTTTACTTCTAGATATTTATTTAGCGATGTTTAAATAATATTTATGCAAAAAGTGCCATTTAAAGAAATAAATATATTTATCTCACCTTTGGAACTTGTTTATTGTAACTAAATATACATATATGTACACCTCGAACTCGAAATATTTCCTTATAAACCACGCAACCAAAATTAATAAGTGATAACTGATAAGTTAGGCTGGCATTTTGCTGTAAATTTACACTGACGGGTGTGTGGGGGACGACGCATATGTTTTTTTAACTAACGATCACAAGAGTAAACGTATATTACTAATATTTGTTGTAAATGTTCCAAAGTTAATCTCCGATGCCTGTCATTAAAAATCCATTTGCATTTTTGAAGAACCGTTCAACGCCAACAGACGTAATTGGCGCATAATTATGATATATGAACTTTTTTAGAGACCACATTTATATCTTGTGTAGAAAAGTCTACTTTGTCATTTTAAAGGTCATCTCAGGTGTGATATATGCTACCTCACATACCGATGTCCTGAGAAATTCAAAAACAAAAAAGAAGTTTTGAAAAAATCTCTAAAATGTCGAATATGTTAAATACATAAATGTAAAGCATAAACTGACAAAACCAAAATGTCTTTATAACTCGTGAAGGGATGTAGACTATTGTAGATATCGAAAAAATTAATGAAAGACACCCCAAATTCACCCTGTCGACTTTGACAGTCTGCCGTCCTCTGCAAAAATCTCAATCCCTTTGGATGAAAAAAAAAAGTTAGGAAAAATTCTTTAAAAGATCGAACAAATGGTAAGTTACTAATAAACTGATAAAACCAAAAAGTTCTTATTACTCGTGAAGGGATGCAGATATCGAAAAAAATAAATGGAAAAAAATTCCCAAATACGCCCTGTCGACTTTGACAACTTGCGATTCTCTGCAAAAATCTCAATTCCTTTAGACGAAAAACGAAAAATTTTTGAAAAAATTCTTTAAAAGATCAAATAGATGTTAAGTATGTAAAGCATAAACTGACAAAACCAAAAATACCTTAAAATCGTGAAGGGATTTAGATATCGAAAAAATAAATAAAAACCACCCCTAGTCCCCTGTCGACTTTGGTAGCCTACAATCCTGTGCAAAAGTGTTAGTCACTTTGGACCAAAAAAAAAACTTAAAAAAAAAAACATCTTTAAAATATCGAATAGATGTTAAATCTGTAAAGCATAAACTCACAAAACCAAAAAGTCCTTATAACTCGTGAAAGGATGTACATATCGAAAAAAGAAATGAAAAACATCCCCTACAATCTATGACGACTTTGTCAGCATACCACCATGGATTGGGTAGGAACCTTTGATGTGAAGATAACCCTGACGTAGTTTTCCACGAAACACTAAAACACCGTATACTGTACTTGACGCGCGCTTCGCCAACCAGGTTGGCATCATTTGGAGATGGTTAAGACTGTTTTAATCATCTCCAGATGATTCCAACTTGTTTGGCGAAACGCACGTCGAGTACAGAGTAGTTTGGTGTTTCGTGGAAAACTACGTCAGTGTTAGCATACTATGATGTACAAAAGTCTCAATCCCTTTGAACGAACAAGGAAAGTTTCGAAAAAAATCATTAGTAGATTGACGTTTAAAACACAGAACATACGAACACCGCGCTAAGGGCCTATCTGAATGTTTTATTAGGTGTTTACAATACATCTACCTAAAAGTCGTATGTCGAATTTATTGCTGCCTCCCAATCTCTAAGTAAATAGCTAAAACACACCAGACGATTTTCGCCGAGTCGGCCGCTAAGTCGGCCGCCGCCTCATATGCTGTATAAACTTATGAAGCTGTTCAACACTATAGTGCGCGGAGAGAGGAGCGGCATCCACATCACGTGTACCCGTCATTCGACTGATGTGCCAAAGTGTTTTTATTGCATTGAGCGGCGCATGCTGCAATGGTCTTAAGCGGGTCTGTTCCCACCATAGGCGTTTTTCTAATGGTTTTTCTTTTGCATTGAAGTCAAATCCGCATGTTATTAAAAATATACCATATTTTACTTCCTCAAATATGGTGTTAAATAAACTTTTTCTTTGGCGTTCCTTAACAAATGGATGTTGCAACATTTGCCTATTTTTTTGATTGACTGTATAATAAACCTAACAGAATTAATTCTTCGTCTGAATCAGACGAAATATTGCTCACTGTGCTATTAAAACAGCACTGACAACGTTGTATTTTGACTCTTTCTGCGCCAATTGGTAAACCGCTTCAGTGTGTATTGTAACAGGCGGCGACCGACTGGGCAAAAACCGCCTAGTATGTTTTAACCCTTATCCACAGTTGTTCAATTACCGTGCCCACGCTCAAAATAATGTAATCAAGAAACCAGTCTTAACTGATAAGTATAGATACATTTAAATGTTCAAATATATGTATAAACGAAAAAGAGGGCGTTATAATTTTATTACGTTACTTAAATTTCGCAAAAAAAAACGTACTGTTAAATTGTTAAATAAAATAAAAATAAAAAAATTATTTAATTGAAATAAATAATTTTTTTATAAAATATGATATTACATAGATATAGAATTATGTTGTATAACAATAAAACGTGCATGGAGAAAATGGATGTCAATATTAACAGAAATATTCATATTCATACAATATTTTCTGGTATAACCTTTTCTACCGACATGACATTGCCATCTTCTAAAAGCTTGGTTTTCTAGCGTAATCTGCGGCGGACAACCGATAGTCAGCTAATCGTTACGTTCTACGTTTTCTCTTCTATTTCGACAATTATGTGTTCAGAGCTGAACAATGGATAATAAGATGGATAGAAATAAAATAGATGCATTTTTATTACTTGAAGAAACCGACAATGAAGACAACATTCTGGCAACTTATAAAAATCCGACCAAAGAGGATAAATTGTCTTCCACGAAGGTAGAAGGTGTCTATAAATTACCTGTGGAAAGCTATTTAGAAGGAACTAAATACAATTTCGGGAGTATTTTAGACTTTCCACTGAGCTTTTCGTGACTGTTCTACATTATGTAAAGGATGACATTGTCAAAGAGCCGTATAATTGAGTCAGCTGCCCAATGTGTCCCAAACAAATGTGTCCCTTTTGCCACTTTACACAAGCAACCCCGTTGAAATCAAAACAAGTAGGCTGCAACGAACGGATACATTGTGTATCATGCAGCCGCATTTAAACATTTGTGAATCTATTTCGGCACCCGTCTAAAATATAATTGGCTAACTGAAAGGCCTATATTTTTTTAACCTATTGATGCTATGAATTGTACTTCTCAAAGACGAAAAAAAGTTTGTCCCTTAAAAGAAAAGTAAAAATGAATACGCAGAACAAAATCTGAAATTAAATTCTCTACATATTATAAATCTGTTTCCGTTACGAACGATCTTTATGTAGTCGTCTATCTGTTTATTAAAATTTTGGCGTCTATATAATCTGAACATTTTGACTTTAACTGATTCTTCGATAGTTACGTAGAGCCAAACATTAAAACTAAGGACGTGTACTTTGAGTTTCAGTTAACACTAATCAGATGATAATATCCAAGAAAACCATTGTTGTAACAATGATAAAGAGAGAGAGAGAGAGACATTATCATCCTATTAGTGTTAACCGAGACTCAAAGTACCGGCCCCAAAACGACACAATGTTAATAGTTTCATAGGGAAATGTACACGTTAACTGTGGATGTGGGACACCTAGGTGATTACAAATAACCCATGGTTAATGGGTCTAACAATATGCATTATCAAGATACAGGGTGTTTTATTGGGTTTACCTTAAAAAATTTGATATTCAGTAGGTATGTTTTACTGAATTTTACGAATCGATTAACAGATAACAAAATGGAAATACAGGTCCGGCTTCATAAAAAAAATATCAATTTCGTATATCCCAAAAACAACATCCTGTATAATAAAATTTGGAACTTCTGTTTAGATATTTGAAAACAGCGGAAAAATAAAGTAAATAGCATACTTTCCACATTACCACATTTAATTCTATAGGTTTAATTTTTTAAAACAAATTCAATTTTATAGGAAATTTCAAGCGGTACAATTTAAAAAAAAAAACTATTTTTATTGCCAAATTAACAAAATTTCTCAACATTGAGCAATTAAAACGATAAAACTATCTTATCATGTTGCGTTAGTGATATAAAAGTATTTCAAAAAGGAATTACTGGTCCGAACTTAAACCAAAATATTATCTTTCTTAATCATAATTTCATGACGTAATTTTAAAAATAATATGAATAAAGAACTTTATTGTGTTTATGTTTCAGTTAAAGCCATGGTTTTATTTATTTATTATGATGTCTTATTTATATTAACATCCTGACGGAGTTTAGAACATTGTTATTCCACCACTCAACCAGAATAGACACACAACATAACAACCATTCCCTTCCATATTTACCAGATGACGTAGCTGAGACTCGAACTCAGGAGAGATAGTCAGTGACTAGCCGTTTTCTGCCATACAACAAAACTCTAGCCAAATGTGCCACCGTCTCGATATTTTAAAAACGCCACTATACATCCATGCCCTAACCAGGATTCGAAACCGAGACTCTTTGGTCTTAAGCCTAACGTAAAAGCACTGAACCAGTGAGTCGCTTCCATTTCCATTGCCTACACTTAATTTCGTCCAAATGAAAGAATAAAATAATCTCGATCCACACGGTTGGTTATTTTATTCTTTTTATTCAAAAACTGTCAGTTTGAGGAAAAAAGTAAAATGGACAAAGAAGTTTCTAAATGAATCAAACACATTTTTATACGATAAAATTCGAGTCCTTTAAAAAGTTCAAATAAAAAAAATAAAACGGGGGTGATTCATCCATTTTATCGATGAGGGATGATTGAAAATATATCCTTTAGAAGCGTTCATATTAGTAGAAAATCCCTACAAAAATTCATTTTGTTATCTTTTTCCAAATTTATGATAAAATTTCTTATCTCTTTCCAAATTTGTGATAAAATATGTTGCTAATTTTAACCATTTTACCGAAAAGGAATAATTAAAAAAATGTCCTTTAGAAGTGTTCTTATTAGTAGAAAGTCTCTACCAAAATTTACTTTTTATCTGTTTCCAAATTTGAGAAAAAAAAAACTAAATACCTAATTTTAGCCTCCAGATTTGGAGGGGCATAACTCTATTTTGAGTAGTGAGTGACAAGCGGTAAAGCGATTAAGATTTAGTTTTAACAATGCCTTTGTCACGAACACATCGAATTGCTCTTCTTTTGGAAGATGATTTATTTCACAACTTTTCTCTCAAGCTTAGAAGACAGTATGATGCACATCCCATTAATAAATAAGGAAGGTAAAATGCAGTCAGTTTCATCTTATTATCTTCAGTTTATTTTTTAAAGTTTATGTGTCTTGCCACAGAACTTTGAACTTCTGATATTAAAATTTCTTTTAAACACGAAAACATGTTGGTGTAATTACATTGCAGAACTAACTAAAAATCGCTGTGAAATGAAACAACGTTAAATCCAGAGCGACTCGCTTACTCGCTAAGCGACTTGTCGCTAATATTTTGTGTCAGTATGGCCACTTTAATTTGTTGTAATGTGTCTGAAATATATTTCTGTCGCTTGGTCATCCACGATTTTTCACTCACGACAAATCGCTCGACAGCCTGGCCAAATACTCTGAGACTTTGAGCGGCACATCATTTAATGCGGGTGATGTCGCATCAAACTTAGGCACTTGGGCACTTTTTTACGGCGAAAGCGCCAAAGTTTACACAATGCCATACCACTGCAAGCAGCGCGGTATAATAGTCAAATTACTTTACTTACTTTATTACTTTTTCAAGCCTATACCTCGTTGCCGCTGCTGTGCGAGGCACCTCTTGAACCCCCTGGTAGGGAGGTGTCTGGCGCCACCACACCACCAATAAACATTGTTCTTGACCACCAATCACCATCGCGATCACGTCATGAGACAATCAATATGGTGCAAACTGTTTTTTTTTTCATTTCAGCATGAACTGAATAGTTTTATTTAAATTAACATTTTGTAATAAAATTGTCTCCTATATGTATTTTGTAAATCTCCTATACCTACCTATATTTTTAAACATTCTCCTATATAAAGGTTTTTTAAATTTGGCACCCTACGTCGGAAATACTAACTGATTGAAACTTACAGATGCGAGGTCGTAAATAGATGCTTTCTTTTCATCCGTATCTAGTAAAATAGTGATTTCATTGTCACATTCAGTGGGGGAAGACGAGAAAAATGTTAATTATGCAGATTATACCGTGTGTCCGTAAAGTATGGCATAAATTCATTATATCTTAAACCAAAAAATTTTTAGAAAAAAACCTCGGACACGTCGATTTTCAATTTCCATTGCGCACCTTATCTTTTTTTTTTTTTTGGGTATGACGTCATCGATATATTTTTTTAATGGAACACCCTGTATATTTCTTCATTTTTCGATTCTAAATCAACAGCTGATTCCAAGAATGTGGTACATTAGGGTCTAAAATTGCTAAGTTGTAAGATATGACCATTTCGACTATGAGAGTTTACTAATTTTTAATGTTTTGTTTGAATAAATAATAGTCACTAGAACTAACAGTTAGTTAATAATGAAAACAAATTACAGCAAATGTTCGAACTGTACTCCTTGTTGTAGCTGATAGTACCCTAAATGATGAATAAAGTGTTGCTGAAACTTGTTTATAGTTTTCCGAGAAATGTTGTTTATTTCTATTCTAATTCTCTCTTTTAATTCAACAATGTTTTCCAGTTTGGTTTTATAAACTAACTTTTTTAAATGGCCCCACAGAAAATAATCTAATGGATTACGTCTACCAATCCACCTGTTCAGAAATATTTGGTTGATACCTCGAACGTCTGCTGCATAATAGGGAGGTGAACCATCCTGTTGATACGACGTCATAGTCATCCCGAAGCCAGGTAAGGAACTACTCTTTCCCTCCTCTTACAGGCCCATCAGCCTACTCTCAGCTGTGAGCAAGGTAGCCGAGCGCGTCATCTTGAGAAGAATAGAAGAGGAAACCGAAGAGCTCCAAATCATCCCGGATGAACAGTTCGCGTACAGGACAGGACATAGTACGGAACTCCAAGTGCTCAGGATCACCGAAGAAGTCACCAAAGGTTTCAACCAAAGACAGGCCACGGCGGCACTACTCCTGGACGTTGCGAAGGCTTTCGACAGGGTCTGGCACGATGGTCTACTAGCTAAAATGATGAGTATGGGTTATCCCATTGCACTCGTCAAACTAGTTAGATCATACCTGCACGGGAGACAGATGCGAGTGAAGATCAGGGACTGTGTGTCCACGTATCGACCGATGGAAGCCGGAGTCCCCCAAGGCTCTGTGCTGTCACCCCATCTGTTCGCTGTCTTCACCTCTGATCTCCCAAGGGCCGAAGGCACCGCAATGGCACTCTACGCGGACGACACGGCCGTCACGGCCATATCCTGGAGAGCGGGAACAGCCACCAGAAGACTCCAAGAGGCAGCCTCTCTTCTGGAAGAATGGTGTATCAAGTGGAAAGTCGCAGTCAACGCGGAGAAAAGCCAGACGATTCTCTTCAGGAAAGGACGCAAGGAAACCCCCACAGGACACGTCTCCATGTTCGGCGAGGACATCCAATGGCACGATTCCGTCAAGTACCTTGGCGTAATCATGGATAAAGGCCTGACATGGAGACAGAACACCGAAGCCATCGTGGTAAAGGCCAAGCGGACGAGAGCTCTCATCTACCCGATGGTAGGGAACCAGAGCAGGCTCAGTCTGAGGAACAAGCTTCTGCTAGTCAAAGCACTCATCAGACCACAGCTGACCTACGCCTCCGTAGCATGGGGATACCAAGCGAAGACCTATCTGAAGAAGATCCAAGCCGTGGAAAACGTGGCCATCAGGACAGCGGTGGGCGCACCATGGTACGTTAGAAACGCTGACATCTTCAGGGACCTGGAGTACACACCAGTCACCGAAATCATCCGGGATAGAGCGAAGAAACTGTACACCTTAGCTGAGGAGCACAGGAACCCGCTGATCAGGGAGGCCACCTCCTATGATCCGGCCGACGCACCGAGGCACAAGAGGCCGAAGGTACAGTTACTGGATAACGGGTAAGTATAACTAATCCTTTCCTTACAGATGGACCAAACCCACTGAAAAGACATGACACGACCAACCACCCTCCCACAAACCTTGCGGGCGCCGGTCAGTAAACCGACCAGTGCCCGTTGTCCCCTGGCTCCGTGAAGGACGAAAGTGCTAAGAAAGCACTTAGGCCTTCACCTCCTAGAGCTACACAGTTCATCCTCACCTTGTCCGATGATCCAGATGACAATGTGTCAATTGACATTTTGTGTACTGGCAGTCAATCCCAAGTCACAGAATATCCACACAGTCCCTGACAGACAGATTACTACCCCCGGGGGTGACAAGCTGGCGAAGAAAGAAGACGAAGACAGAAGAGCGCCAGAAGAGGCCCTAGCCAGCAGGGTTCATCAGCCAGGACCCAGGGAGGTTGACCGAAATCTTCGGCACCGCTCACATTTGTGAGTGGGGCCGTTCGTAAAGTAAGTTAACCCGCTCTGCACGAGGCCGGTCCAGGTCTACAGCGATGACTAGGGTAAAAAGGCAATAGTCCTGCCTGGCCCTAGCATCTGAGACCGTCATCATGCCAAATGGATATTGGCGACAGGCTTCCGTCAACATTTCCAAGATTAATTCTACTGGGGAATAAATTTAATAACGTTGGGATGAGATATGCCTTTTGTGGATACTGTTTGTGCGGCTCCCACACCCATCGAGGGTTTCCCTTGCTCAGTATCTACAATTCTGAGGATTCACTTCACTATTTAATTTGAAAGTGCACTCATAGAAGAAATTTATATTTTATATCAGAAGATAACCATTGCACATATTCATCATTGTTTCATAAAATTGTATCCTCCGATCTGGATCATCATTACTTAGTTCCTACACAAGCTGAACCTTCTAGGGATGCCATTTTTCTAATTTTAATGCTGTATGTACTGACGTTTTAGTAACATCATTTAGGATTTTTTATCCTCGTCAACACCTGGGCGACCTGTTTTGGGTAAATCTGCCACCGTGTCAGTCGCTCTAATTTTTTTTTTTCAATTTTACTCACAATTGATTCAGTTATGGGTCGTTCTGGATATTTAGTATTCAATAAATTATATACTTCTTGAGTTCCCATCCTATCGCTATGCCCAATCATCGTAAGAATTTTATTTTTCTGTTTTAGATACACTCATGTTATAAATTAAAATAAATCGACAACAATTATTGAGAAAGCACTACTGGGGTAAAGTATTAAGTGACCCACTGTCAAAGACGATAATGATAAAACAAAAAAGAACACAAAAATTATCCTACTTCAAAAATTAATAAAAACATGTTTATCATTACCTGTTTTTTTTTAAAAGCTGTATCTTCCAACTTATAAATTTTAGTCCCTAAGTGTGATACATATTTGGAATCAGCCGTTGAAGCAGAATCCAAAAATGGAGAAATATACAGTGTTTTTCTAAATATTTTTGGTTTAAGAAATAAAGAATTTATTCAATACTTTACGGACACACTGTATATACAGATACATCGATTTGCCACTGTCGATCCCCCTCCGCTGCTAATGGTCAAACGTATTGAGCATACCAATGGCCGTGTGCGCACTTTCATGGTTTTATCTGTAGAATAATTGCAGGTGTTTAGTCAAACAAAAACACTTGTTATTGGTAATTTATTTTTCATTACAAAATTATATAAAGAAAATTTTTCAGTTATTATTTCTTAAGAGTCTTTAAACATTTCATAAAATGTTATATACGATGTAAATCATTCTTATCTCAAGTTCATCGTTATTTAAATATGTCGGATAACTGTGCAAATCATCAGAATCAAACATCGTAGTAAACTAGTGTCACAGGCGCCTGAAGATGAGAATACACGGCACTAGACAGAGGTCACATCGTAGTGGGCCAAGGTGGATTCTCTAGAATGATTTCAATGTTTATATAATCATTTTACGTTTTATTAAATTTAGTAATATATTTATTTTTAAGAATGATTATTAATTAATGGAATTCACTAGAAAACTTAATTACCACATATTCTTAAAAAGAAATTTACCATCATTATTATAATATAGTGCGACAAGTGTATGGACTGGCCCTTGTGAAATCCAAAGTAAACGGCTAAAAAAAATTTTTTTTTCATGGTAAGAAGTAGGTACATTTGTGCATATTATGACGTTATTTTGAAATTTGTACCACTTGTATCTTAAAAGATATGGGGTCAAGGTCATTATTAGGGCTGTCAAAAATGTTCCGTGGGGCAGTGGCGTACGCGAAATTAACTAATACGAGAAACAATAAACTGTTACAATTTATAACAATGTATGTAAAACTTACCCTCTTAACTAGCTTGATGAACTAGCTTCCTTATCACAAACTGGAGAAGACGTGTAGCCATTTTGCAGCATCAGGTATGTTTCTATGGTTGTCTCCATGAGTGATGTTCGCTTTGGTGAAAATGTATTCTTATATTTTGAAAACCACCATTTGACATCCACCGATGTAATAGACGCATACATAAAATAGTTTTTGAACGCACTTAACGGATCTGGGGCTGCACCATCACATATTTGTCTTAATTTGGTAAAACCGGTGTCTTTATTTAACACACTTGCGAACTTTTCTTTAACGCGCTCATTTGTTGCGTCACCTATAACGTGTAGCAGTAGATTTACTTCGTTCACTATTTGCAGTGACTTCGCTAACGACAACGCACTGTTTTCTAATTTTTTTTTGCTTTCATGTAATGGTTTATAGTTCTCCGCAATATTTTTTAAAGCTGTTTCAGCGGAAATATCTTCGAATTTTGTCTGGCTTTCCTTCATAGCTGCAGCCTCATCTGGATTGAATTGTAGTATCACAGCTTTTATTTGTTGGAAATATTCAGCATAATAAAAAGCTGCCTGCAACTATGTTCCCCAACGTGTAAGAATCGGCTGTGGTGGTTCAGGAATACCGGGACACTTGCTATGAAATGCATGGAGACGTTTAGGAGATTTAAGAAACACTTTTTTTGTACTTGCTATTAATGCATCCACCTCTGGAATACCTTTTCGAATAGCTACAAGATGTAAAACATGCACTTTACACGTAACATGTATAAACGTACAACCTTGTTCTTGCAAAGAACGGCATACCGAACGCATTGTCACGGCGCCATCAGTCACAAACATCAACACTTGACTTTTTGACAGTTCAAATTTTTCTAACGTCTCCAGCACCACCCTAGTAATTGTTTCGCTAGTACACTGACTTAGTCTTTTGCTAGCTAGTAACAGTGGAACTCTCGGTTTAAGTGGGTCCAGTACTCGTACTATAACATTTAAAATATATATTTTTTTTACAATCTGTTGTCTCATCAACAGATAACCACAGCCGTGGATTTTTTAATTCGCATTTCATCTTATTTACCATGTCTATGTGTACAGTTGGTAGATTGTTACATAACGTTGTGTGACTTGGTAATTTCACCTGGGCATTGTATTTATTCCAGAACTCTCGAAATGGTTGTTTATTGAGTATGTGCACATGCAATCAGTATTAGTAGTAAATCAAACATAAACTGTGTTGTCGAAGGCACGCCATTTTTTTTATTTTTATGATGTACACTATTTACGTGAAGTCCACAATCACGCTTATTCCAGCACATCAAATTTTTCTCGCACACTTTACAAATTATTTTAGCACCATCACAGAATAAATCCGGGAATTTGCTTGAATTTATTCACTTTGTCAGCAAATGGCCGTTTTCTACCCCTGTATACGTCTCCATGCTTTATTATTAAATTAATATCAACAATATAGTAGAACAAATAAAATAAAAACACAAAAACAACATGCAATACGCCCAAGTGACTTAACGTGTACACAACTCGAAAGCTAATAATATACTGGACTGGAGAAAGAGTTTCGCGATCAAGGTGAATGCCGGCGACAGTAAGTACACCTGTACTCTACGACCATGATACACAGAAACGATTTGCAGCTTTAGTTATTATAGTTTAATGGCAATTAAATTAAATAAATAATTATTAAACACCACAGGTAATACAACCCTCTGTATCCCTGAAGGTGCTTCAAGGTACCTTGTACGGGAGAGGGCTACATAGATAATAAACACACATCAATGTCTGAGTATGCTAGCATTAATTTCTAGTTTAGAAAAAATCCAGCTCCTCGACCGGCAAACGAACCCCGGACTCTAAGGCGAGAGGCAAGTGTAGTTTTTAATATTTTTTGAAAGGTGGCGTTTTTCTGATTCAAAAAATGTATTATGTGTGTGGTTGCATAAAAAATTTTGAAAAACTAATTATTGCAAATATTAACCTTGAACCAAAAAATGTAATTCAAATACAAACTATAGCTCGTTTCTATCTTTAGCTTTGCCCACAACATAACAAAATTGTTATGGGAGGAAAATAAATAAAAACATAATTTTTTTTAAATGTTAACCTTACAAAAAATGAGATTATTTACTGACGAGGTTTTTAAATATTTTTTTATTTTTATTTATTTTGATTTTATAATAATTTTATTTTTCTGTGGGTAGAGTTTGCGAAGAGCCACAGTTTTCATTTGAGTTAAATTTTTTTGAGTCAAAGATTTGCAATAATTATTTTCTCAATTTTTTTTTATGCAACCCCGACACTTACGACACGTTTTTGCAACCAGAGCAAAATATACTCCATTTCAAAAATTACCAAAAGCTATCCCTATTGCAATTTAAAATTAATGAGCTTAACCCCATATCTTTTGAGATAATTGTGATGCAAATTTCAAAATCTTGTAGTAATATGCACACATGTACTTACCTAATCTACACCATATGTAATTTTTTTTTAGCCGTGTCTTTTGGATTTCACAAAAGCCGGTCCATACACTTGCCGCACACTATACTTTAAACATCCTTAAAGTTGTCATTGACTTGGAAACAAATGTGTGTCTACTAGCTTAAAATTATGATGAATATTAAATTTGAACACCTTATAAAAATGCAAATTACTAATAGGCGCCTTAGTCATTATTTATTGAAACATATTAAAATTCCATTGGCTTTCTAGGAATACAGTTAAAAGTCCAAGATGAAGTAAATAAACATAAAAAAAACTAACATTTAGATATTAAGGATTCTTATTATTCTTTATTCATTAAGAAACAATATTAGCGTAAATAAGGACAACAAATAATAGAAGGAAGTTATGATTATGAAATATCCTGCTGACATGCAGAGAAATAATTGAAAATACTCGTATTTGAGATAATTAGCTTACGTAGTTGAAGGATTTGGAATAGTGTATTTCTTGGTTAAAAGGAAACGTAAACATTGTACATTTTGTAATGTACAGAATAACTAACTACAGAGTGTTTATGTTTCAACAATTTTTTTTTATACTCATTCATGAGTTTATTAATTGCCCTTCTCTATTAAAAGGAAATGAAAATATTACAATTCATCATCCCTTTCTTATCGGTAAGTACAATTTACAGAATTTTCTATATATGTTTTTTATATTGTGACCTTTAAATGTTTGTACACACATGCGACTAGTGAGAGGTCCTCGATGGAGGTAGGATAGTTCCTGTTAGTAACATTATTATGAGTTTTGGCTTAAAATTCTGCCCAGACCCTATTGATCTGACCCTCGGATTCAAAATAGCAAGCAAAATGGCAGTGCGTGCGATTAAAAATAAAAATCGCTGATATTGGGCTAAAGGTTGTGAATAATAAAATTTGACAAAAACATCAACAGAGGGATCCATGTGGAACCTTAGATATAAAAGGGGGGAATAGTGGGCCAAAAAAGATGCAACATTGCAAAATCTGTAATATGTTCGGTGTATATTATGTTATTTTACTTCCTCACCCCTCAAAGTGAGGAAGTTATGTATTCGTGAAAAAAATTTTGAATTTTTTTTTTTGCATTTCTGGACAAATCTCGACGAATTATGACGATACACAATTTTTTTTTATAATTCTCTGTAATTTGTAATTCCGTTTTTTCTTTTGCAGGTATGTAATTGTTGAAGTACAGTGGCTGTAAAGATGTCCAAAAAACGTAAAGTTAAGTTTGTGGATCTGAAAGATGCAGTGGCGAATCCAGAGGGGGGCACAGGAGCACGTGGCCCCCTGTTGTTTATTTGACAAAAAAAAGATCAGTTTTAAAAGTTACATTTATTTAATTTCAATTTGCGCATATGTATATGATTTTAGTAACACGAACATTTTTTGGAGATAGCGCTGTAATCATCGAGTTTAATGTATGGAGAAATAATCTATGTATACATATATATATATATATATATATATATATATATATATATATATATATATACAGAGCAAGAGTTTAAACGCGGGTTTATTTACATTACAGTAAAAAATAAATGAAATTAACGGGTAACGCCCGCAAAAAGAAAAAAATTGCACGGTGGATAATGCAAAAATTGCAAATGGCAGAAAGATGCAAACCGTGGACACGTGTTTCTGACTAATTGGTCTTCATCAGCACGGTGTAGCTGAGTTAAAACGATGGATAAAACTCAGAAAAGACACAAAAGGAAAACCACTGACAGGGAGCCAGTCGCACCTTTGTGGCTTCCACTTGGATGACTCCGGTATGGGAGCATCGTCCAAGCATCGCACACGCGGGCAACTATAGCAACCTGCGTGGGATTTCGGACCCAGGAAAATGAATACGTACAGAGCAAGAGTTTAAACGCGGGTTTATTTACATTACAGTAAAAAATAAATGAAATTAACGGGTAACGCCCGCAAAAAAGAAAAAAATTGCACGGTGGATAATGCAAAAATTGCAAATGGCAGAAAGATGCATATATATATATATATATATATATATATATATATATATATATATATATATATATATATATATATATATATATATATATATATATATATATATATATATATATATATATATATATATATATATATATATATATATTGCAATCTGCGAACAAGGATAATTGGTTCCTTTGTAGATTCATTTCCAATGTTTATTTATTACAGTGCATTTACTGTAAAAAATTTAAATACACATGAAGTTTTATATTTATATGCAACCTGTATTTGAATAAATAAACATTATTATTATTATTTTTATTTTTTCGGTTGCCCGACGCTGGACAGTCCTCCCGTGGCCTCCGACGCCTCACGGGAGACGCGCCAGCACATTAACCTCAGCCACTCCCCACATCCCGCAGGGTTAGTGACTGTAGGTTCCGGAATCGTGTGCCCTAAGTAGACGGAGAGAACCAAGAATGACCGCCTTCTGCATTTGGCCAGCCAGCCACTCAGCTGATCTTTGGCAGGCCGGTATGGTCTTCAGTTCCGAGAGCAGCGTAGGCTTTATCCCTCCGAGTACACCGATTATAAGGACGACCATTTTCACCGAGTAGCCTGGGTACAGCACTTGGAGCTCGTACCGGAGATCGCGATATTTGGTCCGTTTCTCCTCCTCCTTCAAGGTGATGTTTTTCTCCGCAGGTGCCGAGAACTCGATAACATACATCACCTTGAGTTGATGATCGAGGAGGACTATGTCAGGCTTGTTGGCTTGGATTAGCCTGACAGTCGGGAACATGTAGTTCCAGTAAATCCGGCATTTCTCGTTCTCGACAACGGACTCAATATCTCCGGGGACGTAAGGCAGCACTGGTGTCTGGTCTACCCCGTACGAGTGCCTTAGATGGTAGTATAGCACTCGTAAAGCCGCATTATGTCGGTGGATGTAGGCCAAAATCGCATATATGGGGCATGCAGAAAGTAGGTGCATGAGCGATTCCGGTGCCTGATGGCAGGTCCTGCAGTTGATATCAGGAACCTCTACACGCCACACGCGGCTACGGTAGATCAAGGTGTTGATAACACCATCCTGGCAGGCCATAATGAATCCCTCGGTCTCCGACTTAAGCCCGGCCGACCTTAGAAAGGCGAAGGTCGGCGTTATTATTATATTATTATATTTTTATTATTATATTTTTATTATTATATTATTATTATTATTATTAACAAAATAATAGATCGTTGATTAGAGGAAGAGCTGTCCTCTTCCTCGATTTCGAGAGACTTTAGGTTTTTCCTGTAATCTCTCGGGTAAGCTACCGGTTGGGAACGTATTATTTTTTAATTAAAGTGATGTCTATAAAATTAACTACGCCTGGAAAATAAAGAAACATAATAAAATATCATTTATAACCAGAATTTAATAGCTAAAACGCAAAACTTGATAGAGTTACTACCGGTAACAACCGTAATCGATTGTCATTCCAATTCGAAAGGGGATATTGCGTAGACAAAATGCTGACCTATCAGCAATGCTAGTTTCATACCCATGGTTAAAACACTGTAATCTGAAATGTAAAAGAATTGCAGTTTATTTCTTTAACAAATGATATCTCTGAAAATAGCAAAGCTTCAAAAAAAAATTCAAAGCGCGTTTTCCAAAGTAGCTTATAAATCGTAATTAATATGTTAAAAAATATTCAATTGTTTTTTTTAGAAATTTTGGAGAACGATGAAATATAGCAAAAACGTAAATATCTGATTAATCACCCTGAACTCTGAGGATAAAAGAAACAACCAAAATAAAGAATCGAGTCTTGGTAATTTAAAAATCTATATACCATGGTCGATGGTAAATGCATTTTATGAATGATGTCAAAAAACGCAGTATGATGAACCATCTCGTTCCAAAAAATATATAAATTCAAATATGATCAATAATATTATTGCCTTCCATATTTTTTCTTCTTCCTAAATATGCATTATTTTATTAAAAAATTTTAAAATCGAAGAAATTAAAATATCAGTTGTACAATATTTATTTATTTCAGATACACCATCCAATAATATTTGCGTACCAATGGGAATACAGAATAATTACAAAAAAAAGAAGTAGTATTAAAAAAAATGATAATTGGCTAATTGAAAATTAACAAATATTACAATGCATTTGCAACAGTACTTGCATTACTTTTTACAAATAACTTTGAGTTAATATTAGAAATAAAAATATCTAAATTATCTTGAACACATTGATAATTATTAATTGCAATAAAATGACCATGAAAATTTTAGTAAATTGGTCCTTGGGGTTGGTAAATAAAAACTGACAGTGTGCGATTGAAGAAATATTAAAATCAACATTGACGTAGTTTTCCACTAAACACCAAAAGACCATATACTGCACTCAACGCGCTTTTAGCCAACTAAGTTGGCATCATCTGGAGATGATTAAAACTCAGTTTTAATCATCTCCAGATGATGCCAACTTGATTTTAGCGTATAATCATCTTTAATACGGTTATATAATATAACATAAACATTTCACGATATAAACAAAAACAATAACAATCATGCAAATATTTTAATACTTTTCCATATTTATGACATTTTAAATGTGCTAGTATTTGTATGTTATAAATATATTTTAGTCGTACAAATCGGTTTTAACCAACTATAACCCGGTACCTAGTATAATTATTGCTGATAGTCGAATCGCTCTCACATATATTCCCAGTCGACAACGCCCAAACTGAACCATTCATTGTTTACGTCAGCTACTTAGTAATTATTACATACTAAATACAAAATGTACATAGCATGAGAATTTCAATTTTTAACATGTTATTAATAGGAACTAATAGTAATTCATTTTCGGTCAACACCAAAGCATTTGTTTGCGTGCAGCTGCCGTAAAGTCTGCAAAATATTGAAGGTCAAATTGTATGGGAATTTGACAATATTTGTTTCATAAAAATTAACCCTAATTATGATTTTATTATTCTACATCAAACTCGTAAATATAATTAACGGAAAGGCATATCCAGGATCGGCTTAAATATTATTTTTAAAGAATGGAATGTGTTCGATGTCACATTAATATGTAGTATTGAAAAAAAAATGAAACTCGATACATTTTCTATTGTCATTTGTGTCGAAGAAAAACTTCGAACATGTCAATGGGTAAACTATGTTAATTAACAGGGTTTCACCGCCACACCAAGTTATTCAGTTCTTCGAAGCAAAGAACGTACACTTTTCATAGATTAAACTTTTTATAGTTTAAACGAAAGCCTGCAGTGGCCAAGGCCTTTAGGACATTCTTTAAATTTTGAAATCCCTCTTATATAGTCTTTGAAGAAACGAGTACATCATCGATATAAACGTGAGCTTGCTTTCCCTCCAAGGGAAATTACTATAGAAGCAATGGATAGAACGGAGCTTTTGGATGCCGTAATCGCTCAGTCAGGAAGTTACTGTAGAGCTTATTAAAGTTGAAGCTGTATACGCTGGGCACCCGGAGTTTCACGATAGGAAAATGAAATACATAGGGCATTGCTCTTTAAAGAATTCATCCCAAGTTCGATACATTGGTCTCCAGTCACAATAATAACGACAGGCCTTTCAATGTATCTCCAGCTTTCGTTATCATCAGCACTTCGCCCACACTAAATTCATCTTTGAGTTTGGTGGCCACGTCAAGCCACTCTTCTATTTCGTAGCTTCTGGTATCTGAATTAACGTCTTTCAAGCGGAATGATGTTGACGTTGACGTTGACGCTTGCGTTATCTACTACGGATGAAGCTGTACTACGAGGCGTTACTTCGGTTGCCTTGTTGGATTGGCAAAATGACAATGCTAACTGATCTCGTTGCATCGCCATTAAGGATAGTAACATTTCCGGCCGTTGCACTTTTATTTGGGCTGGACCAAACAATATCTCATGTTCGCCCTCCTCTTTTATAATTTCTGTAGAAAGGTCGTTAGATTGAGTTTACTGTTCTGCCACCATCTTGTCGCCACTAAGCACAAGCGGATAATTGTTCGCTATTGTCACTTTCTCTTTTTTTGTTTTTATTCAACCGGTAGTGATATCATCCTGCTTTTGATGTTATCTAACAGAGTAAACTACCCTAATTGAAATACTTACATCCCAGCAAAGAACTGTTTAATTTATCCGTCATGAAAACAATGTTATTCTATCTATTGTATATTCAGGCACTGCCTCTTTTCCGTCCCTCATTGCTTGTGCAGATGCCCAGATGTTGATGACATTGATAACTAGGGCAATATTGCCCATGATCGAGTGATAAGCCGAATAGTGGACACTAAATCTAAATTGCGTGTTAACACATATATTTGTCAGCAATTTTTTTCGGACAGATTTGGTAAAGCTGTGACTTTACCAGCATTATTATTAAATAGCATATTTTGGGGTTAGGAAATAAAATAATAAGAAATATTTAGATTAATATTATCTTAATATAGTAACAGAAGCACAATAAATATCAAATTGTTAACAATGTCTTTATTGACCATTTGCCAATAATATGCAACGAAATTAACAGTTGCAGATATATTAGCTTGTTGAAATCATTCAATATTTCTAACTTGTTCACATTTAACAGTTCAATATTATAAATAACTTGCCTCATTTAAAAAAGTTATATACCCAAAACGTAATCTTGTACTGTTTATGTCTACCTATTGCAAGATGCTACACATGCGTTTCTCACATTCAGTAGGGATTTTTTCGAAACATTTTAGACTTCCTTTAAAAGTTTTAAAACAAGATGGACGGTGGGCACTCGTTTCGGACTTGTTGGTCTTCATCGACACAGTATAGCTAAGGTGAAAAAATGGATACAACTTAGAAAAAAGACACAAACTGAAACCACTGACAGGAAGCCAATCGTACATTTGTGGCTTCAATCGGAAAACCCGAGGGTAACAAGCGACCTCGTCAAAAATGAGTTTGAAAATTCTATTTGTTTACTAAGAATTGTACTGATTGAATACTGAATGCCTTTGATAAGCCTATAAATATAACACCAATCTGGATTTGCTTGGACTTTAAAGAAAACTGTGAGATGCAAAATAAATTTGTAGTGTTTAGTTGGCCAGCTTTTAAGTTTTTTAAATATATAAATGCAGCGTAACTATCTGATTATGTTATCTCGGATTGACATACCTATAAAAATTGTTCTTGAGTCATATTTTCTTTTAAAAACCTTAATAAATATGATGTGAGATTATGTTGAACAAAAAAATTAATTTGTTTTCTCATTAATAGAAAATGTTCTAAGCACTTGGATCAGTTAAAATATAAAATAAACTATTATGAATATCAAACATATTTTTTAATTCTTTGTTTTTAAAGTTTTTATTGTTTGTAATAATACAAATATCCTGTTTCTACAAATATGCTGTTTCATTTCCATTCTAAAATATGGAATATAGTAAAAAAAATTAATATCATTCTTGTACGCTTTATTTGATTTTACAAATTTACTTTAAAATTATAAATATCTCTACAAATAGAATTAGAAATTACCCAAAAAACCCATTACTAGGTGATTAGTTGATTAGATAAGTAATGTGACACATTAAATTCTGTATTTACATTTAAATCTTTTTACTGCATATATTAATATGGGGAATAGTTAATATATTAATTAATATTAATTTATTTCCCAAATTATACAAAAGAATGCTGTTAATTGGTATTACAGTAAAATTTGTGAAATTCAGTATATTTTTTATTATTTAATTTCACTAAGAATAAAGAAATATTCCAGTACAGGGAATCATTTTTTTGTGTAGTTTTCGTCTGATCAGGTAATCACGAAGAATTTCACTCATCTACTATAACTCATCGACGACTTCCTGCCCGGATATAAACACGGATTATCTGGGTAGGAGGACGTCGTACATCACAGGCCCGGCGCCGGCGGGAGAATAAATGAACTAGGGGGCCCAACTGAGACAAATTCGCAGTAGGAGAAAACAAATTTGGTATTTTTCAAGGTCAAACGCTCTATATGTATATATATTTATGTTGGCGACTGATATTTTATACTGGTAATATTGGATGTTTACTCCAATTATTTCTAAATTGGAAATAATGGGAATTTTTTTGGCAACAAACTTATTTTTGACACTTGCTCTTTCTCTGTTTAATCTATTTTTATAAAAACATTGATATCCTTTGATCGGTAGATTGTAATTAGTTTCCGGGACACATATTAACTCTGGGGAGTACTTAGATATGATATATTTAAGTTTTTCAATATGGGCCGTTGATGTTCCATTGTAAGATGAATTTTAAGATAAATTTATTTGTGATGAAATTTAACTGTCTGAATAGGAATCATTATTGAATGGTGTATCTACAAGATTATGTTGTTTACTGATCTTTTCTGGAAACGAGTACGTCGTAATTTGATGCTTCTGTGTTGAAAGTGTGGATAAATACTCTGTATCATTTTGAGAAGAACTGGTACATCATTAGTGTATGTGAGAGGGTCTGAGGATACAAAGGCGTCTTCTAAAAAGCTCGTTGGGTGGGACATTGCCTGGCTATATGGCCAGATCCTTTAAAGATGAAACATATTACTGAGTCGAAGGATATGAATATTCTATATGATACTCCTTCATGTGGAATAACTATGGAAAATGGCAGTTCTACATCATTATTCGGTGCGATAAATATTTGTCGATGAAAACTTAAGACGTGAACGTATTCATCACCTGAAATTCCGGCTCGAAGGAATGACATAGGAGAAACTGCTGCGTATCCTAATTTTACAATCTCGTTTTCTAATACGTCATGTGGGATTGAGGGTGTTATAAGACGTCGTAATCCAGTTTCAACTCCATTTATTTTGATCAAGGTTTGTTGTGTGAAAGTGTCTACAAGCTCGACTGTTGTTAGGTATTATATAAATACATATTCAATTATTTGATGTTCTTGACGCGAATAATTAATATTGAGTATGATAACTTGCTCCTTTTTAGGAAATAAGGATGTTTTAGCCACTTGTGAGTATTGACGAGTATTATTGTTTTTTTTTTTTTATTTATTTCTGATGCGCCCTTGTAGTCAGAAGCCATTGTGTCTTAGTATAAAATAGAATTTATAAAAATATAAATTCTTTTATTTAGTTGTCAACTAAAAAAAGAGAGGTAAAAAACTGAACACTATTATTGTGCGGTGAGATAAAGCAAGGTATATTACTAAGAAAAGTAAAAGATAATCCTGTATATAATATATCTTCTCGATCAATAGCACCATGCCGACATCAGAAATTTGGAATAAAATCGGAAAAAAACAGGTTCAAATTCGATATTTTCAGTTACTTGTCTAGTACAAGATAATATAGTAATAACTTCCGACATGGACAATGCTGAATCATTTTTAGACCATTACGCAAACTTATCAAGCGATGATAAATATAATAGAACTTTCTTATAGTATAAAATCACTACAGAAACTCATCACACCATATATCATACAGCCAATGAAAATCATCTCTGTTCACATAGTCGGTACTCTTATCAATTCACACTAGACTCTACGACTATCGTACTTTGTAACAGGAATATTGACGTAGTATTCAGAATCCTCACGACCATCAGCAAATGATATCCACAGTTGAATCCTCCCATCATCATACAGTAACGAATAATACTACTGCCTGGTCGGGGAAAGAAGACCTGCGGAAAGATTGAGATTTCTAGATTCCATTCACGATTAAGTGTAAATGATATAAATGAATTAGTGCATGGCAAATTTTTGTGATCGTTTGCATCCGCACATACTTATTGGAAGCGATACTATATTCCTAGTATATGGTTTCGCAGATAACGGCGACTTATAGACAATACTCTCTCTTGCCGAGCGGGCCTTCTTTCGCCGACTGGACAGTACCTGTAATACCATCGAAAATATTGTCTAAGAAAAATTTTACACTAAATCATTAACATGTATTAAAGATAGTGTTGGGTCCAGAATAGATCCTTGTGGAACCGCTTTATACTAAAGTAAACTCATAATGAACTTTTTTATTATGTTACAGTTTCTCAATTATTTCGACACACATTTGTCTTTCGACCAAATAGGTCACGACTTTCTCCCGTAAACAATAATAATTATTATCGGCATTACACAGTGTCCGTCAAGAAGTTTGAACATTAGATACTTCTTAACTATTGTTTTGTAAAAAAATATTTTCTAAAATTTCTTTAAATAAAAATTTAAATTGTAGCCACTTTTATCAGTTAATGCTTCTTTATAGTATTTTTAATTATTTTTTACATTTATTATTTTTTGTGGTACATTAAACAAATGAATTTTGGTTCCAAGTTTCAAGAAGTAAATCGAGTAAATTTTAAATTATTCTCAACTATGGGTCACTTTATAAGAAAAAAAGGTTTTTTTTACTAGACACTGCAGGTGATATTTAATAATAATAAGTAAAAACAATAAAGTAATCGAATTAAGACCTCCTGTATGTACTCCAATGGGGAATCGACCGGGAACTCCTGGTGTTTTAATCATTTTTGTTCTTAGTTCTTACCATTTATAAAATAGTATCGAAAATATGCCTATAACGTGAACATTATTTTTAAAATATATTTATTGCATTTTAAACAAATTTAGTTATTAACAATGACGATAACAGCATGTTAACCGGTTGTCACTAAAAATGCACGAGAACTCTACTAATGCATTACTTTGGTATTAAATTCGTTTAAGACATTATTTTTACAGTTTTTTATTAATAATATTTTAGTATCGTCTTAGTGTATATTTATTTTATTATCAATATGACTTTCAGTTTATATTCTAGCCGCTTTACGAACCTACTTTCTCAAACGAAAAATATAGATTTTTGGACTTTTTTTCTTTCCATATTTCAATCCAGAAATAACAATTTTGATAACGCATGTAATAAGTTGAAAATATTTGCAAGGAGCAGAACCGAGTTTTATTTATTCAATTTTAAACTTGATTTATTAAAATATACTCTTTTTATTTAAAAACAGAACATTTCGATGAATTAGAAAATAAGTTAATAACGTTATAATTTAAAATTATTGTTCCTTTAAAAACTAATGATTTAAATCTAAATAATCAAGCTAAATAAATGAAATAATTATTGTTATGAATGTACTAATTTAATAATATTTTATTAAAACAAATATACTTAATAAATACGCACAATAAACAAATGTTTTCAATTAATTTGTTGATTTTATTTAAAGTAATCTTTTTTCTCTGTGTAATAAATACCAAGAACAAACTCGACCACACAGACTAGATTCATCTTAGGTAAATATCCTCATATTTTAGACAAACACAACTATTCTATTTGACTATGAAAGTACCAGATAAAAAATCTAATTATAAATATAGGTACCTAATATACAGTGTGTTGATAATGTAAGGAACAAATTCAATAAAACTTTCCAGGAAGGTTTTCCCAAACAATTCTCGGAAAGGTCAATTTTGTTTTTCAAAAAGGCATTTTTTCTGACAAATGGCAATCTTTGAATGTGTTTTGGGTATAACGGAATTTTTTTAAATGACGACCTATATATTTTTTTGGATTCGTATTGTGGACGTGTTTTTGCATACGTTGGTAAAAAAAAAAGTGGCACGTTGAGGAAGAAAGTTTTCGAGATATTTGACTTCAAAATATCGATTTATTGTAAGTTTTTAAGTCTATTTTAAGTTTATTTTCAGTGTAATAATTATTACCTAATAAATTTAATATTTTAATAGATTATTTCGCAATTTTTTACTTTCATGACAATTTTGTTTTAGTTTAGAATGAATCAAAAATTTAATTTTTCGAATCGAAACGTTTATTTCCATTTTTTTTTAAAGTTGGGAAGTCGCTGTCATTTTCATAACTGATAACTCATATTTTTTGGACGGATTTGATTACACATTTAAATTCTAGATACGGCGATATGCGCCAATATCCAATTGGCATGAAGACGGTCTCGGATGCTAGGGCCAGGCAGGACTATTGCCTTTTTACCCTAGTCATCGCTGTAGACCTGGACCGGCCTCGTGCAGGGCGGGTTAACTTACTTTACGAACGGCCCCATTCACAAATGTGAGCGGTGCCGAAGATTTCGGTCAACCTCCCTGGGTCCTGGCTGATGAACCCTGCTGGCTAGGGCCTCTTCTGGCGCTCTTCTGTCTTCGTCTTCTTTCTTCGCCAGCTTGTCACCCCCGGGGGTAGTCATCTGTCTGTCAGGGACTGTGTGGATATTCTGTGACTTGGGATTGACTGCCAGTACACAAAGTGTCAATTGACACATTGCCATCTGGATCATCGGACAAGGTGAGGATGAACTGTGTAGCTCTAGGAGGTGAAGGCTTAAGTGCTTTCTTAGCACTTTCGTCCTTCACGGAGCCAGGGGGACAACGGGCACTGGTCGGTTTACTGACCGGCGCCCGCAAGGTTTGTGGGAGGGTGGTTGGTCGTGTCATGTCTTTTCAGTGGGTTTGGTCCATCTGTAAGGAAAGGATTAGTTATACTTACCCGTTATCCAGTAACTGTACCTTCGGCCTCTTGTGCCTCGGTGCGTCGGCCGGATCATAGAAGGTGGCCTCCCTGATCAGCGGGTTCCTGTGCTCCTCAGCTAAGGTGTACAGTTTCTTCGCTCTATCCCGGATGATTTCGGTGACTGGTGTGTACTCCAGGTCCCCGAAGATGTCAGCGTTTCTAACGTACCATGGCGCGCCCACCGCTGTCCTGATGGCCACGTTTTCCACGGCTTGGATCTTCTTCAGATAGGTCTTCGCTTGGTATCCCCATGCTACGGAGGCGTAGGTCAGCTGTGGTCTGATGAGTGCTTTGACTAGCAGAAGCTTGTTTCTCAGACTGAGCCTGCTCTGGTTCCCTACCATCGGGTAGATGAGAGCTCTCGTCCGCTTGGCCTACATCTAAGCTTATTTTTTCAATTTTTAAAACGACTGAAATTTTGAAGTCAAATATCTCGAAAACTTTCCGGCTCAATATGCCACTTTCTTCATATCAACGCATGCAGGAAACCTCCTCTATACGAATCCATAAAAAATATATGGGTTGCCATTTAAAAAAATGTTGATAACGTCATAGCTCGAAAACAAAATGAATTAAAAAAAATGCTATTTATCAGAAAAGATATCTTTTTTAAAAAACAAAATTGACCTGTCCAGGGATTTTTACGAAAATTTTCCTGGAAAGTTTTATTGAATTTGTTCTATACATTATCACCACATTGTATAAGGAAAACAATACACCTATTTTGCTATTTTAGATAAACAAACAACGTAAAATGTGTCCGTTAATGGAGTGTAGAAATGATAGAGGTATAAACGCCAAAAAATGTTTCAGTTCAACTTATACAGGGTGGGGTAATAGTGCGTCTGACTTCGATAAGTTAAGTTCTATGATAGCTAGCAACTTGATTTAAAAACATAAATAAACTAGACAAAAAGTCTGTTGGGCTCCGCCAAACCCGCGGATATCAATGTGGACCACCTAGCGACCGGAGGCATAAGGTCACCCATCTATTTTATATGGATGACCATAAACTTTATGCCTCCGGAGAGCGCGAACTACAAAACGCTCTTAGGGTAGTCGAAGAATACATGTGGGCAATTGGTATGGAGTTTGGGTTGGACAAATATGCAGTCCACCTCAAGCGAGGAAGATGCGGGGAATTTTCTGAAGATGCGCAACTCGCAGACGGAAGCATCCTAAAACATCTGGATGCCGGAAGAGACATTATATATATATATATATATATATATATATATATATATATATATATATATATATATATATATATATATATATATATATATATATATATATATATATATATATATATATATATATATATTGAGACAAATTAGACGACTGTCTAAGAAGAACAAAAATTATAAATTAACTTCGGGGTGCAGTCAACGGGTTGACTGCATCCCCGAAGTTAATTTATAATTTTTGTTCTATATATATATATATATATATATATATATATATATATATATATATATATATATATATATATATATATATATATATATATATATATATATATATATATATATATATATATATATATATATATATATATATATATATATATATATATGTGGGTGTGCAACAAAGGCACATCCAGGATGTAAATAAAAGCAAATAAGGGAATCTCCCCGCGGCAAGTACAGACACCGTCTCCGAAAGATTTGGTCTTCCAAACTTTCGGGGAAGAACAAGGTGTCTGCGAATAACATGCTTGCCGTTCTGCTCTACTCCTTTGCGGGAGTGAAATGGACAGTAAAAGAGCTGCACCAATTAAAATATTCACAGAAGTATTCATCCTAGATTGTCCGTACCTCGTGTGTACCTTCCACGTTAACGGGGGGAGAGGGGGACTTTTGAGCCTGGAGTGTACGCACGGCAGAGTAGTACTGAGTATGGCATGTAACATCCTCAGGAGCTCAGATCCCCTCTCGCGGTTTGTAAAACATCACGAAACTGTAGGAGTGGGAGCAGGATTGTTCAAGACAGCAAAAAAAAGCAGCAGATAAAGAGCAGCAGATGAACTCGGTCTCGCAGTCGACACCAGGCGAGGAGGCCGGCGAGGTGCTGATGTAGAGTTAGTCACTGAACTTTAGCCAAATCGCCTGAAAGCCCGAATTTGAGCTGCCCTTCGCCCTTCTAAGGTCAGCCGGGCTTAAGTCGGAGACCGAGGGATTCATTATGGCCTGCCAAGATGGTGTTGAACACCTTGGTCTACCGCAGCCATGTGTGTGGGATTTTGTTTAGAATGCATTCTTGTAGTGAAAAAATTAGTTTGTGAAAGAATTTGAGGACTGTCAATTTTATTATGTAATAATTTGTATGGAATAAGTAGTGTAGAACAAATTCGCCGATATTCTAAACTTCCAAAATGAAATGTGCTTTGAAGATAATTCCTGTCTCTCTAAATGATAAAAATTTTAAAAATTTTCTTTGAAGTTGCTCTAATGCGCCTTTGTGATCTAGATACTAAGTTTCCAGATTATGGATCCGTACTCAAGTTTTAATCGTACATAAGAATAATATAATGATTTTAAACAATTTAAATTAGTAAACGATTTACAGTTCAGAATCAAAATATATATCTATATCTTTAATTGTTTGCCTGCGCTCTAAAACAGTGTTATTATTTCTGTAGTTGTAGTTAAAGCAATTTTTGTTTTTTGTGTAAGACAATACTTTACATTGTAGCATTGATACTAACTTTGTTTAGGCCGCACCATTTGCTGACTATACCAGGTGTAACAGGATTATGGTACACCCCCCTTTTCTCCTTTAGTTTTGAAGATAATTGATTGAAATTTGGGATATCCCATATACATAATAAGCGGCACTTTTCGACATACAAGTAATTTTTTTCACTTCCGGTTTCGCCGGAAGTGACACTAACTTTCAATTTCTCAATAGAACACCCTGTATATTATTACATTTTTGAATTCTGCATAATTTTCTGAATCTAACAATACCAAATAAGTGACATTTCAAACGTCAATATTTTTTTATAATATAATTTTTTAGTTTTCCATTTAAGTGTGCCATGACGGTTCCGATTTATTCTAAATGACCCATGTAATGCTAAAAAAATCGAAATACCGTCAAAAATACTAAATTACCTGATTTATGAGCGAATAAAGTTCTTCAAAATGGTTTTTGGGGAAAAAACTCATTTTTTTCAAATGGAACCATATTTTTAACCTTGATACCATTTATTAGTACTATTAATAAGGAATTTATTCATATGTTGTATTAAAATGTGCGATAAATACTAATAAAATTACAGCTAAAAGAAAATAAGAAAATACAATTTTGTTCTAATTAAATGTTAAGTAACTAAGGTGGCTTTGAAAACAATGAAATATTTAGCTTGTCAAACATTTGTTGGTTTACCGGTGTTTTTATTGTATCTTTAAAAATTGTTTATAATTCTAGTTAATTGTGTTCAAAATGTCGTAAATTTATACAAGAGATGAAAAAGTGGACATATTAATTATTTATGGGGAATGTAGAAAAAATGTCGTTGCGGCTGGACACCTTTATGCTGAACGATATCCTGATAGACAATATCCAGCGAGAAATTATTTTAGTCATCTTGAAAATCAATTCTGAAGTGAGCCTAGCAACAGCATGATCCTGAAGAAAATTTCATTCTTGACGAAGGAATGGAAATTAATGTTTTGGCTCGAGTAGACGTTGATAAGACTGTTTCTTTAAGGCAAATTGAGTTTCAATTGGAAATCAGTCACCAAACAGTAAGCCGAATTTTGCACAAATACCACTATAAATCTTTTAAATACCAATTGCACCAGCACTTGTACGAAAATGATTACGAACGTAGGATGAAATACTACAATTGGATTTTGCAGAACAACGTGCAGCCAAACAATGATTTTTTAGGAATGATTTTGTTTTCGGACGAGTCTAGGTTTACAAATTTGAGATTATTTAACCGACAAAATACAAAATATTGGTCACAAGAAAATCAAAATTTATTACGGGAGGGTAACTTTCAAGTGCGGTTCGGTTTCAATGTTTGGCTTGGAATAATCGGTAGTAGAATGATTGGTCCAATAATATTTGAAGGGCCCTGACTGGTGCCAGATACTTGGGATTTCTGCAAAATGAAATTTAGGAAAGTTTAGCTGAATTACCTTTCCATTTACGACAGGGAATGTATTTCCAACAAGATGGCGGTCCGCCCCATAATTCAAGGATAGTATTTGAATACCTTCAACGGAGATTCGGAGGAAACGTAATTTCGATTAATGGTCCTGTGAGGTGGCCTCCAAGGTCACCTGATTTAACACCCCTTGATTTCTTTGTTTGGGGTCATTTAAAAAATATTGTCTACGCCACCGCCGTTACAACTCGTAAAGACCTGGAGCTACGAGTAAGATGCGCAATTAATAGCAGAACGGTCCAGCAATTGACGAACGTTCTTCGAGAAACAACTATGTGAATTCAGAAGTGCATTGACGTTAATAGACAGCTTTTTGAACAATTGTTGTAATGTTTTGTGTTAATTTTTTATATTCCAAAGCCATTATGTATAACAAGGTAATTAGAACAAAATTGTATTTTCTTTTTAGCTGTAATTTTGTTTGTATTTATCGCACTTCAATTCAGTGCATAAATCGTCAATAAATAATAGAAATAGTAAAGGCCCAAGGTTACAACCTTGCGGCACTCCGGAAGTGGCTAAGTATATTGGTAATTTATATCCATTGTAGAAAATAAATGGTTGTCTGCCTGTTAAATATGATTGAAAATAATTTAATAGATTTAAATTAAATCCATACTTTGCTAATTTCTGTAAGAGCAATTGATGGTCGATGCGATCAAAGGCTTTGGTAAAATCGGTATATAAAGCGTCTACCTGTCCTCGTTCATCTAAAATATTAGAAACTGTTTGACTGAATATTATTAAGTTCGTAGTAGTTTGTCTTTTAGATACAAAACCATGCTGATCTACTGGTAATATGTTTTTAGTGGACATTTAGATGCGATTGTATAAAATGATACCAAGAAGTTTATTTAGCAAAATTACACAAAAGAGAAATTTGTCTGTAATTGCTTATATCGCCTGCCTTAAGAATCGGGAACGATTTTGCCACCTTCAATCGGTTGGGAAAAATTGATGCTTTTATTGAAATATTAAACAGAATAAAAAGCGATGTTAGGAATGTACGAAGGCGTAGAAGGGCCACCTTATTATTTTTTTGAAATTCCGACTTTAATCTCGGAATTCCGACTTTAATCTCGGAATCCCAACTTTAATCTCGGAAGTCCGACTTTAATCTCGGAATTCCGACTTTAATATCGGAATACCGACTTTGAACTCGGAATTCCGACTTTAATCTCGGATTTCCGAGATTAAAGTCGGAATTCCGACTTTTTTCAATGTAACAGTTCAGTTCAGTTTTCCCTTCAATTGTAGAAGTATATACTGCACATTATTAGTTGCTAGATACGTTGCTATGGGATTTTTTGAAGAATAAAATTTATATAAACAATAACTTAACAAAACCCATTATTAATTGTGTCCAAGAACATGGTGGTCACATAGAACATTTGAATCGTCGACGTGAGATATAAGTAGTTAAGAATAATTTTTAAATGTATTTTTCTTCTCAAATTGTTCAAGATTTATGAAGTTAAATAGTTTTTAAATTGTTATGGTTAACATTTTCATATGCTAATATATTAAATTCAATTACGCTTAAATATGTAATTTTTGTTGATTCCTCTTAAGGCAGGACTGCAAAACTGACACCTAACTCAAAAACCAAAAAAACCACTGAATGGGTGTTTGTAAGTAAATTTGGCCTTCTGATATTTTTCTATGCCATTTTAACTTTGCTTATGGTATGCAAAGTTAGCTCGTTTATAACAATATGATTTGGAAATGGTTGGATTCGATATACAACATATATATATATATATCATCGAAAGCGCAAGAAGTAGTACATTTTGAAAATCTAACAATATACAGGATGTTCTAATAAAAAAACACCCTTTATAAATTTGTGTTGCACGATTGAAAACCCCAAATCAGCTTGTATAACTTTTATTTGAAACTTTTTTTCTGAATTTAAAAATAATGGAGTTAAGCAGGGGTGGCATTTATAACCAATCACCCTGTATAGCTTTCTTGTGTCTTGGATTTTGTTGATTGAATAACCATTTTTAAGATAAAGCTGAAAATGCTGACACCAAGTCATGCTAAATAAAGAAATGAGAGCCCTTTCGAGCACCTTATGAAATAAAGTTTTAATAAAATGTCTTCTGTTAATTCATTTTATTTTAAGTTTTTTTTTTGATCTTTCATTTATCAAAAAGAGCTGTTTATTTATTTTTAAATATTACTTACATAGATGCTCGAAATGGCATCCGTTTCACTATTTAACATGACATGGTTTCAGCTTTTTTCAAGTTTATTTTAAGGATGGTTACTCAAATCAAAAAAAACGTTATATACAAAAAAAGTTGTATAATTAAATTTCTTATAATATACATGTATCAAAAATCATGGGCGTACCACTAAAAAAAAGGGGAGGTTAATGAGTGTTGCTTACCCCTGAATGAGCCCCTTAGCAAGCATGTTTTCAAAATGTTTGTTTTTAATGTGAACTATTGCTCTTCAACATACGTTTTAGTGTGCCGAAATTAAAAAAAAATATATCTAGTCATTTGTGCAATATTTGTAAAAATAAGATTTTATATTTTCAACTTTAGAAGGCTGTATCTCCATGGGGGGCATTTTCGGCTAGAGGTAAATTTGGCTAAAACTTCTTTTGATACCCCCAATCTATGGTTAAGTGATTGACATACTTTTCAAAAACTCCTTGTATAACAAATTGTTAAAAAAAAAAATTTTTCGTTTTAACCACTGACCGAAATACCCAGGAATTTCAAGAAAGAGTTATTTATTTCCTAAAATACTTGTAAGCGTTTTACAAAATTAGTTAAGTTTTGGCCTATTTAGTTTTATAATTCCGCCTATGTACGCCGGCCTGTTCACGACACAGCATGGTCGTCACACAGTCGTGTATGTAAGATACACCTTTATTCCGACTTTAATCTCGGAATTCCGACTTTAAAGCCGGAATTCCGAGATTAAAGTCGGAATTCCGAGTTTAAAGTCGGAATTCCGAGATTAAAGTCGGAATTCCGAAATTAAAGTCGGAATTCCGAGATTAAAGTCGTAATTCCGAGATTAAAGTCGGAATTCCGAGATTAAAGTCGGAATTCCGAGATTAAAGTCGGAATTCCGAGATTAAAGTCGGAATTCCGAGATTTAAGTCGGAATTTCAAACAAATAATTAGGTGGCCCTTCTACGCCTTCGTAGGAATACATTGGCACATTCTTTCACCAACAAGTAAGGTCTGGGCCGGATGTAATTTTGTTCTTTAATTTTTTTTACAGCATCTTGAATTTCTAATATCGAGATGTTTGTAATACTGAAAAGTTCAAAGTTATTATTGCCTATAGTCACGTCATTGTCTTGTGTATCACATGGAACGATATATACTGAACTAAAAACCTCTACAAATATTGTCTTGTGGATTATCGTAGTTATTATCCTTATATGACATTTTACCAGATATTCGTGTTTGTTGCCGTTTTGATTGTGCAAATGACCAACATATCTTTGGATCCGATCACATTGAGGACTGAATATTAGAGAGGTACCTTTGATATTCTAAATCTGTCTGTTGTTTTATTAAAGTTCTAAGTCATTTAAACTGTTCTAAATGGTAATAATGGTTTGTTTTTTTGTACTTATGGAAATGCTTGTCTTTTTTGTTTAATAATAATATTTTAGATAAGTCCTTTTATGAAATTTAATTTGAGGTACATACTGGTCCAAAATACTGTAGTTTAAGGTAAAATGCTTCAACAGCTAAATTAACATCTGAAAATGTTTGTAAATAGTACCATTCCGTTTCTAAAAGAGCATTATATAGGGCTGCATAATTAGGTTTCTTAAACTTATAAGTTTCTTGATCATTGCCAGATGTAAAGTTTGTACATTTTGGGGGAAGTTTTATTTTAATGAAAAGAGCTGGGTGAAAAATGTCCTCATACACTAATGGCGCATTATTTCGAGAAATCTCATATTTTAGGTTTGAGAAAATAAGATCAAATAAACGATCTAAATTGTTAAATGTTCTGTTATGTTGCTGTATATCAAAAAAGTTTGCAAAATTGGTAATTAGATTGCTTTTCTCATCTTTACTATCATTGTGAACATAGTAGGATACATTAAAATCTCCGAAAACAAGTATTTTTGTATCTAAAATAAAACCTATTTGTTCCAGTGCAAAAAAAATAATTCATATTGTTAGTACTAGGTGGTATATAAATAACAAAAATATAAATAGTTATAAATTGAAATTGACATTTACAGCACAAAATGTCAATTCCGTAGGAAATGAAGTTGAAAAATATGGAAGTTCAATTTTTTCTGACCTTAATTCATTTTTACATGCTACAAGTACACTTCCACCTGTTGTATACTCTGTGATCTGTAACTTCCTGTCGCTTCTGTGTACGTTGTATATTTCAGGGAAATGTTCAGTACTAACACTATCTCCTGTATCCAGGTTTCGGTTATGGCTATCAAGTCAAATTTGCCTTGTGCAACATACGGATTGAATTGTTGGATTTTGCTGTGAAGTCCTCTTACATTTTGGTAACTACAAGTCAATTTTTGGGTATTTTTGGGTGCTATTAGTTTAAATGATCGGTAATAATTTTTGGGATGCCATTTACGTATTTAATTTTACAATTATTTTTTCCTGAATTTTGTCGCTCGATTAATTCTTTTTAGATGGTTTTATAGTAAGACTGTTGCCTAGAAGTTTGATCAAGAGAGATAGATATGTGTTTGTATAGGCGATTGGCTTTAAGGTTTCTTGTTTTACCTACAACGTTTCGCACAACTTGTTCATCTGCCAATGTTATTTTCAGTGATCTAGATTTTTGATCTGAAAATTTGCCTAATCTTATAGATTTTATACGGGGGCATAACTCTGTAGATTGAATGTATATAGTAAAATTATTATACAATATACAGAAATGTTTAATTCTGTTGTAATAATAATGACAATAACTAGTTGTTCTTTTGCAGAAATTAATAAAACATAGGTAGATCACGTCACATAAACATGCTACTTTAGTGCGTTGGTCCTAAGCGTCGAGTAGGTGGCAGTACCGGTTATTCTAGATTTAGGCGCAGGACTATGAAGTTTATTTGAAAGAAAATGAAGGGACACATTATTTTACTATGTAATATGTTGATCATTATATAACTGACAGATTGCATATAATTCTGCGGCTTTTTAGAATTTATATTTGGTGTTGCCTAATTTATGTGGTGAGTTTAATGTTTTATATATTGCTACGTGTTTGCTGTCCACACAAACACCTCTACTCGTAGATTCGTTGATTGAAAGTCCAGGTAACACTTACTCACTACTTTATTTACTAATTAATAATTAACAACAATAGATTAATTACTGTCTTAACTATAATCACATTTGAACACTGAAGTCTCTTTCTTATTTGTTCTTTACTCGTTCACGTTCGGCTTCAGACTGAGGCTCGGCCCACCGTGTGTCTTATTTATATGTCCGTTCACACGGTCTAGGGCATTCCAGAATATTCCCGGCCGTTCGTGTACAATTCCAGTCTCATCTAACCAGTCTACACAGTCCAGTGGCGTAACAATATGTAGTTATGACTATAACTCCTCCTTTCAGGATTACGACTTACACTTTTAAATAAAACAAATGTTAAGAATTTGTCTGACTTTAATGCCCATTATTTAAATGTTATTTATAATGTTATGAGATACCAGACAAGGAAGCAGTATTCAAGTTTTCATCTTATTAAAGAAAAGTATAAAGTTCTTAAGCTAATAAATTCGAAAATGACAATTCCTAAGCAATTTTTCTTAGTAAATTCTCACCCATATTGAAAATCTATTTACCTACAAATAAATAAGTTCTATCAAAGTAGGCAAATTTTCCTGCAATTTTACATTTAGATGTTTATAATTCTAAACTACTTATCTTAACATATTTTTTTCGTATCTTACATAGAAAAGATAATTTACCAAAAGAAAAATTCGTTTTTTTTTATTTGATTCACTTGATATCAATAAATCGAAAATATAATCAAAATTAGTATCCAACTAAACAAGACTAAATAAAATTCCAAATATACTGCCTCAACAAAGTTAAGGATATTACAAATTTTAACATATGCCACAGGTGTTCCGAAGTATGCTACTATGGACTATCTGACTTGTTTATTGTTGAGAGAATGATGATAGCTCAAGTTTATGTTAACAACATCATAAACAAGATTATTCTTCAATTTCATGATACCATTGGTGGGAACTTTTTTACTGGATAATAATGACCGTCCTCATCGTGCAGGAACTGTTGCCAATGCACTGCAAAACCTTGAAATAAAGGCACTTCCACTTTTACCAAGATTACCAGATCTCAGTCCCATTGAACATATGTGAGATATGTTCAAAAGAACGATACGTGACCATCAACTTCATCTACAAACCAAGAGACTTTATGTTCTTATCGTTAACACCTCTTCATTACATAACCCACGGACACATTGCATATAGTATACTGTTATCATTATTTATAATTATATATCTATGCTTACGTTAGACATTTAACATAATATATTTCCAATGAAAACCAAAATTAAATAGCCTGATTTTGCTTTAAAGTAACAATGAAACGTGGTTTTAAAAAAATTGGTTTTCTTCTTTTTTTTTGTTGACCACTTCAACTCGTAATTTACCAAATTACCACAAAAAACAGTAAGATATCTATGCCAACAAATAGATGTCTAGACTTTTACAGAAGATTTTGTCTAATTTGAGCATACAACTTTCAACGTGTTAATGACACGATACTATAATATTTGTATTTTAACAATGAATTAAGGTGACATCAAGCATTATGAAATTAAATAGTTAATGTGTCACTAACTTATTTGTTTTGTATAAATAGGTAGAAAAATAAGTATTAAGAACATAACATTTTACATTTAATTATTCACATGCTTGTCATAAAATGCAAATATTTTGCAGAAATCTTTGTATGCCTAAGATTAGTTATAAAATGTCTTAATAGCAATTGTTTATTTTAATTGTACTATTTTATATTTCATATAAGAAAATAATTAAATATTTAAACAATGTCTTATTATTTTTATAGAATTGCCACACAGAATGAATACATGGTATTTATTATAACATAATATTATTGAGACTGTCTCGTCTTCCGATTTTAACGTGACAGAATACATATGTATGTACTTACAACTTTTAAATAAAATGTAATGTACTTTATCTTAAGCTCTTTGAATAAGAATATAAAAAAATAATGAATTTAATTTACATAAAAAAATATCACTTATTTATCCACAAATTTAGATGTAGGAATAAAAATCATCTATAGATATTAGTTGCTTTCCTTTTACCTCCAGCCTTAGCTAAGTTAAGTTGTTTTATAGCTACACTGCGTAAATAAAATAATAATTTCTTTTGATACAGACTCCGTAACCATAAAACAAATTAGGTTAGCTAGGTCTGTTGATAAAAGGAAAGCAAATATTGTCTAGCTAATGTGCAAGAATTCATTGTTTCAATAAAGACGATTTATTATTATTATTGTTATTTGTTGTTGGTTGTTATTTCAAACTTATTTGCTACATAAGAAACGTCGCGTCGGTTTCTTTGACGGTGGTAAACAAATTAAAGAAGCTGACGTTTTTTTATGTTGCAAATAAGTTTGATATAAACTGTAGGTAACAGTATCTCGATAGATGCGTGTGACATCGATTTGTCAGTACTATGGTATAGAACCTATGGTATAGAACGTATAATGCTGCGTTATTATTGTAAATATAAACCAAAATCGCATTAAGAAAGCAAGTGAATAAGCGAATCCGAGGCCTAGTAGGTCTTGCAATTAGTATCAGGAGTCTCTATACCCATCATGTGATTACGGTAAAAGGTATAGAGATCAATTTGATGAACCGTAATATATCCCTGTTATGTTGGACTTACGACCGACTGACTTAAAAAAAAAACAAATTCAGTCATCCATAAATCCAGGGATTCTATGTAATTATAAAAGAAGCTGTTCTGGGGTGTAACGTCGTATTTCTGTGTTCGGTAGCTTTGATTTGAACTCCAGATGATTCGGTGGAGGTTCAACACATCGCCGGCCTACAATCATGAAGCCCATTCCTATAAATATGCTTTATCTTGCTAGAATCTCTGACAAATTGAGCAGTTCCGCAACTATTTATTTCATTTCCTCAGAGGAATAAGAGCAGAGCCGGAACGGCAAGAATATTAACTAAAGACACATTATTAGCTATGTATAGCAGAGTAGTATGGAGTAAGGCATATAACATCCTCAGGATCTCGGATCCTCGCTTGCGATCCGTAAAATATCACGAAACTGCAGAAAAAAGACATGCAGATTAGTTAGACCTCGTGTTCGACATCAGAATAGGAGGCAAACGAGGTGCTGAGGTTGAATATAGTCACTGAGCATCAGCCAAATCGCTTGAAAGTGCGATTCAGAGTTGCAGACAGTGAACGGGTTTCGGCAGCACGTCCATAAATCCCAGCATAATGTTTTTCTAATTAAGAAAATACAGACACTAGGTTTATCGATCAGACTGATATTCGCCTTTTAAGGTCAGCTGGACTTAAGTCGGAGAATAAGGAATACATTGTAGCCTGTCAGGGTGGTGTTATCAACACCTTGATCTACCGTAGCCACGTGTGGCGTATAGGCAGATGTTCATCATATTAATTGCAGGATCTGTCCTCAGGCGCTGGAATCGCTCATGCACTTACTTTCTGCATGTCTTATATATGCGATTTTGGCCTAAATTCACTAACATAACGTAGCATAGTTACAAGTGTTATATTACCAGATAAGGCACTCGTATGAGGTACACCAGACATCAGTGCTGTCTTACGTCCTCGGAGATGTTGAGCCCATTCTCGAAAACATAAAATGCCGTGTTTACTGAAACTACTCATTCCCGACTGTTAGGCAAAACAAAGCCAATAAGCCTGACATAGTCCTCCTCGACCATCAAATCAACGTGATGAATATCATTGAGTTCTCAGCACCCACAGAGAAGAACATCACTTTGAAGGAGGAAAAACACACCAAATATCACGATCTCCAGTATGAGCTCCAAGTGCTGTACCCAGGCTACTTGGTCAAGATGGTCGTCCAAATAATTGGTGTACTCGGGGGGAGGGGAAACCTACGCTGCTGTCGGAACTGAAGATCATCCCGGCCTGCCAAAAATCAGCAAGTTGACAAGTCAGATGCAAAAGACGGTCATTTTAAGTTCTCTCCGTCTGCTTAGAGCACATGATTCTGGATTCTACAGCCACTAGCCCTGCGGGATATGGGAAGTGCTATAGATACTTTGCTTGTTCGACTCCTGTGAGGTCAGGAGGCCATGGACGGACCGTCAAAGAACAAAATGTCTTCAATGGTTTCTAATAAAAAAAAAGAGAAATACACTCTGGAGAGGTTTAGCCATGTTAGACTATTTGGTATATATAGAACACAACATTGCAAAAAGAATATATATATATATATATATATATATATATATATATATATATATATATATATATATATATATATATATATATATATATATATATATATATATATATATATATATCTGTTATTTTAAATGGCACCCTGTATATTTTTTTTACCTATCTGATTCGTCTCTAGATTCTCTTTTCAACCATGTATCGGAACATGGCATTTGTTTTTAAAATGAAAGTTAATATCAATTTTAGTTTGTTAAGTCTAGGTGGCCCTGATATGAACCTTGGCAGATATTGATGCGTAGTGTGCCGTGATATCGAAAGACCTCTGGCATGCAACTTTGTGCCTCATATTTTTTTGGGAATAACCAGTAGCTGAACAGACTAATAAGATCTAACTTATTTAAAAAAAATATCTTTAAACAACCCACGCTATCTTAAAAACCAAGATAGGAACCTCAATTTTTTACTTCACCTAGTTAAAAAATATTTATCTTTTATTTTTGTCCAATACAATTGCTGTGCTTATCATATTTTACTTTCTTCATTAAAATTAGTATCGAATGTTATTGCATAGTAATGAATATTGTACTGCAACAAAAAATATTTAGTAAGCAGGCGCTGGAAACAAAATAAAAGTAGGTAAAATGATTTTTTTTAATAAATAAGAAACATCAGTAAAACACATTTGAACAAAATTGATGAAAAACCATTACACTATGTAATACATTTTTACAACGAATGAATGAAATTAAAATAAAATATTTACTGAAGTACTACATACAAAAAACATTTTTTTACTACAGATGTTCAAAATGTTGTCCGTTATTATCTCTGCACAATCGTGTTTTTTGTGACGGTAGCCCTAAGCACGTTATCTAACTGTAATTCAGTAATCCCATCGATTGTTATTCTGACTCTTATTTCCATGTATTCTCTGTTTGTTGGTGGAGTCCTATAAACGTTTTCCTTGAGGTGGCCCCATACAAAAAATCAAGCGGCGTAAGGTCTGGTGACCTTGCAGGCCATCGAACGGGCCCATTTGTTCCCATCCAGTTTTCTCCAAATCTTTCATTTAAATAATTCACCACAACTCTGCTGTTATGTGGTGGAGCCCCATCCTGTTGAAAAATTATTGGGTTAACATTAGGTGGCAGTTCTTCCAAAAATCTTGTATCTGGTTTTGCAAAAATCCCAAATATCTTTCTCCATTTAATGGACCATCAAAAATTATTGGCCCAATAATTCTTCTGCCAATTACTCCTAACCATACATTAAAACTAAATCGCTCCTGATATGCACTTTCTCTCATATTTCTGGGATTTTCTTGTGCCCAATAACGGGTGTTGCTACGATTGAATAATCCCAAATTAGTGAACCTGGACTCGTCGGAAAATAAAATTTGTTCATGAAAATTATTATCCAAATTGTGTCTGTTCAGAAACCAATTGCAATAGTTCAATCTTCTTTGAAAATCATTTTCGTATAAATGTTGGTGTATTTGGTACTTGTATGATTTAAATTTATGTTTTTTCAAAATGCGTCGAGCTGATTCCCGATTTACACCGGTTTGGTCCTCAATCTGTCTTATCGAAATCGTGGGATCTACCTCGACAATTGCAAGTACATTGATTTCCGAGTCTTCATCGATAATGAAATTATTTTCCAGTACTTCTGGTTCACTTCTGAATTGCCGTTCAACTCTTACAAAATAGTTGTTTGGTGGATGAATTCTTTCGGGAAATCTTTCTTCATATAAGACAGCAGCCTGCCTGCTACTTTTTTTACATTCGCCATAGATTAGTAGCATATCTACTCTTTCATTTTGTGAATATATGGCAAAATAGAGTTAAAAACGTGATAACTTAGGTATAATTTAATGAAAAATACTTAAATTGCTGCCAAGTAAACAATTCTTAATTGTCAAATCAAAATGACGCGTCGTTTTACCTTCTTTTGTTTCCACCGCCTGCTTACTAAATATTTTTGTTGCAGTACAATATTCATTACTATGCAATAACATTCGATACTAATTTTAATGAAGAAAGCAAAATATGATAGGCACAGCAATTGTATTGGACAAAAATAAAAGATAAATAAGTATTTTTTAACTAGGTGAAGTAAAAAAATGGGGTTCCTATTTTGGTTTTTAAGATATCGTGGGTTGTTTAAAGATATTTTTTTTAAATAAGTTAGATCTTATTAGTCTGTTCAGCTACTGGTTATTCCCAAAAAAATATGAGGCACAAAGTTGCACGCCAGAGGTCTTTCGATATCACGGCACACTACGCATCAATATCTGCCAAGGTTCATATCAGGGCACCTAGACTTAACAAACTAAAATTGATATTAACTGTCATTTTAAAAACAAATGCCATGATCCGATACATGGTTGAAAAGAGAAACTAGAGACGAATCAGATAGGTAAAAAAAATATACAGGGTGCCATTTAAAATAACAGAGTAGATGTCACTTCCGGTGAAACCTGAAGTGGTGGACAAAAATTTTTTGTACCTAAAAAAGGACAATCACGCATTATATAAGTGTACCAAATTTCAAAATAATATCTTTTTAAATAAACATGCTACGGGGTGTTACATGTCTCCTGTGTCACCCGGTATATATATATATATTTTTTCAATGTTGTATTTTTCTACAGTGTCTCACTTAAGAGTGTAACTTGATAGAGCCCCAATCCACAATACAATGGTAGTACGGAATTTGCTAAACGACAACTTTCCCCGGAAGTGGACTGGAGGAAATAGCCATTTTATTAATTGGCCTCCGAGGTCACCTGACCTCACGCCTTTGGACCTTTTCTTATGGGGGTTTCTAAAGAATGAAGTCTACAAAACGCAACTACGAAATAGACTACAAATGGAAAACAGGATTAGGCAAGCTTCCGCTGAAATTACGCGTGCAACCCTCCGAAAAGTTATGAACAACAATAAAAAGCGAATTGAGGCATGCATTAGGGCTGATGGAGGTTTGATAGCACATAATATTTAATTCTTTTGGTTGTATTTACTATTCATTTGTGTAAATTGTGTTTCAAAAAAAAATTAATTTAGAAATAGTATTTATTAAAATGCCTAAAATGATATTTTTTCATCAAAACCTCGTTTTTTTTTAGAATTTAACTATAATCGGATTCAGGGTTTTTGAATGATTTCAAACAAGTTTTATTAATAAAATTTGTTGATTAAAAAATGCCTACTATGATTTTTTGATTTCTTTCATATAATTTAGCATCGTAGGTAGTCTTGAATTTAAAGATGAAAAGTGATTTTGTGGTCTTAACTAGACCTTGGTGACCTCTATCTTTTGAGACAAGTTTGATTTAAATTGGACAAAAAACAAAAGAATTATTACGCTGTTACACTCTTAAGTGAGACACACTGTATATATACAAATAATCTAACATGGCTAAACCTCGCCCGACTGTATTTCGATATTTCTATATTCTATATTAAAAAAAAAAAGATTTGGCAAATGTTCACAATTCCCTCAATGTTTGTTTTTTATGTCTATGTTTTGTTTAATATTAAGGATGTAATAGTATTTGGGTATCTTTGGGATATATATTTATATTTTATTTTATTTAATAGCAATTATTAAATATAATTTCTCACGCTCTAAGTTGCCATTGGACGCAGCGAACACACGCACCCAGCGTGCGACAATTGACGGTCGCTCATCCTTGTGCGTTCCTCACACATTCAAGTTATCTTGCTTTTTCGCTTTTCCACTGTGCTTCTCTGCTTTTTTCGCAAGTGATTTGTTGTACACTATATTATAATCCACACCAAAGATTTACATCGTTGGAAGTTGCATCTGCAATATAAAGTAAGTGCAATTTCAGCTCTCGCTTTTTTATATATTTTTTTTACCTTGCTCGCTACAGCAAATATTTTACAAATTGTCTAAAAATTAACTTGGGGGTTGCACAATTTTTACAACTTTTTTTTGCAAATTTCAATCGCAATTTTTTCTCTGCAAAATGTCTTCATTTGGTCTTGATAGTTATGCCTTAAAGTATCGCTTTATACTATGATATGACTAACCTAATTTTTTTCTAAAAAAATCACAATTTTTTTAATTTTTTTTTTTGTTTGGAGCTTGGGTCTAAGGATCTCGACATTTTTATCGCCAGGGTCCTCCAATCGGCTTAATTCGCCTCTGCTTTCACTCTATTTCAATTTCAGTTTGTTCAAGTATTAGCTAGGATGATGTAGTTGTTTTAGTAGATGTTAGAAGAAATTAAAATTGAAATAGAATTAATGGTTTATTTTTTGAAAATACAATAATCCGTATTTCTAGAAAAAATAAATAACATGAATAATTATTACATAAGCATCTTTTCAAACTTTATATGATAAAAATAATAAATACCTATACCTTCTTACAATTTATACTGCCATTCTTATCTGATGCGCTACTATAAAAGTTTTATATAGATAATAAATCAAACATGACACGTCAAATAAATTTTATCGCAGAAACTATTAAAACAATTATTTCACCTAGACGCAAGATGACATTGGATTAAATAATAGTATTCTTAGTACATTTTCAAAAAATTTATTAGTGTTTACTAGCCCCATAAGGAGTTCCAAAATGATGAAAGACATTATGAAGCAGTCTAGGGGGTTTCCGTTTTTGTAATCGTAACTGGAGGAAATCTTTTTATATGTAAATTTTTTTTTAAATATTTTTTTGCTACTAATACTACGAATATTTTTTGTAATCCAATGTCATCTTGTTTTTAAGTGAAGTAGTTGTTTTAATAGGTTCTGTGATAAAATGTATTTAAAGTGTCGTGTTTGATATATTATCCACCTAAAACTTTTACACTATCACATTCAGATAAGAATGTCACTGAACGTTAATGTTTACTATGGCTTTTTAACGCTAATTTTTAGTAATTTTTATAAAAATTAGCTGAAAAACATTTAACACAATGTTGGCAAAAGGGGAAAGTAGTAATTTACTTGCTCAATAGAGAAATTATTGTACTTATCAGAAGTGTCTCATGCCATTAAAGTTAGGTTATATAAAGAATGAGTATGATGAAAACAACGAATGTACACGATTTTCTGTAGAAGACTCCTTTGGTAACGCATAATCATCAGGATTAAAATGTTTCTTACAAACACACGAATGTTTCTAAGGAGTAAAGTTATCTCTATCAACCACTGTTTTAGGCGAGTTTGGTCTCTCGGAAGCATATGGCCGCCTTTTGTTTCCGAACAAAATGGAACTGCACAACACTGAGGCACAATTAACAAGGTTTTCTATTTACTGGTGTACGAAATAATTATAATAAAATACTATAAACTTTTCCCGCGCCTAACAATTACTTTTGACACGTCCTTACTCGACCACTGGCGCCAACTGGTGAGCCTGAAAACGTTAGCCCTCATTGTCTTCTGACTTATGTCCTCGTTCGCCGGGTGCGTGTGTTCTCTGTGTCTAATAGCAACTCAGAGCGTGAGAAATTATATTTAATAATTGCTGTTAAATAAAATATAATGTAAATATATATCCCAAAGTTACCCAAATAATAATAATAATAATAATAATAATAACGTTTATTCATATAGACCATAATAGCAGTTACATATTATACGGTATTAGTACACAAAATAAACGTAAAGGAACTCACGAAGTACTCACCAGTCAGAGACTGTGAGTGCTAGTTTGTGAGTTACAACGGATATGCTAATAAACTACAACTGAACAATACATAACATGCTCATAATGTGTATATACATGTATACACACACTTACACATAAAGACTTTAAACAAAATAAATTTGGATGCAATTATCTGTAGTAAGTATATATACATACACACACATATATATACATATATATAGATTATTTTTTTTTTTAAGGTTTTCAACAGGACAAGCAGGAATATAGAAGAATATATTAGGATATATTGGTAAGATGACTATGTATAATAATATGTTTTGTCTATAATAGCATGAATTTTATTTCTAGGTGTTTCAAACATCCACCTTTTAATACTTTTTTTAAAGGAGTATAAATTTCTTATATTTCTAATATTATGAGGTAATGCTGTATAAATTTTGGAGCAAAGGTAGGTGAAGCATCTCTGACCAACTGTTTTAGTACATTTTATATTTTTAGGGATTTCTGAAATTTTTGACCGAGTAGTATACTGATAATCAGAGAAGTTAAGGATTTTTTTATTTTTAAATACTTCAGTGCACATGGTGAGCCCAAACAACTGACGTACATCTAACACCCCAGCTTCTTTAAACAATAAATCAGATGGGTACGTATATTTTCTTTTCAAGATTATTTTTAAACACCATTTTTGTATTATATTTAGGGAGTGTAAATGGTTGTTGTTAACTCCACCCCACGCTAAAATTGCATAGTTTATCTGACTTTGAATTAGAGAGAAATATATTGTTCTAAGGTCTCGAAGATCTAAAAAGTCAGTTAGATATTTTAATTTTGATATAATTCCCCTGATTTTTTTCACAATTAAATTTATTTGTTTGTCCCATTTTAAATGAGAATCTATAATGACTCCTAAGTATTTCACATTTTCACTTTCATTCAGAGCTATAGAATTATTCTCTATTCGCACTGATATGGATTTATATCGAGGTAAACCCACTTTATATGAACTGAATGCCACATACTTCGTTTTATCAGAGTTTAACGTTAAAAATGTTATTATTAAACCATGCCATAATTTTTGGAAAGTCATTTTGTATATCAGCCCGTAAAGAATCCCAAGATTTACCTTTGTATAAAATAACCGTATCGTCAGCAAAACTTGTTATTTTCCCTAGACTGTTCAAGCTTAGTAGGTCATTAATATACAAAGAAAATAATAAAGGGCCAAGTATAGTTCCCTGTGGGACACCATACGTGGCTGTTTTGGGATTACTATATATATTATGTATTGAGACGTAATTTGTTCTGTTCTCTAAATAACTCTTCAGAAGTTTAAGAGTTTTCCCCCTGATACCAACAGCATAAAGTTTTTGTAGCAGTTTAGAGTGACACACAGTATCAAATGCCTTAGCAAGATCTATGAAGATTGCTAAGGCAGGTTCGCTGTTATCTAGCGATTCATATATTTTGGAGGTTAAGTCACAAATTGCATCCTGAGTAGACCTATTTTCCCTAAATCCATACTGTTTATCTGATATTATGATATACCTGTTTATAAAGCTCATTAGTCTCTTTTTTTATTATTTTTTCGAAAATTTTTGCAAAGTTGGATATGAGGGTAATAGGTCTATAGTTACTTACAACATCCTTTGCTCCATTTTTATAAAGTGGTTTAATAATTCCTGCTTTAAATACCGATGGTACTGTTCCTTGATCAATTATCATATTAATTAGATAAGTGAATGGTTTTACTATAAATGAACTAATTTTTTTATTGTTTCAGATTTTATACCGTCTATTCCAGGGAGTTTGTTATTCTTCAGTTCCTTAATAGCCTGATTAACTTCTAGAGCCGTTATATCACTAAGATATATGGAATTTACATTACATGGTAATTGTAGGGGTGTAGCTTCATATATCTGTTCAATTTTTTCTGCAAGATTTTTTCCTACATTTGAGTAATGTTCACTAAACTCATTTGCAATATGGAAGGGATCATTTATTATAATATCGTCTTTTTTGATGGACGTAATAATTTCATAGTTTTTATTTTCATTGCAGATATCTTTGACAGTTTTCCACATTTGACTAGAACTTGCTTGACTTTCATAGATTCTTTTTTTTAAAGTACATTATTTTAGATTTTTTTAATAATTGTTGTAGTTTATTCTTGTAGTTCTTATAGTTTTGAGATATTTGAGCATTATTTTGATTTTTTTTAAGATTTTTATACATCTTTTTTTTTGTTTACCGAAATTAAAATAGCTTTTTGTGATCCAAGGTTTTTTTATTTTATTTTTATTGTTTTTTTAGCTTAATAGTACTTGTGTTCTTTTTTATATAGAAATTTATTTTATCAATAAAACATGTAGTAATATTATATCTAGCGTTTCTCTAGAGTTGTACACAAAATCCCACTTTTCATTTTCTAGGTCACATTCTAAGTTTTTATATTTAATATACGATTTACAATAATTTTGTAGATTGCTTTTTTTTCCACTTCTCCATTTATACAGATCGCAATGGGAAAATGATCCGTTATTTGGTATTCATATATTATCGCTTTATTTTTTTTATGTAATTCATATTCAGTTTTTAAAAAGATATGATCTATACAACTGCTGATTGCACCGTCTATACGAGTAGGTTTATTTATATAAGACAAATATCCATACTCATGTAGAATATTTAAGTAATCTGTTGAATATTTATCTTCATTAAGGATATTTATGTTAACATCACCTACAAACAAATAATAATCAAAATGGTTTTTATGAATGATGTTAAAGTATTCTTTAAGACCATAGTCAAATTCCTGTATGTCTATTGATGGTGATTTGTATATCGCGGTAATTAAATATTTTTTTTCTATTTAGAGTAAAATCAATTTTTAAAATTTTATTATTTATTTCCGTTAAAGTATATGATTCATAATTAATATTTATATCTTTTCTAATATAAGCTATAACGCCGTCGTTTTTATTGACTGAGCCTTCATTGTAACATATTGTATATCCCTCCAAATTAAATAAAGTAATATTATCAACCTTCCATGTTTCCGATAGTATTATGATATCATATCTTATATGTATACTATTCAAGAATCCTAATAGTTCGTCATGATTTTTTGCAATGCTGCGAATGTTGCTATGAAATATATTAAAATATTCATGCTCGCCTGCCAAAACCTTATCATCAAAATTTTTTACCACAGTTGTTTCAATTTCTTGGTATGTATAGTCTCGGATAAATGCATCCATAACTATTTTTACAGTGAAGAATTGTAATGATGTTACAAAAATGAGTAGTAAAAGTGCATAATGATGTGTCCCTACCCCTATTAAACAAATTACATAAACAAATACTATTATATACTTAATATTAAACAAAACATATACATATAAATCAAACAGTGAGGGAATTGTGAACATTTGCCAAACCTTTTTTTTAAATCAGGTGAAAGTATGTCATCAGGTTTAAAATTTCATAAAAAAAATATTACTTATTTATAAAGTTACACCTTTTTGAAATTTGCACAGTATGAAACGAATCTAAAATAAAATTTCAAAATGGTGTAACTCTATAAAAAGCAATCTTTTTTTATGAAATTTGAAATCTTTCCACCTGATTCTGAAAAAAAAGTTGTGCAAACAATTTACAAATTGTCTAAAAGATAACCCGGTGGTTGCATAATTTTTGAAACTTTTTTCGCAAATTTCATTCGCAATTTTTTTCTCAGCAAAACTTCTTCATTTCGTCTTAATAGTTATGTCATAAGTATTGCTTGGGTCTCTTGCTCCAATACTGAGATATGACAACATAAATGTCACAAGCCGCCACTGACTAGGAATCTATAGAGCTCGGGGCTCCTTGGAAGAGTCGGGGCCCCTTAATCCGCCCTCGAATGAAAGGTTTATTTTTGAAAATACAGTAATACATATTTTAAAGTGTTGATTAATTAGTTTTACTTTACAGCTAATACGAGTACATTAGTTACTATTAGCTGATCAGAGAAAAACTTCAATATACATACAAAAAATTAGGCAATTTCTTACATTAAATATTAAAAGTATTAAGTAAGTTGTTCGCTAAATACCTAAATAATATTTCTTTAACTTATACACAAAATCAATAGCAGAATTTTTATAGAATATCTTATTATTTATTTATAGGTTAATGTTCGAGAAGAAGCAGGTTTAGTCTTACTAAAAATATCTAGACTTAAAATCTCAACCCTAGTCTCGGCTCGTTTCAGAACTTTGTTTTGGATCTCATGTCACCATTGAAACTTGTATTTCGTCACAAAATATTAAAAGCGGTGTTGGCCTGCATGGAGAAAAATTTTAAGAAAATAGTAAATAAATAACTTGGAAACACTCCAATCAAAGTTCATAAAATTCTATGTTTGAATAGAAAGGAAATAGTGCCTTAAAAAATTTAAAAAAATATACGGCGCGTTTCTTTAAAAAGAAGGTGACTATGCTCACCCTGTATATCTCGAAATAAGTTTGGAGTGTGTTTTGTTGTATGTCATTTAATCGTGTTTTTGAATTATTTTCACGTCTATTTAAATAAAGGAACTATAGAAAATTAATGCACTAACTGGACACACATATGAATATACAATTTTATTTCCTGCACATTACGTAGTATCTTTATACTTCATACATTTTTAGTTTAGGGATATAGGGGGTTGTACTATATGTGGTGTATTGTTATGTTATTTCAAAAATGGTAAGAGATCTGAAACAACTTTTAACTTTTTTCTTAAAAATTGCAATATGCGGTTAGAGTTGGGACACAATTTATGCATATTAACTTATAATTAAAGCTGCAAATCGTTTCTGTGTATCATGGTCATAGAGTACAGATGTACTTATTGTCGCCGGCATTCACCTTGACCGCGAATCTCTTTCTCCAGTCAAGACTATTGTTAGCTTTCGAGTGGTGTACACGTTAAGTCACTTGGGCGTATTGCATATTGTTTTTATTTTATTTGTTGTACTGTATTGTTGATATTAATTTAATAATAAAGCATGGCAGACGTACGCAGGGGTATAAATCGGCCATTTGCTGACAAAGTGAATACTTTCATAGGTGAATTCCCGGATTTATTCTATGATGGTGCTAAAATAATTTGTAAAGTGTACGAGAAAGATTTGATATGCTGGGATAAGCGTGATTGTGGACTTCACGTAAATAGTGTACACCATAAAAATAAAAAAATGGCGTGCCTTCGACAACACAGTTTATGTTTGATTTACTATTAATACTGATTGCCTGTGATGTTCCGCTGCACATACTCGATAAACAACCATTTCGAGAGTTCTGGAATAAAACAATGACCAGGTGAAGTTACCAAGTCGCACAATGTTATATAACTATCTACCAAGTGTACACGTAGATATGGTAAATAAGATGAAATGTGAATTAAGAAATAAACGGCTGTGGTTATCTGTTGATGAGACAACAGATTGTAAAAAAAAATCTATTTTAAATGTTATAGTACGAGTACTGGACCCTTTTAAACCGACAGTTCCACTATTACTAGTTAGTAAAAGACTAAGTCAGTGTACTAGCGAAACAATTACCAGGGTGGTGCTGGAGACGTTAGAAAATTTGAACTGTCAAAAAGTCAAGTGTTGATGTTTGTGACTGATGGCGCCGTGACAATTCGTTCGATAGGCCGTTCTTTTGCAAGAACAGGGTTGTTGTTACGTGTAAAGTGCATGCTTACATCTTGTGGTAGAAACTATTCGAAAAGGTTTTCCAGAGGTGGATGCATTAATAGCAAGTACAAAAAAAGTGTTTCTTAAATCTTCTAAACGTCTCCGTGCATTTGATAGCAAGTGTCCCTGTATTCCTGAACCACCACAGTCGATTCTTACACGTTGGGGAACATGGTTGCAGGCAGCTTTTTATTATGCTGAATATTTTCAACAAATAAAAGCTGTGATACTACAAAATCAATCCAGATGAGGCTCAGCTATTCGAAAGCCAGACAAAATTCGAAGATATTTCCGTTGAAACAGCTATTGCAAAGAACTATAATCCATTACATGAAAGCATAAACAAATTAGAAAGCAGTGTGTTGTCGTTAGCGGAGTCCCTGCAAATAGTGGACGAAGTAAATCTACTGCTACACGCTATAGGTGACGCAACAAATCAAATGAGCGCGTTAAAGACAAGTTCGCAAGTGTGTTAAATAAAGACACCGATTTTACCAAATTAAGACAATATGTGATGGTGCAGCCCCAGATCCGTTAAGTGCGTTCAAAGACTATTTTACGTATGCGTGTATTACATCAGTAGATGTCGAATGGTCGTTTTCAAAATATATGAATATATTTTCACCAAAGCGAACATCACTCATGGAGACAACCATAGAAACATACCTGATGCTGCAAAATGGCTACACATCTTCTCCAGTTTGTGATAAGCTAGCTAGTTTATCAAGCTAGTTAAGAGGGCAAGTTTTAGATACATTGTTATAAATTGTAACAGTTTATTGTTTCTCATATGAGTTAATTTCGCGTACGCCACTGTCCCACGGAACATTTTTGACAGCCCTACTTATAATAGTGTTTTATATTCCTGAAGTGAGTTGGAATCTTTGATATGAAAACACCAAAACACAGTATACTGCACTCGACGCACGCTTCGCCATATGAAGACGACTTGGTTGGCGAAACACTCGTCGAGTGGAGTATACGAAGTTTTGGTGTTTTGTGGAAAACTACGTCAGTGTTAGTATTTTATATTAAGTATAAAGTATTTTATATTCTTAAGAATATCTGATTTGTAATCCCATTATCAATGGAATAAAATGAATCTAAACCTATGTTAAATATGGGAATATATGTATGTACATACCTGTATATTCAAAAGTAATTAAAGAAATATCCTAATGTTCACTAAAATAAGTTTCAACTACTTATATATATTTATTAAGTGTTATATGAACATGAACGAAAGCAAGGTAATCATTATTTAATGCAAAAGTAATGAATCAGCAATATTTAAAAAAAGTTATTATCTTTAGTTTAGAAGTATCGTTTAGTAGATATTCGTTCGAAATTACACTACCACTGGCCGTTAATTATTTAAATAATTTCACTGAAACACATTTCATTAACAACGTTGTATATGGGAACATCTTTCTCAAATATTTCCGTACCTACATATGTACATCAATTTAAGAATTATATTTTTATCAACAGTTTTTAAGCAGACTTTTTTTACATCTGTTTTCATTATAATAGTTTCTAGTTTTATTTAGTATCTCAATAAACTAAACACCAGCTGTATTTTGTTGTGACAAATTGTGTTAAATTGAATCTTGTGATTTATTGTGCAAATGAGAAGGATATGTCATCTAAATAATTTAAGGTAAGTGAGACAATGCATCACATCAATAATGTATCAATATTTGCTGCAAAATTAATGTTTACTCTTTAAATTTGAGGTTAAGTTAACAGTGAAATTAAAAGTACGTTTAATTTAAAAATTCACAAGAAAATTTGAAATTATGTGATTTTATTACCTGGTTCACTTTTTTTATTTTAAATTATTAAAAATATTGCACATTTATAAATATTAACAAAACGGTCAAATTTATGCAGTTCGTTAAAATTACAATATTTCTGGAAGTATTGTTTTTCTATGACCGTGCGTAAAAGTAAGCAATTAAGTTTCCAGTTCTGTACAAAAAGTCGGATTTTTTGTAAAATGTGAGATGTGTGCAGAATAGTATATTAAGTATTATGGTCAGTAAGTATTCTTTACTGGTTGAGGATATGTTTGGAGATCGAGACGAAAGTCGAGATCTTTAAAACATCTGAAACCAGTAAGACACTTAATGACCGCAGTGCTTATGACGTTTTTTGCAAGCTCAAATATCGAATAAATTTAATTAAATCTAAAAAATGTAATATTTTAAAAATATATATATATATAACAAACAAGTCACACATGAAAAAGTTTTCACTTTGGTTACTATGAGACCGTATATTTATTGTCAAGTGACATCTGCTGTCATTAGAAATTTCTCCAAGATAAGATTTTTGCCACAACTTAAGGGGCCTAGTCGGGAAAAAGCTTCGGATAGCTGTGGCACTCTCTAGAAAGTTTTTATACATGCGCCGCTGAATAATTTTGCTCTTGACTCTACCTTCACTGGACGTTTTATTCACCGACTTCATTGAGGTGCGATTCCCGATAGAGGTAACACTTGCTTGCTCCATTTGTAGTGACAAAGATACTTATTTAGAAAATTCTTTTTAACCAAATAGTACGGAATAAAAGTTTGAAACTTGCTGAGCATAATTATGAAGATTCATTCTAGAAGACATGTATGAATTTTACCTCGAATTTTACCGACTGATATCATAATTCAGGAGCTAATCACGTTCAAATTTCACTTATATTTACAATATAAATTTTCCCCACGTAAAGTGAAAATTAATTAAAATAGATATACATGTACCCTCTAGTACACTTTCAACTACTGATCCTCCAAATTTAGTGTAATTTTACCAACCCGTATGGAAGAAATAAATTACCTTATACAAACACTGGTTCGATTAGGCCTCTTAAGCTTCTTGAAAGTTATGATTCAAGAAAGTGACGATTCAGTAATTTTAATTTTGTCTTTAGTAAAAATTGATTTTTAAATTTCTATATTTATTAGTTTACTTACCGCCTCCTGATCGGTAAGTAATCGCTTACAAATGTCTCAACAAATTCAGTAAAGGTGTCAAAGTTCTTAAGCGTGCAAAAAAAGTTATTTTTCATTATACCTCTCCGAAAACACTGTTTATATACGTATTTATTTATCGCATGGAAAATCGGATTTTCCCATGCGCGACAATAGCAATTAATTTAGTTAGGAAATAAGTATAATATTCAATAAAACAAAATAAATTCAATTAATATCACAGTGTGTTGCAATCTGCATCATTAAATTGTTAATTTTAACGTAAATTATATAAATATTAAGTCAATATTTGTTTTTTTCTTATGACATTACCTGTCATAATTAGTATTGTTGGCATTGTTTTTGACATTTATTCTCAATGTTTATTCTAAAGGTATTCCGCCAGAATTTACTTTTTTTATTTTTGTATTGTTTTCACAGAGGTATAATGAAAAATATACGCCCATAAATGCATTTGTCGTGCTTGCATGACTTCCCCATGAATGTGTCACGCGCGCACGGGAAAAGTTTATTTTCTGGACTCCTAATGAAATATTCTATTTTCTGCAACCGTCTAGAAAGTTAACTATTTCTGTCAATTTTTTCAGTGGAAAATATATCTTTACTGGTGCAGCCCAAAAAGTGACATAAGGGAAAGTATTTTCCGACCCTTATGTCCTACTAGTCTGTTATTTAATTTGAAAATTCTTTGACATTTACGATTGATTAATTTGACATCTATGATGTTCAGGACGATTTCATTTAAAAGAGATTAATAATCAAAATTGTTTGTAAACGCCGTAACTATGCAACACATATTGTTTGTCAATAACGCCATCATCATTTAGTTGTTTTGTGTTGTATGTGAAAATGTTAATGCGTTATAAAATTATAATGGCTTAGGGCGTAATGGATATTCATAACGCCCTAGGACGTTATTTCTCATTTAACATATCTTAAAATGGGATTATTATTGCAAAATAACAGACTAGTAGGACATTAACGTGTATTGAGAATAGTAAAAACGGTTGCAGAAAATATATTGTACGTAACATACCCGGAAGCATATAGCCAGTTCCTATATACCATTGTAAAACGCACCAATATGCTGGCTTGTGGTACAAATTGACGAGATAAACCATAGTGAAGAAACAAACAAATCATACCAAGATATAATACGAAGTTTGTCGTTGTATAGTGGTAGATTTTGACAAACATTTCATACCGCGATTCAACGCACAATGTCAAGATTGGACTTTGGTATTCGCTTCTGCATAATAGTTTATACTAACTTCTACGACCTGACCCTTCTATTTTCAATCCTACGCCAAAATTTATGAACGAGAATGCAACAACGTACATACCTTGCCTTAGAATACCCATTCAAAGTTATGTCATTCCTCCTAATTTCCCTTGTCCTAAAATGACCTTTAAAGTGTCGTTATTTCGTTCCATTTCCCTTGCCCGTCATTTCATTTTCGATCACTGACCTTAAACTGTGACCTTCATAACATTCAATATTACAAAAAAAAAGATATTTTAAGGAAAATTTGTTACATCACGAAATGTATATCATTTAATTGAAATACGACGCAAAATATATGTGAAATATTTTTGTTAAATATCAACGTATGAACATCGACATAGCTCGCTCAGAACTCTAAATGATATTTGTTTTTCTAAGTTTTTCTAACTACGTTTAGCTATCAATTCATACTCATAATATAGCGCTGTTTTGTATCGTGGTATGGTTTGTTCCTAAGACGTTTTCATACAGGGTGTCCCAACCAAAAGTAGGCACCCTGAATAACTTTGGAGATAACAATTTTTTGAAAAATTGGTGAAACATGTTGACCTTTTTCCAAGGGGAACATATTTTAATGTAATACTTGTATACCTATCATCATCCCACTACCCTACACGGCCACCCCTTAAAAAATTCAAATGGCAAGGGGAGTCGAGTGATACATCTCTTGAAAGGTCTTTCAATTCCCTACATAACTGTGTATATTTTTTAACTTTTATCGATTCGTTCTTAAGGAAAATAATTTTATTTTTGATGATTAAGTACACACAATCGAAATCGTTTAAAAAGTCTAAAATACACGGCACTGGGTATTGGAATTTATAAAAAAAACTAAATTTTTTGGTGCTTTCAAATCAACGCGAGTTTTTTCGACAAAAAACACTTTGCTTGTCCGTTTAGTTTTAGAATAATAAAAGACTCATAAGTAAAGCTGGCCGAGGTGGTTGGAGTACAGCCACGGTCTTGCGCTGGCGTCACACGTGCCGATTTAGAAGTGATTTACATACGCTGCAGTCTTATTTGAAAGGTTAATGCGTGAGGTTGTACCTATAAATTATACATAATGTCAAACGCGCCAAAGGGTAAAAAACGACCGTATGCGGACACAGTGAATAAATTTATCGGTGAATTTCCGGATTTATTCTATGACGGATGCAAAATAATTTGTAAAGTTTGCAATCAAGACTTAATGTGCCGGCACAAAACAGATTGTCGTCGTCATATCAATACCGTGCAACATCAAAATAAAAAAAATGGCATGCCTTTGACAACTCAGTTTATGTTTGATTTATTGTTAATGTTAATAGCCTGTAATATTCCGCTACACATACTGGATAAACAACCATTTCGGGAGTTTTGGAATAAATACAATCCCCAGGTGAACTTACCAAGTCGTACACCGTTACGTAGATATATTCCAGCTGTTCGTGAAGACATTGTAAATAGCATTAAATGTGGATTAAAAAATGCACGGCTCTGGTTATGTATTGACGAGACGACAGATTGTAAAAAGAATTCTATTTTAAATATTATAGTACGTGTACTAGACCCTCTTAAACCAACATTTCCACTTTTACTAGCTAGTAAAAGACTAACTGCGTGTACTGGCGAAATAATTACGCGTGTGGTGTTGGAGACATTCGAAAAATATGAACTTTCAACAAGTCAAGTATTGATGTTTGTGACTGATGGTGCCGCGACAATGCGCGTGGTAGGCCGTTCTCTTCAAAGAGACAATTGTAAGTTTTTACATGTTACGTGTAAAGTGCATGCGTTACATCTTGTGGCAGAAACGATTCGAAAATGTTTTCCAGAGGTAGATGCATTAATAGCAAATACAAAAAAAGTATTTCTCAAATCTCCTAAATGGCTTCGAGCATTTCACACACTGTGTCCTGGTATTCCGGAACCACCAGAGCCGATTCTTACACGTTGGGTAACGTGGTTGAAAGCGGCATTTTATTATGCTGAATATTTTCAACAAATAAAAGCTGTGATACTACAGTTCAACCCTAACGAGGCTGCAGCTATTAGGGAAAGCCAGACAAACTTTCAAGACGTTTCCCTCGAAACAGATTAAAAACTATTAATAACAATTATAGAGGACTATACGACGCAATAGAAAAATTGCAAAACAGTTCGTTGTCGTCAGTGGAATCGCTGCAAATAGTGGACGACGTAAATACACAGCTACAGGCTATAAATGACGCTAAAAATAATCGCGTTAGTGAAAAATTCGAGAGTGTATTACAGAAAGATCCTGATTTTAGCAAATTAAGACAAATTTGTGATGGTGCCTCTACAACTTCGTTAAGTGAGTTCACAGATTGTTTTACTTATGCCTGTATTATATCCGTAGATGTCGAACGGTCATTTTCAAAATACAAACATATTTTTTCACCAAAGTGAACATCGCTGACGGAGACAGCTGTAGAAACATACCTGATGCTATTATACTATAGATCTTCTCCACTTTGTGATAACGACAGCCAAACTACTTCATAAATCTGCTTAAAAGGGTGAGTTTTATACAAATTTTTATAAAATGTAACATTATTGTTAAAATTTATTTCCATTTATTGTACTTATTCAAGTATTATGATATGATGTAAACATATGAGTCATATGACGGCTCTGTCGGCCAGGTGACCTCGGCCAGCTTTACTCATAAGTATTTGATAGTCCTTGAACATTAATTTGTTCACAACCAATTTTAAATCGAGATACATTTTACCAGAGTGAGTTCTCAAAATGGTTTATACCCTTCAGGAGAGAATAGAAATTGTCAGCATTTATTTTAAAAACGATAATTGTGCTAGAGCTACGGAGCGCATATTCAATAGAAATCACCCAGATAGAAGGGTTGGTTCTCAGTATGTTTTACAATTATTATTGACAAAATTTATGGAAACATCTGTAGAAAACAAAAAGCATGAACCTCAGCGACCGATTAGGAATGAAGCAGTCGAAGTGGCAGTTTTGGGTCATTTGCAGATAATACTCAATCGATCAGGAAAGTAGCTGAGGCTTCCGGTGTATCACGAAGCAGTGTTCATCGAATTGTAAAGGCCCACAAATTTCATCCATATAAATTTAAATTGGTACACGAATTAAACGAAGATGATCCCTATCGTCGGCTTGAATTCTGTGAGATTTTTAGTGAACAATTAAATGGTAATGCGAAACTACTGTACAATACTTGTTTTTCTGATGAATTGAGATTTCAGTTAAATGGGTAGGTAAACAGGCATAATTGTAGGTATTGAAGTGAAACCAATCCAAATTTGTTCATGGAAACTCATACCCAAAGGCCCCAGAAGTTAAATGTTTGGGCTGGCATCTTAGGGGATCACATTGTCGGGCCGTTTTTTATTCCTGACAATTTAAATGGCGAAAGGTACCTCGATCTGTTAGAAAATAATATCAACCCAATGATTACCCAAATCCTCGAAGACGATAATCTTTTAGAGGGCGAACGATTTTTTCAACAGGATGGGGCATCCCCACATTTTGCTATAGCAGTCCGTCAATTTTTGGATAATCGGTTTCCTGAGCGATGGATTGGAAGAAGAGGTCCTGTGGAGTGGCCCGCTAGGTCACCCCATTTAACACCCTTGGATTACTTTCTGTGGGAACATTTGAAATCGAAGGTATTTGCAACAAAACCCGCATCTCTGGAAGAGTTACGTGAAAGAATTGTTCGAGAATGCCGTTTATTGACTCCAGATGTGTTCAGAAATGTTCGTACAGAATTTCAAGACAGATTATATTATTGTATGGAAGTCGGTGGGGGTCATTTTAAACAATACATACGATAATTTAAACTGCTTCTTTTATTTTTATTTCCCGAACCTAAAATAATGAAACAATTATTTCTCAGGAACGAATCGATAAAAGTTTAAAAAATACACATTTATGTAGAGAATTGAAAGACCTTTCAAAAGATCACTCGACCCCCTTTGCCATTTGAATTTTTTTGAGGAGGTGGCCGTCTAGGGTAGAGGGATGATGATAGGTATACAAGTATTACATTAAAATATGTCCCCCCTTGGAAACAAGGTCGACGTGTTTCACCAATTTTTCAAAAAATTTGTATCTCCAAAGTTATTCAGGGTGCCTACTTTTGGTTGGGACACCCTGTATATCAGTGTATATCACGATGCAACGCGACATTTTAACTGGATTTTAACATTATGTATTGTACAATAGTAGGGACTGGCTATACGCCACACGGAAACTGTCTTTACTGGGCTCACTGGCTTCCACGACCCGTTGGCGCTCGTCCTGGAAACTGCCAACTTTCTCAGTAGTGAATCACTTTCCGGTTTTGTTACGTAAATAACTCACTATTTTCTACGACTACTAAGAAACCTGCTCATTATATGTGTGTCATTGATTAATAAATTTAGTATATTGTACGCATTTACATTTCACACAGGTTGCCATGGCAACTCGATTACAAGAAAATCATTGTGATTCAGGTACAATTAAGTTTAAGAAACTATGAAAGTACTATCGTAGCACAAAATTTAACTAAAATACAACCACAGTTGCGCTGTTAAACGTTTTTTTGAATTTAATGGAATAACAAGCTTAGTCGTATAAAAAGTATAGTATGTAACTCGCATGGCATGTCCATTTATTTACTTGTATGATTTGTAGCTGCAGCATTCGCCTGCCGTCTCGTGCTGCAAACTTCATACTTATAAAGAAATGAGTATCATTCCGTGCTCGTTATACAATACTATTGTTAGACTAGTGCGAGAAATAACAACATATTACAATATTTCTTTGTATACCAAGTGCGGAAAGTACTACTTTACTGTCTTTGCCTCACGAGCGTGAAAAAATTGCAACCCTAGATGCAGTCAAGGGTTACAATTACGGGAGGGCTGTAAAGTACTTTCCTCTCGTGGTATACACACCATTTTTTTACGACTGCAAACAGAAAAATTCAAATAATATTAAAATCACAATGTTGGCATATAAAAATTCATTAAACGTCAATATGATTCTTGTCTTTCAATAGTAACTCTAGATTACTTTTCGCACACGTATGAAAGAAAGCGTGTAGCAATAATATATTTCATTACGAGTTCCTAGTGCGAAAAATGCGTTGAACTCACTCGATTTAATAGCTCGTGTGACAAACATACACATTGGGCAAATAACTCTTTATTATTTTTTTATTTATTACAGTTGAAATTTAATACGATTTTTTTTATTTTTGATTTTTTTTTAATTTAATGTTTAAATGACAATCATCGATAAAAGTTAAATATTTTTTTGAAAAACAATAAAATTTAAAATAACGACCAAGATAAAATAATGATTATTTTGAAGCGGTTGGCAACTGCTTTTAAAACTTTTTTCATAAAAAATCTCAAATTAATTTAAAAAACCAAATTTTGCTTCAAATTGAGACTCATGTCAAATTAGCCCCCAACTCGTTGAGGTATAGTAGATCAGAGGACTTGCTCGCGTCACCATCTTTCGAAAGGTTTGTAAAATTGTGGGTTCCGTGTATTTGCAATAAATAAGCACAAAAAAATCATTACATCACGATAAGGTGGAGGTTCGGCAAATTTTCCAGGTTATTTATGTCAGTATTTACAAACACACTGATGATCTTTTGGCGTCTTGGTAGCGGAAATTGATCGAAGTTAAATAAGTGATTAAAGAAGAAATGTCTCAGATTATATTAAAACCGCCCTGGGTAAATACCAAATTACGGCCGTTTAGAGAAAATGTGTTTTATTCAAATTTGAAATAAAATTAATAGTGAAAATTAATAGACTTTTATAAAAAATATTCACAAAATCAGAAACTATCACATATTTTTTTAGAAAATAGTGTATAATTTAAATTGTGAGATTTCTTAAATTTTGCTGAACATTTTATTTAACACTTTTTTAAAACTGTTTGGTAGAATAATTTTTAACTGTATGTTATATTTGCTCACATTAATAATAACATTAACAAATATTTTCCGAAGTGAGTGCCCTTTAGTTAAAACAAAAAGAAATTGAACAAAACCTTTCATTAAGGTAAATATTAATTTTTCGTAATAATATTTATGTGTTGAATAAATGTTTTTGTTTATTTAGTAATCGGATCAAATATATCTCTTGCTTACGACTTTGTATGAATACATTTTTATTTAAAACACTCAATATTTGTTGCTTGGTAGCGTCCCTCGATAAATTTAGTTGCGAAATCTCTCACTACGGGCTTGTGATTTTAATTACTAATTCGTCTCGTGACGTTACCAAGTAAGAAACTTTCCTATGTACCTAAATAAAAATTTATTCGACAAAAACATAAGCCTTTGATGTTATTATTCCAGAAGTCACAAAAGAACAACAGTTATTAACGTTAACTAATAATATTGCCTTATTAGATATACCAGCAATCTTATGGACAAAAATTGAAAATCCAAATAGTAGTTTGCATTTAGCCTACTATTTTATTTTTTTTTAATTAAAAAAAACATTTTTTTTAACAGATAGTTTTATAATTTAAAAATTCTTTAATTCATATAATCTAGGCGTGCATTTTAACCTAAAATAAAAAAAATCAAATAGGTAGGTAATAAAGAAAATGATATATGTTTTTTCGCTGGCCATGTATTAGAAGGGAAGTTAAAATATGTTTATGCATTTTGCATTAATTTATTAACATTCACACTGCTTATCACGTAGGTGGGATCTTGGAAAATATATTGTATCTATTTTATTGCCTCTAAAACTTTGCAAAGCAATGGAATTATCCATATGTACATACATAAACAACAATCATTACTTTATTCGACAAATTCACTATATTCATAAAATAGATTGTATCAGCACACAAAAAAAAATGTTTTTATGTTTCTCAATTCTCGCAAGCGCCACAACCTTCGACCGGTTTACACGGAGAAAAATTGCGTATGTATACATATATATATATATATATATATATATATATATATATATATATATATATATATATATATATATATATATATATATATATATATATATATATATATATATATATATATAATAAAAATAAAATATGCAATTTAGATAATTTTAAATATATATATATATATATATATATATATATATATATATATATATATATATATATATATATATATATATATATATATATATATATATAATAGTCAAAAACATAATTTTTTTGGATAAATTTTTTAATATAATATTTTTTTAAAATTATAATTTTTATTATATTTTAAATTTTTATTAATTTATTTTTTTTTTTTATATATATATTTTTATATACATATTTAAATATTACTTATATATATATATATATATATATATATATATATATATATATATATATATATATATATATATATATATATATATATATATATTCATTCGTATTGTTTGAGAGCTCGAAGACTAAATACCAATATACAGTGCTCCTAAGACAAAATCTAATTTCATGGTAAATTGTGATTCAAAAAAAGAACTAAAGAAGTCCACATGCATTTAAAACTGTAAGTACAAACCTAGTACAACAGAGCTAAATTCCATAGACAATTATGTGAACAAATTAATTACAAATTAGAAGTAACACAAGTAGTTATCATTATCGTTAGTAAAAAGAACTAAAAAAAAAAACAGAAAGAAAAGACTAAACAAAAGGTTTTTATCCATTGTAACAAAACAAACAGTAATAAATATAAACTAGCCAACACTACTAGATATGATGAACTGCATGCCCTGAAATATAGGGATACAAATAGACTAATTCTTCTAACTAGTACATAGTAAATTATGAATGATTTTAGTGCCGCTCAAAAGACATTTATTAAAGATTTATTTTCAACATTACATACAACTATAAGTGAGAATACCTTGGAAATTAAAACTGATTTAAAAAAACAAGTAAAAGAAATAAAGGAACATGTTTCATCTATTATAAATGAATTACAAAATAGAGTAGATAAATTAGAGAACGAGAATAATTCTCTACAAAGAAATATATGTTTTCTGGAAAGAAAAGTAAGGAAAAATAATATTATAGTATTTGGTATAGATCAAAACACACCAAATATACTAGGGGAGCATTATCAATCTTTTCAACGATATAATTGAAGTACCAGTAAAAGATATTGATCTAAATGACGTTTACCGATTGGACACGAAAGCTGATAATAAAGATCCTCCTATAGTAGTGGAATTTTTATCCTATCAACAAAAGTTATCAGTCCTGAAGAACGCATACAAACTCAAGGGAAAAAATATTTACATTGCAAAAGATCAGTGCCAAGAAGATAGGGAAAAATCCGAGAAAATTACTAATCCACCAAAAACAAGCAAGAAGCAAAGGAAAAACCGCATTTATAAAAGGAGACAAACTAATTATTGAAAACGAAAAATATACTATAGATCAATTATTACAACCTGAGGGATACCAAGAATCGGTAGTTGAAGAAACTGAAAAACCTGATAGTGCGCCCTCGACACCCAATCCTACAAGAGGCAAGAACTTTTGCTAAATGAGTTCGGCCTTGAAGAAGAAGGACAAGAAGCGAAGAAATTCAAATCATCAACACACGGTCTGAAGAGATTAGATGATCACTCAGAAAAAATACAAACTAGATCAGCATATTCCAACACTGTATACAAAAAGAAGTAGAAAACATTGCTAAGAATAAAAAACAAGTTAAATATAAAAAAAAATTCATATAATATATCATTTTTATTTTAATTTTATATATCGATATTTTTTATTAGCGTACCTAGGATTAGTCATAAAACTTATTATTAACTATATATAAACAATAATATAAAAAAATATATATATATGTTTTAACGAAATTGTATCTAAAATAATATTAATGGATCCTTTTATTAGAGACTTCCAAACAAAATGTATTACTACGGAGGTATTAGATCACATCGGCGAGGTAAATGAGATATTAAGTGTAAATTCACAATTTGAAAATTTCAAAATTGTGCATCTAAACATTAGAAGCATTCAAAAAAACTTTGAGGAGTTAGAGGCATTTCTAAGTCAATTTAAGGCAGATTTTGAAGTCATAGTTTTAAGTGAAACATGGAAAATAGATAATATTCAATTATATAAGTTAAGTGGTTATAACATCGTATATAGCGAGGGTAAATTAAATCAAAATGATGGCATTGTGCTGTTAATAAAAGAGGGCATACAATTTGAATGTAATATTGATCAAATTGGGCAAGTAAACATTATTAGAGCTAAATTAAATTTTCTAGAACATCTTATAGAGTTATTATGCATATACAAATCTCCTTCCCTAGATAAAAACAAGTTTCTTGAGGATCTGGAGCATTATCTGAAAACTAAACCTTTTTATTCCAATATAAATCTTATTGTGGGCGATATGAACATAGACCTTCTAACAAACAGTAATATTAGTAATGAATATCTAAATTTGATGTCTGAGTATAATTTCTTCTCAGTAATAAATGATATCACAAGAATTCGAGAGAGTCTAGGTAGCTGTATTGATCATATATTTTTATCAAACACTAATAGTGTGGATGAAAACATATTACCAATTATAGTCAAGAACAGTATAACTGACCATTTCCCAATAATACTACAAATTGTAATACAAAATAAAATAAAATCAAACAAAACTGAGAAAGAGTTCATTAGATTTATTGATTTTAAAGCTTTAAAAAAATGAGTTAAATACAGTCTCCTGGCAGGAAGTGTATAACTGCGAAGATGTCGGTTCTGCAACAGACATATTCTTAGATACATTGGTAGAAAAAATAAATAAGTACACAAAAGAAGTAAAGAAAGCAAGAAAGAATAAGAGTCGAAAACCTTGGATAACCAAAGGGTTACTAAATTCTATAGACTATAAGAACAAATTATATTTAAATATGAAAAAAATTCTGAAAATTTAATTTTAAAAAAGAGGAATATAAATCCTATAAAAATAATCTAAACAAAATAATAAAAAAGATCTAAAAGCAAATATTATACAACCTTAATAGAAAAAGAAAAAAATAATAGTAAAGTTTTGTGGAATACTGTTAATGAAATTCAAAATAAGACAGGTAATAAAAGAGATAATATAAGTCAAATACGAAATTCCAAAGGCGACATTACTGATGATATGAAAGAAATATGCGAAACTTTCAATGAAACGTATGCTAAGATGGGACTAAAGATGGCAAACTTGATTAAGAGGGATGTAAATTATAAAGAAAACATTAAAATAAATGAAAAATCAATGTTTCTATACCCAACAAACTCTAACGAAGTTAGAGAGAATATTATGAATCTAAAAAACAAAAAATCAGTGGGTATTGACGGAATAAAAGCGGAAACACTAAAACAAATAGTAAACTATATAATTGAGCCGTTAACATATATAATAAACAAATGTTTTGAGGTTGGAGAATTCCCTTCTGCATTTAAAATTGCAATAGTGATACCCATTTATAAAAAAAGCGACAGAATGGATCCTACTAATTATCGTCCTATCTCTTTAATTACCAATTTTTCCAAGATTCTTGAAAAAAATAATAAAAATACGATTAAAGAATTTTGTAAAGAAATTTAATATTCTACATTGCAGTCAATACGGTTTTCAGGACGGAAAATCGACATCGGATGCAATTGAATGTCTTACTAAAAAAATATACAATTCACTGGAAAAAGGAAGGCCGTCTTTAGGTATATTTATAGATTTAGCAAAGGCATTCGACACTGTAAGTCATCCGTTGTTGATTGAAAGTCTTGAGAACGTAGGTATAAGAAACTTACCATTAAAATTAATAACAAGTTATCTCTCTGACAGAAAGCAATGTGTGAGCATCGGTAACATAAAAAGCCAACATAGAACTATAGAATGTGGCGTTCCACAGGGTACTATTCTAGGACCCTTATTATCTTATATATCAACAATCTCTTTCTTGTAGAAACTGTCGGTCAAATAATTAGTTTTGCTGACGACACAGTAATATATTACGATGATGATACTTGGAACAATTTAAAAATTAAAACTGAAAATGATTTTACGAAAATTAAACAATGGCTTGACCATAAACTATTATCCATAAATTTTGAGAAAACGCTTTTCATTCCATTTACATCTTACAAACCTCAGCTGCCAAATTATAAAAAACTAAATATAAGAATAAATGACGAGGAATTTAAAATCATCTACGCCAGTTCGGTAAAATATCTTGGAATACACATAGATCAGCATCTTCGCTGGGATATACATGTTGCTGAATTACTTAAAAAATTACGTGGAATAATTCCACTATTCAGAATACTAAGAGAAATACTAAACATCAAACAACTACAAATAATGTACAAGGCCTTTGTAGAATCTCATTTACGATATGGCTTAATAGGTTGGGGTGGTTTACTAAATAACGTGGCCATTAAATTAGAGGTTTTTCAAAAAAGAATTTTAAAAATTATACATTATAAAGACTATACTTACCCATCTGACCAGTTATATAAAATTGCTAACGTTTTAGATATTCGACAATTATTTTGTCTTATCCTTGCCATTAATCAACATAATGAAAACAAAAACTTTCTATTAGAAAAAAAATATAAATATAAAACTAGGAATATAAATACTTTAAACATTCCCATGATGCGAAGAACTATTGGACAACGATGTTCTTTCTATCTTGCACCTAAAGTATACAATTCGTTGCCCCTAGAAGTTAAAATAACAAAGAATAAAAATAGCTTTAAACGCTTATGCACCATCTATATGCTTAAAAATGAAAGAACCATGTTTCACGATTTAATTGATAGAAAAAACGACTAAAGATCCTATGTAAGTATTTCAAAATGTTTGTTCTGTATAATATTTTATATCTAATATGTTACTCGCCTTATTGTTACTTGCCTTATTTTATTTTATTATATTAAAAAAAAATATGCTGAAATTGGTTTAAAATTATGCACCTCATAGCCTGTACGCATGTGTATATGTGTGTATATGTTAGTGTGTATATATGTATATGTGTGTATGTGTGTATATGTGTGTATGTATGTATGCTTGTATATATATATAGTGTATATGTGTGTATGTATGTACACATGTATATATGTGTATATGTATGTATGTATGTAAACAAATTAAAAAAGAGTAAATAAAATAAAACGTCTACTAACGACTTATGTTATAACTTTTTAACCAAAAAAAAAATAATAATAATTATCTCGTTTTATTATTTGCATTATATGTACATCTTAATATCTTATGTATCTTATTTTTGTGTTAGAAAACCTTGAAGTCAGTATAAAGGTAGCCACGTATAGCTCATAAAGTTGATACATATAATGAAACTGCTGCTTCCAGGGTGAACTAACCTTTGTATTTTTGTATTTTTGTATTTTTGTATTTTTGTATTTTTGTATTTTTGTATTTTTGTATTTTTTTACACGTACAAGTATCTCATGATACTTCTGTGTTTCTCTTTTACTTTATTTGTTTGTACACAGGATTTTTTTAATATTTATTCTTTATTCTCTTACAAGTACATATTGTAACAGATTACGTGTATAGATAAAAATAAAGTATTATTATTATTATTATTAAATTATATATTAATATATATATATATATATATATATATATATATATATATATATATATATATATATATATATATATATATATATATATATATATATATATATATAAATAAAAAAAAAAAATAATATACATATAATATACACATATATACAGGGCATTGTCTATGTTATTTATTTTTGGCATCCTATAATTTTTTATCAAAGAAATTTTCCTCTAGTTTTGAGAATGGAGTCGGAGGGTATTCCGAAATATCAACTCTTAATCATCAATAATATTTGACATTTAAGTTTAATTTTTCACATTAATATTTTTTTCTACGACCTCTATAGAAAGTAATATTAAAATGCGGGTACAAAATAGTATTTTATCTCCCTAGGGAGGAAAGCATTTTCTAACCGAATTTTTGACTATTACATAGTTACCTTGAAATCTTAATATCTGCTAAAATGTCAAAATAGACGTCAAAATTAAGGTAAGTAATTTCATTGTAAGGTGTTGTAACGTTTCATTAATTTTAAACAATACAGCTCATTTTAGAAAGATAATTATAATTAACATTTCAGTTTTCATTAAGATTTACAATGTTTTGTCATCATGACCACCATCTTTGAAACTGGTATTTTGAAAAAAACTGAAAAAGAATAAGAAAACTTTAACACCGTGTACCTCAAAACCAAAGCAAGAGGTGGACCCATGTTGAGAGGACCTACTTGTCTTATTTTTGCTTAAGCTTAAGCGATGATATAAATTTTTTAACATCCTGTATAAGCAAACAGTATTAATTTAAATACCTGGAAAATTATAGATTTTAGAACCATTAATAATTTGTATAATGTAAATGCTAAGAAACTACTGTATTATTTAAATTTACGATATATTCTACAATGTATTCATAGTAAAATTTACGATGTTCTTTAACATTTATGTTGTAGAGATAACATAATATTCCTATCATTTATACCGGGTGGGCTAACAATTTTCACCCTAGAAAGTCTTTCATCACTATTTTGTTTAATACCCGATTTTTTTTAAAATCTGGGATTAAATAAATGCATAGATTGCAATTTATTATTAACAATGAAAATCAAAATATCGGATATGTGAAAATTACTTTGTGTTAAAGTTGTTGGCAATTGCTTTTTTTAATTTTTTTTTTTAAGTTCTGAATCTATGTAAAGCATGTTTTTTTCTATAATATAACATATAATTTATGACAGATATCACTAACAGCGCATTTTCTCAAATACACAAATAAAAAAACGTATTTTTAAAATATTTACATTTATTGCATTTTTTTTTTTTTAATTTAGACCTAAATAAAATTTAAAATATGGATTACACAACTGCTTAATTTTTTTTTACCAGTTTGAAAGCTACATTTTAAAATATTTTTAAAATAACGTAGTCTAGAATATAATGGTATAAAACAGTCAAAATGATAAATAAAATGGATAACGAATACTTATATTTCTTTAGTAAAAAAATAAATACCTAAATAATCTTTTATCTGAAAACTTCGCGTCGTATTTAGATCCAAAAAATAAAAAATCTGCCAAAAAATGAAAAAGAAATTATTAATATTCATTATCAAACTAGAAGATATTTTTTCATAATTAAAAAACACATTTCCTTTAAAGGAAAATAAGTTGGCCAGTATCAGGGCGGATTTAAATTGAACGTAAAATATGAATTTTTATACTGAAATTATTAGTAAAAAAAACTGAATAAAAAAACCAATTGACAGCTACTTTATTATACATTATTTCATTATTATATTGCTGTCGCTATTTCTTAATTTTCTGGTTTTTTTTTTATAGTTATGCAATCCATGATATCTTTTATTTAAGTCCAAAATACAAAAAATGCTTGTACTATCGAACTTCGCACTGTTTTACTAAATTAAACTGTTGCAAATTAAAAAAATTATAAGGCATTAATTGAAATTCATAAAACAGTGTAAAGGCGTAATTAAATAAAATAAAACAAAACCAAGGAAAGCTCTGGCAATTTCTTAAAGCAAGCAATTTGATATTTCATATATTTTCTTAATATTATATTGCTTAATTTTTATTACAGGAAAATATACATATTACATTACATTGCAATATTATGTAAATTTATAAGTTTATTTATAAATAATTATTTTGTAAACATATTTAAATAATTCATCGGGCACGGTAGCGCTGTTAGCTAGAGTGCGCCATGTGACAAACTCCGCTAGTCACCGTCTATCTGCTCCTGCGTTCGAATTTCAGCTGCGGTAGACGGCAGTATCTGAGGGAATGGTCATGTCCACGTTCTTTTTCGAAGTGTACAGTTTCTTAGGATTTTGAAGTGGCCTAATTTATGTGTTATGTTTTATTTGTAAAGCGCCTACAGGATAAATTTTTAAGGTACAATAAAATTATTTTACATTATTCAAGCTCCAAAATAGCCAGATACAGGGGCGGACTGATACTATAAGGACATTGAGGAACAATTAAAATTAAGGCCCCATATTTTAGATATTTCAGCGAATAGATATAAAGAAGAAATATATAAAAAACGTTTATTTTACCTGCATTAAGAATAACAAAAATAAATACTACATATGTACATTTTAAAAAATATGTTGTTGTTTGATTAGAACTGCTGCCAGTTTCACATATTAATTTTTGTCTTTTAAATTACCTCTTTTCAAAACTACATTTATATTTTCTATTTATTAAATTCTTTTTATCATTTGGTGGCTTAAAAACTAAAGTAGGTATTTATTTAATATTTATTTATTAATATTACATAAATTTATTAAATACTCCTCAAAAACAATACGTAATATTTTAACGTAACAAATAAATCTAGCTAAAAAAATTCCCAATTATGGTGAAGATCGATTCGACTACAATCTATTTTTGTCTGTTTGTTGCTCTGTCTTAACCATTGAATACAGGATGACTCATTTTAAACGGCCCAGTCAAATATTTTGAAAAGTAAGTGTTATACGATTTTTTTAGGATTTCGAGGGGATATAATACAGAGGTATACATGTTTGTAGTTACCAGTTTCAAGGTCAAGGTACCTAATTTCAAAATCGGCCTTAAATTATTATTTCTTTTTCGATATTTATGAAATTAAAATACATGAAATCGGCTCAATTAAATATTTAAATATATGAGAAATTTCTTTTTTTTAGAAATTCCCACACGTGTTTTGGCTTTTAGGCCTTTGTCAAAAGTTTCCCTGTTTGACAAGACCTAAAAATTCAAAATTACAAGATTTTGTTGAAAAGCAAAATTTTGGACTGCATTCCACCAAGGCAACATTTTGGAAACATGTTACACAAAGAATTTATGTTGAAGCCAAATTATACACAAGAAAACATCTGGTATGCGACACTATTTCAGTCAACCTTGCAACATGCATTCCATTTTAACATATCGCATGCGGTATATTTTATTTATTACTTTAATACTATTATTTTATGTTTAATACAAAATGGTCTCAAGAATAAACACTTGATTTTCTAAAATACTACCCAAAATTGGAGGTTTTATGAGATATCTGTTTCAATAATTACAAAAATAACAGGTCTAAATTAGATGCAAAACGTATATCAACAGAGCAATTTGATTGTGACGTAGCGCTGATAAAAAAAAATTAAAAACTTGCATACTCATTTCGCCGAGAACAGAAAAACTCGAGTTCTTCGCTCACGCATGGAATATTTTTAATCACGCAAACTCATGAAAATTTTCGTATTTTACGGCTTTCATATTACATGCTCACGTTGTGTCATGTCGTGACATGATGAAAATCACGTCACAATTCCATCCCTAGCCCTGGGCTAGGTTAAAAGCGGAGCAACCACACGCGCATGCATTCACACATATATTTAGATGCACTAAATGTTGAAAATCCTCAATTTTTATTTTGTAAATATCTTAAAGGCAATTGATCCAAGGCCATATATTTTAGAAATCTCTTTACATAAAATTCCACGCTTCTTTGATTGAAAAAAAAAATTTACCATTAAAAACTAGAGCTAAACATGAAATGACCTTAAAATTTTTACCCGCGAAGAAACCGATACCTGCATCTTGTCCCCTACCGAAATCCTAAAGATTTGGTCGGACAAATTTTTTCTTATAACTCTTATTTCTCGGATTATTTGACTGGCTGTTTAAAATGACCACCCTGTATGGTTAATGGGCATTTAATGCAAATGGACCCAAAAAGTCTTTACGTCACAAACGACTTTGCCAACATTGAAAAGTTTCCAACCAAATCAAAATCATGTGATCATATTACAGTGACAATATATAAGTATCAGATTTTGTTAATATTTGTTAATTCTACGTGAGTTGTTCTTATATTTATGAACTTTATTAAGTATTATTTATTACCTACTACTATTAGTGATGCGCTGATACAAAAGCGTATATTAGCTAATGATTATTATTTAATGCTGTTGTAGATTAAAAACAACTAATACTATATATGATTACGTTTACGTCACTGATTCTAAATATTTATTATTTTATTAATCCAAACAATAAATGTGAAAAACTTACCTTTAGGTTATTAAATTTATAGTCATGTAAAGTAACATGTTAAATATCAATTTTAACTAAACTGGTCCAAGAAAGTTAAGGATAATTTAAATTTTAACATATGCCGCAGGTTTTCAAAATATCTTTTGATACACTAGGTAGAAAACAGTTCAATAAGAAAACTACAAAAAATGTAGGTTGCAATTGCTGGAGGAATTGGTATTTTTTTAATCTAAACGGCAGGATATCATTAAATGGTCTAGATTTAATGGTAGAACTCTGATTGTGATCTCGAAATAATGTTTGTTTTTAATTACAATACTCCATGGAGAATGTTAATTCTCGAAGAATGAAATATGGATAATGAAATTATTGCTGGTCGAAATCAATTCGAGGTCGTTGCAGAATTCCGTGTGTGTCGACTTTTACGGTACCAAAACACTGGATCAACATCTGAGAAGGTTAGAAGTGGTCGTCCAAAAAAAACCAATGTAGCTCAAGACCGTTACATACTGTATGTCCCAAATTCGATTATCACTATTGCGATCTCAGAAACCATAAGAACTACAAGGTCTGTTAAATGTGATAAGTTTTGGCAAATTTTATGCTGATTTCAAGTCCGTTAAGAAATCACGTCTAACTGAAACCGTTTTTGGGATTTTCCTAAAAAAAACGAAAATTTTGTGATTTTTTTTTTGGCTATAGCCTCGGTCAGACAAGTTTTATACTTTTACATAACTAAAATATTTTGGTCTAGAAACGAAAGCTCGATCTTTTGATTTCGAGATATCCGAGATAACTTTAGATTTTCTTATGACAGCCATATTGGAATTTTTCATTTTTCAGATTGCACTTTCAAATGATGTATCACATGCCGAAGAAAAATTGTTTTTCAAGGGACGAATTTAAGAAAAGTTATCCATTGCTTAACAAAACAAAACAGTAGGCCATGGAAAATCAAAAGTTATTTTGATTTCATGGATATACCTAATACCAACCTTTATAAAAAATAACAATAATATTAAGGCTACCAGTTTGACATGCTAAAATAATTTTAATTCTCTGTTAAAATACTGAACATAATCGATATGGAGAAAATTTTTTAATAACGGCAAATTAACATAGAAAAAATGATAGTAAAGAAGTAAGAAGATTTAATAAAACTGTTCAATATGACCTCCATTTAGCTGAATACATTTTTGGCATCTACGCCTAACTGAGCTGATTACTCTTCTGAGAGTATTGGCATTTATTGTGCCGAAAACTTTGTCTTCCAAAATATCGATAATTTTCGGGCTTTTAAAATCATTTTTCACCGTACCCCACAAATAAAAATCAGGAGGGGTTATATCAGGCGAGCGGGGAGGCCACAATACTGGTCCTCTATTTGAAATTATGGGGTTAATATAATTTTCCTCCAATATCCGTCTAACATTATTAGTATTATGTGCAGGACAGCCATCTTGTTAGAACAACAATTCGTTTATTTCTTGTTCTGTAAAAAGCAGTCTTATCTCGGGTAAAACTTGATTTTCTCGAAGATCACGATAGGCTGCTCTTGTTAAATTGTGAAAAATGAATGAATCAATTAAATGGCGATTTAAAAATAATAATTAAGGAAGGGGTTATAGGCAGATCATAGGAGTAGAATAGGAAGAGAAAAGGTAATACCTATCATGCCGCACCAAACATTGAAGCCAAACCTAGTTTGGAGTTTTATTTTCGTAGTTACATGCGGATTTTCTGTGGCTCAATTGTGATAATTGTACTTGTTCCACAATTCCACAATTTGTAAAAAGACTTTCATCGATCCATATCTCTCGATTGAAAATCAGGTTGTTTTTTTCGTATTTCTGATTAAGCCAATGGCAAAATTCAAGTCTTCTACCAAAATCATTACTGTTTAAAGCTCGGACAATCGTAGGTTTGTACGGATGATATTGCCTTTGTTTTAATGTCTTGTGTACAGGGTGGGCAAATTTCAATATTTGTATAGGGTAACTCAGTAACTGTAAGAGATACAAAAAAATAATCTCTCTTTCTGAGACAAATTCACTGGCGAAAACAAAAATTTTCTATCGTCTTTTGTTTTCGAGTTATAAACTAAAGTTCGATTTTTCGACTTTTAGACACATGTCAATATCTTGGTTGTTTGTAAAGTTAAAAAAAAAACAACTTTTACATTCTCCAGGCACTTTTTTCTGTATAATACAGTGGCGCCAAGAAAATTAAAAAAAGGTGCTATTTCGAGTTATGGCATAAAGTTGTATTTTTTTTAAATGGGAATCATAGTTTGCTATGGTTTAGTTAAAAAGGAATTTATTTTCCCTTTCAAACTATATATCATATGTGGGATCGCTTTTGATGTGTAAGTATTTAATAGCGAAAATAATCTTTGATACGATTACTTTTTGCGTTTTTTATATATATTCCATATGGGTGTGTGTCATCTATGACAGTATTTATGCGTTTGTCAGTAAATTGCGTATTCATAATTTTGTGTCCGTCATAATTACACCCCATTTAATCGTAAAAGTGAAGATGTTTTACGAAAATTACCAGAAATATAAAATGCTAGAATGCTTTATTTAATCAAAGTAATAACAATTGTGATATTGCATCCGAAATATATTTCAATCGCTATCCAGAAAGAAGACAACCTATAAAGATAATTTTAAGAGGTTGAAAGAATTGTGGGTCCTTCAACAAGCCAAGACTAAAAAAGCAGATATTTATATCTAATTTTATAATACATTACAATTACAAAATAAAAATTCAAATTAAAGTAAATGTTCAAATTGATCTCCGTTATGTTAGATACATAAATTACACCTCTTCATAACACTGAACTGCATTATAAATATGAAGATTTGAAATGGAATTCACACACTCTATAAAATTTTGTTTGAGTTCATTTATGTCGGTACTGGTTTTTTTTGTATAATTTGTGGCCCCAAAATCAAAAAATCAATGGCGTTAAGTCAGGTGATCGTAGTGTTCACCTCACTGGTCTGTTACTTACCATCCAGTTATTTCCAAAATTGGTATTTAATAATTTTGAAACGGTCCTGATATTATGAGGTGGTGCACCATCTTGTTGGAAGAACTGATTTCTTACCTCAATTAAGAGTAGATTGTCCATAAATTCCACATAATTTTCTGATTTAAGATTTCGTAATACTGTTGGCCTTTAAGATTTTCTTGATATATATGATATGTTAAAACACGATTGCCACATAGAACACACTAAACACTAAAATCAAAGCACACGTCTGCGGTACGGTGAGGGTTCATATCAGACCAATAGTGCTCGATATGCCTGTTGAAAATTCCTGCACTGCTAATGTAGGTTTCATCTGTCGAAACTACATTTCTAGAGAAGAATGGATCTTGTTGACTTTTTTGACGATACCATATGCAAAATTCCAATCGTCGCTGAGAATCAGTTGGTTGCAGGTGATATTGTTTCCTTATTTTATAAGACACGAATTTGTGTGTCTTCAAAATACCCAGAGCTCGACGTCTTGAAATCCCAGAATAAGCTTCAATTTGACGACTTGAAATTGAAGGATTTGCAACCGCCATTCCAATTACAATTATAGAAGTTTCCTCAGCATCTTCAATGTTATAATTTTTGGTCTTGGCTTGTTGAAGGACCAACAATTATAGATATCTTCTTTTAACCTCCTAAAAATAGCTTTATTAGGTTATCTTCTTTCTGGATAGCGATTGAAATATATTTCGGATGCAATATCACAATTGTTATTACTTTGAATAAATCATTCGAGCATATAACATTTCTCGTAATTTGAATACATCTTCACTTTTACGATTAAATGGGGCGTAATTATGACGGAAACAAAATTATTAATATGCAATTTATTGACAAACGGATAAACACTGTCATAGATGGCACACGTCTACTTGGAGTAAATATATGAAAACGCAAAAAGTAATCTACTAAAAGATTATTTTCGCTATTAAATACTTACACATCAAAAACGACCCCACATATGATACATAGTTTAAAAGAGAAAAAAAATTTCCTTTTTTAACTAAATAATAGCCAACTATGAATCCCATTTTAAAAAAATACAACTTTATGCCATAACTCGAAATTGCACCTTTTTTAAAATTTTCTCGACGTCACTGTATTATACAGAAAAAAATGCCTAAAGAATGTAAAAGTTGTTGTTTCATAACTTTACAAACAACAAAGATATGTCTAAAAGTCGAAAAATCGAACTTTTGTTTATCACTCGAAAACAAAGGACGATAGCAAATTTTTGTTTTCGCCAGTGAATGTGTCTCAGGAAAAGATATCGAGAATGTGTCTTCCATTTTTTTGTATCTCTTACAGTTACCGAGTTACCCTATACAAACACCGAAATTTGCCCATCTTGTACAATTTTCTTAGAAATATAACAAATTGCTTACAATTCTTCCAAAAACTGTTCTATATTTTTGCATCCTCTCCGGAAATGTTTCCAGATAGGGAAGCCGATGCGTTTTGCGAATTTCTATTTACTTTTAAATAATATTGTCAAATTTTCCCTCATTTGAGAATTAATGCACCATTTTGCAATAATCACACTCTTGAACAGTAATAATAAGTATTCTTGAACAATTTACAATAATGCCACTACTATTTAATGAACAACTGTTGTAAATGGTTTAACTGGATGCGGACTGTATGGTGCTGGTTACAAACTTTTCTATTGTCGGAAATAACACGCCAATATATGATAGGTAGATAGAACGTGTTTATTTCTTCCTGGTACAGAATATCACTATTACTGGTAGTACATATAAACTAAAACTTGAACATTTTCGGAGACGAGACGCATATTACGTTCGTGCTTAAAAGGCAACAACAATAGAATGTCAATTCTCTGTCGGTACTGCGATGTTACCAACTTAACTACTACACACGGTATTGCAAATATAAAAACATGAAAAGAACTAATTCTAAATATATGATAAGAACAAATAGTAAAATGCAACAACTGTCAACTAACAGTAATGCTTATTATTTGTTTTAAACCACAGCCTACTAAATTTTACTGAAAATTATGTTTAAATTTGGTCGTTTTTAGAAAAGCATTTTTCAAATTTTACTAATTACTAACTACCTTGCATGCAAGAATGAAGAGGATGTCTTTGTTCAAATTTTGAACACTTTATTGACAACCTTTTTTTAATCGTAATCTGGAAAACGAAAAAATCCAATATGGCTGCTATAAGAAAAACAAAAGTTACCTCGGATATCTCGAAAACAAGAGACTACCGAGCGTTCGTTACTAGACCAAAATATTAGTCTCCAAAAGTTTTTTTTTTGAACGACCACTTCTAATTCTCTCAGATGCTGATCCAGTGTTTTGGTACTGTAAAATCGACACACACTGAATTCTGCAACGACCTTTACTTAATTTCGACCAGCACGAATAATTCCAATATGCATATTTCATTCTTGGGGAATTAACTTTCTCCATGGAGTATTGTAATTCGAAACAAGACTTATTCCATTAAATCGACCCTGTAGCTCTTAACGATTCCGAGATCCCAATGGTGAGCATCAAATTTGCGCCACACGGTATGTCTGAGTGCCCATAAATGGAGATGCTGTACCCCATGAAACATAACAGATACACTAGACAATACCAATGGAGTACGTGTATCGATAAAAAAGGATTGGAAAACGTTTGAGAGATCGAGGTATAGTTTCTAGAAAGCGTCTGAGAGAGTTCCTTTGATTATATATCATAAATAAGCGAGATTGGAATAGGGGCGCGCGATGAATGACGTTCTGTGCTATTCACGATTAAAATTCGAGTGAGTAGATTTTTAGATGATTGCAGAATTAGGATATAAATTAGGCCAGGGATATCCAAAAATCCTCATCAAGTTCATAGAACCCATTCTTACGGCGCTAGTTCAATGGTATGGGAGGCATGTGCTTCAATGAACGATCTGACTTGTTTATTGCTGAGAGAACGACGATAACTCAAGTGTATGGCGACAATATCATAAACAACATTATTCTTCAATTTCCCAGCATTTGAACGTATCAGATAGGTTAATAATAATTCATAGAGGAGTGAATTTAAATAAACATTTTGCTGTACGCATATTATCGTCTTCAATCAATGTTTATTAAGTACTGTTTATTTGTAAAATTTAACTAAAATACGCCTTTCAATCAGCTACTTGTGTAGCCACTGTCCACACAACTCTCCACTACGCCATCTTCTCAGCAACCCGCTTTATGTGTGGCTGCACACTAAAAGTACATTTTTCCAGCGGCGTACCAATTAAACTGGTACCTTACAGCTTCACTTGCTAGACCATCACGTTGTTTTCCACAGGTTTGGTGGGTCCAACGGCAGCAATGTAATCTAAAATAGAAGAAGACTGGGAGTTTAGTTCAATTTATAAACTATGCCGCACCAGTTGCAGATGCAGCTGAGGCGGCCACACCTATAGCCGCATCAGTTTTAAACATTTTCAATTTATAAACTTGTACTGTGGCCGTTGCGGTATGATTTACATTTAGTTGATACATGAAATCAACTTTATTGGTATTGAATTCTACAATTTTATTGGCTGTCCGCAGCTAAATCCGCAGCAGGTGCATCCCCAGATAGATCATCATCTCCTAGCTGAATAGAAACTACAATTGCTGTGTTTGCAGACATTATAAATGAAAAGCACGATTTTTTATTCTCCATATTGTTGTAGATGCGACAGGTACTGCGGTATAATTTATGATTTGAATTTTACTTGTTATTGTTATGGTGAAAAGATCTTCCAGAGTGGCGGCAGCTGTTTTATGCATGTTACTGGTACCACAAAATTTATTTGAAATTTGTTCCCGATTCAGATGAGGATGTTTGAAATCTACGTGGTAACGAACCTCTTTCTTCCAAATTTCACGTTATAAGCCAGTTAAATTAATAATCTCCTTAACATTTTACTTAAAAAGAGCCTTTTTGATCTTTGACTGCACGATCAATGGTTTATAGTTCAAAATTAGATAAAGAAACTATGTGGCTCCATAGAAAAAAATTAAATGATGTGCACCAACAAAAGCGTCCCAAAAAGATTTTAGTTCCCTACTCTCAAACATTATGAAAACAATAGAGGATACCCTGTGCCAACTTATTAAAATATTCAATTTATATACCAATTTTATCGAAACAGTTTATTTTTTAAAATAGGGATTGGATAGTTCGGTTACCCAATAACTTTAAAGTAGTCGTCCGGTATTCGTCTTATTTAGAATTAGTTAGTTTCTGCGCATGTTTAATAAACATTCTCCCATCACAATAATAAATACAATACCCAACGACTTATTTGGAAGTGGTCGTCCGGCATTACCGCATGTTTTATTTAGAAATAGTCGTCCGGTTAAATAGACAGTCAATGTTGTCGAGATTAACTAATAGGATATTACATTGCACAAGTAAATTAAATATAATAATAATTTCCAGACCACTTAGTAAATTAAATGTCTAACATTGCTCAAACAGATTTTATCACAGATTTTAGTACAATGTGCCACGCCTCTAAATTCACCTACCAAAAATAATCTTGACTAAAATAATAAAATAGAATAATTAACTAAATTCAGCTAGGCCACTAATCAATTTTTTTTAAAAATGAGAGAAAAAAATACAGTCAACCACCTTTCTAACACTGATCTGGTTGGCGCCAGCTACAGTAGAGACGCAGACGTTCTGGGTTAAAAATATAGGTGAACGCTATGACAACAGAACAAAAGAGAAAAATTAATTAACTCTCAAAATGCACCTACGTTTCAAGTTTCAAGTTTCAAACTGAATATTTATGGAGCATGCGCAATAACCGGACAACTATTTTTAAATAAAACCTCCGGTATTGCCGGACGACTCCTTTCAAATAAGTTATCCGGTAACCGAACGACTATCCACTCAATTTAAAATAAGATATATTCCAATGGCGAGTTCAGGACCCTCTGTATATGTAAATATACTAAGTTATACATATGAACATAATATATGAAAAAATATGTTGCCATAATTTATTTGTGTACTACTTAAAAATTTATTATGACTATTTAAATTTATGGAGAACGTGTCTATCTTAAATTCATATGCACGTATTCGATAATGAAATAAAGTCATTAAAAATTAGTAATAACGTAAATTCTAAAGTCTTTTTGATATTAATATATCATTTTTATTAATACTAATATAAAAAAATATTTGATGCGGTCAGCACATAACATTCTTATGCGAGAATATAGTTTTCAATAAATGCTTTACCCAAATTATATCCCCTTTCTATTTCAATCTGAAATGTTTTCTGATAAAAACCATTTCTTTTCTATGAGATTTCTAATTAGTTTACTTGCTTTACTCTGCTTGTATGAAGAGCTCCTTTGCACAATCCTGGATTACCTCCGAGACTGGTGTGTATTCCAGATAACTGTGGATGTCGACGTTTCTCACAAATCATGGTTGATCCACAGCGCTTCTCAGCGCTACATTCTTCACGGCCTGTATCCCCTTTTTATGTGCGATTTTACGGCATACCTCCAGACCACTGACGCGTATGACAGTTGTAGCTTAAGTACGTTCCTGATAAGCGTGAGCTTATTTCGCAGGTTGAGTTGACTGATTGTGCCCACCATTGGTTAGAGCTTGGTCCTCACCGCCATAGCTTTTCTGACCACCTCGTCGGTGTTTGGTTCCATGTTAGTCCTCGATTTAAAATTCGCCACTGGATCGGCTCGCCGTTCATGGTAATATATCCTGTTGGGGTCTGGTTCATTTTCTTGTGGAACATAATCGCACTGCTTTTCTCGGCGTTGATTTGTACTTTCCATCTGTTATACCATTCCCCAGGAGAGACGCTGCTTCCTGGAGTCGACAAATGATTTGCGCTGCCTACCACTGGCGACTAGGGCGATATCGTCCGAGTAGAATGCCAGAACTATTCCTTCTGTCCCTGGCAGATCAAAGTTGCCAGATCCTGATAGGCAGTGCAAACACTTGTCAACTCCAGGAAGCAGCATCCCTCCTGGCTAAATAATGTAGCGAAAGTACCATTCCCTGCGACATGCCTACTTCTTTGGGTCTGTACGTCGATGGTTCGCCATCTACCTTCGCTTGGAGTTGTCTTCTTCGGAGGTATGACCTGGCCAGCTTGATGATTGTAGCCGAATATCTTGCGTTGATTATCCTCGCTAGGAGTCCGGCGTGCCAGACCTTATTGAACGCCTTAGCGACCGACGCGTCCAGTAAGATCACTGTGGTGCACTGGTTTCTGTTTTGGTTGCGTACTCTACTAGGTGGAGTACTTGCAACTTGGTAGAGTATTCTTTCCTGTAGGTGATTTGCTCGTCCGGTATGACTTGCAATTCTTCGGTGTGTGCCCACTATCTGTCCGGGATGATCCTCTCGGCTACCTACTTTGCTCATCGCCGTCAGCAAGCTGATGAGCCTGTAATTAGAGAGATGAATCTTTGGTATTATTGAATTTAATAAACATAAATAGTAGTAATCGGGGTAAACGACTCTGTTGGGGGAATCCCTATTGGCGAGCAAACGTAAAAAAGTAGTGCTTTTAATGTGTTTAAAGAATTAAATATGTATCCAGAAAGGTTTAAATTATTTTGTTATAGAGTGCATAAAGAAATATTTCAATTATTACAAAGAAAAATTGAGCTTACGGTTTTAAAACCAGATACAAACTATACGACCTCTGTGGCATCTGAACAAAAAAATAAATTTAAAAAAAAACCGGATCAGTAGTTGTAAGTGTACTAGAGGGTACATGTATATATATTTTAATTAATTTTCACTTTATGTAGGGAAAATTTATACTGTAAATATAAGTGAAATTTGAACGTAATTAGCTCCTGAATTATGACATCAATCGGTAAAATTAGAGGTAAAATTCATACATGTCTTCTAGAATGAATCTTCATAATTATGCTTCGCAAGTTTCAAACTTTTATTCCGTACTATTTGGTTAAAATGAATTTTCTAAATAAGTATCTTTGGTACTACAAATGGAGCAAGAAGGTGTTACCTCTATCGGGAATCGCACCTCAATGAAGTCGGTGAATAAAACGTCCAGTGAAGGTATAGTCAAGAGCAAAATTATTCAGCGGCGCATGTATAAAAACTTTCTAGAGAGTGACACAGCTATCCGAAGCCTTAACAAGGAGTTAAATGCAGGATCTACAAGCTTGCCCCTGGTTAGTTTTATGACAATGCACACCTTCTTAGTACTGAAATTCTTAAATTATTTATTTATTTATTAAAAAATTATGGGTGTTGGTAATTCTGATGGTAGCAACTTCACACTGGTCAATAGACGACATCTATTTAGAGTTCCGACAACATTATCCAATAACTAAAGAGATCACAGTAATGCATATTTTTTTCATTATTGAGAATTCCAATAACCAACATTGGATAATTTTCAATATCCAATAAACCACGGTAATAAATCCGAATGTCCTTTAAAAACTGTTTACTAGTAACATGTGACACAAGGTTGTGCATACATCAATACTAGGGATGGCAGCGATTTAATTAAATGAATGAAAAATCGATTAATTTGTTTCGATTAATCGATTAATCATATGATATTTTTTATTTCAATTAATCGGTAATTAATCGATATTAATCGAAATTTCTTTCTAAGCTGCACGCTCTCTCAAAAAAATACTGTCACCTCGTAGGCACATCTGTACCATCTGAGAGATTGTTCTCAAAAGTTGTGGCAACAGCTACGGGGAAGAGGAATAGACTTACTACAAAGAGACTGTCTAAACTTCTATTTTTGAACTCGTGGCTAAAAAAATAATTATTACTATTATTAGTAATTTGAATGTTAGTTATGTAATAAATAATAATAATTTTCACCTATTTATTTTCTTCTATTCATTAATTCAATGCCTATTAAAATTTAATAAGTTTTGTGCATGGTATTTAGAAATATGTGTCAATATCCGATTATTCGAATGATTAATTAATCGATTATTTTCTATCGATTTTAATCGAAAGTCGATTGGTATTATTCGATTAATCAAATGATCGATTAATCGATTATTTTATTTTTATTGCCATCCCTAATCAATACTCTGACAAGCAAGTCACGACTATGTCATATCATTTCAACGGGCGCAGACTCATATGTTTACATTTAATTAAATGTAAATGTATGAACATACATGTTAGGTGCCAGATCACGTGCCACGTCAGTTCGATGAGCGCTCCTTATGAAACCACATAATTGTAGGACCAATATTTATGCCAGATAATCTAACCAGTGTAATATAACTTGACATGGTGTAATCTGAAATTGATTCGTTGGTAACCAAAATTATTGAGGACGATGAGATTCAGAAGAAGCCTTGTTTTTTCAACAAAATGGAGCTCCCAATACATTGCAATTCGTGTAAGAGACTTTTTAAATGATCGTTTCGCAGAAAAAATGCAATTGAGTGGCCTGCAGTGGCTGATCTTACTCCTTTTCTATGGTGACATTTAAAAACAAAATGTTCGCCACAAGCCAAATTCTTTAGAAGATTTACGCCAAAGAATAGTAGAAGAGTGAAATGCTACAAAATATTCACGAAGCCTTTCAACAAATCTTATATTATGGAGGTTGGCTTTTTGAACATTTAATTAAATAAAATATTCTTACGTTGGTGAATTAAGAATTTAAAAACTACACAGTTGTAAATAAAGTTAAAAGACTTTTCAAATCTTCTGATCTCGTCTGATGTGATTTGTGTTTCCATAAACTTAATTTTCAAAGAGGACACAACTGAGTGAGGTCAAGAGATCTAGGTAGCCATTGTACACGAACCACTAATAATAGCAATTTTTAATTAATCTTATGAATTATGTATATTTATGAGTGCTACTTCTCTACTTGATGGTTCAGAAAAACTTTAATATCTTAAAAAGCATAGCATTCCATTTAAAAAAATAAAGTTGTAGTGTTCTATGCATTTATGTGCTCTCTACGAAAAAAATCAGCAACATTATCGAATTCTGTACAAAAAATTAAAGGAAGTTTACTCATGGTTTACGAGAAAAATTCAAGATTCTATCTATGTAGGTAGCTACATGATTGATATACAATCAATCAAATAAAATCTAGTAGAAAATATTCATCATAAATACATAATTATAATATAATGCATAAGAGTGTAAATATAGTAAAAACTATTTTTAATACAATTGTACGAGTATGATATTAAAAGTAAGAAAAAAATATTATTTAAAATGGTTTAGTGATTTTTTAGGATGTTATTAAATTTGACGGTCAATTTTGTTCACAAATGTATACAACCTTGATATAGGAAATTGCATGTTTCCGTATATACAGTTATCGTTTTGTTAAAAATACACAATTGTTATATAAAAAAGTTATAATTTTAAATAGACTATAATTACAGTAATACCACATATACATATTCTTTGTTTGTATCCAAATGTGTCAATAATATTTAGAGAAAATAATGCTTCTTTAACAAGTGGCTGGTTATACTGGTGTCAAAAACTGAGACTCAATATTAAAAAGGTCACATCATTTCGCTGAGAAATTCAAAAGATTATTCTGATTTTTCTGTAATTTTACATGTTTTTCTGCTGTAATAAAGTTAGTAGTCTAGTAAATTTTGAATTTTTCAAAAACAAAAACCATAGGTTTTCTTTAACTCAGCCATGTATATTAAAAACGTGAAATCGTGTAATGTAATTTTTTTTTGAGAAAAAATGCTCTAGTAAATTTATGAATTAATTTATTATTAACAATGTTCCCTTCTAACAACCGTGTCCATAGCATTTTTTTAGGCAATAAACTTTTGTGTAACAGTTGTATTTAATCGTTGTTCCACAATTATAACCCAGTCACCGGGTAAGACAAAATTGAAACAAATGAAAAGTTGGGTATTTACGAAATTAGCTGTAAGAACTGTAACCAAAAGTATGTTGGACAAACTAAACGATCAATTCAAACTAGATTCAAAGATCATAAGGCCCATCTCAAATATAGTAGAAGAGATAAGTGTTGCCAACATGAGTTTGAGGACAAACATAAAATTGATATTAGCAATTTAAGATTAATTAGGAATGAAACACACAGTAGACAGTTGGATGCATGTGAAAGCTTGGAATTCACAAAATGTAAAAATAGTATGAATAGTGACAAGAGAGTCAATTCCAAATAGCCCGCTTTATTAGTTAGTGAGTCACGGTTCACTGAACTATGACAATAGTTTAGGATACATTGTTAGCATAAGGTTAGTTTTAATTATCTCTAGATGATGCCAACTTGGTTGGCGAAACACGCGAGTGCAGTATATAGTGTTTTGGTGTTTCGTGGAAAAATACGTCAGTGTCAAATATATAGGAGGCAAAATAAAGTTGTATTTTTTAAAATGGATTTATATTTCTGAAATCGTTGCTTTTTTCTAATTACGATGAGATATAATAGTTAAATGTTTATTAAAAATTAAAATGAACGGAATATACGTAATTTTGAAAGGCATTTTATAACATAAAATTTTAAACGAATTCTTGATAAAAATCTTCACAATCTCCGATTTTCTAGTTTTTTTTTAAACAAATCTATTAGAATATATAAAAGAGTATATAGGATGTGCCATTTAAAACCAAACACCCTGAATAACTCTTGCAAAAATAATTTCATAGAAAGTGTCGAGACAGGTCGATTTTTATTTTTAGGGGAGTATTTTTTTTACATAAAACTCTCTACTGTCATTGCTTTCTTCTTTCTTTGGGTCGAGTGATAGATCATTTGATAGGTCTTTTAACCCTGATAACGACTGGTTTGCCTTTGCATATTTGTCAATACGTATTCGAGATATTTCAGCAATGCTTGTATTCCCTAAGTCCTAGAAATGGTTAATGAGATATGGCATTAGTAACTGATTGTATTTTTTCCCATACTAAATCTAAAACAAATTAGAAACAAGCAAATTAAATAAACTAAGTTCAAATTCATTTGCAATATAAAAATAAAACACTTTTGTTCCGTCCATTTTAACGTCTTCAAATATATTTTTTAATAATATAAAAAGTAGACGATGTTTTATTTCAAATATGAATACAATAATTAGTACATCTAAGGTGAATGTATAAAATAATCTGTTAATAATGGTTTATTCTTTAAAACAATTAAATTGCTATGTGTATTTTCAATGAAACGTTTTCTGGTACAAATAAATGTGTTCATAGAAGTCTTAGACTTACAAAACTCCATCAATATAAAATTAGGTTTTTAGAAGAGTTGAATGAGGAAGACAGTGAACGTTGAATGCGGTTGCGAAATCATGTCAAATCATTTTCAAGAATATGCAAATTTGCTGTATAATGTATATGTTTTTCGGATGACAGTTCTTTTTTCTTAAAGTAACTGTCAATAAACACAACTGTAGATATTGGTATGACGAAAACCTCCATCTTAGGGAGTATCGTACTAGACATTATTGCGAGCCTTCTACTTTTGGAGATCATATCATTGGACCCTTTTTTTATTTCTGATAATTTAAATGCATCTCAATTTATTAGAAAATGAGATAGACCCCATGATTACTCAAATTATAGAGAAAGATGACAATCTTTTAAAGATGAGCTATTCTTCCAACTGAAAGGAACAATTTATTTTCATGGAGATACATTAAAACCACAGTTTATGCTGACAGCCTGAAAACCTTATGTTACGCGTAGTTTATCAAAATTTCCAACGTATTACTTATGAAAGTCGATAGTGGAATTTTGAACAATTAAATAGGTACTTGATATTTGAATTATTTATTTCACATTGTCTGGTTCATAAATTGAACTTCCATTTTATATCTTTAACTTTTATATTTTCTTTTGTGCGACTAATTAAAGAAATTGAAGAAAAACCACTTAAGTAATAGCCCAGTTCCTAGGGATTTTGAAGTGAGATTAAATAATCCTTATGTGAAATTTTACATAGAAATAGCTCTTTGCTAGTAGAAAAGTATAAAAAAGTTCTCAAGACTACCGTGGTTGTAACAAAACAAAATGACATCAAACTCCCAGAATTTGTTTTTTTTTTTAAATTAACTTTTAAAACACGCATAATACAGAAAAATCATAGGGATAAAAATTAAAGAACATAGAATTCTACACTAAAAATGTTCTTAAAGAAAATTTCGTACATGCAACCGTTTTCGTGTAAAAAAGAATCAAAGTTGTGGGGTCGCAAGCCAAAGCACGAAGGCCAAAATTAACCTTTTTCCGTGTGTTTCGTCACAAAAACTTTAATAACTTTTGAAGAAATGATCGGATGAATGAAAATAAAACTGATTTAAAAGGGAAGAATACTGCTTTCATTATCATATAAATGTTTAACTGTTGTATTTGTTTTTTACATTGAAAAACAAAATCAAACTTTTTTTTGTTATTTTTAGAGTTTACTTCATTAAATTATCTAAATCTTGGAATATACTTGTTAATGTAACTAGTCCATTTGGTTTTGGGGTAATTTTTTGCTAATTTTATAGTTTACAAGAGTTTGATTTCAAAATGCTCTCAAATGATGATAAATGAACACTGACACATGAAAAAAAGCAAATTAAAACTACTGCTTTTAATTAGCAACGTATTTCTAATATTAAATACTCAAATTTTTTGCAATTGTGACCTATAGAGCACAGTATTCGTTCTTTCGATTGTATACAGTGAAATTTTGTGTAGCAGTGGAGACATAAAATGAGCAGGTACAAAACACCGATTAAAATTTTAGTGGAACCGCAAACCAAAAAAAGTTTATTTTTGAAAGAATGTGGCCGCTTAGTATACTTATTAATGGTACCCTAAGGAATCATTGTCGAAGAAGTTCCATCTTCAGGTACGATTTGGATCAAAGATGGCGGATGGTTTCTAATAATCATTTGAAGTAATTTTTTGGCGAATCCATTGATTTTAAAAAAAATAGTCTTATATAAAGTTGTTTAACTTCTTACGGTGAACAAAAAAGTATTATACACATTTTGCAATTAGAATTGATATAAAAACAATATTTAATAAAATTAAAAATTTATACTTTTCTACAAAATCATTTATTTATATATGTATCAGAATACAATTTACTGCTATTTCACAGCTTTTTACAGATCTGTAGATTTACTGGTAACAGCAAAGTTTATAGAATTCTGTAAACTTTGGTAACAGCTTCTAACAGGTCTGTACTTATTGCAGTCAAAGTTTACAGAATAAATTTTTATTTATTCTGTAAACTTTGTTGCAGTGAAGTAGAGTGAAAAGCTGTACCAGTAAAACTACAGATTTGTAAAAAAGTCACCTGAAGGTGGCGCTCCTTCTAAAACCATTCCTTAGGCTAATACTAGTTAGTATGCCAAACGGCAATAATTTTTGAGTCGATTTTTTTGTTATTTGCGGTTCTACTATTTATAAAGAATTCGAACTCGGAGCAGCTGTTCCGAGCCGACCGAGCGGGCGCACGCAGGATCAGGTCTGTGTGCTTTTTTTATTAGCGTGTGTGTATATACGCGGCGACACATTGTATTCTATACTGAATTATTATTAAAATTACAAATCCGCCGAAGCCAAAATCATTGATGGATATTATTTTCTGCAAACGTAAGAAAGATTGCGGAAAGGCTTGCAGTTGCAGAAAGGGTGGGTTACATTGTAGTTGTGTTTGTGGCTTCTGCCAGATTGAAGGATGCACTAATTTTCATATTATTTTGGATTAAGAAGAACAAGAGGAAGAAAACGTAGGAATAAAAGATGTGTGCGAACATTATCCACAATAAATTAACGTTGAACTCGTATTTTAAGTATTTCTTTTAAATAGAACTTTACAGGTTAAATTGTTTTATTTTTTAAACCTTTCTACTCTATTTATTGTAAAGAATATAATTTAAATAAGTACTTATGAATTATTTATTTAATCTTCCACTAATAATGCATCGATGAACAGTGAATTTCATGTCTTCAGCAAAATTAGTTAAAAATGTGAAAAAAAATGGTTAATAACTAAAAACTAGTTTATATTGGGCAAAATAACCTACGGATTCAGTAAATCAAAATATCTAAAGATGACCAATGTATATTGTCAGCCATTTCAGCAGATTAGTGACCCAAGAATCAAGACCAAGAACCTTAATATTTAGTTCTTTAATCTTTCTTTACGCGAAAACGGTTGAATGCACGAAATTTTTTGTAAAGACATTTTTATGTCGAATTTTGTGCTCTTTAATTTTAAACGCTACCATTTTTTTATATTTTGTGTGTTGTCATTTCCAAAAAAAATTTTTTTTTTTGAGGTTTGACGTCATTTTGTTTTTTGTTGCTACCACGGTAGGCTTGAAAACTTTTTTGTATACTTTCTACTACCAAAAACCTACTTTTACGCAAAATTTCACATAAGAATAATTTTATCCGAGCTTTTACCGTTATTTTTTATTTGGGGACTGGGCTATAAGAGCATAAATGCAACATTAATCTAAGTAATAGAGAAGGAAGTGATAACAACAATATATAGAACCAAGTACTTTGGGCCCTATCTAACAGGAGTAAATTTAAAATTATGGTTGACCACAAGTCTTTAGAATGGTTACTTATTTTTAAAAGAACCTTCAGTTAGATGAAGAATGAAGTTTAAAGAATGATTGCATACCTTAGTACATAGCTTAAATAGATCATAAGTTGTCCAGAAATCACCTTCAATAGCCTCTAATACTTCAGGGAAATATTTTTCAAAACATAACTATAGGCCACAATATGGGCATATATTCTGGAGGTTATCTAAGTAACTAATATAAGAAAACCTGTATATTACTACTATACTTATACTAAAAGAATAACATACAATTTGTCAAATAAAATGTTGCAAAAGGGTATTCATTTACACAAGCATTTTGCCCCCTATATTTACTCATTAAAGTGTCTTGACAAATAGATTGATGATTTTGAAATATTTCTTACGTACTATTTCATTAAAAAAGTTACTCTCTTAAAATGAATAAATAGCGTTAACATGTTTTTTCGCATTTTGACTGATAATGTGCTATTTTACTAAATTCAAAATCGTTTATTAAAGTGGCACTTTACCATAAAGAAATGTCACTTTACTATATAGTAATCACTGTTAATAAAACACAGATTGACAGAAAATTGTTTACTTAAATATTAGAAATATTGTTATATATATTAAAAGTACAATTATTCAAATTTGAAAACTTAGCAACACCAAATTTATTTAATTCTATTTGTTCTTTTGTTCTTCCTGAAAACTATTATGATTCTCCATCTGCATCCCTGAATGATCTTGAGTTCCTAGTTCTTGCTTATGAAATATAGTTTTTGAAATTTTCAACTTATTGGCGATGCTTTCCTCGATATACCCTTCAACCACACTAGTTGACTGCCATCCTCCATGCCTTTTAAGTGTTTGAATGTCAGCTCCAATGTCAGCGAGGAAGGTGGCATACGTCCTCCTCAAGCAATGGCCAGTGTAACTGGATGTATCTGGGAGTTTTAAGTATTCTGCAACTTTTTAGGGAATTTTTGCAAAACTGTTGATGCCAACTGGTTGTATTGTGCACTTACCGTGATTATAGTTAATGAAAAATCTATTGTTTTACTTGTTTGGGTCTCAATCGTGAATACTTATGATAAATTTCATATCAGTTGCACTCTGATCCTACGGTAAATACACGTTTCTTTTTGATTTTGGTATCATGTAAAGTTATAACCAAAATTTTCCCCGTGTCTTCTATATCTTTTACAGTTAAGCTGCACAATTCTGCACGCCGACATGCCCCACTTAAACCAAATATTAGTACCACCTTCATTAATAAGAACTGATCGTCTGGAGCCTCTTTTAAAATACATAGTAACGTTTCCCATAGTCAAAACTTTTGATTTCTTTGCTTCGTATGTGTCATTTTGACGTTTTAAAAAGGCAAATAGCTTTTTGTATTATGGTATATCCACATTTTCGTTTATTTGTATAGTACTTTTCAACATGGAATATGTAGACCATAAACTAGATGCCTTAAGAGCTTTTGCCTAAAATAATGAAAGACATTGTATGAAAAGCACTAAAATATGTATAAAAAATAGTGTACCTTCTCAAAAAAAATACGCTAGCATTACACTTTCATCAGTTCTTAGTGCGTTTTTTGTCATCCTCCAATTACAAAATATTTCATATACCTTCTCATATTTTTCCTTGGATTTTAAAGGAAGTAAGCTCGAAGACGCTTCTCGAGCGGCATTTAAAATGTCTTCAGAACAATTTTCTAAATTGTTTTGAGTAGCAAGACTCATTTTTATAATTAATATGTAACAAACTCAATTCGACTCACAAAAATGAAACTTGTTAACTGTTGTTATGCAAATGAACAAAGCCGTGGTAGGTTACTAGATTACGGAAATCCTACCCAGGTACCTACTATGAAATTTTTTAAATTTCTAACTTTATAATACATTAATATCTATGATTATTTGCTTATAATTACTAACACAAAATGCGAAAAATAGTATAACAAACCTCGTAAGAAAAGCAGTTTTACTAAACTCATATGGCTTTAAGTTACTTGCTCGCTGTGCTCGCTCGTACTCAAAAGCTATATTCGTTTAGTAAAACTTTGCGTTTCTAAACTTGTTGTTTAATATACTATTACCTCGTTTTCTTTTATTTATTTAATTAGATATTATTACGCCAACTAAACCTTTCCTGTTATTGACATTAGATTTATATCTTTTTACCCTTTGAAATTTGATTTCTAATAGTGTAAAAATTTCACATTTTGGGAAAATTTAAACTTTTCTCTTTTTACCTTTTAGCCTTATAACCGTAACTTGTACAAGAGGTATTGGTGTAATATTGTATCAAATGTCTTAAATGTCTAAATCTATAGCTTGGGACCTACTGTCGAGCCGGCGAAAGAAGGCCCGCGCGGCAACGGAGAGTATTGCCGATAAGTCGCCAGCTTTCTGTGAAACCATATACTAGGAATATAATATCTCTTCTAATGAGTAGGTGCGGATGGAAATCTTCAAAAAAATTTGCCATGTACTAATTCATTTATTTCATTTACGCAGAAATCACATTCTTTCTTGGGGTCTTTTTTCCCGACCAGACAATACGATTGCGTTGTTACATGGACACGATCTTTTGAACGTTTAATTTATTTTAAAACTGCAACAATTTTGCGAATACAAAAATTGTATCCTTATAGTACCAATATAGGTTATTCAAGCTAAATGAAACACAATCTAATAATGTGATTAAGATCGTGGATAACTATTATATCTTATGTTGTACTGCTTACTGTTTATTTTTGTGAATTTTATCTATTTTAAGTCATTTTAACTCCTAAGTATTTGTTGAATGAAAATATTTAATTAGGGCTATTTTGTACATGTCAGAAACTTAATTAACACACCCAAAATAATATCAACAATTTCTGATTTATACTTACTTTACAGTTATAGGTATTAACATCATACCGCATAATTATAATAAAATGTATGTATATATTTTATGGTTCGAATTTTCGGAGACAGGGTACAGTATGCAATTTTTGCGCTTCGTCTGATAATGCGATAACAGCATCAGTGTTAATATTGTTATATCTGGCTTTGTTTAAATTACATCTGTAAATTTATAAACTAGTGGTTAACTCAATTGGTGTTAATTTTGATTCTAGTACCGAACTCCGATAGTTTAAGCAGTAGGGAAATTGTTAAGAGACAAAAATATAAAATAATAAATGTATTAAGAGTATAATAAATAATAGCAAATCTGGGAATCTAGATCAAAAGGATAGCGACAGATCTAAGTCAGGCCATAATTAATTTACAACAAAATCAAAATAATATAACCAGTAAACTAAATCGGCAATCTGATAATTATACAATAAATCTAGTTTTATTGTATGATTAAAATTATCGTCTTTGTAGAAGTATTGTTCCACTTTTTATTATGTACTAGTGAAATATATCTTAGTTCAATATCATAATAATCAATATAGAAAACTCTATAACTTCTGCGAAATTAGATACTGCATTATATCATTGTTAGTATCCCTTAAATCTATTGTAAATACTTTGGCATTTGTAATTTACACGCATTAAGTGTAAGTAAAAGTATATTGTTTAGAAAATAGTGTAATATTTACACTAGAATTTCGTTTAATATATCCAGGAGACTTTTATACCTTTATTCGATAGCAACTCCAAACCATAGAACAAGAATTCCTTCCAACGCCTATATGTATATGAGAGAAAACTTTTATAAACAACAGTTGACACTACAGATGAAGAATATTATTGCCAATAATAAAGACTGGATCGTTCAGTAATGCTGAAATGAGTCTACCGACAGGTTAGCGTGAGTTACGAATCTAAAGTATCTAATCTTTTAAAAAAATTTTAATAATAAAAAAATTAAATAAACATTTTAACATTTTTAACATAATATTCAGAATTAAGTGCATGTTAATATAAGCTATCTGCCCATAAGTAAATTATATTCTAATTTGAATATTTTTAAAATTCCCTCCAGTTTGTGGTCATTTATCTCGAAAAAATACACTTTTAAATGTTAACATGACGTAATTTCCGAAATTTTATAAATTAAAAATTTTATATTGGATATCAACGAATTATGTAAAGCGGAAGCCTTGACTGGTCAAAATGATTATTTTAGCCATAATATTTATACCCGTTAAAACTTTCACATACGAATTTTGCAACTTCCCCGAGTTTTTAATCTGTTTTATTTTTGTGAATATATTTCATTATCACACTTTACAATATACATCAAAATTTTCAATAAAGTAAATAAAAATACGTAATATACTAACAAAGTATACATAAGTATTAATTAGAATTTATACACAAAAATCAAATAAAGTAGCAATATTTAACAACAAAAGGTGCGTTCTTTCTAACTGACATCTCAAAAGATTTCAATAGATCTCAGTTTCGGTACGAAAGTTACTGTTTTCTTTAGTTATCTCATTTGATATTAGTTGAAAATTTTCAGTACTCCCCTTACCGATCTACACAACCTATTTTATATTTCAGTACCTCATCTTACTTCATATGAATGGAAGGGGAAATTTTTTTTTTGACATTTGGTCGATAAGTAAACGATTCTAAGGTTAGGTTAACTTAATTTTATGTATATTTCTGAAACTAAAACTTTTCGTGTACAGAAATTCATGCTAATTCAACTCCATTATAGTGTTTTAATGTTAGTTATGTTCTATTTTTTACCGTCAACAACAAAACACGAATAGATAAATAGGAGCGGGATTGTCTCAACTTGTAATTTGATATTTTTTTAAAGTTCTGAAATATTAGTTAATCTCATCTCAATTAATCTCATATTGATATAAGATGTTGGTGGAAAGAACTAACCTAATGTTTCAATGCATTTGAAATTTCATATTCATAAAATGAAATAACAATAATACATAAGAAACTTATTCAAACTAAATAAAAAAAATATTTACAAACAAAAAAAATTAGAAGTTTTTAATAGGGCTTTCATTTTTATTAATAATTACCCAATAAAGTAAGAAGTATTTAAATGCAATAACACAAATATTCAATTCTAAAACTAACAATAATACATAAGAAACTTATTCAAACTAAATAAAAAAATATTTACAAACAAAAAAAATTAGAAGTTTTTAATAGGGCTTTCATTTTTATTAATAATTACCCAATAAAGTAAGAAGTATTTAAATGCAATAACACAAATATTCAATTCTAAAACTAGTGTATTATTTTTTTGTAAAATTTCAGTACAAGTATTCTGATTTTGCTATAATAATTATTGATGAAATATTCTTTTTCTGAAATCGCTCAAGAATGTATTGTCGGCGCAATTTCAGATCCCAAAATACGCTATTCTAGTATTTTAGTCCGTTGCTAAGCAACCATCATAAAACAGTACGAGAATAGTTATTTTTGATGCTAGATTGCGAAATGCCATTTTTGCATTCGAGAATGAAAATTCAATCAAGAATGCAAAAGAATTTCGCAATCGAGCATCAAACAACATTTTTTCGAAAACTGTATCCCACAGTTCAAAAATTACTAAAATGTGAAGAGAAAATTTTGAAATTTACAATTCATTTATTTGACATGTATGCCATCTACATTTTGCTGCACATATTTTAATATCAAATATTCTTTGGCGCATCAGTACCAATAACAACGCAACAAACAAGCTTTAATAAACAATCAACAATAATTCTCTTAAGAAAACGCGTTTTTTTAAATCTTGAGTTGGTGGCAGTTTATTCAATAATTTTATAATTGGAATTGAATAAAAACATAAAACATGTTATCAGAAAGTGATGAAGATCTACCATGTGAAGTGTCTGAAGTAGCGAAAAGTGCAATTTCTGGAATTAGTCCCAGCAAATCGATCAGACAATATGAATCTGCTTATAAAGACTTTATGGAATGGTATGATTCTAAGAAAGTTTATGTTTTTGTTCATAATAATAAATAAACTGGTAAACTGATTCATATATAATTTCATTGACTTTTGTAGGTGGATGTAAAAGTCTTTTACATTTTGGATGTAAAAGACTTTTATGTTCTATAGACAAAAAGATAAATATCATGTAAAAGTCAATTTTTAATGACAGTTTTCGTTGTTATTTTAGGTGACACATTAAATTTGGCGAATGTGGTACCACCACAAGAGACGTAATGAATGAAAGAAGAAAAAAGGTAGGTACAATTTCGGGAAAAAAAAAAAAAAAAAATTTATTGCATTTCTGGACGAATCTCAACGAATTATAATGAAAAAACACAATTTTATGAAAAAAAAATCTGTCCCCATGTCTGTAGTATCACGATAGCAGCCACAGTTTTTGAGATAAAAAAAATTTGATACACTTGTTCTAAAGGCCAAAGACAATGAAAAATTCGGTGATGAGCAAAATTGGCCAGCTGAAAGGGGGTCCATGGGATCTAAACTTTTTTGTATTTGACTACAAAAAAAAATATTCTTGATGAAAGATTATTATAAATCATGTCTACTATATCAAGGGAATAAAATATATTTTCCAAGTATTTAAATAAGGCTGATGTAAACTGAAATATTTTACGCATTTGGCCTCATAAAATAGGGTTAGGATAAATTTTACAGTTTGACATTTGAAAGGTCTAATTTAGTTGCAAAAATATCAATGTCAGTAACAAAAAAATTATTAAAAATGACATGAATTATTATTGACAGTATTGAATGACGCTGAAAATTAATTATTCAAATATTTTAATGAAACATTTCAAGGTAAAATTAGACAAGTAGTAAAAAGTGTTTATAATTTTTTAAATCAAAATGGATTTTCACAAAGTAACTTCATCTTCAATGAACTTTTTTATTTCAACATTTTTTTTCAGTTGTTACTTACTCTGGTGGTATCTCAAACACCTGGACATCATCATCACTGTCTATTTTAAATATTTTTTTAATTTTTTGTAGTATACAAGTATTAAAGCGAAATAAGCACTGAATTAGACTTTTATCACAACAATAAATAAACAGTGATTGTCAAAGAAACGATTTCATAAACAATTAGATTGTAATAAAAAAATTTTATGCATTAATAAAAATTCCTTAATTTATAATAATATTGATTGCGATTTCAGAAAAAATAGTATGTGTACCTCGTAGTAAAAGCACATTCCCAGACTTCAATGCCTGTAAAACCCCCCATACACAATCGAACATGCTCGGCTCGACACGAGCCCAACCACGAACCGAGCATGCTCATCGATACCCATACACGTCCGAACCGAACATGCCAACTTCAGTTTACCGCGAGTCTCACGCTGCATCATTACAAAATGGATCTTGAAATAACGATGGCAATTGTGGGTGGTTTTATATGTTTAGATGAACCTGCAATAAAAATGAGAAAGCGAAGACGTGTCTGGGCAAAAAAAATTGCTTCAAGAACGCAATAAATTTAGTCATATGCCTCTTTTAAAAGAGGTGGTTGGTAGCGAGCCACAAGATTTACGAATGAGCGAAACATCTTTTCAAGAGCTGCTGCAACTAATCTCTGGCAAAACTTTTTATTATCCGCGAACGACATCACAAAAATTTATCAATTTATTATTTATACGATGAAGTATATCACTCAACGACTTGCTATTTACCACACATGTACTAACATGTTGGCCGCTGGGCTCGTGTTGGTAGGGACCGTAGAGCCGATCTCCGAGCGGAGCATTCCAACCGCCAACTGGGCTCGTGCAACCCACATACATTCAAATATGTTGGCCCAACTAGGTGCTCGCCCAACATATTCGTGTGTGTATGGGGCGTTTTACATCGTCGTCCGGGAATGTATTGCTTTTACTACTACAATGTACTATTTCCTGATGCTTATTCTGATTATCTTTATTGTCCCGTTATAATATTCACATCGTCAATGAATTCTAATAAAATTTATATACTGGTAATAAAAAATAATCAATAAAATTTATATCACATTCTGTATTTTTCCGTGAAAAATAAATAGTAAGTATACAAATATGTTTAGTATTTATTGGCTAAAGAAAATTTCAGTACGATATATCGTTTCGTTTATTACCTAATTTTTTGTATTCCAGGATTAAATAAAATCGCATGAAAAAAAAATCTTTATTTAAAAGTAGTTGACAATTGAAAATGTCAATGTTTTAATTATTCATTTTAAACATTTAAATTTCTCTCATTTCAATATCATTTCAACGCAAAAAAATATGTATTTTACTACTTACGCTGTACGCTCAAAACATGACATTTCTATAATAACTATTACTTATTTACATATTAACAATTTGTTTCATACTGTGTAATAACTGGATTGTTGCTTTAGGAATATTTTATTACAAAAATAAATGTGTAGAAAGGTTTATTGTGAGATATTCCGGTGCCTTTTACTGGTAATTAGTAGCAGAATTGGCTTGATTTCAGTACAAACAAAATATGGCTATCTTGACTTAGTCCTTGGTGTTCGCTCGATCCATGGTTACTCCCGGGAGTCCTGGGTATCTGACAGTGTCAAGCCGTTAGATGTCCTCGCTATTTATGATAGTGAGTACTGCTGCGCTCTACGACCCTTTTCACATGAATACTATGGCTTTACTCATTTCAGCGTTAATTTCCCCTTTTTACCTACACTCCTTCTAGAGAGATGCTGCTTCCTGGAAATATCTTTTGACCTGCCTCGACTGGCTCAATCTAACAATAAGAGTGGTGCTATTGCCTAGAGTACTTAGGACGTGTGATACATCCTTGACAGGAGGTGAGGTGATTATGGTAAACTAGTAATGAGAGAGCACTATTCGCTGCGGCACTCTTACCTCCACTGATCTATACGTTGAGAGCTCGCCTTGAACTTGCTCTCAAAACTGCCTCTGCTGAAGGTACGAAATATATTAGCCTCACAAATGCGATGGGGATCCAGCGTCGACTATATTTGCTAGTAGTCTTGCATGCCACACCTAGTCGAATGCCTTTGTGATATTTAGGAAGATCCCTCCATGACCTAGCGATGGTTGAAGCCTTCTATTACGTACTCCATGAGATGGAGGACTTGTAAGTGTGTCCGCAGTCTGTCCAGCGTGATCCTTTCGGCTATCTTCTTCGTTCGCCGGAACTAGGCTCATTGGACTCCAATTGGAAGAATCCATCATATTCTTGCCTGGCTTGGAAATCATAGTGACATTGGCTTTCTTCCACCCCTCTGGGAATTATCGGAGCCTCAGGATTGCATTGATATTAATATTGATGTGCAGTAACGTTGCCACGCTTCTCTGTGGTAGCTTTCTAAGGACGCTGTTTCCTATCTCGTAACTTCAGACGATGTATAATCTTCTTGACTTCCCCTAGGCTTGCCGATCTCTTTACTGTCCTCGTCAGGCGTGCGACCTAACTTCCGGCGTGACTTTATGTAGTCTTAGATTATCATGTTGTTTTGATTTAGCCACATCTCCTGCCATCAATATTATAAATGTCTTCCAGCTCCAGCAACGTAGACTATTGACGTTTCATGAGGCCATTTACAAGGACTTGGGTTTTACAAGCCTACTAACCACTTCTAGTTATCTAGGATTGGCATTGGCATTTGAGAAAGGAATCACGATCACCATTGCTGCAACGCCGTGGTGATCGTAGTTGAGGACTGTTTCGTCACAGCGTTTTTCTGGACCGTATGCTTTGTTGGTGCCTCGCCATTCTTGTCATTGTTTTGACGCTGCCGCGTAGCTCATATTCGATGCTACCTTTCTGATCTCTTGTGCTGAATCGACAGCTGGGTATTGGCTGTCATTGCCTGCTTTTTGGGGAAACTCGGGCATCCACGGTAACTTGCTGGGAGCGTGCACTGGTGGTTGGTGCAGCACGGCTCTCGCACTGTGCAGAGTCGTGCAGGACGTCACGGAAGGTTTTAATAAAAAACAGTCTACTGTTATGCTTCTGTTGGAGATAGAAAAAGCCTTTGACACTGTTTGGCATTCAGGGCTCCTATACAAACTTAAAGAAATTGTCAAACTGCCAATCTATTTTGTCACATTAATTAAGAATTTTATTAGCGACAGACGGTTTAAAGTAAGAGTCAGCGATGCAGTGTCGTCGCAGGAGTGCTACAAGGTACCGTCCTATCCCCCATCCATTTTAACATGTACCTATCCGATATCTCTACTTATCCTAATACGAAAGTAGTACTATAAGCAGATGACACTACAGTATATGGACAATCTTTTTACTCAGAGACAGCGACACAGAAAGTACGGTACCATACAAACAAACTCACGGACTACTACAAAACTTGGAAGATAAAACTTAACGAGGACAAGATCGAGACAATAATACTAACCAGGAAATTTACCAACATTAAAACAATAAATAAACTTAAAATTAATAACAGGACAATAACAGAAAAGGTCACCGTAAAATACTTAGGAATTACATTGGACAAATGACTTAGATTCAAACAACACATAACGAACACAATAAACAAGACGTACGGAACACTAAGCAGGCTCTACCCGCTAATTAACAGACAAAGTATACTAACAACGGACAATAAACTTTTACTGTACAAAACGATACTAAGACCGACATTAACGTACGCTTGTGCTGCCTGGAGCCAAATTTCAGACACACAATACAAACGACTACAAACGACCCAGAACAAATTACTTGGACTACTCACAAACTCAAACCGATACATACGTATAGAAAACTTACATAGACAGACAAACATCGACTACATCCAACCGCACATATACGAGACTGCAAATAAATTTTTAAAAACCAACATACAAACATCACGAATAACTAGGGACATGACTTACCTAAGAAGCTACGATGACATACCACACACACACAAATACATACACGAAAGACTTCCACTGTACAACGAACGGAGATAACCTAACTGACATACGGACAACTCACAATGACACAACAAATTCCCATCCCTCCACCCCTCCTTCCTCCAAACACACAACACACGCATAAACAACCAACAACTATAACCCACAAATAAAATAAAAATAAAAGTGAAACAGGTTTTTTACAAAATTTTTCCTGTACAGATCAAGACCCCACAAAAACAAAAACATCCAACATTAGTTTGTTAAAGCATTTAGCACAGGACAGCAATTACTCTGTATTGCAGGAAAGAGCCACTAAATAAACTATGACCTTGTAGGTATTTTAGGCCATGCCAGCGGCCTGGGTAGGTGTCTACCGCATTTTCGCGAAATGTAACACCTACCTTATTATATTATATTACATTGAAATATATGAAATAAATAGCCTAAATAAAATAAAATACCTTAGATTAAGGCATATACTGTAAAATATTAAGTATCAATAAAGCTGTTAAAATGGAATGGAAATGGTGGTTGGTGCAATTCGCCGGACCTTCCCTGATTTTGGCACATTAGGATTTGTGGCTTTTTCCGCATTTAACACACTTGGCTTATGCGGTAGATCTCCTGCACGTGTTCATTGCGTTGAAAGTGGTAGTACTGCAAGACAGTCTGCTAGGCTCGTTGACTCTCCACCCAGACGAGAAATGAATAGCATCTCTTTATCTTTTGTATGCCCTTTTGTTTTAGTACTTGTACAATTACCAAAGCGATCTGTTGCTTGGTTCGTCTGTTCGACATCTTTTGATTGGTCGTTGGCACTAACCCCTACTCAATGAGTGCTAATATAAAAAAAATTCAAGAAAGTTGCAACGTGGAAAAGATTAAATTTATCAAGATTTAAAATATAAGACACATGAAATACTCATTTAAAAAGAATCTAGAAAATCCTATTTATCCTGGATTTAGTACATTCACTGATTTTATCACATGATTTGCTGCCAATTTAACACCTAATCTTTGCTAGATAATCCTGTAAGTAATTTATAAAATCCTGATTATTCTATATACTTGTATTAAATCAGATTCATATTATAATAATTTTATTCTTGATGATAGCTCTAGTCAAATATGTAAAAAATCATTGGCGCCCAAAAACATTCTCTTGTCAAAGAATTCTTCAAATAAAAGTTATAATATTTTTAATATTTTGACGTAATAAGATTTAACAACTTGATAAGTACTTTAGAGACATGATGCCTTTTTTTACAAAATTATATGTATAATTTGATATTCTTTGTACTGAACATATTGTGATTACGATCTTTTTTTATAATCTAATATTCGTAGTGACAAATAGTCGGGAAAGCATTTGTTTAAAAAGATATATGTTTTGATTATCTCTGACAAGTTCTTTGTAAAAGTATACAAAATAATAATTTACAGTTTCTGTTGTTGTCCTTGTCTATCGCTTACGTTTGTTTATTTCTGGGAGTCAGAGTGTATAAATACGCTGATTAAAACTATGAATTTTCTATTATAATTGTTTTTGAATTTTTTACTTTATGTTTAACATACGATGTTAGATTTTCTATCGTTATTAGAACAAAATTATTAATTAAAAAGTTTCGTTAACAGTAAAACTCCATAAATTGGAAATGCATATATGTATAAATGGAATGCTTAAATTTACTGTTTATAGTATATACAGTGTGTCCATAAAATGTGAAATAAATTCATTATTTCTTACACCAAAAAATATTTAAAAAAAATTCTGGGACACGTCGATTTTTAATAGTATAGACATACATACATACATACATATAGTATATGCATACATACATAGAAAAAGTTGTAATATATCCCAGTTTTGATGGCACTCGGTTATTTACATTGAAATACATTGTATAATGTTCAACTAACTACTTTAAGGGCAAGACAATAATCATCAAATTTATAGTTCTTAAGGTGGATTTATGCAGACACATTTAGCATTTATCATTTAAGATTTAATATTTAACATTTAAATGGGAGATTTAGGAATGCCAATATGCATTTATGCACAATTTATTTATAACTTATCATTTAAGAAGCATCCAATCAAATTTAAGATTTCTGTTCCTGCCCGTATGATGGCAACCAATAAATAATTTAGTTAGGGATTTGTAACCTAACCTCACATGTTTATGCATGCGCAGAACGATTTTCTATGCTAAATGTGCTGCAGAAATTGGTTCATTACGTTATGAGACTTAAACTCATAAATGTTAAATGCTAAATCTTAAATCTTAAATGATAAATGATAAATGTGTCTGCATAAATCCACCTTTAGTTGCAATAGTTGAGACCGCATACCTCCTAAGTTATTAAACATATGTGAAGTGATTCAGTTTCATGCAATTATTTATTTATTTCTCAGCTTTTTACTTTATTTGCAAAATTGCCCTCTCACTCGTTATGTGTGAATGAAATTTTAAGATTCTTACATCACGACAATGAAGATTTGACCACCTTAATCAGAAGAGGGCGTTGGTGTTTACAAGAACACAGATGAGCTAATCTCCCCACACCGGTGATTGATCTTGATAACGTGAATAAAACGAAGGGAAATAAGCGATTAAAAAACAATCTAGCAAGTATTCCAGACAAAAACATTGTAAATGATTACAATATTATTGCCTCATAAAACTAATAAATATATTATTTGTAAATTACACAATTTAATATTTATACAAAATATCAGATATCTCGTCATATTCATTAGGATGTTAAAAATTGTAACTGTAATAAAAATTTATATTTTATAATTGCGCAGTAGGTAAAGTGTTGCAAAACTCAAACCGCTTTCCAGTTAAATTGCGTTTAGGCAGGACTGACATCGACTTGAAGCCCGCTATGAAGAAAACGAGAGGCTCCTAGAATTTGTAGTCCCATTTTTTATATATTTAATGATTCTCACCTAGTCTTTCTTCCCGCTCTTAGAAAATCATAAAACTAGACGAAAACATAGTTTGCAAAACTCTCTCTAATACAGTGTTTTGAATACATATTATGCAATAAAAATCTTGAATTTCAGTTTAAATAGACCTTTAGACGAATTTAGTTTATTCATTCGGTCAATTATTGATAAATTCATTGTACTTTACATGTGTACCCTTATGCAAAATAAATCATGCTTATTACCATATATATAGGACATGAAATGCCACTTGGATTTGACTAATTATTTTTGTGCCTCCAGATATTTCTGTCTGTGTTGATTGTCTTCTTACATTAGTGTTTTGCTCAAATTAGTAGAATACGATGATTAGTTTTAGTGCATTTGTGAGTATGCACCAATACATATTAAAAAAAAGGTATTCAGAAACAATACACTAGATTGATGCAAACCTTACTTTAGAGAGACTGAAGTTATCTCAAGCTTAACGCTAAATCTAAATATCATATTCAGTCTTATTTACCCATGGACTATCGCTAGTCTCACTATAAAGTAAGGCTACATTAAAAATATTATTCCAACATTTTGCAATAGTACAAGTAAGACTTGCACGAACGAGAAGAAGAAACATGCATAGAAGTGCACAATTCATAAAAAGAAATAAGATGTTGCCACTGAGGCAAGAAGTCACTGAAGTTAAGAAAGAGAAGTAGAAGAGGGAGAAGGAGGAGCACCGTGAATAGGGGGAGAGAATAAATAATCAAACATTTATAAACATTTTTAAAATGTCAGAAGTCAATGTAAAATGTCTCAAATAAAAAAATATTCCGGATCAGTGATTAGAGTCATTCAACGCGTGAAACAAGTATTTTGATTAAGAGATTTATGGCATAATATTTGGTTAAACAGACATGATTGACGAACTTATGTTAAAAAAAAAATAAAAATGTATATCAGAGATTTTTTTAAAAACCATTGCCATTAACATCAAATTATCATTGTCGATAGTTCTTTATTTGAGGCATCCTATAATGTTTTTTCTCACCTTCTTTGGGTATTAAGCCACTGTCCTTTTGGCTCGGAGGTTTATTTAAAAAAAAAATAAATAAGTAAATTATAATTTTTTTTAATTGAATGAAATTGATTTTGTTTTAGACCGATTTTCTCAGTAGCGATTAATCTGACGACAAATTTTCAAGAGTTCTTTTCGGTACATTTCCTCATTGTAGACAATTTTTATTTGAAAACTGTTTTGATTTGACGAAATTTTTTAGACTCCTTGAAACGCGCCAATTTCCCTGATATTCAATTGGGTTCTTCTCTGGATCCCCCAAAATATAAATGTAAAACTCTAAAATTTCAAATTTCTACCTTGAGGCGTGCTTGAGAAAATGATAGCGCAACAATTAATAGCACACAGACATGCAGACACACTGACACACAGACATGCAGACACACAGACGGCATACCAATTCGGATAATTTTTCAGTTTTCGGGCCTCAAAACGTCATTTTTCATCATAATCTGGACCTCCATTATTTTCACGACGCTAATACTTTTACTATACCGAGTGCCCACGACACCAGGTACCCCCCCCCACTTACTTCTTAATTTTTTCAAGATAAAAATTTGAAATTAGGTTACAAAATATTTTGTATAAAAACACATGTTTTGACCTAACCAAATCCAAAAATACACTTCCAGTTTAACCGGAAGTACTAGTAACTTTTTTATTTTAAATGGCATTCTGTATATTTATTTTTTTATTCGATAAAGGTTTGAATTACCTTTACAATGGATTTTCAAAATCATAATCGAGTGAGAAATTACCTTGAAAAATGGAATTTATGTGATTACTGAGTGGTTATGAAAATCATATTATAAAGTTTATAATACTTAGTAAATAGCTAGGGTATTAACCGAAAGGTATTTTAAAAAAATTTTTCACCCAAAACAAATGACTGCTTTGGCATTTTTTTATAAAATATTTACTTAAAAAAACGCCATAAATTAATTAAATTTCCAAAACAGTAATTTGTTTTGGGTGAAAAATGTTTAAAAATAACTTTTAGTTAATACCTAGCTATACAGGGTGTCTCACCAGGAAATAAATCGATCGATATAGGGAAAAGTACGCACTAGAAAATTCTGAAAATTTAGGAAGCTACTAACGACAGTGTGGCCAATCCAACTAAAATAATTACAAGCATCTGGCACTTCCGGTTATACCGAAAGTCGATCCCAACTTGCTTATTATAAACAGAACACCCTATATATTTTAGGGTTTTAGAAAAGAGCATAAAATTCTGAGTCAAAAACATGTAAGATACTCTATGCCTAAACCCAGCCGTTTCAGATATTTGACATTTTAAAAAAAATTTGACAGATGTAATGGTTTACAATAACCTTTATAACTTTCTTCGTGTTAAAGATACTCATTTGCTTTTTGGCGTGCAGAAAGACCATAAGGTGAGCTACGTTCTACAATTTAAAGAAATTCAATAATAGTATACCAAGTGTTCCATTTTTGACGTTACATTTTGTAAACTTCAAACCGCGAAAACTTGCTTAAGTCAAATCTATTTTTTTTACATCGTTATGTGAAATTAAATTACTTTTCATTTTGGTATTGGCATCGTGGGGATTTAAGTTACAACTTTTTGAAATATTTGCGATTTTCTTAGAAATTCAAGAATTTTTAGTAAAAATTTTATCAAATTAGCCATGATTAGAAACAATCAGTAATGTCAGTCCATTCTCTTATGTCAAAAAACGCCACTGCGTTTAAATTACACCTACGAAGACTTCTTGAATTTGTTTAATATTTATGGAGAATGTGATAAAGTAATATCAAAAATCTGTAGTACATTTGTTACTAGATATCCACAAAAACGGAAAATAACACTAAACACTGTAACATGCCTATTAATTTGATTGAAGACACTTTGCATAAACTAAAATAGCTAAGATAAAATCAACTAAAAACATGATTCCATTTTAATTTAATATCAAAATTCCGTCCTCGAACCTCCACACGTTTTTCGCACTTTCGGATTATTTCTTCATGTTAAATTTATCCTAACCCCATTTTATGACGCCAAATGTGTACAAAATTTCAGTTTATATCAGCTTTATTTAAGTTCTTGAAAAATATGTTTTATTCGCTTGATATAGTAGACATGATTAATAATCTTTCATCAAGAATATATTTTTTTGTAGTCAAATATAAAAAAGTTCGGGTCCCGTGGACCCCCTTTCAGGTGGCCAATTTTGCTCATCACCGAATTTCTTATTGTCTTTGGCCTTTAGAACAAGTGTACCAAATTTTAAAGCTTTATCTCAAAACCTGTGGCTGCTACGGCGATACTACAGACATGCGACAGATTTTTTTCCATAAAGTTATGTTTTTTCATTATAATTCGTCGAGATTCGTCCAGAAATGCAATAAAAATTTTAATTATTTTTTTCGCGAAATTGTACCTTTTTTCTTCTTTCGTTCATTATGTCTCTTCTGGTGGTACCATATTCACCAAATTTAATGTGTCACCTAAAATGTTGTAGACAATCTTAAATGCCAAATTTGGGAAGTCTCCCATTAGTATTTTTTCAGTTATCGCGGATACACACACACACACACACACACACACACACACACACACACGCACGCACGCACGCACGCACGCCCGCACGCACGCACGCACGCAGGCACGCACGCACGCACGCACGCACGCACGCACGCACGCACGCACGCACGCACGCACGCACGCACGCACGCACGCACGCACGCACGCACGCACGCACGCACGCACGCACGCACGCACGCACGCACGCACGCACGCACGCACGCACGCAGCACGCACGCACGCACGCAGGCACGCACGCACGCACGCACGCACGCACGCACGCACGCACGCACGCACGGACCGACAGACATCATTCGGAAAATAGTCATAATGGATTCAGGAGGGTTCAAAACGTATAAATCAATCAAAATCTTGAGGTCGAAAAAAATCACGATTACTATACTTCCTTAAATTAGGTATAAGAAAGTAAAAAAAACAGAAACAAAAAAATTAACTATACATATTAGCGGAAAAAGAAATCTTCATAAATTAATGTTTAAATGTTCCTGATAAAATTCTAATGCCATCACTCTATCGTTTCTTATGGCACAGTAAACATTAAACTGCCAACTTTCTTGAAAATTTCGCTCCCTGAACACATGAGGATTCGAATCTCTCCAATAATGCGAATTGTGTCGATTAAAAAGTCCATTATTGGTAAATTTAGCTTCATTTGACCAAATAATATTTCCCAAATAAGAATCGACACCTACAGACCTTATTATTAAAAATTTTTTCTTAGGAAATTTGTTTCTTTTAATCGTTGAACCATTTGGAACGAAAACGGGTGAAATTTATGTTTAATTAAGATTCTGTGAACTGAATCCTTGCATAGTCCCAGTTCCAGAGCAGCTTGTCATTGGAAATGCATGAAAATATCCCAGAATTGCTATTTCTACGTTTTCGTCATCAACAATAGGCTTCCCCTTTTGAATTCTTGCCTTGACAGAGCTATAGTTTTTTAAATTATCCAGTATGCGTTTTACAGTATTTGATGACGGTTTCCGTTTTTGTGGATATCGAGTAGCAAATGTACTACAAGTTCTTGATATTACTTTATCACATTGTCCATAAATAATAAACTTCAAAAAAGTCTTCGTGGGTGTAATTTAAACGCGGTGGCATTTTTTGACATAACAATGACTAACATTACTGATTGTTTCTAATCATGGCTAATTTGATAAAATGTTTACTAAAAATTCTTGAAAATCGCAAATATTTCAAAAAGTTGTAACTTAAACCCCCACAATGCTCATATCAGAAAAAAAGGAATTTAATTATACATAATGTGATGTAAAAAAAATACAGGGTGTTCCATTTGACTTAAGGAAGTTTTCGCGGTTTGAAGTTTACAAAAAGGTTATTGTAAACCATTACACCTGTCAAAATTTTTGTAAAATGTCAAATATCTCTGAAACGGCGGGGTTTAGGCATATGGTATCCTACATGTTTTGACTCAGAATTTTATGCTCTTTTCGAAAACCCTAAAATATATAGGGTATTCTATTTAAAATAAGCAAGTTGGTATCGACTTCCGGTATAACCGGAAATGCCAGTTGCTTGTAATTATTTTAGTTGCATTGACCACAATGCCGTTAGTAATTCCCTAAATTTTCAAAATTTTGTGGTGCATACTTTTCCCTATATCGATCGATGTCCTGGTGAAACACCCTGTATACTAAGTATTATAAACTTTAATAATATGACACTGACGTAGTTTTCCAATAAAAGACCAAAACACCATATACTGCACTCAACTAACGATTCATCAACCAAGTTGGCATCATCTGGAGATTATTAAAACCTTATGCTAACAATGTATCCTATTTATACCTAAACTATTGTGAACCGTGACTCACTAACCAATAAAGCAGGATATTTGGGATTGGCTCTCTGTCACTATTCATATTATTTTTACACTTGGTGATTTTCAAGCTCTCAAATGCATCCAGCTGTCTAGTATATGTTACATTCCTAATTCATCTTAAATTGCTAATATCTATTTTATGGTTGTTCTCAAACGCATGTTGGACAACACTAGACATATCTGTTCTACCATATTTGAGATGAGCCATGTGCTCTTTGAATCTAATTTGATCGTCTAGTTTGTTCAACATACTTTTGATTAGTCTTTACAGCTAATTTCGAAAATCCCCGACTCTTTATTGGTTTTAATTTTTTCTTTTGGATTGCCTAAAAGTTGTTGTAGTTTATTTCCCCATACTGAACCACTGTCATACCTATATCTTTAAAAAACTTACCGATACCACGGGTGTATGGAGGATCAAATGGAATCGATACAAATTTCGGATTTTCTCTTTCATTTTGAAAGGTCGAGGAATTTCGAGGTGACTTTAAATTTTCGTTTCCTAATTATTTTATCAATTAAACTTACAGAATATTAATTACTCGCAACTTAACAGACGATGGACTAGAAAATTAAAACTCGCCATTTTGTGTTAAGCACAATGGTAAGAATCCTTGGGGATATATCTTAGAGTACTTGTATGTTATCTGTATATGTCAAATTTTAACTTATTTTCACTATTTCTAATTATTAATACATCTAACCACTTCCTGGGACAGTGTGAAGCGTTTGGGCGCCTAAGACATAGTATCTTCGATTCTGAGGCGCTTCTAAGGGAGAAGATGAGCTCCCTCGCAATGAGTGACATCCTGACCTTCATCCGAAAGATTTGACGAGGGAGCAAGAGAAGCACATGTCTGAGGGGACAGCGGGGGGGTTGATAAAAAGGGCCCGTCTGCGCCCTACTTGCCAGGCGTCAGCCTCCCCCACCATTACCATTACTATTACCAATACATCTAAAAATGATAGGAGTCAAGAGGTTTCAATTTCATATCTGAATTTAGCTGACGGGAAACGATTGTTTAATTTAGAAACAAAGTTGTCAATGTCAGTGACTTTTGTATCAAACACTGCAAAAATATCATCCAATAAATACTACAGCTGGATGCATTTGAACTACAGCTGGATGCATTTAAACTACAGCTGGATGCATTTGAAAGTTTGAAACAAAGTGTTAAAATAGTATGAATAGTCACAGAGATCCAAGCCCAAATAGCCCGCTTTATTGGTTCGGTGAACTGTGACAATAGTTTAGGTATAAATATGATACATTGTTAGCATAAGGTTTTAATCATCTCCAGATGGTATCAACTAGGTTGGCGAAACGCGTGTCGAATGAGGTGTTGTCTTCACATCAAAGGTTTAAGCCTACTTCGGGATTTAATAATATGATTTTCAAGACCACTCAGTTATCACATAATTCCATTTTTCTTGGTCATTTCTGACTATTTATTTTGATTTTGAAACCGGAAGTATATTTTTAGACCTGGTTGAAGCAAAAAATGTATTTTATGCCAAATATCTTGCACTTTAATTTGAAATTTTTATCTCGAAAAATAAAGAAAAAAATGGAGGTACCTGGTGTTGTGGGCATCCGGTATAGATGAGAAAGTAATAATCAATAATCTAAAAATGAAATTAATATTTTTAAGAGATATTGTTTATTTCCTTTATTTCAATGTCCATATGATGAATTTGCGACCTTTGTTGAATCTGTACTTTCTTTTAGTCTATTGCCATAGGTCATTATTCTATTACCATAAACACGAACATCATGCCGTCTTTTCTCCAACTCGTTTACTTCATCCAACTATATAAAAGAAAAAACAGCGGTTTGGTGATTAATGTTATTCTAAACTGGATTTCGTTTATTGCAGAATTAGAATATTAGTGACTGATTAGCATTTTGAGTTAATTTTGGCCCAAAGTCGATGGATGATAACTAAACCAACAATCTAACTCAAAATTTTTTTCTTAATTTGGCAGTGTTTTGTATTTGGCAACTGCAGCCCTATAAAAACTGGCCCAAAAAGTTTACCTAAGTGGTAAGAACGATTTCGTAAACAAATTTCTTGGTTTTTAAAAATGGTATTTTCAGGATGTGATAAATTAAGTGAATTTAAAAGAATTACAGAAAATAAATAATACATGGAAGTTAACACTAATAAAGATTAATAAGCAGTAAACAAATGAATTATTGAAATCTATGGAATTTACTATTATCCATTGTTAAGTTGTTGTTAGATGCAATAAAATGAAATTTTGAAGTTGAAAGCGGTTATAATGTCTACGCAATGAAATTAGCGATGATAACTTTTTGACACACGTATTTTTTTTATACTTGATAATAAAATGCTCTTTTACAGGAGAACGATTTAAAGTTAATCATTTTTATCATCATTATCCTTATTTTATCAGGATTTGTAATATTTCAGTAATTTTGTTTTATTACCCTTCTTGATTCACAGCTCATAAAGATCTATTGCACTACAGAGTGCGGAAAGTTTGAAGGCGATACCTATTAATCCTTACCCTACAAGCTTAAAAAAAATTGGTCTTAAGGCAAATATAATCGAGTGATGAGTTCCATAACTTTGTTCCATGACTTTGTTTGTGATAGAAATAATATTTAGAAAAATAACGTTCGGCAGTTATGAAGCACAGCACAAAGGAGTTATTACATTCTGTCTAGTAGCACTCCTGATGATTACACTAATGTAACTTCTACTGAACACCTCCTTGAAATAACGATGGAAAAGTCTTGGATCATCAACACGATTTTGTTTTTTATTTGCATTATCTAACATGCGTTTGTAAATCTAGATTTCAGATTTCATAGTTAAATTTAGATAGAAAATAATATATTTTAGTACATTCGAATTACCTCACTATTCTTTTTCTTTTTCTTTTTTGCCTTTTGAAATTTTGTACTTTTTTTCTTTTGGTATTTATACCTGTATATAAATCATTGCATTTATCCTACACCGCCCCAAATTATTTATATCAATTTTGTTTTTAATCCACGTTAACAGCTATAGATTTATTTCATTACAAACAATATAGGTATTAAGTTTTTAGGATATTTACTTAGTATTATTAGATAGGTTACACATACTCTATTCCTATTATTCTGCTCATTATTATTACAAAAACATACTAACGAGAATATAAATACTGCTCAACACAATACGAGGTCTCCTCAGGTGTCATTTTTTTTTGTATTGTAAACTGGGTTAAGACGTATTGTTTTGTTAAATTTGTTGCAGTAATAAATAAATAAAAAAAATAAATTATGTACGTATATAAAAATGGATAATTTCATACTTCATACTAAAAAGAACGAAGGTTCATTAATAATGCTTTATACCTAAATAACTTTCATTAATTTATGATGGTATTAAATAATATACACATGAGTTTTAAAAATTAATTATTAATTAATCATCATCAACTTTTTTCTTAATAATAATTTATCAAATTTAAGGTTAACTAGTTTTCTCAGTGAGGGCGTTTTTTATTGAATTAATGTGCCATCTTCATGTAAAAATGGTACGTTTCAGAAATTCTGCTGTAGGTGTCCTTTGAGAATAAATTTTTTGCTTCATCAGACCCTATTAGAAGGAATCCATATCACTTGAATTAGAAAACCTAGGCGGTCGTGCAATTGAGCCAATATTGACAATCCATTTCTTCCAAATTGTTCATTGAGAAATTTGTATAAAATTATAGTGAAATGGGCAAATCGTAAGTTTCAACGATCTGTTTGTCTTGCAAACATCATTAACAATGCGAGTTTAACAACGTGTGAATATTTAACAAATGAGTGACTTTAAAAATGGTACATTCTTAGGGTTACAAGAAGCTCGTATTCCAGCTCCAGCTTGTTGGATTATAAGCTGTTAGTGTTCCACGAGGCGATCTGCAGGGCTTCCTGTAACAAAATGCCATGTTAGTTTTGTATGTTCCTGGCATTTCTGAGAAGAATGCGTTCATCGCAGAGCACAACTGCTTGAATTATCTTGCATAATCTGTTCGTGACAAAATAATCGCATAGCTTTTCTTAGATAATCAAATTATTGTCGTTATGAATAGGTTGTGTGTTATGAAATCGCAATTTTACACACTCTGCGAGACATGCTTTAATTTTGGTGGTCGATGTCTTCTTGAGGTATCATGTTTCGAGCTATCTGAAACTCTTATCGTAAGCGCTGATTTGGTATGAAAGTGAAAACTCAAAAGTGATCTTACGGCTCATGGAAGGACATTTATATCAGCATCTTGTTGGAACCTCCTTACGGCAGTATGGTGTCCCGCATTATCTGCTGGAAAATAAGATTTTCCAAACTATGAAGGTCAGAAACGCAGCCGGTTCAAAGATCTTGTGAATATACTTTTATGCATTAAAAGTTCTTCTAGAGGATCTGCTTCTATATGCTATTGCCTCCCATACCTTAACCCATCGGGTAACTTCTATCTCCTCTTTCACAAAATGCTGAATATATAAGCTTTCTCCACGTCGTAGTTGACAGCGGCCGTCTTAAACCCACAAACAAAATCGGAATTGAAAGAATTTTAACACTGCTAAAAAAATTATTTACGGTAATGACCTCTTCAAATAACAACAATAATGGTATTTTCAATAAAAAAATATAACACTGGATACTTAAAATTTGTTTTTTTAATATCGATTGTGGAATTCTGTTTATGAAGCGCTAATCCCTTTATTTATCTACAAAAAATAATGACAGATTTTCTAAAAAGATCTATTTCACAACATAACATGTTTACAACATCTCCTTGAAATTGTTTGAAATTGAAGCGAAGTACAAATTGTGTCAACAATAATCCTTAAAATCATCTAAATATTAAAAGATTATAAAATGATCCTAAATAATATCAAGCAGATAACAAGTCCTGTATAGAGGTTCATCTCGTCGAGTCATCTAAATTTACACGTATGCCCATTATTAGGACAAAACAAGTGTGCCTTTTAAAAATGTACTTTTGACCACGACCTACGGCAAAAATCTGATTATATGGTATCAAAATTGTGACAGAAGTAAAGCATTTCATACCTAGAATAAAAAATTCCTAGGGAATTTCCATATCATACCCAATAATAAAACGAATATTATAATTATTTTTTATAAATTAAGTGTAAAAAAACTTAGTTGTTTTTACACTAAGATTTGTTCTTAACCCCAATATTAAAATTAGAATTCTTCACGTTTTCTTGGGTTTTAGGGTTTATTAAAAATTAATAATCATTTTTTATATTTTATTTAGTTGTGATGTTTCGGAGGGGGACCCTCTCCTTTTTCAAATATTTATATCAAGTTTTATAATCTCAAAAAGGTGACCTATGAAAACATAACTTAATTAGAGTAATACGACTTGTTAAAATATTACATACACTTTTTTGATTTTTCTTTTTTAATTTATTTCAAAAATGTATATGTAATATTTGGCAAGTAATTTTAATTACTACAAATCATATTACTTTAACTAAACTGTTTTTTTTTATGTTTATAAAACTTGATATAAATCTTTGAAAAAGGAGAGGGTACCCCTCCGAAACGTCATAACTAAATAAAATACAAAAAATAATTGATGACAAACAAAAAAATTCTCCTTCTTTATGAGAATTTTTCTCTTTGTCTTATCATGAATAATTACTCATATGGGATTAACCAATCTACGTTAAAAAATAAATTTTAATTTTCAATTAACCCTAAAACCCAAGAAAACGTAAAGAATTCTAATTATTTTTTATTAACATTGATAGTAAATGTTACATTCTTACAACTATTGATGGGGATGAGGTATGGACATCCGTTTAATTTCCGATATTCGATCAGTGAAGTTAAGCAGCACTGATCGAGTCCGGCAATTGGATGGATGAACGATAGCTCGTCTAACAGTCGGTAGGCTGTCAACAGACAATCCCGGGAAGGCCACTAGCCTGATGCAGGCGGAGAGGCAAGTCCGGGTGGAGGGTCGAAGAGACCTACCCAGGAGGTTTGCCACTCTGCTAGCGGTGCAGGCGGGCAGGCCCAGGCGGTGGGTTAGTTGACAGTCGAGGACCGTGATTCGGAGTCCACGCTAAACTGTAGGTCCCTAGATCAAAAGGGCCCATTGTGGCCTACTTGCCTAGTAAAATAAGTAGCTACTACTACTACTACTTACTACAACTATTGATATTAATATTCGAAGTAATTTCACTAAATGAAAAATGTTCGTTACTTAGATTTAAGTATAGTATTTCTGATCATAGGTGCATACAGAGATCTGTGCATTTTATATCAATTGTAAAACATTACACTCCAAATTGTTCTTGAATAAATATAGTTTAAAAAAACTAAAAAACACACTTTTAAAGCACATCAAACTAAAAAGTGAAAAATAATTATTAATATAAACTGAAAACAATAATGAACGAAAAATACTAGTATTATTGTGAAAAAAGCGTGGGTTGCTCGATATACGAAAAATATGGCACAAAGCGCCCCACGCTTTTTTCACAATAATACTAGTATTTTTCGTTCATTATTGTTTTCAGTTTATATTAATAATTATTTTTCACTTTTTAGTTTGATGTGCTTTAAAAGCGTGTTTTTTAGTTTTTTTAAACTATATTTATTTTTCACTTTTTAGTTTGATGTGCTATGAAAGCGTGTTTTGTAGTTTTTTTAAACTATATTTATATTGCTTATTGATGCTGATATTATAACATATTACGATCCAACAGATATTTCTGAAAAAAAAATATTTTTTTATTTCAGCCATGGGATTTGAACTCACGCCCGATGAGTCCATCGTTTCGCGTCGACTAAGACTTGCCCGCTCGGCCAACGACCGAACTGAGAATCACGGAATATACTTACAATATTAAGCCTCTTGCTCTCACGCAGAGGTACGTGAGGAAAGGACTGGCGATCCTGATCAGGATAATGATATAAACTTATCAAGTTATTGTATTGTTACCGGTTATTCGTAAGTGTACAAAGTTTCAATTAAATCTGTCCGTTTAAAGTGGGTCAAAATCGAGTCCAAAGAGTCGGTTACAAACAAACAAACAAACAAACATACATACAGGTGAAGCTAATAAAAGCGTGCTAAAAAGTGACAGGAACAATTGGTGCAAATTAGTATATTTTTGGAGTAATTGTACGTAGTGCTTTGAAATTTTACAATTGTTTAAAAAACTGCAACAAAACCTGTTCTACAACGTTGTGCAAAATTTTACAAACGATTTTTCTTTGTGCACCTTATAGTACTTGATTTGTTATATTTCTTTTATTTTACATCGAATTCTCAATACAGTCCTCAGCAAATGCCGTTAATTTCCACTCTCCGTGACGTTTTATAGTTGTAATATCTGCTCCTACATTCATTAACAGAATTGCTGAGGATCTATGTAGACAATGGCCAGTGTAGAAGGTTGGATTTGGTAAGCCTACGTAACCTATTATATTTGGTATTTTTTTAGTTTTTGTCAACTAGCTGTGAAGTACATTTTTCTGCTTTATAAAATTAAAAAATCGACAATGACTGATGTGTAGGGGGAAAAACTGCGGTATACTTACAATATAGATCGAATAAATTTATGTTTCCTTCATTTTGGGTGACTATAAAGTTTTGGAATATTTTAGTCTTTATATTAAATATTGCTATTGTTAAAGATAATCCCACATATTCAACCTCATCCACTTTTAGGTTTGTTAATTCGTCTTCCCGGCATGCGCCTGCAATTCCGAGGATCAGCGCAATCTAGAAAGTAAAAAAAATATGAATACATAATCGTACTCACATAAATAATTCGATATAATTTTACCTTCATCATTAAATATTCATCGTAATTTGCTTGCGACAAAAAGAGTCAATTTGTTCCCCGTCATACAGGATTTTAACATAGACTCATAGGCCCATAGCGTGGAAAACTTGTATTCCTTTGACTTTTCATCAAAATAGCAAGCATAACATTCATTTTCATTGTCCGTTTGTGCCTTCTTTTTCTTGTACTATTGTCTGAACCGTACACTTTATCATACAATTCTCTTGATTTTAGGGATAAGTTTAAAACTGCCGCACTGGCAGATTCAATGATATCTTGCAATTCTTGGTTTGTCAGGTCGAAACTCAATTTTTGAACTCAACAAATTTGTTTATAAACAAATTTCTGTCGCCATGTTACGTTGTATTGAAACAGCTCAAAGACATCTAAATATTATAAGATAGTTTCAATTTATTACAATTTATTTATGAAATTATGTGTTTCTATTCCTGGTCATGGAAAAAATAGTAGGTATACAGGGTGTCCCAGATTTAAATGAACATACTTTAGTGGAAGGTAGAGCACACTCAGCTGAGTTCAAAACACCCCTATACTTACCGTTGAATGTGAACCGTTTTTGAGATACGGGGTGTTTTATGGTTTTTGACCAGATCTTTAGTCCGCCATATTTTTGAAATGACTGCACATACTTAGATAAAATTTGGTGTACATATTATACTCTTTTAGGTTAATAAATAGCTTAAGTAATTTTGGAAAAATTCCAGGACCGACCTCCATTTTTTTAATATGGCTCTTAGGGTCGTTAACATCACACTGTATATTATTTTTTTGGTAAATGTTAGTAAACTTTTAAAAAGCCTATGGACCAGTTTATGAAATAATGTCATAATATTTGATGGCACGTTTATGGTTATTCTTCAATAAATTTTCAAAAGTATTGAAAGACCAAATTTGACATTCTACAAATAACACAATCCAGTTGCTAACATCATTATTTTGTTAATGTTAGCTAAATACCCCGCAGAAGAAGTTGTTATTTGTTTTTGTTTTGACAATTAGTGTTTCTAAGCTTTTTTTTAGTTTAAATTTCATCCAAAATAATACACATTCCATTTCTTTCATGAAAGAAAAATAATGTTAGTGAAGAAGCTTGAATTAACAAGCACAATTTAAAAAAATATTAAACACCTTTTGAGAATAACTTGAAAATATTAAAGACAAAAGTTTGTAATTTTATTTTGACAAAATAAATTTATTTAGAACTTTATATTATTGAAAAAAAATCAAAAACTGTGCAAATAATTAAAACTATACATGCCCCCAGCGTCAATACATTTTCGAGAACGTTTTAATATGTTTTTCACTGACCTATCAATCACTTCCGGGTTATTTCTAATGTTATCACATACAGTAATAATTTTTTCTAGAAGCTGTTCTCGTGTATTGAACTCTTTATTGTACACCTCTGACTTGAGATGACCCCATAAAAAATAATCCAGAGGTGTAAGATCAGGAGACCTCAGTGACCAGTTTACCGGACCTCCGTGACTAATCCATCTGTTCGTATAATGCTGGTTCAGATGATCCCGGACCGGTACAGAAAAATGGAGATCCAGCACCATCGTACTGAAACCACAACCCCTAGGATTGATGCCTTCTAATAAATCTGGCAAGATATCTCTAAGGAAGTTTAAATAAACTTCACCAGTTAGTCTTTCTCCAAAAATGTGGGGCCCTATTAGATGATTATTGTAAATACCACACCACACATTAATATTAAATCTGTATTGGGAATGTTTCTGAATCACTGCATGTGGATTTTCGCTTGCCCAAATATGCTGATTTTTACAGTTGTTAATTTCGTCACGTGTGAATTGGGCTTCATCCGTGAATAGAACTCTCGATATTGTTCTTCTGTGAGCCAAAATCCACCTACAAAATGTTAAGCGGGGAACGTCGTCGCCGTCTTCTAGACGTTGAACTGTTTCAACATGAAATGGATACAAATTTTCCTTCTTTAATGTTTGCCATACTCTTATCTTAGGTACTGCTAACTCATTACTTATTTTTCTAATACTCATGGATGGATTATTTTCCACAACCTGTAATATTTGCTTTTCTTGTGGAAAAGCTCTGGGAACATGTCCATGCTTTGTCATTGACGGAAATTGTCCATGTAGCCTACTAAATTGGTATACCTCTGAAAACGTTTTATGATCTGGTACACGGCGATTTGGAAAACGCCTTTGATACTCTCTTTTTGCAGCTCTCCCATTTCCGTCGCAAAAGCCATACACAAAAATAATATCCGCATAATCTTCATTACAAAATTGAAATTGCATCTTAAAATTTTTAGTTTTATAACTGGTTTTTTATCACTTATTCTAATAATTACTAAGAGCGAACAGCAATTCTTATTTTTAAAATTACACATTTGACATGTACCTACTTGGGATTTTTAATGCAACAATGTCATGTGTTAATCGCATCGTTTTATTACTTATTTTTTATTCGTGAAATAAATGGTATGTGCTTTATTTAGGACGGAAAACACTGAATGTCAAAACAAAAACAAATAACAACCTCTTGTGTGGGGTATTTAGCTAAAATTAAAAAAATAATGATGTTAGCAACTAGATTGTGTTATTTGTAGAATGTCAAATTTGGTATTTCAATACTTTTGAAAATTTATTGAAGAATAACCATAAACGTGCCATCAAATATTATGACATTATTTCATAAACTGGTCCATAGGCTTTTTAAAAGTTTACTAACATTTACCAAAAAATAATATACAGTGTGATGTTAACGACCCTAAGAGCCATATTAAAAAAATGGAGGTCGGTCCTGGAATTAATTAAGCTATTTATTTACCTAAACAAGTATAATATGTATACCAAATTTTATCTAAATATGTGTAGTCATTTCAAAAATATGGCGGACTAAAGTTCTGGTCAAAAACCATAAAACGGTTCACATTCAACGGTAAGTATAGGGCTGTTTTGAACTCAGCTGAGTGTGCTCTACCTTCCACTAGAGTATGACCGTTTAAATCTGGGACATCCTATATACACCCACTTCTGATATGTATATAAACGTCAGGAGAGAACGCAATTTTTCAGTCGATGTATTTCTAGCTCTCGAGCTTCAAATTACATATAAAAGGAGAAAAATAAAGCTTTTCTCTCGCTTTATGTATAATGTACTATTTTGAAATTAATCTGCAACTTAATATGTTGATTTTAATTTATGTTGTTTCACTAATATCTTGTAAGTAGCACCAAGAATGCCAACCAATAAGTTCCACTTAATTACTTAGTTAAATTAAGTTCTACTACAACTATATTTTCGTTGTTGCCAATGATTCAAATTATTAAAATTTTAGAGTTGGGTATTTTCAAACGATGAATTACCTCCTCATTCTGAATAAGATTTGCAGGAAACAACTACTCAGCGGACAAAAGCCCTGACCTGCATTGAATTAAACCTGCAAATCTTGTTTGGTAGCTAAGATCATTTGTCAATTCCTCACTAGACATAGACCGGTTTCGAACTTTTTTATGTTCTTGTCAGTATGTCGTAAATATTGGAAAAGACAAATAATAATAGCAAACCAGGCTAGCCTAAAGCAGACTAAGCAAAACAGACATAGTGAGTGATAAGTGTATCTCTCTGGTGGTCAGTACTACTACCAGTCAGACATCACTGATGTCTTAGTGACTGTTAGCGACCTGCAAAGCAGGTACCAAGAACTTCGACCTCTAACCCTGGTGGGCTAAACTATATACTGAATAAGATTTGCAGGAAACAACTACTCAGCGGACAAAATGGTGTCTGAGTGGTAGTAGTACTGACCACCTGAGGGATACACTTATCACTCACTATGTCTGTTCTGCTTAGTCTGCTTTAGGCTAGCCTAGTTAGCTATTATTATTTATTTTTTCCATTACTTATGGCATACTGACGAGAACATAAAAAGTTCGAAACCGGTCTATGTCTAGTGAGGAATTGACAAATGATCTTAGCTGCCAAACAAGATTTGCAGGTTTAATTCAATGCAGGTCAGGGATTTTGTCCGTTGAGTAGTTGTTTCCTGCAAATCATATTCAGTATATAGTTTAGCCCACCAGAGTTAGAGGTCGAAGCTCTTGGTACCTGCCTTGCAGGTCGCTAACAGTCACTAAGACATCAGTGATGTCTGACTGGTAGTAGTACTGACCATCAGAGGGATACACTTATCACTCATTATGTCTACCTCCTCATTATTAATGTATATTATGTAAAAATATAATAATTTACTATGCATAAAAATCCTTAAGTTATCTGATTACATTTTTAATTACTTGACGGACAAGGATTCTAGACGACCAGTTGTTCATATCCAAAATACGTTCAGAATAAAGACAATTTATGTATGATGTTTTACGTTAACATAAAGAATTAAATATAGAGTGGAATGAAAAATAATAACTGAAAATTTTTTTGCTAATTATTATTTACTAACTTTTACAAATCTTATCACAGATAAGTATAACATATATCTTTTTAAACAATTATTTTCCCGGCTATTTGCCAAAACGCTGAAACTTGGATTACAAAAAAGATAATATGCACATTATGTTCAGTACGACTGACTCAATAATGTTGCTTTTAATTTCAACTATTCTGTCTAGTAAAACCAAAAATAAATAAAACAAAAGGTACTCACCAGTTGAACACTCACTTTAAAAAACTTTAAAATATCTACCGACACGTGTTTCTGCTTGCGGAGCTTCATCAGGGTAGCCAGCTCATTTAAAGAATTCAAAGCAACTAAACATGTAAACCTTAATGTAATAAACATTAATGGCTTCAGAGAACAGAATAATTGAAATTATATAGTGGAAATTTCCCTTGGGTTAGAAAAACAAATTAAGTTCCTCTTCTTGGTAAAAGTTTAAAATATAGAGTGAAATGAAAAATAATAATTTTTTTTGCTAATTATTATTTACTAACATTCCACTCTATATTTTAAACTTTTACCAAGAAGAGGAACTTAATTTGTTTTTAAATTATTCTAACCTAAGGGGAATTTCCACTATATAATTATTCTGTTCTCTGAGGCCATTAATGTTTATTACATTAAAGTTTACAAGTTTAGTTGCTTTGAATTCTTTAAATGAGCTGGCTACCCTGATAAGGCTCCGCAAGCAGAAATACGTGTCGGTAGATATTTTAAAGTTTTTTGAAGTGAGTGTTCAACAAGATTTGTAAAAGTTAGTAAATAATAATTAGCAAAAAAAATTTCAGTTATTATTTTTCATTCCACTCTATATTTTAAACTTTTACCAAGAAGAGGAACTTCATTTGTTTTTAAAGAATTAAAATCTACTGATTTTTAAATTATAAGGCTTATGTTTAAATATATTGGCGCGTCTTCAGTCAGCACTCACGCCACATATCTCTGTAGTGAAATGAGTTTATTCTTCATAAAATGATATTCTACAGTTAAACCTTGGGAATCCTACGATATGCCTTTTTCAAATTCCTGAGTATCGCTGTTAAACCTGAGTCGACCACTTAAATTTAAATCAGCAAAGTATGATCTTCCAAAAATATCAGCTCGAGTTTAGAATGTAACATGCTACCCTATAATTGAGCAAATGGGCATAATATTAAACATTAGCATGGTTTTATAATAAATGACATGGTACTGTTTTATAGCTCATCTTGACATCATGCAAGTTCTTGTCAAAGATTTCAAATGTTGAACCTGTATCTCTCTGAGAAATTTTAATAAACAAATAAATTTTAATATTTGGTTATACGAGTAGTAACAATAGGAGTACCAAAAGCAAGTGTATTTGGACTGACTTTGTATTTCCTTTATACACTGAAAAGTAATTGTATTAGCTATTTGACATAAATTTCATTTAAAGGCAGCTAACTGCTTATTTACAAACCCATCTTAGTGGCATGGTTTGTCAGTAATTTTAATTTTGAAATCTTGAAACGATTTTTGTCCAAAGTTTTATAAACAATAACTTCAAACTTATTACCCAAATGAAAAATATTAAGTGCCACTCCATTCATGTGAACAGATGAATGACGAAGTAAATTCATTCATGATAAATATGAGTAAAGTTCCGGTCTGAAAATAAATCTAATCTTGAGTTTTATCATTTTTAAATATATATGATAGATTTTTCTCAGCTAAGCCAGCAGTTGCCTTTCCGTCGAGCAGCCAACATAAATTTCACTAAGTGAAATATGACAACACATTTTCGTTTTTTTTTTTTGACAAAATTGACTACGTAAAAAATTAACGTAATAAAAAAAGTACAATTTATATACTTGAAAATATTAATAGTCTTTAATTAATTATTGATAAGAATAAATATTAATTATTGATAAGAATAAATATGTTGGTGTTTTTTTTTCAAAATAGCGAGTTTCGGTCATTGGATACATCTGCATTTGTGTACATCTTTGTCTACGTCAAACTGATGGGGTAGCTTGATTGGTTCTCGATTTAAAAGTAACCAATAAGAGTCAATTTTAAAACATTAAAATATGAAACACCCATATATGCCTGAAGTAACCTTATACGGAAAAAGACTGAACATTTGGAGACAATGGACACCCACCCAATAGTAAGTATACTGGGACTAATTTCTGCTTCTGAAAAAAATCTCAGATTTTCGGCTGGAAACCGACCCGGGAATCCGCACCATGCGCCGACCTGAGAAGTAAAAATCCCATGTAAACTAAAGTCAGTATTAAATGTAATTATTTTTATGATTTTGACAATGTTTCGATTTTAACCAACAAGAAAGTACTTTACACCTGGCCAATTTTTAATGTTTCTTCTACGAACGTGCAGAAAGTTTATTTTTCCACATGCATTATAATTTCGAAAGTTGCGCTTTTCTGCACTAGTGCGGAAAAGCAAATTTTTTCCGCTCTAGTGCGGAAAAATAATTATATTTTTATTTGCGTTTTCAGGCGTTATAATTACATTTTGAAAACGTGTTAGTAAAGTTTCAAGTTTTTCTTTTATATTTTCAAAATTTATACAAATTTAGTGAAAGTAAAGCAATTAGGTAGCTATGACTATCAAACATTTTACCTTTCTCATTAAACATTTAGCCATGACTGTCTGATTTTGATGTTTCTTAGTCACATAACAATTAACAAACATCAAGTCAAACAGTAGCATCTTATCTACCTTAACTGTACCTTCAAGTAATCAGCATCTGCTATTAATTTGCAAAGTGCCTCTAACTATACATTTAATATAAACATTATTAGCAACAAATAATATTAGATGATATATGTTTCTTTTTCATTAGAACAAATGTTCATATTATTTATTTTTTATTTTCATCACGCTCGTAGGAAAAATGTTGTTCCTAACATATGCGGAAATTGTCTTTTCCGCACTTGACTGCTTGACCGAATTCCGCTTCGCGTCGTTCGGTCAACGGCAGTCGCGTGCGGAAAAGTACCACTTTCCGCACTTGTTTTTGCAAGTTTTTTCATCAAGAATGACTTTTTGTCATAAATCTACAAAGAACAAAGTTTCTCGAAATTAATCCATATAAAAAAAAACTTTTTTATCCCGTAAAATTTGGGTGTAAAATTTAAATTTGTATTCATTGGACGATTCTAAACAAAATTTTCATTTGGCATTTTACTGTAACATTATTAAAACTAAGAGTACTTTACTCTTGAATCTTGTTCACATTAATCAACTTTTGGGACTCCCTGTATAAACGATTTCATATTTCTTAATTGTAATCGTATTTTTATGGAAGCAGGCATTTTCATGAAGAATAACTTTTTGTCGTAAATTCACAAATAAAAAAAAGGTTTTCCTCTTTCAACTCATGTATGGACACATATATACAGGGTGTCCCATAATTTAGTACCTTCCATCAAGGGGTGATAGAACTAGAAATAATAAGTTGAGTTTTGTATATGAACATTTGCCTTAAATCAGTTCAAAAGGGAGCTACAACTTCTTAAATGGGGTAAGTACAACATAGTTATTTGATAATAAATTCGAAACGTCTTAAGTTGCAAAAATTAAATTTGGACCATTTATTATTTTCATAATGTTACATTTTGTCAAATTTTTATCTAAATATCATGATTTCTTGGGGTAGTTACTAGGGGTGAGGGTGAATTTTCGTTGTAATTTTTTTGCTTTATTGGTTTTTAAACGTTAAAAAAGCGCCAGTGTTAAAAACTGCATAAAAAAGGTGCTCTTACTAAATTTCGATAAGTCATCGTTTTAGCGTTATTTGTATTTTAATATTGTAATACAGGATAGGTATGCAACAATGGAAGATAACTACATACATATAAAAAAATAATTCCACAATATGTTCAGTTGTTGTTTTTAAAACTGGCGCCTTTTTTATTTTAAATGTTTAAAAAAAATAAGACGAAAAAATTATAGCGAAAATTCAACCTTGACCCCCCCCTGTAATTACCTCAATAAATCATGATATTTGGATAAAAATTTGATAAAATATGTAACATTATGAAATTAATAAATGGTCTAAATTTAATTTTTGAAACTAAAGACGTTTCGAATTTATAGGCAAATAAACTAATATGTTATACTTACCACTTAAGGGTTTGTAGCTCTCTTATGAACCAATTTAAGGTAAATGTTTAATACACAAAACTAAACTTATCTTTTATAGTTCTTCCCTTCCTTGAAGGAGGTTACTTAATTATGGGACACCGTATATACAGGGTGGGGCAATAGTGCGTCCAACTTCGATTTCTCGAGTTCTATGATAGCTTGAAACTTGACTTAAAAACATAAGTAAAGTGGACAAAAAAATCTATAACCGGAGATTGTTTTCGAATATACAGGGTGAGCCAAGACGATTTTACAGGGTCAAGCAAAATTTTTTTTAAATGAATTTTCTCAATTTTTTTCAAATGGAACACCCTGTATATTTTTGGATGATGTGATTGTAGGATTGAAAAACGAACATTTTTAACACGCTTTTATTAGCTTCACCTGTATGTTTGTTTGTTTGTTTGTTTGTTTGTTTGTAACCGACTCTTTGGACTCGATTTTGACCCACTTTAAACGGGCAGATTTAATTGAAACTTTGTACACTTACGAAGAACCGGTAACAATACAATAATTTGATAAGTTTATATCATTATCCTGATCAGGATCGCCAGTCCTTTCCTCACGTATCCTCTGCGTGAGAGCAAGAGGCTTAATATTGTAAGTATATTCCGTGATTCTCAGTTCGGTCGTTGGCCGAGCGGGCAAGTCTTAGTCGACGCGAAACGACGGACTCCTCGGGCGTGAGTTCAAATCCTATGGCTGAAATAAAAATTTTTTTTTTTCAGAAATATCTGTTGGATCGTAATATGTTATAATATCAGCATCAATAGGCAATATAAATATAGTGTAAAAAAAATTACAATAACGCTTTCATGGCACATCAAACTAAAAAGTGAAAAATAAATATAGTTTAAAAAAACTAAAAAACACGCTTTTAAAGCACATCAAATTAAAAAGTGAAAAATAATTATTAATATAAACTGAAAACAATAATGAACGAAAAATACTAATATTATTGTGAAAAAAGCGTGGGGCGCTTTGTGCCATATTTTTCGATTTTTCGTATATCGAGCAACCCACGCTTTTTTTCACAATAATACTAGTATTTTTCGTTCATTATTGTTTTCAGTTTATATTAATAATTATTTTTCACTTTTTTAGTTTGATGTGCTTTAAAAGCGTGTTTTTTAGTTTTTTTTAAACTATATTTATTTATACGTAGATTCCTATGACTATTTGTGATCATTTTCAATTCATTGAACAATAACTGCAAAATTCATATATGTATGTATATATATATATATATATATATATATATATATATATATATGTTGTTTTTCAGGTTTTCGCGGGTGGTGAATGTTAAATTCGTTTTCCGGGTATACTCCCGCGTAGGTGATAGGCCCCGAGAGGGACCGTGGTTGTCTGAACGACGTTTCGGCAGAATCTCATCTGCCATCTTCAGGTTCTAACAGATAACTGCTTACTGCGGCTTCTGGTAACTCGAACTGAAATGACGTTTTCTGGATCTGGCAGTTCTTTATATACTCTACCTATGTTACGCTCTGTTGCTCTCGACACACTCCGGGCGTCATGGTCTGCTGCACCCATCTCCTGATTTCGAGCGCGGCTTCGTGTAATCGGTCCTGTTCGGGCGCGCATGCGTGTGTCTGTGCTTATGTCACGGTCTGTTGCACCCATCTCCTGATTTCGAGCGCGACTCCGTGTACTTGGTCCTATTAGATTAGCTCTGGTTGGTTCCTCTTCGTGTGTTCGTTGCGTTATGTTTCTTGCTTCCTCATGGACAGCAGCATGCAATACCAGAGCAGGCTTCCATGTGGTAGGTAGTCTTTGGGTGTCATCTCGTGTATTTAGATTGTGTGGTCTTTTCTCTATTTCTATGGCCTCTCTGATGATTCTTGACTTGTAATGCTCGATATTGGCTAGTGTTTTTGTTTTGTCGAAATCAATCCTATGTCCTGTAGTTTTGACATGTTGAGCTAAAGATGATGTTCTCTCGTCTTTTCTAACAGCGTTTATGTGTTCTTCGCGTCTTGCACTTATTTTTCTGTTGGTCTGTCCTATGTATGATTTGTTGCAATCTTGGCAAGGTATTTCATATACCCCTTGACTTTCTAGAGCAATTTTGGTCTTTGGATTTCGAAGAATGGTGCTGATTTTCTTGTCGGTCTTAAAAGTTGTTTCTATTTTATGTTTACGTAGAAGTTTGCTTATTTTATCCGTTGTTCCTTTTATGTATGGCAGATAGGCTTTTGCTATGGGTTGTTCGGAGTCCTCTTGATTTCTCGGCCGAGATGGTTTTGACAACTTCTGTATTCTTTGTTGTGTGAACCCATTCTTTCGCAGCGCTTTGTGAAGAGTTGACATTTCTTATATATATATATATATATATATATATATATATATATATATATATATATATATATATATATATATATATATATATATATAAAAATATATATATATATATATATATAATGTTGTTTTTCAGGTTTTCGCGGGTGGTGAATGTTAAATTCGTTTTCCGGGTATACTCCCGCGTAGGTGATCGGCCCCCAGAGGGACCGTGGTTGTCTGAACGACGTTTCGGCAGAATCTCATCTGCCATCTTCAGGTTCTAACCGATAACTGCTTACTGCGGCTTCTGGTTACTCGAACTGAAACGTCGTTCAGACAACCACGGTCCCTCTGGGGGCCGATCACCTACGCGGGAGTATACCCGGAAAACGAATTTAATATATATATATATATATATATATATATATATATATATATATATATATATATATATATATATATATATATATATATATATATATATATATATATATATATATATATATATTAAATAAATTCTATATCGTTTTAAATGTTTTTTTGACAAAAACACATTAGTAAATATGGAAAATATTATAAAATATAAAAACATTATTAATAGCAAAATATTTCACAAGTAACCTGTTTACAGGTTGGTCACGATCACAGAATTGTAATGATAGTTTAGAAAAAATCGGTTAGGTTGTTATTAATGATCTAGGTGATGCCAACTCGAAAAATTGATGAAATTTTCCTAATCAACTTTCTTCAAAAATATGTACTTCCACAATGAGATTACAAGGAAATTAGGTACAAAATTGTAAGAGTAAAGTAAACATAGAAAATTAGTCTTTTTGATGAAATTAAAAAAAAAAAAATCGAAGTTTCTGTCAAACAAAGCCCAACGTTTACAACATCAGTAGTCTACCCGATGCGATGGGGCTGTGTACGTATGTTATTGTGCACACCTAACTAACTTTCCTGCCATGAACTGGTAAGTGAGCATATTTATCCTATCTTGTTTCAGCGGGACCAGTAACCTTGAATTTGGTTGGTACTTTTTGTCCGTACTGCCCATACCTCTTTTTGGTGCACATGGATCAGCACCAATCAATCCTAAAGCAACGGCCAGTCTAAAATCTTTTACATTTAGATTTTTTGTTTTCATTGATTGGTCCCTAAATATAATAAGAAAGCATTTACTGTAGCCAGATATCAAAGTGCTAATGTAATGTATTCCACCATTTTCAAGATTTTCTGTCGACTTTGTACAGAGCAATATACATGTCTGACAGATCCCACATACGGGCATTGTAATCTCTTGTAATTGGTGGTAAATATGAAATATTGTGGGATGATCCATTCTTTCTTGAAACAGTTTGAAAATCATCAGAACAGTAAAAATTGCTCAAAAATTGTTTGTTGTTCATCCACTTTAAATAGAGTAGACCCTTTACTTATTGTCCAGTCGCAGGTTCCTCATCCCATTTTTGTATTAATAATACAAAAATGAAAATGCTATATAGTAAACAATAACTGTTTATGACAGCAATTTGTTCCAAAAACTATTCTCTCAAATCAATTCTCTTGTAAACAGGCACAAAAATGTGTCAGAGGAAGTCTCAATATCCTGAGAAAAGTTACAGTCAAATCTCCAGTAAACGAAATGGGTTTGTTCTGAAATTTTGCAAATTTGGTCTATTCAATATTTTTTTTCAACAAAATGTGAAAGCGGGAGTTCATCCGCACTATTAAATTCTAAATTTATATTATTATTATTGGCAGTCTCATTATCTTGAACTTCTACCAAATTCAGATGGAGCCCGTATCTGCAGTAATCTCGTCTAGAAATTCGTAGGCCTTACCTGAAGATAACTTACTAATGTCCATAGTTGGATAACCTGTAAGAAAATATTGTGTTTTAAAACTCTCCTACGCCCTTGTGGTTTACATGGAACCACCAATTGCTAATAAATAACCAAAACATTTTTCTTTCTATAAATGTTAACAAATTCAATATTGCATATCAAACACCTAAGAAATGTAATATAATCCAAAATTTACCGTAAATTCCAATAATTTCATCTTTATCACAAACAAAATAATGCCAAATTGTCTTGTAGAAGTTACATCTAACATTGCCATAGACAAATAAAACACGAGTCACACATAACAACTTCTAAACGTTTTTGCATTGCTAGGCAAAGGAGGAGGTCTACGATGTGGAAATGTGGTGCCAGCCAGCCAACTCAACGCTTATCAGGTTTCCCTCTACTACAAAGTTATATTAGGTTTGTTTCTGCAGTAAATTACTGATAGTATGCAAACTGTTTCTATTGTGCATGCACGGCTGGCAACTATTTGCAAATGGTTTGTGATTTTAATAGTGCAACGATAGTTTTGGTTTGAAGTTTGAAATTAAAGAAGAAGAAGTATCACCTCAAATCTTGACATTGTCATTCCAAGAGAAAAATAATTATTTTATTCCAATTTTTTTATTTGTATCACGGTCCTTGTTAAAATTACCGTTAAAACTTTTACTCAGTTACTTCTCATCCATGATGGAAGGTAATTATAAAAAAAATAATATTGTTAAGGAATTATAGTGAAACGACTTTTACACGATTTGTTGGTAAAACCTTCCCCTTCAATGCAACTGGTATCCTCATGTAATGAAACAGCATGGAGCCATAATGCTACATTAATATTAATCGATTTGTACAAACGATATAGAAACAAAGTGGGAACATTTGAAATAAGAAATTTAAAGAAACAATGGGAAGTAATTGCTAGTGAAGTAAATAGTATTTTAAATAATAACTTTACTCCAGCACAGGTGGAAAACCAATGGAGGGTATTAGAACGTTATTACAAAAAAGTTATTGACAACAATAACAAAACAGGACGAAGCCAAAAATTGTTTACGTATGAAAAGGAAATGGACGAAATATACGAAAAAAAAAGAAATATGCATCCTGAACTTTTACTGGATAGTAATATAGTACAAATACCAAAATCTACTGAGAATAGTACACTAGGGAACAAGAGTTTTAAAGAACAAGGCGAATTTTCATTGACCAATAAATAATTTTCAGCAGTGTAAATGAAAACCAAGAAAATGAATAATGTTGGTGGTACCTCGTCCTCACTTTTGACAAATACCCCAAAAATAACGAAATTATGACGTAACAAAATACAAACAAAACATAGAACTCTAGAGTTGATGAGGCAGGACAAATAAATATTTTTTTTTGCTTCTAATACTAAGAATACTGTTATTTAATTCAATGTAATCTTACTTCTAGATTAAGTAGTTGTTTTATTAGTTTCTATGATAAAATGTATATGAAGTTTTGGTTTTAATTTATTATCTACCTAAAACTTGTATACCAGCGCATTCAGATAAGAATGACGGTATAAAATATAAAGAACTATAGATATTTATTATTGCTATCATGTTATGTTTGAAAAGATGCTTATGTAATATCAAAAAAAAAATTCCTAGAAATTGTTACTACTACTACTACTACTATTATTAAAATATTGTTATTAGAAATTGACAATTATGTAAATCTGTAAAAATCCACAAAAACATTTATCATCCACGAACTTTAAAATACTAGATTTTACCCATGTCAGTTAACAAGTTTGCAGTTATAATACTTTTTAAATTTATTACTTATTCCCATAATAGATGATTATTTATGACCATATAGAATCTAAAAATGTAAGAAATTAAATTACCCAAGTGAACTCCATCTCTTTATTTAATATTTATCACAAAGATATAAATCATTATCTATTAAATAATACATTTAATATATTATTACAATGGTAACATATTAGCAATTTCATTTCTTCGTTCTGTACCATTCCTATCGTCTCTATCCTAGGCCTTCTCATTGTCTCTCTTCAGGTTATACATTTCTTCTATATTCCTTTGAGGGTATACCATATCTCCACCTTTATAGGGAAAATTATCGTCTAACACCAAATAATATAAAACGCACCTTGCCCTAATAAAGTGAGTTATATCAGGTATGTTTCTTAACTTTACATGAAATAATTGTCGAAATTTCTGTTTGAGGATTCTTATGTAATGTTCGGCTAAATAACAATTTCTTACTAGCTTTGTATTGTAATTTCTTTGCCTTCTTCTCAAGTGACCCACGTCCTTAAAAAGATGTTAATAAATTAGAAAGGCAAGGATATCCACTATCCTCTAAAATAATAAATGGACCATATTTATCTGGAAAGGTGGGTGTCCGATAGTGGTGACGTTCTAAATACTCGGCTATCGTACATTAAGTCTGGGAAACCCACAAAAATATCTCTAATTTTATGTCGATGGTCGCATACTACCTGAAACTAATATTTTATATTAATAAATGAATTTAATGAATTTAATACCTATATTTACCTGATGTGAGAAAAAGTATTTTTCTATTTAAATACGAATCAGTCATTTGTGGGTTTATCGATCATCACATGAGATCCATCTATGGTGCCCATGGCACCAGGGAATCCATTTCTTCTAAAATGGCGTTCGATTTCAATTTTCTCTTCATTTGAGGGCCATCTTATGACCTTAGTTGCCAAATTGCTTAATAAATATGTAAATTTTCTGACTATTGCAAGTAATATGCTAATGGCTATATGGAATCTATCGACAACATCTCTAACAGAGGAAGTTTGTTGCACCACAAACCATAAGTAAATTATAACCTATTGATAGGAATTGAGCTTCCCATTGCCACCAGACTGGTAATTGAAATATTGTGAATTTAAAGAACACTCTGCTATTAATTGAGACACTCTTCTACTGACCCTAAAACGCACCATAAATTCTCATTCATTAAACTGTGGTACAATAAGTTCGAAAAAGTTTTAATTTTTTGACCTTTCTCTTTTTATATTTGCCAGATGTTCCTCATCACTTATTATTAGAGCTGTCCGAGGTCACCTGGCCGCCAGAGCCGTCATATGACTCATATGTTTACATCATATCATAATACTTGAATAAGTATATTAAATGGAAATAAATTTTAACAATAATGTTACATTTTATAAAAATTTGTATAAAACTCACCCTTTTAAACAGATTTATGAAGTAGTTTGGTTGTCATCACAAAGTGGGGAAGATCTATAGTATAATAGCATCAGGTATGTTTCTACAGCTGTCTCTGTCAGCGATGTTCGCTTTGGTGAAAAAATATGTTTGTATTTTGAAAATGACCGTTCGACATCTACGGATGTAATACAGGCATAAGTAAAACAATCTGGGAACTCACTTAACGAAGTTGTAGATGCACCATCACAAATTTGTCTTAATTTGCTAAAATCAGGATCTTTCTGTAATACACTCTCGAATTTTTCACTAACGCGATTATTTTTTGCGTCATTTATAGCCTGTAGCTGTGTTGTTACGTCGTCCACTATTTTCAGGGATTCCACTAACGACAACGAACTATTTTGCAATTTTGCTATTGCGTCGTGTAGTCCTCTATAATTGTTATTAATACTTTTTAAATCTGTTTCAAGGGGAAACGCCTTGAAAGCTTGTCTGGCTTTCCCTAATAGCTGCAGCCTCGTTAGGGTTGAACTGTAGTATCACAGCTTTTATTTGTTGAAAATATTCAGCATAATAAAAAGCCGCTTTCAACCACGTTCCCCAACGTGTAAGAATCGGCTCTGGTGGTTCAGGGATACCAGGACACTGTCTGTGAAATGCTCGAAGCCGTTTAGGAGATTTGAGAAATACTTTTTTTGTATTTGCTATTAATGCATCTACCTCTGGAAAACATTTTCGAATCGTTTCTGACACAAGATGTAACGCATGAACTTTACACGTAACATGTAAAAACCTACAATTGTCTCTTTGAAGAGAACGGCCTACCACACGCATTGTCGCGGCACCATCAGTCACAAACATCAATACTTGACTTGTTGAAAGTTCAAATTTTTCGAATGTCTCCAACACCACACGCGTAATTATTTCGCCAGTACACGCAGTTAGTCTTTTTACTAGCTAGTAAAAGTGGAAATGTTGGTTTAAGAGGGTCCAGTACACGTACTATAATATTTAAAATAGAATTTTTTTTACAATCTGTCGTCTCGTCAATACATAACCAGAGCCGTGTATTTTTTAATCCACATTTAATCCTATTTACAATGTCTTCACGAACAGCTGGAATATATCTACATAACGATGTACGACTTGGTAAGTTCACCTGGGGATTGTATTTATTCCAAAACTCCCGAAATGGTTGTTTATCCAGTATGTGTAGCGGAACATTACAGGCTATTAACATTAACAATAAATCAAACATAAACTGAGTTGTCAAAGGCATGCCATTTTTTTATTTTGATGTTGCACGGTATTGATATGACGACGACAATCTGTTTTGTGCCAGCACATTAAGTCTTGATTGCAAACTTTACAAATTATTTTGCATCCGTCATAGAATAAATCCGGAAATTCACCGATCAATTTATTCACTGTGTCCGCGTACGGTCGTTTTTTACCCTTTGGCGCGTTTGACATTATGTATAATTTATAGGTACAACCTCACGCATTAACCTTTCAAATAAGACTGCAATAGTAAATCACTTCTAAATCGGCACGTGTGACGACAGCGCAAGACCGTGGCTGTACTCCAGGCACATCGGACAGCTCTACTTATTATTATATCCTCTTCTGAAATGTCAAAACCAGTAGAAATATCTAAACTAGAGTCACTAACAGACATCTAAAAAAAAATGCATAAGTATAAAATTAAATTGATACAGTTTGCTTGTAAAAGTACCTTTCACTACCTTTCCGCACCAAATCTAATATAAGTTCTATACTGTTGCCGCTAGGTAATAGGTACTCGGTTGACACAATTGCACTTTTTAAATGTTTACTGAAATAAATAAGAGGTAAGTAAAACGCCCATCACCTAGTAGGTATTGATGATGCGGTTATACTTGAGAACCGACATGCAAATCGATCGGTTTAAAGCGTAGCTTTACACAAATGTGAATATTTTGTTTAATACAGCTTTTTTAAAAATTTAATAAACTAATATCTATCCTACCAGTGAGAAAAGTTAAACAGCAAACGATAAGAAATACTAATTTAAATAACATTTAAGAAAATTAGTTGACAATAATATTAAGCTTTGCTCTACATAAACTAGACGTGAAAAATCCGAAAAATCTAAACTAAACTCAAAACAAAACAGCTCAAAAGGTTCATATAATAGATATATAAAATTAGGTTATCGTCACCGGTTAATCAATCAAAAACCTACAGAACTACTACGCCTGCGTCGGATTAGTAATTCGTAAATTAATCTCCAACAAGTTTGATTGTCGACAAACGGTTTGATGAAGGTTTGAAAATCCTACACGAACAACCAATTTTCAGTCAGAGTTTGAGAATCGTTCTGCAGAAACGCTTATTTCAATTTGCTCATGCGCCTGACGATTTGAAACCATTGGGTGGGTATTGCTGCAGTAACAAACCTAGTATTTGTGGTTCCACCATGAAACCACAAAGCCCCAAAGCGAAAATTTACAACTCTAATAACAGTTTTAGTTTAGTTATACTTATTTGCATTAATCAACTATGTATATTCAATACAAAAGTATTCTCAAAAACATGTTTCGAGTTAATTTAAGAGCATCAATCAATTTTGATTAGATGAAATATATAAAAAAATTTTTGCCATAGTGAATATTAAAATTCAGGTTGGTTTTGTCTTAGTCATGGCCAACCAGTATAACGATGGTAATTTTAATTCAGTTTTAACTCACCAATTCATTGATGCAAGTAATGAATATTACGTAGACTGACAAATCCATAAAAATCATATTGATTAATTTTATCTAGGACAATGATGCACTTCAAAAACAATTGTTGTAAATTGTCAAATTTTCAATTTTGTAAAGAGTAATGTAATAAGATTTCATTATAGGGTTTAATATTAACGGAAAGGTTAACCATTATCATTAGCGAATAGAGGTAGGTAGAATAATTAAAATATTACTAAAAACAGTTAATTATTATAGAATAAAAAGTTGTATTTTTATTATATTATTTAGGTGAGTAAGTAAATATCTTATAATTGTCTCAAATTTTTAAAAATAATGCAAAAGTATTTTCGCGTATTTTTATTCGTATATTTTATCAAAACGCAAGAAATCGTTGTTAATCAAAATAGCGTTCACAAGGTAAACTATGTGAATATATGGTGCCATTTTGTCAACTTAATATTTAGTTTGCTCACAATTTAATATTTAATAATAATAAAATTTTATCTAAGCTGTTGCAAAATATTAATGAATTTCCGTTATATAATTTTATTATGCATAGTATAAATATACCATAATTATTAGTAAGACGAACCGCTCCATAAAAACCTTGATTGCTGCTCATGGAACATTTCATTTTTGTTATTTTTGCAACTCAGTTATTAAAGATACTTGAAATAATTAAACATATATGATATTTCCGGAAAAACCTTGTTTTATTTTTATGATAAAATTGTTTAAAGCCCTAACACTTCATTATTATATCGAGAAAAACACCATACGGGCGTTGTACAAATAAGAAAAGATCGTCAGTCCATTAAACATGATAAAAGAACCCGGAGTTCACATTTATGATATTTTTTGAGGTGTTTCCTTTTTATAAACAATATTTCTTGTATAGTAATGTCTACAATTAAATGTTAGAAAATATTTGCCCCTCTTATTACCTTTTTAATTGATAGTATTAATTAAATTAAAATGAAATTATTATTAATATCAATAAAAACTACTTGACTACACAAATTAACACTACTAAAAAGTTTTTGAAATAAAAATAATGGTAAAATTTTTAAACTACAATTATAATAGTAATAATAATAAACATCACATAAATTAGACAACCCCCGAATCCAAAGCCGAGGCTGCGGACACACAACCACTCCCACCGACACTGTCAGTGCCTCCCCAAATATGATAGGGAGATTATCTAGTCACAATTGCCATCGCGCGCTCTGTCCAACTATTCCTCCTAACCGGCAATATACTATATGTGATTAAGGATTTCCACAAGATGAAACCCGATATATTCATAAATAGATGATATTAATTTTTTGTTCTGATACTTTTGACAAAAGCAAGAAATGCACAAATAATCAAGCACTAATTACGTTAACTAGAAAGAGAGCTAATAATTGGAATATTGATATACGTCGACCATCGACCCTAATCTAGCCAATAGCCGGACTTTATTCAATTATCACATGAAAATCCACCCACTTTTAAATTCTCCATTTATTCAATAACCCTAGTTTTAACTTATCATTAAGCCTGGCCAAGGTCATTAATCCTACAGAGACGTAATGGGTATGCATCATATCATATTACTTGAATAAGTACAATAATAAAAACAAAAATATTTTATATATTGTGATGTATGTGTTTGTACTATTTCGTTCGCTTTAAATTCTTTTTTATGTATTTCCTTATATTTTGTAAGCTTAGTGCTGCACATTATTATTAAACTGTTAAATGACGTTCACACATGTACATTGTATATCTAACTGATAACTAATAATAAATAAATAAATAAATAAAATAAATTTTATTAATACTGGTACACTTTATAAAAATATGTACAAAACTCACCTTCATAAGCAGATTTATGAAGTAGCTTGGTTGTCGTTATCACAAACTGGAGCACTTCTATAATAACTGTGTAGCATGAGATATGTTTCTACTGTTGTCTCAGTAAGCGATGTTCGCTGTGGTGAAAAAATATGTTTGTATTTTGAAAAAGACCGTTCGACATCTACGGAAGTAATACAGGCATAAGTAAAACACTCTGTGAACTTACCTAACGCAGCTGTAGATGCACCATCACAAATTTGTCTTAATTTGGTAAAATCAGGATCTTTTCGTAATACACTCTCGAATTTTTCAATAACGTGCTTATTTTTTGCGTCATTTATAGTCTGTAGCTGTGTATTTACGTCGTCCACTATTTGCAGCGATTTCACTAACGACAACGAAGTATTTTGCAATTTTTCTATTGCGTCTTGTAGTCCTCTATAATTGTTATAAATAGTTTTTAAATCTGTTTCAAGGGGAAACATCTTGAAAGCTTGTCTGGATTTCCTTAATAGCTGCAGCCTCGTTAAGGTTGAACTGTAGTATCACAGCTTTTATTTGTTGAAAATATTCAGAATAATAAAAAGTTGCCTTCAATCACGTTCCCCAAAGTGTAAGAATCGGCTCTGGTGGTTCCGGAATACCAGGACACATTGTGTGAAATGCTCGAAGCCGTTTAGGAGATTTGAGAAATACTTTTTTTGTATTTGCTATTAATGCATCTACCTCTGGAAAACATTTTCGATTCGTTTCTGCTACAAGATGGAACGCATGCACTTTACACGTAATATGTAAAAACCTACAATCGTCTCTTTGAAGAAAACGGCCCACCAAACGCATTGTCGCAGCACCGTCGATCCCAAACATCAACACTTGACTTGTTGACAGTTCAAATTTTCCGAAAGTCACCAACACCACCCGCGTAATTGTTTCGCCAGTACACGCAGTTAGTCTTTTGCTAGCTAGTAAAAGTGGAAATGTTGGTTTAACAGGGTCGAGTACACGTACTATTACATTTAAAATAGAATTTTTTTTACAATCTGTCATCTCGTCAACACATAACAACAGCCGTGTATTTTTTAATGCACATTTAATTCTATTACAATGTCTTCACGAACACTTGGTACATATCTACGTAACGATGAACGACTTGGTAAATTCACCTGGGGATTGTATTTATTCCAGAACTCCCGAAATACTAGTTTATCCAATATGCGCAGTGGAACATCACAGGTAATCAGCATTAACAGTAAATCAAACATAAACTGAGGTTCCAAAGAAGACATGCTATTTTTTTATTTTTATACCGATTACTATTGACATGAATTTTGCAGCCGTATTTATTCCAGCACATTAAGTCTTGATCACAAACTTTACAAATTATTTTACATCCATCATAAAATAAATCCGGAAATTCACCAATAAATTTATTCACTTTATCAGCGTACGGTCGTTTTCTACTCTTTACGCTCAACATTATTTATTATTTATTAGTACTCTATGCATCGACCAACAGATAACCACTGAAGTGTGTCGCGTCATCGTCATCGTAAACAAGCGCGCGATAGCATTGGTATTGCGCCCGACCCTGAATCTACCATCGCTTGGCCAGGCTTACTTATCTTTATTCCCTGCGTTGCGTTGAGTATGTAGGTGTAAAGAAATATATTCACATGCTTTTCGTTTTTCATGAGTTTGGTATACTTATATTCATTTCTACTTGCAGAGCATAAAAAAATGAGACCATCCCCTTCAGCCCTGCACAAATTAACAGATCCAAGCCAGAGCAAAAAAAATCTTGTTTTTTGTATAGTACAATGCATTTTTTTGTAACGGCTAGCAATCCTCAAACACGCCATTGAATATCTAAGGGCATTATAAGGGCAACCCGTAATAAACTTATTTGCAACCCTGGTTACCTTAATGGTATATTATTATGGATAACAGAACTGCTCATCGTGTTTGTGTGAGATTATTTAAAAACTATTATTATTGTTTAATTACACAGTAATTCTTACTTTGGAAATATTACTTACGAGAAACTTTTCTCGGTGATTCCTCACAACTAACATCAACAGCAATATCTTACACTATTAAACGCCTCAAATTTTCAGGAAAAATAGTAGGAACTGCGTGTTAAAACAAATATTTACGGGTTCCACTACCTTGTGAGATTTTTTTTTTTCAAAATGGTTTTCACATACTTTGTAATTTGTATGCGAAATATCCAAACTTTTGCCGAGCAAATCATCTCGGTTACAAGCTCTCAGCCACGATTCAGCTCTGAAAATAGAAATAATTATTATTCCAATATACTGTACGAGATACATTTCAATCTTTTGAATTTTCATATAACATAATGAAGTTTTTATTATTCAGATGTGATGAATTTCAGAGAAAATGCATCAGATTACAGTAAAACCCTTAGCTCCCTCACTTGTGAAAATTAACAATTTTTATCTGTCTATTATTAATATATTGTCAGTTCTATACCATTATTATTTTTTTTTACATACCTTAAAGGATCTTTTGGAAATGAGAATAGGGATATATTTCCGCCAGTCTTCGGAACATCCGCGAAAAACACAAACAGTTCCTCCTTTACGATACATTTTTACAATAGCAAAGCAACACAACACATATCATCTCTAATTAATTAAACACCATACAAATAAAAAGCTCACAAATCTAAACATATACAAACACAGTAAACGAATAAACGTAAACACAAAAGCTGTGATAACAGTAAGGTTGATCGATATACCAGTTAAAAAATGGCTATTCCGCACATGCGCATACAAATTTGGTTTTGGCGGGAAGGCTTTCTTTCGCCTCTGTATAGCTAGGTACTCTGTGGCATTAACACGACTTCAGGTGCACACCTGATCAAAGGCAGGGAGCAGTCAGGATAGGAGAGCCATCTCACAGGAGCCGGTAAATCGCAGAGATGGCTCTTTGTAATGCGCAAGCTTTGCCTCTGTATTGTTTCATTTGGTTTGAAGTTTTAACTTTCAAGATACTTATATCTTTAATCTGTGCCTGTGGTTTTAAGGTTGTCTCTGTTTCAAGTCAAAGTCAAGATTTTTCATAATTTCCTCGATAATTTCACGTATAACCATGTCAGTGCATTGTAAATATTGTGGGGCCGTATTTACAGTTCGAAAAAACTTATACCGTCATTTAAAAAATGTTCATAAAATAGAGAAAATACCCATTATTTCCTACGAAGCTAATATTTTAAACTTATTTGTTTTTAAAACAAATAAGTGGACCGTTGCGAATTTCGATAGTAATAAAATATCATTATTTTTTTTTTAATTATCTAAGTGGATTTATTTTTAGAATTTCAAATTTGGTTGAGTGGACACTCAAAAGAAAATAATGTGCAATATGTGATCAGCAACACATCTAAAACATCAGATAAAGAAACTTCATACTTTTATTGTAATCGTAGTGCAAAATATAGTTGTATGTATCTTTTATTTCGCTTTGTAATGTAAATTAATTTAACAGTTTTTTAGCGGTTCATGAAAATTGTCAGACAAATGTTGCAAATTCAAGCGCTTGCGCATTACAAAGAGCCATCTCTGCGATTTACCGGCTCCTCATCTCACTGCTGCCTTTTTTGTTGGCTTTCGCCATCGAGCGGGTACCAAGATGGTTCATCCAGCGAAGGGAACCATAAGGAAACCCATATATTTTTGGTGAATTTAGATTTTATGCCTATGAAAAACGATAACTACAAAATGCTCTTAAGATGTAAAGAGTAAATGCAAAACATTGCTAATATGTACGAAATGTACGTATTAACTTAATAAAGAGCTCATCCATAAAACTGTCTTCCCTAATATATGTATATTACCCTAATTAATAAAGTTAAACCATGTACAAAGATTCATTTTTTTATGTATTAAATACATTTATCCTCTATATAATAAATAAAATAAATCAAGCCACGAAATATGTCTACAGGGATTAATGCTCAGTTTAATTCTAAAAATGTTTTGTTGCATTTACCTATTACGTGTAAATAAAATTATTTCGCATATATCTCTGTGTGATAATCAACTTAATCCATTTTATATCAAATCAGTGGATAATTCAGATCTACAGTTTATATAGCTGGAAAATATATATATGGCATGTCTATCATAGATAGGAAAAAATCTATTTAAATTGGATTATTTTCTTATTTTTATAATTTATATGTTATTAGCGGATTAAGTACAGAACTTTTAGTTTTTTTTGTTTGATAAAATCGCGTTCCTCAGATTGATAAAATAAGTAAGAGATTATACAGGTTTTAAAGATTGTTTTTATGGATATGAAAGAAATGTCATCAAAAAGATTATGAATCCATACAGGGTGTCCGGAAATACGTACATACTACAAACTTCGGGTGCAGATTCTACATGCAAAAATATGAAAAAGCTATTAACGCAAATTTTTTTCTAAGGAAGCTAAAATCCTTCAAATTTCATTAAGAAATTTTGATTATTTAAAGAGTCGCACCTTTTTTAAAATTTTATTTCACATTAATTTTTCAAAAATGTCATAACATCTAAAAAAATCAATACATGTTAACGAAATTTGAAATTTATCGAAAAAATTGCCTCCTGATTATAAAAAAATATATTATTTGTATATTGTAAAAGTATTGACACTCATGTCTTAGAGTATCGTTTGGGTTCCATGCTCCAATTAAGATATCGATAACCTAAATTTCACCAGTCGCCACTACTGCCTAGAATATTTCAGTTCGAGTTACCAGAAGCCGCAGTAAGCAGTTATCTGTTAGAACCTGAAGATGGCAGATGAGATTCTGCCGAAACGTCGTTCAGACAACCACGGTCCCTCTTGGGGCCTATCACCTACGCGGGAGTATACCCGGAAAACGAATTTAACATATATATATATATATATATATATATATATATATATATATATATATATATATATATATATATATATATATATATATATATATATATATATATATATATATATATATATATATATATATATATATATATATATATCTCCTTCGATAATCTTTGAACCGTTAGTGATACAACAATTTATTAAATACAAAAGATTTTTGGGTCGATAAGATCTATTATTTAAAATTATTGTGAAATCTACAGGATGCTTAAATTTTCTGTTACACACAAAAAAATACTTTTTTTAAATGGAACACCCTGTATATTTTGTCACCATTTTCTTAAATGAAAAGAGTATTATATAGCGATATTTTGTTTTTTGGATTTGCATGCAACGTTGCCAAGTTATTTAACATTTTCTGGTAATTTAAGGATTTATAAGGGTCCGTTTAATAATTTTTATTTACCTATGAAAACAAGCAAAATAAGCAAATATTTTACTATTGTTAGTTCAAACTACACGCTAAGTATTAGTACCTTTTTTACATTATTCTGTTTTACAAGGTGTCCATGACGGCATGTCGATTAATGCGAATTTCAAATGGGAAAAACTCTGTTTTTTAAATGGAACAGCCTGTATTTTTTACGTGGTTCGATTCCTCCTTCAAATTACTTTCTTTTTTGTATACACTTCCTATACATAACTGTTGAAGTTTTCGAGAAAATTAAGGTTTTCTCTTTAACCTTGCGATCACAGTAAAAATTAATACAATTTTATCAAGAATGGCTTTGGAAAAACAAAAATTGTGCTGTCAAACTGATATTTTGTGGTTTACACGTAATTAATTTTACTTGGTGGTGATTCTTCTGTATTTCCTAGTTGAGTTAATTATTTTTGTTAAATAAATTTTTCACACGAAGAGTTGATCGACATGGTTTATGCATTGGGAGAAGGGGAGAGAAATCCGCTATTGGCATCAAGAATTTATATTCAGCGTTATCCAGAACGAAGACATCCTCACCATTCTGCATTCTGCAAGAAAATCAAAATATCTTTAAAATCATGTATCATAAGACTATCTCTATTTAAAAAAGGTTAAGGGAGTAGTTGTCAGTTATCATTTAAAGTAGGGGTTGAAATTTTTATACCAGATAGTATCATTTCAAAAAACAACAATCGACGAGTTTCAGAATTTTTCTTAAAAATTGATAATAACGCAAAAAACGAATTTATCCGTTATATATGGACCGCAGTGCATATTGTTGCACATTCTTGAAATCGAAAAAAAGAATGGAAATTCGATTCTAAAATAAAATATAGGGTGTTCCGTTTAAAAAACCAGTTTTATTTCATTTAGTTAAAAAAAATGACATAATCTTTGTGTATCCTCTAATGTCTAAGCTATATTTTCTTCAAAGTGCTTTGTTAAAATTTTTGAAAAAAAACATCAGTCATATTCGGTATTGAAATTTTAAAATATGTTCATAAATAGCTTTTCTATATTATCAAATACGTTTACCACCAGCAGACATTTTATTTTATTTTTAAATCAAAATAACTGCATATCTTTAAGGATTTTAGGCACACCGTTAAATCAAATAACGCAATTGTTGTGCAAAAAGTTTTTAATATGGCTGTTTTATGAACAGGAATCGAAAATAATTGTTTATGTCTGATATTATACTATAAATGCTGAGGAGGGGAAAGTGTACACAATCATTTACGCAAAGTCTAAACGTTTCTACATGAAAATGTTAGGGACTGTAAAAACATTGTTTTCATAATAATATCCTTACAACTTTTACTATATTTTAAGTTAAGGATTAATCTTAGCAATCTTCTTTGGCAAACAAAGAACCGTTGTAAGTGACTTCATCCCCATCCCCAGATTAGTTATGTTTAAAGACAGATGTGAATATGCTAAAACGTAGTAACAATTTAAGAGACATCTGCACAATTGTGTTTTTAACTAAAATCGTAGTATTATCTGCATATTTCGTAATAATGCCATGTTTAATATCAAAAATCAAAAATAGTAGAGGTTCTAAAATTGAGCCTTGAGGAGGTATTTTAGAGTATGACTTTTAGGATGGTATATTCCTATTTTTATAAACTAAAGTTTCTACTATTAATTCTAGAATACCCTGTACATAATTCTTGCCAATAATAATTGTTTATGGGGTAGCAATATTATTATTAAAATATAAGAAAAATAAACTGAATATGTAAACATTTTTAACAAAGGTGTCTAAAATATAATAAAGAAATAAAATTCTTATCAAATAAAAATGTTTAATTAACTTAAATATAAGAAAACATTACTGTTATTACTTATTAAAATCATAGTCATCATTAGTGTCATCACTTATCCTGAATTAGATATTTGTCAAAACTTTTATTATCTAGATAGTTTTTCAACATCATACTGTCGTGACTGTTAGAATTTCCTATCACATAGTTATTTTAACAGTGCTAAAGAAAAGGGTATTTAAGCCGAAAATGTTTAATAAACTTATACATATATACTCTAAAATGCTTATTAATAAAGCTACAGTTGTTTATATAAATATCTAAAGAAATAATTCAAATAATTTTTTTCGAATTTACTTAAACGTTTCTTAAACAAAAAGCAAAGAAAGTCTACCCGAAATAGTGTTCTTTACGTAGGTAGGTGTATGTCAAATGAAATATCCAAAATTATCCCGAGCAAAAGGTGATGTGTTCCCCCAACCCATCTTCTTTTTTAGAGGTAAAAAATGAAATTTTCTTAAAAAAAACACTAATAGCTCGTTGCATTTTTTATGTAAAAACGTCAGAAGTCAAATGGTTCTCTACATTGAATTTCATATCGAAAAAGGCCTGTCAGGTTTTAAAAATATTTTTGTTAACTTACAGATTTAGTAAAATAAAAATACGTATTTTTCAAGAAATTGGAATTTTTTATTGGTACATTTTTTTACTTTTCTAAAAACTAATATATGGACGAAAGTAAATCCTATGTTTTCTTTATATAATAATTTGTAATGACTATTTATATTTTTATTTATTGAATAATTAAAAAATATACAATATCATCATTTATTTAATAAATCCAAATAGATATTTAATGTCGAATTCTAATAAAAAGAATCTATAATTAATTATGCAATAAAAATAAATAATGACAATGTAAGAAATAACTACTAATAAAATAAAAATTATAATACCAAAATATTCCAACAGAAAGGGTAAAAGTTAATTTACAAAATAGTAATTAATACTGGAAATAATACTTAAATAGGGACGAAAATCGAAATACTCCTAATTTATTTAATTGAAAAAAAATTTGCCTACACACACTTCTGAAGTTGAAGTCAACTCCATCTACCAGTGTCAAATAAAATGTAATTAATACAAATCTGAAAAAAGCCCGACAAGCCATATCTACTAATAAAGGTATAATAAAAATTATAATACCAAAGTATTCCAACAGAGAGGGTAAAAGTCAATTTACAAAATTGTAACGAAGTGATTATTTTATAGAATTAAGTTAGGTAACTAGGTGCTATTTGTCTGTTCCGAAAGATGTTTTAAACATTGTAGTACTGCGCCCTTAATAGTGGTATTGTCAGCTGCTCCTTAATAATAGTTTAATTATTAATTATAGATAGGTAGTATTGATCTGTTCGTATAAACATTCCACATATGCCGAGTGGCAGGCAGTACGTGAATCGTGGAACGCAAAGCGCGCATATTGCCCCCGGCACTCCTGCGCCCGTCCTACCGTGAAGGACTCCGAGACTGGAAACAACAATAAATTGAATGCGGAATTATTCTAAGTCGGGAAACAGGTGACGTAGTTGCAATATTCCACGCATGACTACCGCGTCCTCCTACTTCTGCTTTTGGCAGAGTTCAGTAGCTTGAGGATTTTTCAAACAAGTCAGTTGCCGTTTAGCTGCTGACTGAAGAACCACGCCGACCAGCATAGTAAGTAATCTTGTTGTGAGTATAAAGGTATAAGTTTGTTTTAAATTGAATTCGGGTGACGTATTGCCATATTCCGCGCATGCCCACCGCGTCTCATCCTCTTCTGCTTTTGGCAGAGTTTAGTAGCTTGAGAATTTTTCAGAGCATCCAGGACAGTACGTTGCTGCCGCCCGTACTGACCAGACGTGCCGACACCGACCGCTCCAGAGAGGAAGCAGCCCAGGATACGGAAGTAGGTAGCAAGGTTTGATAAAGGTTTGGTAAATACTCGGTATTACTTGGCTGGTGAGTACTTTTCGGACCATTTTTAGAGTTTGTGAACCGTGAGCGCTAAGACGTATCCGCCTCATATCCTTCCATAGATCGGGAGAGCGGCCGAAGGTTGGAATCAGAACCGCGTCATACCGCGTGCCCTCCAGGCCACCTGAGCACGTAAAAATTCTGCAGGGTGATTTGGAGGTACTATCATTTGCCACCGCGTGTCCTCTAGGCCACCTGAGTAAGTAAAAATTCTGCAGGGTGACTTAGAGGTACTTTCGTAACCGCGTGCCTGCCAGGCCACCTGAGCACGTAAAAATTCTGCAGGGTGACTTGGAGGTAGCGTCCGTAACCGCGGGTCCGCCGGACTACCTGAGCACATCATATTCTGCAGGGTGGCTGGAGTTTGACCTTACCGTAGTCGTCTTAAATTTGCAACTGTTAGGCTTGCCACTCCTTCCCCCCCAACCGTAACCGCGTGTCCTCCAGGCCGCCTGAGCACATCATATTCTGCAGGGAGCCTTGGAGGTACTAGATTTGGCATACCATAAGTCCAGAACCATCCATCAGCCAAGCGATAGTAAATAACCGCTATAAATAGTCATAGTGTGCTTGTATTGGCGCTTGCTTCCCCTCCTGGTATCCGTCCGCCGTCTGCTTATGGCTGTTTAAGTATTGCTGGTTACCTTTTTCACCGCTTAATCTCCGTATTACCGTGTCGCACCGCTTATACGCCCGCTTACTGCCCCCGCTCGCCCGTAGTTAAGACCGTTGTAGTATAAGTTGTAGTTACTAAGGTGTATATATAGTGTAAATAATAATTAGTGTGTAGAATAAATGTAAATATATTGAATGAGAGTCTGTTCATTAACTGTAGTGTGTAAGTTACCTTTTCCCGACCCCTGGCTTATCCGTTTCTTCACTGTAGTTGCCCGGCCTCTATCGTCTCGCCGATAGAGTAAAGTGGTGTTTCTGCACTCTAAACAGAAACTGGCGCCCGAGATATCCGTACCGTGAGCACCGCCGTAGTGTTGGGCGTCAAAGTGACACTTCTGCTCTTGTGTAGAGCAGCGAAGTACGTCACAAAATAGTAATAAATACTAGACATAATACCTCAATAGGTATCAACTCATTAGTACTCTGCTTTCGTGTAGAGACTAGTGATTCTGAAATTGTTCTTGCTGTCATTATGTATATACCTATTTCGCACTAATGAAGGCAAAAACTAGAAACCAGTCTGTGAATGGTATGCACGACGCCCTCCCCCAAACAACTATATAACTACAGACATCTGTTACGGAGTTATTGCTCCTCATCGGCGCAGCGTAGCTAACGAATTGGATGTAGGATGGGACAGATCAGGAACAACAACTAACATAAGGCTGAAAATACAGTACACAGCACTCAATTATTGCCTTCATGTTCCCATGTGCCACATTTGGGGTTTCGATGAGCACAGTTGACACATAGAGCTCTATGTGCACTGTCCGTTTCCACCTGACAATCTCCGAAAACAAAAACAACTATGCAGCTATGGACACGTGTTTTAAAGTTGTTACTCCTCATCGGCGCAGCTTAGCTAAGAATTAGATCTAAGATGGAATAAACGGGCAGTTCACATAGAGCCCTATGTGTCGACTGTGCTCATCGATGCCTCACGTGTGATACATGGGAACATGAAAGCATTAATCGAGTACTGTGTACTGTGCTTTCCAGCCTTATGTTAGTTTTTGTTCCTGATCCATAATAATAATAATTTATTTATTTGTGATTTCCAAATTGGTGCAAGATATACGTATGTCGTACCCCACACACTTGTATTTACAACAAAATGTCAGCATTAATCCTAGCTTCTAGACAGGGGATTGAACCCGGGACTCCAGAGTGAGAGGCAAGTGTCTACCACTTGACCACGAAGCCACATTTATCGCAGTTTTTTTTGGGACATTCTTTTTAGAACATTAACTTACAATTAAATAAACAAACGTTTTAAAAAATATGAACGTTTAATAAACGGCCTTTCAAACAACTAAATAAAGCAATATTTATATTATCTGTCGCGCTTGATAACTCAATTAATATTATTTGATATAACCGAAATCTTTCTCCTGAAAATTCTTACATTTTTTGTAATAAATCATTATACCAAAATTTAAATATCTTGAAGAATAACTGAATGAGCATGAAGTCATGTTTTTGACAATTCCGAAATTTTAAAATGGATAATTATGAAAAAAGCCAGTGTATAAAAAAGCTGTATTTTATCAATACCTAACATTTTAGGATGCTCATTTTCCCAGACATAACGGACTAAAAACTGGTATGGTTAAAATGTCCGTAAAAACTGGAACATTTTTACCTTTGCCAATTCTCAAAACTAGTCAACGTAAATTATTCAAATTTCAATGAGGTGTGTTCACTACGTTTATTTATAGAATTTTTCATAATAAATTTGTTCTTAGAATAAGAATAAATTTTACTTATTGTTTTTTTTTGCGCAAGCACAATCTGGAATGTCCTTCCATGGCCTCCGATATCACACAGGAGAAACACCACTGAATTACCTACAAACACTCCTCACATCCCGCAGAGTTAGTTAGTGACTGTAGATTTCGGAATCGTGTGCCCTAAATAGACAAAGGACAATTATTCTTAGTTTTTTTTTTAATAAAAATGTAATAAAAAATCTAAAATACTAGTATGATGTTAATTTGTATCAAATGAGTGAATTTTCCTGTCACTAAGAACAGTAATCACAAAGGTACAGGGTAAGACACATAAACTATGCCCCTCCCCATTTTATTGTTAATTCTAAAAATATGTGATAGTTGTATAAGAGGAGAGGCCATCTTATGATGGAATTTGGTAAGTAAGTTAAATTTGAGCTCAAATATAAAATTTAACCAAAAATGTACAGGTTAATTAAACATGTTTTTTTGTAAATGGCACACCCTATATATTTTTTGATAAATTGACAGAGCCCATTGAGGCGATTCCAAAAATATGTAACTGCAATATATTTGCTTCAAAAATAAGGCAGATAGCTATTACTAAAAAGAATGGTCAAATTTTATAATAATTCAAGCGAGATTTCTGTCATTTAGTTTCTCAAATAACAATTTCTATATAGAATAATAAAATTACAAATAAAATGAAAATAAAATTAAATAAAAAAAAAAATAACGGAAATGTATAATAATTATAAAATTTTATCATTCTTTTAGTAGTACTTTCTTTATTTATGAAGCAAATATATTACCGGTATATATTTTTGAAATCGCCTCAGTGGGCTCTGTCAAATTATCGAAAAATGCAGAATGTGAAATTTAAAGAAAATACGTATTTTTGATCAACCTGTATATTTTTGCTAAATTTTAAATTTGAGGCCAGATTTAGAATCTACGAAAAAATTCCATAAAAACCACTAGAAAATATTTTTAGAATTAACAACAAAAATGAAAGGGACATTTTATATTGATTTACCCTGTACATACAAAATAAAATAAGAATAAACTGTGTTTACGATGACGCTTCTCTTTTTTTATTGAATACTGCTGCATTAAGTACTCCTAGTACGATTGGCATAAGTTAATTCACTTGGCATTTTTGAATATTGTACTTTTAATGTTCATACTAGATGTTCTTACTAGAATACTCGATATCAAACGGGACCATAAATTACATTAAATAAACGAATAGGTGGTGAATGTCGCTGTGTTTTTAGTTTTTCAATTTCCATATTTTGAAATTTTGAAAATAGGTAGAAAAAAAATCTATTTTTTTTTCAAAAAATCCCACACAGTGACACAGATTGAACTTTTGTCTATATGTCCTCCAAATTTCATATTCATATCTACTCTAATAACGTCACAGTTATCTGGCTACAAATTCATGTTTTTCGCAACTTTTATGCCACTGTCTTAATCCTTTTTGGTACAGGTTTATTTAACTATTATTTTTTTAAATAATGTATAGGACAATGGCTTAATACCCAAAGAAGGTGAGAAGAAACATTATAAGATGTGACATTTAGATAACTATATACAATACCTAATTTTTATTATACAGTTTTATTTCGAATTGTCGTTTGAACTTTCGGTATAACTTTTATCAGAACGTTCATACTCATTTTTGAAATTTCCATTATTCTCTTCAGAACTTTCATTATCATCATCAATAATTTGCGATTCACCTTCAATAAAATTATCAATATAACTTTCAAATCTTCGATTAGATCTAAAGGTGTGTTTATTTTGGGACAGCGATAAAAGCTATAAGAGCGGCGATAAGCGCGAGGATAAAAGCGATTCAAATCTATCTTTCTTTGATCTGTTTATAGTGGAACTATGATGAGAGTATTGTTCTAATTGTAGACTGATGTGAACCATTTTTAAAATGAGCGATTTAGGGGAAAAATACTAGTATTTTCAAAAAAAAGTCAAATCCTGCACATCCTGTTACCACTAAACCATATTTTTGGGAATTCCATCATTCATTTAATGACTTGAGGGGGCATAAAAGAAACATTTTTTTATACATATACGAATGACGACGATTTCTATCTCTATTTAAATTGCGCTAATTAATTTTTCAACTTCCACCTCGATACAATAGCAAAATACAAATTTGTCGCTCTCGGTACTCTTATCGCTGGTCAACCACTAAGCCTAATTTTGCGCGCTGCTTCAATATATAACATACGAATCAGTGCATTGTTTCCCACTATTTCGCTAGTATCGCCGCTCTTGTTGTTTATCACTGCTCCAACATAAACATACCCTAAATCTTATAGATCATCAGGTTTAGTAAGGTTGGATGCCATTTTCACAATCTTTGCCAGTGCATATTCCACACATTATAGAGCATCACAGTCCAGCCATTCTGCAACCACATATTGGTCCTCATTTTGAGCACTTGCAAACAATAATCGTCTCATACTGGATTACTTTCCAAAGGTGTAGAAATTAAATCATTATATGTCCTATCCCACCCCCAATCTTGAGGATGCAAAGTTTTGTTATGCAAGTTTTAACTTGGCGATAAACACGTTTAGAGTGTACACTTGCCCTTTTTTGAAAAATGTGTTTTTATTTATTAAATTTGTAAATTTACTAAAAATAATTTTAAAACCTAACGAGAGAAAATTCAATTTGGAAAATCTTTTGACTTGTTTTTTCTTAAAAGTGATAGATAAAGAGTCATTAATGGTTTTTTAAGAAAATCTCCCTTTTTACTCCTAAAAGTGGGGTGAGGGGTAGCATAGAACCTTTTGCTCGGCATGTTTTTGGATACTTTTATATAAAATAACACCTACTTACATAGGGAGCACGGAGCACTGCTATTCCGGGTAATTTTTTTTTCTAGGCCAAATGAAGCTCAGCCTGAGGAGTCAAAACAAATTAGTAGAAGAGTGTTATAGTTTTAATACTGTTTTAATAAAATATTGTTTTATTAAAACGGGATGCATCATTATTGCAAAAACGTTTTCAACAAATGATTGTCATTTACTTATATTGACGTTGTCTTCTTGGTTATAAATGATAAAAACTAAATACTAAAATTTGTACATCAAAACGGATCTTCAAATCACGTGTTTCCTAGAAGCTGGTGTACTAAACACTTCAAATTTTTGTAACACGTAAATAAAGTTGATGTGAATTATATACGATGACTATTATATTTATAAAAAAAAAATTTGCTGAAAATCATTTTGTCTAATGGCATTGATTGGAAGGTAAATAATAAGACATTGCAAAATGTGTATCAAAGAAAATAATTCGCACTTTGAGCACCTTATTTGATATTTAAAATTTAATTTAAGGCCTTACTTTATTATATTTTCATGTTAAAAATTTTTTCTTGCGTTTCCTAGATTTGTATTTAATATCTTAAGTCTCACAGCAAACTATTTTTTATATATTAATTTACAGGGTGATTCGCATACCGAAAATTTTAACAGTCGATAGATTTCAACGAAATGAGGTTATTTTGTGATATAAACTTCTTTCACGAGTCCTTCGGTTTCGAGATACAAGTGCGTTGAAAAAATTAATTTTTTACTGTTTTTATTTTTATCTTTTAAGCTAAAATACGGTGATTTTCATTTTTGCTGAGATATTTTATCTTCCAAGTTCGGAATGTGCATTTTATCAAACCAGGTGTTTGATTTTTTTTTACTATGCTGAAATTAAATATGCGATTTTTCTCAAAACTCGTTCCTCCTATAAAAAAAAATTTGTAATAATCTTTTTTTTTACTTTTATTATCAGTAAATTAAGTTCATTTATCACTGTTTATTTTTTGTATTCTTATCGTTAATACATTTGTATTATCAGCAATAATACAGTTTATAAATTTGTATTAAATGATCTTTTCTATCCTTATACAAATTGTTCTTTTTGATTACCTTGGTTGTCTGTGCCCTGAGATACACAAATAAATATTAAAATAACTATTTATAGTGTTCGAGAGAAGCTCCCTTTTTTGTAAAGAACTGGTTTTGGCAAATCAAAAAAAAAATTCAAACTTCTGCCATGGGACACCCTGTAATTATACATTTCTATGCAACGTTTTCTAATAGAGACTAACATTTTTTTTTCGTAATTCACTAAACGAAGATATTTTTACTTCACCCGTGGACACCCTGTATATAAACTTAAATTTAAATGGTTATTTAAGAGTTTTAAGAGAAGCAGAATTTGTTATATAGATTGACTTTTTTTCGTAAATGATTAAATAAAGAAGTTTTTCCTCTTGGCAACCCCATCCGTGGTCACACTGTATATTTACATCAAATTTAGCTGTTTTTGGCAAGTTAGAAGGATACCTCCCAATTTACTCCGTTGTAACTCGAATAGTATTTATTTGACAACAAATTGTTACAGAAAACTATATTCTCTACAGTTTTTTCTTATTAATACCATCGTTTTACAAAATTGTTCCTACTTATTCTGCATTTTATTTAAATACATTTTCAGTTTTGGTTATATAAGGTCCATGAGTAAATAGTATATTACGTAAGAAGAGGGGCAGATCCAGGACACCGCGCTGATATACACATAAAGATATGATAAATGATATATTACCTTTTAATTGACAATTTTGTAGTATCCAAAATAACAGGAGCAATAAATATTTCCCTGAACACACAATCCTGAGCAAAAGTCTCGCTCCCTTTGGACAAAAAGCAAACAAATTTTGAAAAAAATTCTTTAAATGATTGATTTGATGTTAAATATATGTATAAATTGACAAAAGCAAAAAATCCTTAAAACTCGTGAAGGAATGTAAATATAGAAAATATAAATGAAACATCTCCATATACCCAACGTCGACTGACAACCTACTATCCTGTGCAAAAGTCTCGTCAGTTTGGACAAAAAACAAAAATGTTTTAAAAAAAATTCTTTAAAAGATCGAATAGATTTTTGTTGGCTATTAAGCTTCTGCTTTGATTGTTTCCTTGTTAAGGTCTACTCAGCGGTAGGTGTTTCAACCCCGTACCTAAGGCCCTTCTGGTTCCTAAATTTTTGTTCATAGAAAACCTCCAGTTCTCTTCGAGTGAGTGTGTGAAAAATAACTGTGTATGTATGCATTAGGTCTTCGTGAACAGCTGGGTCATTAAACGTCTGCTGAGCGTGTGAAATAGACAGTGCGTCGTTTGCATTTAATTTGTCGACCACCCTCTTGGCATCACAAAATGAACATAATAATAATAGCTTGCCGCGTCTAACCATGTGCCCCAATGCGTCACAACATACTGTGGAGGTAGTTCGTCGTCAAATAATTTTCGTCGAGACAGCGCTAAAAATGTCTTCTTCACGCTCGCTATTAATCTGTCCTCTATTGTGGGATAACAGTATCTAACAATTTTTGCAATGTAATGAAGTCCGTCTGCTAAACATGTTACATATAAAAAAAATTACATATTTGTATGTGTTATTTAAGCGCATTGCAGATATCTTCATATAGGAAGCTGCATTGATTACATAGAGTAACACACCCCCTTTATTGTTCTCCAAGTCAGTATTCCATATTTTTCCTAGAACAAAAAATAACAACCATTTTTGGGGTAAATTGCGAGAAGCGGATGTTGCCGCAAGCTGTTACCACAGCCGTTATGAAGATCCGTATAGCGAAATCGAGTGCTATAGTGAAAGGGTTAAAATTGTGCTGCTGCAAGAACATATGTATATTTTTCACCATATGGTATACATATGTACGGTAAGATGTATGTACGGACCAGGAATCTACTATTTACTCACGGTCTTTAGAATAGATGCACAAGTTTTATGTTGGTTGGGCAGCTGCAAACATAACCTCAATTTTTCTTAACATATATTTATTTGAAGTTAATTATTATACAGGGTCACGACAAACTGCAAAAAAACGAGAATAAAATTTTTTCGTAAAATGCTTTCTAAGCGTTCTATGATGCTTTCAAAGTATAACATTAAATAGGCTTTTTAAATAATTACTCAGTTTCATCCAAAACTAAGTGGAATGTTACATGAAAAAGTTGTTTGCAATCGAACGAATTTTTATTTAATTAGTAATTTGGATGCATCATCTTTAACTTTTGTCCCCCTTCAGTTTCTTTCGTAAATCGTACCATTCACGAGTAAAAATTTAGAAATCATCGAAATGTCGCGAGCACCATTAGCAGCGAATCTAAGATTATTTTACTCTAATTCGTCAGTGACTAATTTAGCAAAAAAAATGTACTGCCTTGTTAAAAATCACAACGGAATTAAAAAAAAAAACATAATATATATTTATTCAATTTATAAGGGATGTTCAAATTATCTACCATCCAGTTAAATACAGGCTCTACATCGTCTTATCATTGATTGGCGTACCCTGGCAAAGATTCCAGGAATCTGCCGCACCTCAAACGCGGAGAAATTTCTATGCACTAGACGATCTGACACCAGAGTAGCATAAACTTTACTTTTTATATGTCCCCACAAAAAATAATCGGCCCTCAGGCACCGTTTCAGTACAACCGGTTTGTGGCAAATGCATACCTAGTTAGTCGTTACGGGTTACTGACTATCCGTTAGGTCCATTTATCGAAAAAGAAGTTCCTTTGGTCTTCTATCGTACCGACATCGACTACGTCTCGTTTTGCACTCACACGAAGGCAGCGAGAGGTAAGATTTAAATGATGCCAAGAATGTGCCCAGTGCTGAGATGAAGAACGGAATGGGTGCAGAAGGGTTCACCGTTACCGTGGAGGTCAGATATTCAGCTTTTATTGGAATGGCATATAGCACTTGCATGTGGAAGCAGGTCCACTATAGTCTTCCTAGAAAGGAATATAAATGCATAAGAGTACATTCACCGGTTGCGATACTCACCGGCTGGAAATAAATAGCAACATAAATAATGCTGATGATCTAGAAAATGCTGTGGACGTGTTCACGGGCATACATCAGGAGACCAAACGGGACATTGCCGTACAAGGAATAACTTGACGACGCGGTCAGACAAATGATAAAGGGAACAAACTTAGGCTAAGACGGCTTTGGCATCGAAACAGAGATGTGCGGCCACGGCGGATATGAGCAGGCTACAAGTGTCAAAACGGAACTTCATCAACACCGAAAAGAAACGGAAATGGGGTGACAAATTACGGTCGCTAAATCCGCAAGACGGTTCGCCGTGGAACATGATGAAGCGTCTCAAAACCACGAGGCAAGTCATTCCAGCCCTGATGGAGAATAAGGCAAATGGCGGCCAGAACACTTACATGAAAGACGGATAAAAATCCAATCATTTAACTGACAAATTTGCATCTATACATAGTCAAAATTACCCGAACAATCATGAACACGACCCCATCATTTCGCGAATATACATAGAGTCCAAATTTCTATGATATGACAGCAAATTTTAGAGACCATGTCCATTCCCTCCGAGCTGGGATAACTTATCAAGACGCATGCTTAACAAAAATCTGTAAGTTGCTGTGAGCTACCGACTGATAACCCTTCTGATAGCAGTATCGAAGCTGGTTGAAAAGGTCGCTCTAAAACGTCTAAACGCCGCTAACGACGATCTTGAAATCAACGACGATTTTTAGTTCGGATTCAAGAAGGTGAGCAGCACGAATTTGCTGGTCGTCAAGGTCACCTTTAATTGTTAAACGACACTATAATCTCGATAAGAGCACTGCCATGGTGCTCCTGAATATTGAGAACGCGTTTGATATCATCTGGTTGCCAGGCATCATTTATAAACCGCACCGGTACTACTTTCCGCGCTACTTAACTTAACTGATATACTCTTACTTGCACGGCAGAACGTTGAGAGCAAGAGTCAACAAAACTCTCTCCACAGGGGCATCAGAACAGGCGTACCACAGGGGTCGGTTCTTGAGCCAAAATTATACAACATACGTGTCCGACTTTAGCAGTTCCCGAACATTAAGTCTGCGATATACGTCAACGATACCGCCATGTACTGACACGGCCTTTATGCTCAGACTGCGGGGCAGTTGCTAAATGCAACCATTAGTAAAATGTGAAACATGCACAAATGTTTTTCTACGTAAAAATATGCAAAGACCGCTCCCTATTTCAGTATTGTTTCTAGGTGAGCTTTTTTACTCTCGGCAATTTGACTCTCGTCGTGGCAAACACAAATTTTTATCTACACCATTTTATACAATACACATTTTTTTTCAGCATTACAGCTTATTTTTGTTGCCTTTGTACAATTAAAATTATATAGTTTTAGGAGTTGTATTTATTTGACATTATATATTTTTTAGCCCAACCTAACTATTGTCCCGATGCTTCCAAACACTGTAAGTTAGAAACGGACCGGGTGTCCGGCGAAGGACATATACACCTTGTTGTTCTTTATTAATTCTAAATAAAATTGTTGCGATAGCGTATCTCCAGAATTTTCCAGCAGGATAATATTAGATCCCATACTGTTGTCATAATCAGAAGGTTTCTACGAGATGCTGATATGGATATGAACGTTCTCTATTGCACTTAAGATCACCTAACCTTTCGGCAATCGTTGATGTATGGGCTGTGATAGATAGATGGCTAGGTCAATTACCGGATCCATCAATGGACTTTCAGCGCTTACAATAAGAATTTCAGATAGCTTGGGACATGATACCTCAAGTAGAACCTCGACCACCTAATTCGAAGCACGCCTCGCAGAGTTGGAGAGTGTGTAAGATTGCGTGCAGCACCAACTCACTATTAATATTGTGAGAGATAACGTTGGTTAATCATAATGAAATTTTTATCATTTGATACATTCTAAGCACAATGTTTAACAATTCATTTGATATTTTCTAAGCCCAAATGTTTAGCAAAACAAATTGAAATATTTTAACGATTACTAGATGTTTCATTTTCTCTGTCATATAGTATAAATTAATAAATGAATCACTTGTTATTATACTGATAAAAGAGAATATGTCACTTTTCGATCATTTTGGGTTAATACCGAATTATAGGCTTTCGAGGTGAGCACATTATTTGGCGTCGAAAGGTGACTTCTCCGCGTCTTCTATTTATTATATTTTGTCACTCTAAATTACTGTTTATTGTTGATATGACAGCAACAAAAAATAATTTCCTTAATTATCTTAATACATCAAATACTTATATATGCGTTTTCAGTAATAATTTCGCCTTCTGAATCGTCATTGTGTGGACAAGCCTGAGTAAATAGGAATTTGATCTCTATAGCTTGTTTAAAATAGCATCATAACTGGTTAAGTTATATTACTATTCAATTAACAGTCAAAACGTGCGACTTTCTTGGTAAGGTGAGAACATTTCTCAATGCAAAATATCATTTTTGTTAGTTTTATTAACTTGTAATCTGTAACAAGTAACCTTTAGTAGTTGCAGCAACAGAGAAACGAACACCGGATAAATTATAATAACAAAAAAAAATTGTGGGGTCAAAACCTGAATATTACTGGTTTAATTTGTTGTGTACATACTATTTTTTATAAAAAAATAAATAAACATTAGTCTCATGATTGATTATGATAGAATAATAAGTGGCCTCGTACATCAAAAACGAAAAAACAGTAAGTGGCCAAATTATTGATCCCTGTGGGACTCCAGACGGAACTGATATGACTGATAACACTGCATTATCTGCAAGTTTGTACAAATAATATCAAGATTAATAATGTCAAAAACTGTGTTATGGTCGAAGAACACCAAATCAGTTGTTCTCTTATCACCCACATCAATAAGTTACTTTTAAAAAAAGCTACAACCTACACTGTAAAACAAACAAAAATAAAAATTTTTATGAAAGTTTTTCGACTCGTTTTTCACAATAACAAAATTATTGGTAAAGGTAATGAGGCAATACTTTGCCCACTCAGGTATACTGGCTCTAGGTAAACGTATCACTCTTGTATTCGTTCTATTTACATATTTTTTTTTCTAGCCAGAAAATTATAATGGGTAATGAACCCCCCATAATATGTTTTTCTTTTGACCGGTTTATAAGTCATTTGATATATTTTTTTAATTTAAAATGATTTTTATTGTGGCAATTAGTTAATCTAGAAATGATTTTTCAATTGATGTATTCGGCTTTGGAATTTCATTTATCTAGTGTTTATTACTCTATGCTGAACATGTAGATTTAAAAACATCAATAACTTGTTAATTTAAAAGGGACACCCTGTATATAATTTATGTTCGATTAGAGAATTACAAGTGCTCTCTACCATTCCCCATACTTGTTATTTATTTTGATCGTTTTGAGAATGTGTGTAGCAAGCCAGTATTTTGATAAAAAAAAGAAACGATAGTTTTTTATCAAATACTGACTATTTTTGGAACATTTTCTATTTCTGTTTCTATTGAAACAGTTACTGAAAAAAAATAAATCTAATCAACTCATCCATTAATAAATGATAAATAACAAAAAACTTTCTTTATTTCTAAATGATAATAATTAATTTTTCAAGTTAAATAACGAATGAAATATATTTCATACGTTAGAAAATAAAATAAAATCAATTTAAAGGTACAAATTTTAATAAACCAATAACCAAAAAAGTATGAATTGTCCTTTTCTTAATCGCATTTAAATAACGGCCTATTTCCGCTATAAAGGCCAATCACCGATGCCAGAAGATAAATTCATCAATAATTGTGTAATAAGAGACATATTCAAAAAAATATATATATTTTATTTACGCAGTGTAACCCTAAAACAACTTAGCTTAGTTAAGATTGGTGCTAGAAAGAAAACAACTATTATCTTACCTTGTGCTTATTTTGGTGAGCTCTATAACATTCAAAGTTAATTTAAAGAGGGCAGAAAATATTGGTGAATAAAACACTAACACACACATGCATTTTTTACTAGTGATCACATCACAAGAGAAAAAATATATTACTAATATTAATGCGCCCACTAAAACATTTGCCACCTTCCAGCCGCAAGCATGCTTAGGTTTTTTGACGATTATATGTTAACCGTGGAGATTTTGGATACATGCCGTAAATAACAGGAGCGGACTTAGGAGGTATATAGATTTTCCTTCACAAGTTACCGTCATAAAATTGTCCACTGTCTAATGAAACAATGTCTTGCTAGTGTACTTCTTTGGGAACGGTTGGACAAAGTGTCAGGTGAACTTATTCCATGCTGTTTGAAGAGGGATGAAAAGTTGGTAGGTCAACTTAATATTTCTTATAATAAAAATAACAGTATATCACTAAAATCTATTCTATATGGGCTAGAGTTAAAGTGCATCTTCTAGTGGAAAATATCCATTTTAAGAGAGAGAATGAGCGTTCGACGTTCTCAGACATAATGGGGGCGTATCGGAATAATAAATATTTGTGTACGGATGATGCGTGAAGGCTAGAAACAACAAAATCTACTTCTTCTAGGCACAACAGGCAGAAAAGGTTCAAAAGCCGGGATTTGACTGTAAAACTGTATCCAGTTTTTATTTCATGCGGTCTGCAATGTCACCTGTTAGTAAAAGATATTGCCGCAAATCATACACTACAATCATTTGGTTGGTGAGGAAAAAGTAAGTAGTTTCCAGCTACCGTATTGCATGAGGAATTCGGGAAAAAGAATTATATACTTCTTTTTATACTTCCCGGTATTTTAGGGTCCGTAGCTACCTTCTGCGCATTTGTGAATACCGCAGCTTCATTGGCACCCAATTGTTGTAGCACTTGTTTTACCTCGTCCAAATGAATAAAATAATAGACGCAGCCTCAATCCATGTAACCAACCATGTCACAATAGGTTCTGGAGGCAGTTTTGTTTCTGGCAATAATTCACCGAATAATCATGTGCGCTCGAGCGCTTTTCGGAAAATCTTTTTCACACTTAAAGTTAATGTGTCCACTCACGTACTGTTTCCACTACTCGAGGAAATGCGTGCGTGAGGCAAGTTACATGTAAAACATTATATGTTGTATTTAACAGTTAGTCAGCCGCTTTCATGTACGCTGCACCGTCCGTAATAAATAATTAAAACTTATCCTTACTATTTTCATAATTGTCCCACCATAATTCTTTTAAAGTGTCACTAACAAGACCGGCCACACTGTTTGCATCTATGCGCTCTAACTCTTTGGACGCTAGCAAATGTCCTCTTGCATAAAATTCCTCCAACGCCCCCACCAAAACTTGGTCAATTTTCGAGCCACATGTTTGTGTCTCATCGACACACCCAAATATGTTTACCCCCGATTTCTGACCGAATATTGTCCACAGTATTATCGTCTAGTTAGAGCAAATACGATTTCAACAGTGTAGCTTTGTGAGGCAGTACCACATCCTCATATTACCGCCCTATACATTTGTCTAAATATTCCTTAGTTAAATTGTTTCTGTGGAGCTTCGCCCAGTAATGTTTTATGTGTGAAAATTGACATATGTTTTGTTACAATCAATTTACGCATATGTATTAGATTAACGCGAGTAACATTACTAACGCATGAGTTTTATTCGGACATGTCTCCAAAATCGCCGGGATCTAATTATATGAGTAGAGATCGGGAGGTAGCGGTAAATGACGTCAGTTCCACGGTTGCCTATAGGTGATGTGTCACCACATAAATATGTTGATGCATATGTGACACAATGAGGGTTAACGCGCTTGATTTCACCACGAGAGGTGCTAGTGTATGGAAAGGTCAATGTCACTGAACGTTAATGTTTACTATGGCTTTTTCACGCTAGTTTTTAGTAAATTTTTATAAAAATTAGCTGAAAAACATTTAACACCATGATGACAGAAGGGGAAGTAGTAATTTACTTGCTCAGTGGGGAAATTATTGTACTTATCAGAAGTGTCTTATGTCATTAAAGTTAGGTTATATAAAGAATGAGTATGATGAAAACAACGAATGTACATGAGTATTACTCACGATTTTCTGTAGTAGACTCCTTTGGTAACGCATAATCGTCAGGATTAAAATGTTTCTTACAAACACACTAATGTTTTGAAGGAGTAAAGTTATCTCTATCAACCACTGTTTTAGGCGAGTTTTGTCTCTCGGAAGCATTTGTCCGTCTTTTTGTTTCCGACCAAAATGAAACTGCACAACATTGAAGCACAATTAACAAGGTTTTTTTATTTGCTGGTGTACGAAATAATTATAATAAGACACTATAAAAGTTTTCCGCGCCTAACAATAACTTTTGACACGACCTTACTCGACCAGTGGCGCCAACTGGTGAGCCTGAAAACGTTAGCCCTTATTACCTTACCTTGTGTTTATTTTGGTGAGTTCGGTAACATCTAAAGTTAGTACGAAGAAGGCTGAAAGTATTGGTGAATGTAACATTAACTCACACACATGTATTTTTAACTAGCGATCACAAGAGTAAAAGTATATTACTACTACTTGTTGTAAATGTTCCACAGTTAATCTCCGGCGCCTCTCATTAAAAATCCATTGTATTGTGAGAAGAACCGTTCAACGTCGAAAGATGTAATTGGCGCATATTAAAATATGTGAACTTATTCAGAGACTTCACATTTATGTCTTGTGTAAAAAAAGTCTACTTATTTGCCATTGAAAAGGTCATCTCAGGTGTGACATCTGCCACCCCGTAGACCGATGCCTCAAGAAATTCAAAAACAAAAAAAGAGTTTAAAAAATCTTTAAAAGATCGAATAGATATTAAATATGTAAAGCATAAACCAAAAAGTCCTTATAACTCGTAAAGGGATGTAGATATCGAAAGATTCAATGAAAAACACCCCCACACCCCATGTTGACTGGCAGCCTACTATCCTGTGCAAAAGTCTCAGCCCCTTTGGACGAAAAACAAAAAAGTTTTGAATTATATATCTAAAACAATATCCACAAGTTTCAAGCCCCTTGAACGAAAAAAGTTATGAAAAAATTCAGTGGGAGATTGATGTTGTGTGTGTCCGCATTTTTTTTCAAAAGTGCCACTCTCGCACGTGTAACTTCGTCTTTGGATTTGGGGGTTGTCTGCGGTGTTTATTTATTTATACTATTTATTTATGTTAGAAACACAGAGCATACGGACACACACGCTATATGTTTGGCAATGTTTCATTAGATATTTACAATGCAATATTCTATCTACGTAAAGGTCGTCTCTGGAATTTATCGCTGCTTCCCGATCTCTATGTATAAATACTGCTCTTACAACTTCTGCTGTTTCCAAGTTACTCAGTAACTGAATATTGTCTATTTTTGGAAATGATGAAATAACTGAATTCAACGTAAAAATTTTTTTTGCTGATCTTATAAAAAACATGTCACAAAAAAATTTAATGAATTAATTATTAATTAAACACCATAGATATTACAATCTCCTTTATCTCTAAAGGTACCTTGTACGAGAGGGGGCTAGATATTTGAAGACAAAGGACACACCTAATACCCGATTGTACTAAGATTGACTTTTGCTTTAGAAAAAATCCCAGCTTCTCGACTAGATTTGAACCACGAAACCATATTATTATTATTATTATTATTCAATAAAAAAAATAGTTTATCCAGAATCTTCACGATGTTTAATAATAATCAGTTTCCGCTGTGTGAAACCTCAAGTCAATCAATTTCTCAAAAACGAATAACTGACTAAATTAAAAACTGGGCCAACCATTGAGTAGAGAAATAAAATACCCACAAAATGAAGTAGCAATCAATCCTTATTACCAATTGAAAATTTGAGGAGAAAGTGTTTAATGTAAATTGTGCCTCAAAAAGTTATCTCTAGAAAATCGAAATGTTCCAGCGTTTATTAAAAAAATAATATTTATGCGAGTTTGAGAACTTTTTGTTGGGACACACTGTATATGAACAAGATGGTAAAAATTTAGGAAAAAATTAATGTTTAATTTAAAATCGACTTTTAGTGCCAAGTGTGAAATCATTTTTAAGATATCTTCCTTAAGGATTATAGAAACGGATAAAAGAAACCCTCGAGGAAACCTTTGACAGTTTTGATCTCCTGCGGTGTTTACGAAGGACTTATAATAATTGTATGCAGTACTGAAGAAAATATGGTTTAATTTAACGATGTGCTCGACAAAATGGAAACAAAAGTGTCATCGTAAATCATCAAGATATTTTATCAAAGTTGTGACGTACCATATCAAAACTGACGGTGTGAGCGTCATTCAGAGAATCGTTCCAAAAGCACGTGAACCTTCTCTGTAAAAGCTGGTCCTAGGAAAAGGCATCTGCAGTTCACCTCAGCCACCACTCCAGTGTTTTTGTCGTCAGTACCCACTGAGCTCTTCGACGTAGTGCATGTATGTGGTAAACTTTGTCGCGAGAGTAACCAGTTACAACCGGCTCTTCAGTTTCCTTATCTTCACTTGTTTCCTCAACTAAATTAACTTTATTTCGCAAACTGGGTTTCAAAAATTCAAACGCGGTAAACATAGGTGTCAGTGATTTTTCAGCTGTGACTTGCTCCAGAGACTTGTACGATACGAAGTTCACCAAAAGTCGATCTCCAGGACGGCGACGGTGATTTCAGGAATCTTAACTTGTTGCCTGAACGGACACGGCGCTTAAACCACTAACAGTTTCAAGTAAGTTACTGATGATGTCCTTACTGCCTACTAAGTCTCAGGGAAATACTGAATTATTTCGTAGATTATTATCGGAATATATTGTTTTAAGAATTTATTGTCTTAAAATATGTGAATTATATTAAATTTTCCATGTACCTAGTTATTTTACAATATTTTTATAACGCAATTATATTTAAAACTGCGAGAATTCGCATTTTATATTTTGTTATTTGTATCAATAAATATTTGTTACTAGTTTAAAGCAAACAAATATATAAACATAACAGTTATTTGTAATGAAATAAAAAAAATCTTTAAATAAACATATAAGAATGCATTTAATTTTTTATTTGTAAAAAAATATTCACGGATATAACTCATTTCTAAATCTTAACAAAGGTGTTAAGTAGTTATATTTTAGCACATATTACTTTATTTCGAATAATTTTCCTTATCAAAGGAAATAAATACATTCACGTGTTTAAAAAGTTATTATCATTCCGTCTGATTTTATTCACTCCAAATTATTATCGGGTAATTAATTGCATTGGCAACAATTCATAAACAATGAGAAATACAATATAATAAAATCATGACGAAATTTGTTTCTTACAACAGGGAATGAGAAATACATTTTAAATAAAGTGTAATTATTATATTCCACGGTTTTTTTTGAAAACAAAAATTCTAATACTTTTTTCTTTCTTATGTTAACCTTTAATTCTCTAGATTCAAATTTAACAAAATTATCAGATTTGAAATTTACTATACAAGGCGTTATTAATAAATAACTTTCCAATTTTTAGTACGAGAAAGTAGGTTAAATCATAATAATTTGTATTTTTATATTGGTAAATTATTAAATGATTTTGCATATTTCTTATCTTGTTCCTCTGTTATATAGAGATATTTTTATTAAAAATATGAGCATGTTTCATTCACAAACTGGCGTAGAAAATTAAAGATCCTGAATTTTTTTGCACAATAATTTTATTTAATTTGCAAATTTGTACATAACTGAAAACTAAATTCTTTTTCTATTATTTAGGTAACCTTTAATTACCAGTTTAACATTGTCCATAACATGAATCCTTTTAATTTATGCTTTAGTTATACATTTTAGTTCTAATACTAATAAGTTTAATATAATTTGGCAGAAGAAACAATATGCAAAACACTTCATTAATATAAATAAAACTGTACACATTCATTTCATCGGTATTGAAATTTGTAAAAAAAATAGAAATTGACACATCAAACGAAATAAGAAAAAATGAATTTGTTACGGTTATTATAATGATCGAGCTAATTCAAATATTTGCTAGATGATAACTGGTAATTCTAGAAAGTATCTATTTTAAGGTTTTATAATAGGTTTAAAGTTTTATTTCTCGCTAGGTAAAAGTTGATTTGCTATTTATGTATTTACATAGAGCATAATATATTTATTAATAATAACATTAAACCACAGCAAATATTTGTAAAACTTGATGTACATTTTGTGAATTGCATGATTAAATTTACTTGAAACGTTTTTAATGCATATAAATGTTATACTGATTGCGTTTTCTTTATATATATTTTTTGTACATATTTAGATAGGTATGTGGAAAATGTTAATAAAATTCCATTCGCTATTTCTGAAAATAATATAGGAGTTAGGCATATGTATATGTAAAAAAAATTGTAAACTCATTGTTCATAAGATTTTATCTTTTTAAATTAACAAATGTAATTTGGAGATTTCAACTTTTTGCATTAAAGGTGAAGGTGAAGTGACATTGTCAATTGATACATCTAACATTAAACCTTTTTGTTACTAATTAAATATACCTAATGCTTGATTAAAGCATGAGATTTTTATATCGGAAGTCAGGAATATTGGATATACGACAAATTTAAATTAAAATATGTCTGTACAAAAATGACATTATAATATCATAATAGCACACGGCAAAAAACAAATGCTATTTTTAAAATTAACATGGAAAAAAATATATATATATATATATATATATATATATATATATATATATATATATATATATATATATATATATATATATATATATATATATATATATATATATATATATATATATATATATATATATATATATATATATATATATATATATATATATATATCAGGGTGTCCCAGCCTCGCGTCGGCCAAATGTCCTGGCTCTCTTATAAGAGATATCGAAAAATTTCAAAAACGGGGTGATAGAGGGCGCAAAGGTACATAGTCTAAAAATATTTTGAAATATACAGGGCGATCCATTTAGGCGTGACGACATAAACTTATATTTTTTTAAATGGAACACTAGGTATATTATTACATATTTGAATTGTCCTTTTAAAGACGACTCAAACGATATGCCACTTGATGGGTCTGCGATGGATCGGTACCATCATATGGGTGAGTTTGTACCAAAAACATGCCAATTTTATGAGCTCACTGTGACGTAGTGGAAGAACATTTTGAGATCTAGATTGTGTCAAAAATTGTCAAACACCCTGTAGTTTACGCTACTGTTATCGGATCTAACGAAATCGGTCATTTTATACCGGGTGAGTCAGGAAACGCCAAAACTACTTTTTCTCATTTTTTTCAAATGGAACGCTCTGTATATTATGACACCAAAGGAAAACCCTTTGAAAGAGCTTTCCACTGATATAAAGGTTCAAGGGTCTATCTGTCATGGGTGCCAAGAATTTGATGGCAAAGTGGCACAATTCGAGGTTTATTAAAAAATTACGCTCAATTTTCAATTGTTTTGTGAATTTTCGCTGAAATCGGCGCTTTTCAGTAAGAAAATTTCAAAAATAATTATTCTTATACTCGGAGAAAAATACCGTACTTCAGTGCAGAAAAATACTTAAGTATAAAATAGTCAACGCCTGATAAATTTAATTTTTTTTTTCTGAAATGCGTGTATAAATTCATGTCATGACAAGTCTTTTCTAGCCCGACGTAATTTTGTCGCGAAATGATTTATTATTTTAGTACGGTGCTTAATAAAACGTAGCTTTTCGTAGTATTTTTTCTCAGCTTTAAAATGGTGTAATTCATTCTTCTAAAAAATACTTTTATTTTCAATTCAATGAAAGATAGTAAAATATTTGTTAAGTTTGGGAAGCTGTTGTTCTACTTACTATCATCGAAAAAATAAATAAAAAAAATTGTAGACTTTCAATTTATCGAAATAAATTCAAAAAAAATCAAGTAGGTACCTGTCATAAAAGTACCAGTCTTGTCAATAGTTTACTTTATTGTTGTAAAATTTTGAGTGTTGATATTTTTCTTAATATAAACGAACGAGTAACAATGAAATTCACCCAACAAGAGTTAACTGATATGATATATTGTTTGGGACAAGCTGATAGGAATTGCTTATTGGCATCAAGGATTTATGGTATGAAATACCCCGAGAGACGAACTCCTGATCCCAACTCATTTAAAAACTTGGAAGAAAGATTTGAGGACACTGGTAATGTGTGTTATACCAAAAGAAAATTGAGGAACATGGTTGTAAATAATGAAGAACACGAATTGACAGTTTTGCTTCATGTGCAAGAGAATCTTCACATAAGTTGTCGTGAAATTGAACAACAAACCGATGTAAGTAAAACTTCTGTAAATCGTATCATCAATAAATACAAATATCACCCCCATCACATTCAATTACACCAAGACCTTTATGGGGAAGATTTTCAAAATCGTATTAATTTCTGCAATATAATGCTCAATAAAATTAACGAAGATGCCCAATTTTTATCAAAGGTTTTATTTACCGATGAAGCTACCTTTCGCAGTAATGGGACAGTAAATCGCTATAACTTGCATTATTATGCGACTGAAAACCCGCACTGGGTCAGGCAAGTGGATCACCAAAATCGATGGTCAATTAATGTATGGGGGGTATAATAGACAACCATGTCATTGGACCGTGGTTTTTTGAGGATGGGGCATTAAATGGCCGAAGATATCACAATTTCTTGCGTTTGAATTTAGAGGGGCTGCTTCAAGATGTAGATGAAGACGTCAGAGAGAACATGTGGTTCCAGCACGACGGTGCGCCCCCACATAACCATCGAATAGTAAAAGATTTTTTAACTAATTGGAGAGGGGAACAATGGATTGGTCGTGGAGGACCCATAAGATGGCCGGCACGGCTCCTTTGGATTTTTTTCTATGGGGTTATGTGAAGCAGGAGGTCTACAGGGTGACGCCCACAACCAGAGAGGATATGCAGGAAAGAATCGCTGCAACATTTCGCAATGTTTCAATAGTTACACTAGCCGATGTTCGAAGAACAACTGAAAATCGTTTACGGCTGTGTGTCAGGGAGAATGGGAACATTTTTGAACATTTAGTTTAATTTCCAGTGCTTCCACCCAGTTTCTTTCCAAATAAAGTTTTCGTTTCCTCTTTTTCTTGATTTTTTTTTGTCTGCAGAGAACTATCATGGTGCAGATAAGTTCATATCATTATTTTCGAAATTGTCTTACTGAAAAGAGCCGTTTCAGCGAAAATGCACAAAACAATTGAAAATTGAGCGTAATTTTTTAATAAACCTCGAATTGTGCCACTTTGCCATCAAATTCTTGGCACCCATGATAGATAGACCCTTGAAACTTTATATCAGTGGAAAGCTCTTTCAAAGGACTTTCCTTTGGTGTCATAATATACAGGGCGTTCTATTTGAAAAAAATGAGAAATAATAGTTTTGGCGCTTCCTGACTCACCCGGTATAAAATGACCGATTTCGTTAGATCCGATAACAGTAGCGTAAACTACAGGGTGTTTGACAATTTTTGACACAATCTAGATCTCAAATTGTTCTTCCATTACGTCACAGTGAGCTCACAAAGTTGGCATGTTTTTGGTACAAACTCACCCATATCATGGTACCGACCCATCGCAGACCCATCAAGTGGCATATCGTTTGAGTCTTCTTTAAAAGGACAATTCAAATATGTAATAATATACCTAGTGTTCCATTTAAAAAAACATAAGTTTATGTCGTCACGCCTAAATGGATAACCCTGTATATTTCAAAATATTTTTAGACTATGTACGTTTGCGCCCTCTATCACCCCGATTTTTAAATTTTTCGATATCTCTTATAAGAGAGCCAGGACATTTGGCCGACGCGAGGCTGGGACACCCTGTATATATATATAAAATATATTCTTGCTTTAAAAAATAGAGTAATCAGGGTTACACACCCCCAACATAAGAGAGAATCACTGAAGGAATTGAGTGTTCTCCTGGTTGAGAATTCTTACCCAAGAAATCTAGTGAATAAGTTACTTTTCAACACTGAACAAAGTGTTAATACAGCAAATGTCGCTGTCAGTGTTTCCACTGAAAACATAAATCAACACACAACCCCAGTCAGTCAAACGATTTACAAATCGTTACCATACATAGAGGAACTAACTCCAAGACTAACAAATTTATTTAAAAACACTAACATAAAAATTGCTAACAAAAATATTAAAACTGTATCGAAAATTTACAGTAAAACCAAGACACCGTTGAACGAAAAAGAAAAAGTCTAATATAGTATACCGTATTCAATGCAACAACTGCGACAAAGCTTATATTGGCCAATCATCTAGAATGCTAAAAAGTAGAATTACATCACACAAAAGTGACTGTAATAGACAAATCAGATCGTGTGCGTTGGCTGAACATATCATTGATACTGGCCACCAAATGAATTATGATGATAGCAGGGTTTTAGAAGTAGAGAACCATTATCATAAAAGGCTTTTCTTGGAGATGGTTCATATAAATAATGATGAAAATTGTCTTAATAAAAAATCTGATATAAACAGTCTTAGCAACATATACACTTATATCCTAAAATTAGCAAAATAAAAGAAATTTTCAGCATTACAAATTTTAAACCTCCCGCCAGGAAACGTCACAATATAGGTTGGCACCATAGTTGGTACAACCCAATCCCCTGTTTCAGCAATATCAGTACACATTTATACCGACCTAAATCTTTCAAATGTTTTTTTAAAATATTTTTTTTAAATATTTTTTTATATTTTTTATATTGGTTCGTGTTTTACTTTTTCTGCTCATTGAGCACATGGTATTTTAAATTGTACGTCCATTTAATTATTTCTAGAAATATTTTATTAATCAATGTGTATTTTACATTAAATAAGTTAAAAGTGCAGTTAAAATCTAACCTAGACTCTAAGTAAGATGATATGTAACGTGATAAAGCAAGAAAATTGTTCCTATTTGACGATAATGAAAGTTTTATATAATTAACCCTCGTGTTAGTAAGTATTACATTACTGTGACGTTGCTTACATTATGTATCTAATATCTTTTTCATAATTGTAGATGTCTTGATAAAGGAAATAAACATTACCGAAAGCTTGACAAATAACAAAGAGTACTCTTTTTTGAAATCTATGGCCTAACACCATTATTACTGCTGACTGCAACCCCAAAATTTCTAGTTTTATGCCTTAACTAGTCAGTCACGACTACCCGTTATTTTTTATATACATATATATATATATATATATATATATATATATATATATATATATATATATATATATATATATATATATATATATATATATATATATATATATATATATATATATATATATATATATATATATATATATATATATATATATATATATATATATATATATATATATATATATATATATATATATATATTAACCAAACGAGAAGATAGGGTACATCATTAATGGATTGAAAATTAATTTGTTGGGCTATAAGTACCACCGCATTGTTATTAGTTAAAATAACTGTTATTAAAACAGAATCGGTAAACCTATTCTCATGTGCAAATTCCTAGTACTTAAATTAATTTCTAGTATATAATTATTTGTTATAAAATGAATACATATTAATATTAATGTCATTATACGTTCATTTTGTTAGAAGTTTTAACCTACTTCGTAAGTCACAATCCATATGATTTTGGTAGCCATGTTTGCGAAAATTAAATTTTGATAACTATCGGCCACAAAAGCAGCCAATATGTGCTCCATAAAATAGTAAAAATACTGACTTTTTTTAAAATATCTATCAAAAAACACAGTTTTTTCTATATGTCGCGGCTCATTTTCCAATAATTTCAATATTTATTTAAAAAAAATAGTTTTTTACTAATCTGAATTAGTTTTTCAAATGTTATTGCTACAAATTATTTAAAATATTCAACCAATGCCTTATAAGTACTCTACATGGAAATATGTTTTAATATAAATTTGCAAAATAAAGAAACTGTTATCGAGATCATTAGGTATCTTTGTCCTATGATTAAACATTAAATATGTTTCATTTGCAACAGAATATCCCTTGCGAAGCAACTTCACACACAGACCTATTAGGTAGCTACTGTTTCTCTTGCTATATAATGCAAATAGAAATTCTACCATAATCTACCTTATTTTGCCTATGTTATACTGATGCTTCTAGCAACTTGTGTTATATACAATACTTGTTTCTATTAACTATCAAATGTCTTTAAGAACGCTCCGGAGTCACCAGGCAACCCACCATTCACCTAATCCAATTTTTGCCCATAAATCTTGTAAATATAAATTTATGCAAAACGACAGAACTTTCAACATTTTACAACATCATTGCCATGTGGTCAAATTAGTTTAAAATCAAAATTACATTTCATAAAAACGTAATTGTATTTGGCTGAAAATGAAGGTATTGAAAATTACGTTCTTATGAAATGTAATTTTGATTTTAAACTAGTTTCACCACATGACAATAAAGTTGTATAATGTAGGAAGTTCTGTCGTCTTTGCATAAATTTATATTTACAAGATTTATGGACAAAAATTGGATTAGGTGTATGATAGGTTGCTTGGTGACTCCCGGAGCGTTCCTAAGTTCTAGATTTATCTGTTAACAGGATACGGCTCTACATGAAAAATGAGGTATAACAAAAAACATACAAAGAATTGGAAAAGTAAGGTTATTGTACTTATATTAACTATAAGTGCGCTTTTGATTACTTTGATATCACTATTTCAAAATCTTATCGCTAAGTTTAATAAGGCCTTAGCACCACTTCACATTTACTGTGATATATCAAAATAGTTTTGTTCATTTAGACAGCAATATGTTTGATCTCATTCAATGTTAATTTCACCAGGTCACTCTGGTTTAAAAGTTCATACAGAGGAACCCTTTATGCCCGCATTGTATTTATATTTCGATATATTCTATAAAAAATGCATGTCTAGTATTTATTGTTTTCTAATTCAGTTATTTATGACATAAGAACGAAAAATGCAGTTTTTCGTACGATTACGGAAAATTAGCGGACAAGTCGAAGTCAAGTCCGGCAACTGTATGTGTACGAAAAACGTTTTCATCCGTGTGTCATACACTATTTTTTTATTCGATTATAACAAAAAAATAATAAATTTTTATTTCTTATATTTATAGTAACTGAAAAATCTGATTGTAATTGACTTTGTCACTGTCACAATTTAATAAAAATATATCATATATTTTTCTTTCATTTGTTTATGGCATCCATAATTTTGTTCATACTTGTTTACCGTTCGAAAAGTAGTCGCTTACCAATCACAACAAAAAATAATACCTGTTATAAGAAAGGAGATCTTTTCGTCCAGATATTCGACCAAAAAACATCAACGTTTTCAGTACAATCGAATAAAAAAATAGTTTTGTTATTTATGAGTCGTCAGTCTAATACATTAGTATCAGAAGGCACATTATTCAGATGATTTCCCATAAGTATGTGAATAAAATTGTTAATTTATAACAAAATTATTGTAAATACGAATTATTTGCATGTGTGTGTAAATGTGTTTGTTTAATTTATCTATTTTTCTTAATAGCTTGTTGTAATGAAATAAGTATAAATAATCCATAGTATCAAAATTTGAACTTTTATTTTTTATCTGAGAGCAAATAAATAATCTGAAGGTATAAATCTATTAATCACACAAAAACAAGATTCATTTGCAGGGGAAATACGTCAACGTTTATTTGAAAAGAGATTTTAAATGATCCAAGGATATTATTTTATTTTTAAAGATAAACAAAAAATAACTGTATTCAGCTATTCATATAACCTCAAAGTTACCCATGTCGTTACTCATTCATGTTACATGCAAGGGTACACTGTGTATGTAGGCACGTACGTACGTTCGCTTTCGACAAATTTAATAGCTCTATAGTCCTTTTTCATATTTATGTTCTTGGTTTTGATTCAATTTTAGTCCTTTAATATATACATAAAACCTCGGAAAAATACTTACACAAAATTTTAATAAAATTCCATTAATCACTTCTGAGATCAATTTATTAGTCTCATCCAGGGTCCCATTAAATTGATGAAAAGTAGTAGTAATAAATATATGTAATATAAAAAAATCATAAAGTATTGATTGAAATAAATAGCATTACAAATATAGGTATATTGTTAAATTTGGTCGTGGCGTTTGGAAGACCAACTTTCTTACAACATATTGAATATATATAGTTATATTTGTTCTTGAAATATTATAATTTTCATTAAAATGTCATTAGCCTTGTATGAAATGCAGTCACCAAAGTAATAGAAAGTAACAATAATTCTGAATTATCCTGTATTATAAAAAATCATAAAATAATTAAGTCGTTATGCAAACATACATATATAGATTTCGTTAAATTTGGTTCAGCCAAGATAGAATGAGCATAATATACCTATGTGATGGATAAGAGATTCCTGTGTTATATTTACTGGAAATTTGTGGGTAAATTTTAATTAATTACTTCAAAAACTTCCGAGGAGTTTTCTAAAAACCGTTAACGTTAAGCCAATGATGTGTACAACAGACAAAATTAATTTCTTTAAACAGCTAAATTATTTCACCTAAAATACATATGAATTAAATAATTAAATTAAATAATATGCATATATTTTTTTTTGTATTCAGAAAATAGGATAAAATATGGGATCCTGTAACAAGTATGTATATTTTAACAAATCTTAATAGACATGGGCGTCTCCTTCAAAATTTCCAGGGGTAACTAAGTCAAATTTTTTAGAAATGCGTTTGAACGTTTCTTCATAGTGAATACTTATTTTTTTTTTGTGAAAGAAAAAAAGAAATTATCTGACAAATATATAATGTAAAAATAATTGTTTTGTTCGTATTGCCGCAATTGTATTGACATTGGCATTTGATTTAATTGCCAAGAAAGCGTATACTGTTTTTATTAATATAGGACCGCCACACTTATACACTTGTACAGTGTACAGAACAGCAAAAGTTTACTACATAAATATTTAATAAACTCTGCCAATAGATACAAGATAATTAATTGTTTTAATTCCTACCCTTTATACGTGTCGTCGGCTTGTACTTTTAATGGTGCCCGGCGGTTTAAGTGCTTTTAACACATAATATGTAATAACTTGAATTCTCATATATATATTGCGCCTATTTTGTTTTGACGAACGAGCGGCTTAGGATTGTCTACTGTTTTCCATGAGTCAAGAAAGATGATCAGACCTATCCACGGTCATCATGAAGAAAAAGGAATTTAAGCTCTTTTTGTTAAAGCTGTTAAGCTCATAGAACATAAAATGTGTTAAGCAATCAATTTCAATAATGTTATTAAAAAAATTTCTGAAACCAAAGTGCGAAACGTGCTCTTTTAATAAATTGTAGGAATTAAAAACTCCGAGACTAATGCGCAAATTTCTGTAAGGGCATCTAGTTATTTTTAACCGTATTCCCAGATCACGAATTGTTAGATTTGTCCGTCCTAATATATTTTTGGTTTTACAACACAACAACAATAGTTTGTAACATTAACGGGAATTATTATTTAAATTTTTATTGATTACTTATGCACGTGCCCCGGTATATAATGTTTATTTCAGTTTAAAAATAAAATATTTGCAACATGTGATAAATATGCTTGCTTACAAAATAAATTTATTTTCTTGGTAAGCCGTTTAGACATCTTTTAATTTTTTTGGCAGTAAGTTTTGTAAATTAAAATTATTACGAACATAATCCGTGATATAGTATTAATTTTATTTACTTCATTATTTATAGAATTTTACGGTCGCGTATAAATAAGTTAGATTCATGTAGATCCACCTTCAAAAAAGCGTAATGTAGACTTGGCTAAACACACTGATATGTGCAATAAAACCGCGATAAACTTACCAATTTGCCAGGGTTGTGATTTCTAGTACAATTGTACTAGATTTAGTATAGTTTCATAATTTTTAGTGCATCGGCACCTCTTTTAAAAATCTAGTACATTATTATAATTTGTTCCACTAAGCAGTATTTCAAAAACAAATAACCAACTAATATTCGTCTTAAAAACATGATTCACTTATCATTACCTTGTTACTTTTTCGTGCTCTAAATATAAGCAAAAGTTTAGTTTAATCAATCACGGAAGAACAGGAAATTTGTATTCAACCAATCAGCAATCAGTGATCATTGCGCAGAAATACTCGTTTTGATTACAAAATTATTTTAGAAAAGATAGACTACACTTGAAACATTTCTTTCTGCTGTGTCTTTTTTTTTTGAGGTTCTGAGAGCCTTTGTCCCTTCTGTAACATAATTCTATTCTGCTTGTCACCAGAATAATTAAGTTCAACTGTCAAAAATGTTTTACAACAAAACAATACATTTTCTTCCATATTAGTTTCGCAAGAGTCGGCCTCGGCTCATACCGTTTTTTATTTCATAAAAAAACGCTTCCAAAAAAACATTCTAGTACAATTTTCTGATTTCTGGTACAATTTTGTATCAAAAATTGGTACGATTTAAAGATTTCCGATAACAACCCTGCAATTTGCTCATTTTTTCTGTTCTCGTGACCGCTGCCAGCTCAGCAACTCCTCTAAATACCGGTCAGTTCTGCTCCGTCCCATTACTTGATTGCTATCATACCACAACACCAGTATGAAACAGTCTGGTCATACTGTATCAGTAAGGAACCTGTCTATTTTCTATCAACACAGGCAGGGGCTGCATTATATCGTCTTTTCAGCACCGTCTATGAGTGGCTACGAGATTATTCTGACTTGAATAATTTTATCATCATTACAGAATAGAATCATTGCTTTTTCACAGGACACGGCTTTTTCAACAGTACGATGACGCCATCGTAAACAATTGACCTGTAGTATAGTCTACAGGTCTCCTTGTTACCTTAACACCGCACCGATTAGTTTCTGTTGTTCGTCACTGTAGTGTATCATTAAGTAATGTCAATACGTAACTCTCAGTTTATCGGAACTTTGTGGCTTCTCTGAAGTCTGAATATAGAGGTTCTGCTACGACCATTCTATCAGCATTCTTTCGGCAGCGTCCATACTTCCATCATTAGTCCATCATTAGTAATAACGAAGATATCCAGGGACCCATCAATGGGTCAGGATGAATAACTCTTCAATGAGTATAAAATGAACGGTGGAATAATTCATTCGGTTACTCATTGTACAAAAATAAGATTTGTAGGTCAGAGTTGCTGTATTTTTGTTTATTTTTATAATTATTATAGTTTATATAGAATTTGTAATTTACTGCTTAATCGTTAATCGCTGCTTGCTTTCGTTGCTATTTTTGCTTTAATACAATTTTATTTAGTTCTTAAAAAATAATCCTGGGTTATATACTTCCTGCGGTGTAATTTTTTCGCCTTCTCTTTGTAGTTTCGCTTTTTTGTTATAAGTTGAACGTAAATTGTAAACAGTTTCTTAAATTAACTACCTAGTTCGGTACTTATTAATGTAAATATAATTCGAGGTATAATTACTATTTAAAGGATTTAATTTAGACCTCTGGACAACCGTGTTTTCATTGTGGTACTTACCAATCTACTGGTAGAATAAAGTGTTCCTATACTCCAAAAAGTAACTGGCGCCCGAGGCCTCCCGTACTTACGTACGGCATCAAAATGATAAGTTATTCTGTATGGAATATGAAACCCATCACAGTACAGATTTATAATTCATACAAGATATATGTTTATGTTGTACCTAACGGGCATAGAAAGATGTAAAAATTAATTACGTATACTTGTTGAATATATAATACATACTGGCTACTGCAACAATAAAAACAATATAATGTGTACCAGTTAGTTAAAACCTGTATAATAAAGTTATTCAATCACCAAAATATAAAAACCAATTAACCGATCAAACTTTGAGTAATATTAAGTAAAAAGTTATTTTGGTCGATGCATCAGGCTTTAACTAAAAAAAAAATTTCGATAATTCATAGAGCTAGTTGAACCATTTCTTATGAAATTGTTGCTTTAAACAAATTACAATACACATGTAGTTTTTTATAACTAGGTACTCCACAAGCGTTTTTTTTAATCGGCCATTGTGATATAATACATACTCCAAGCTTAAAAGTAAAAAACTGATTAAAGCAAAAACAGTGCCTATGCAAATACCAAAAACAAGATGGGAAATTAATTATGTGTAAAGTGGGTATTTTTCTGGTAGTATGGTAGTTAACGGTAACGGGTAAGGTAAGAAACCAATTCTAAAATATTATTAGGAAAACGGATTTACAGGTACCCGATGTACCAAGAAGCCAATATCCTCGGCCTTGACGATGACCTTGCATGGTAGAAGTCGAGGGGGCTCGAAAGGGGTGGGGCCTGCTTCAGCGGTAACCCCATATGCAAATGCGGGCGGTGTGGTCATTTTGGCGGGCCTCCTCCGGTAATGGCATGTTGTACCCTGCCGATTAGGGCCTTTCTATTCTGGCGGTCTTCTTTTTTCGTCAGCTGTTGGCCCCCGGGAGAGTGAAGCGACTGCTGCCGCCCCTTCTCTGGGAATTTGTCAGAGTTGGGATGTTGATTGCCGGTTACAGGACTCAATTACAATCGTGTACTGGCTGTCGGCTAGTGGGTAGAGCTGTGCAGCTTAGGACGCATAAGGCCTAAGCGCTTGCTTCAGCATTTTGGTCTCGTACGAAGCTAAAAAGCACGGCTCCAATCCGGCAGTCGGTCAGTTTGCCGCGTGGAAGGAGGGAGGGGCTCAGTTCGGCTCACCATTCATGGGAACATGTACTGTCGGTATTTGGTTTTTCTTCTTGCGGAACAGAATCGGTGATGATTTGTACTTTCCATCTGTTGCACTATTCCTCCAGGTGGGATGCTGCTTACTGGAGTCGATAGTAACCTGCCCTGTCTGTCAGCATCTGGCAACTAAGGTGGTATCGTTTCCATAGAGTACCTCGACTATTCCTGCTGTTCATCAGTACCTTTGTCTAAACTAATAAATTTATAATGTTTGAATAGTAAAATCAAGAAAAGTAGCACTAAATACCACCACCACCAAAAGACTGCCAAATCGGTTTCACTTTCAGTTGAAGTAAAATATTATTCGTTTATAGTAGGATAAAAACCAAATTATGGTATTTCTGTTACTGCACAGGGTGATCCAACGAAAAAACCCACCCCTATATTTTGTAGTGAATCGAATGAACTCTTTTAAAATCCCTGCAAAGAATATACAGGTGAACCCATAACAGCAGGACAAGCCAAACTTATTTTTTTTTAATGGAACACCCTATTTATTTTACATTTTTGAAATCTGTGTTCTTTTTTTGATTTTAGATATATAGATATATTGTATCTTATCTTTTATTGATTTTTATTTATTGCAAATTTTATACACCAGCATCTGCCAGGTTATCAGGTTAGCCATGGAATGAAAAACATTTAATTTTACACTTATGCCTTGCAGAATAATTTAATAAATTCGAAAAGGAAACTGCGTAATAAAATATAGGGTATTCCTTTAAAAAAAATTAACTTTGGTTTGTCCCACCTTTATGGGTCCACTTGTATATTCTTTGCAGGGATTCTAAGAGAGTTCATTTGATTCACTACAACTTTTAATTAAAACATTTTTTTCTACCTCGTAAAATAAACAAAATATAGGGATGGGCCTTTTCGTTGGATAACCCTATACATAGTGTACATACATTAATTTCATAACAATATATTGTATATCTACCCCTTATCTGTCTGTAACGCAACAGTACTAGTCTTAGCTCGAATCGCTAAATGGACACCATATAATAAATTATTTTGAGGTGGAACAAAACACCTTATTTATAGTTAGTATAGCTCTATTTTTACAACAAAAATAATACATATAAATAGAATTGTTGTCTATATTACTTTTATGAAAATTCTCTATTTTTAGGATAATTCTTCATCGATAATCTTACCTGGACGAATCCCATAAATTATGTGAACGTTTCAATCATTAAATCATCAGATCTTTCCATTATATACGTGAAATACACATACTTTTTTCGAAGTGTGAATTAGTGTCCAGTTTACAGTCATCTCATCATTCATAGTGAATATTACAATAGAAAATAAAATTTATCAAATATTTTTTATAAATCACAATACATCTGAATATGAATAAGCATCTTAATAGGCAAGAGTAATTTTTTTTAACAAACTTCCTGAATGTTGCGAAATGGAAAGCCATGATACATTAGATAAAGAAATAAAACAATCTCCTCAGCAATGTTACTATACGGTTTCGAAGTATCTAAATAATATATAGTGACCTGCTATATATTAATATTAATGTAGTTGTAGTATTATCTAAATAATAATGCTTTAGTTGACCCTCACATTGACTACATAATAATTATTTTGATTGCCTGAAATTATGGTAAACATGTGTTTACCGTTCGTTACTTATATATTTATTATATTTATGTACCTTTTCCGTGGGCAGGTTAATTACCATTAACCTATCCTAACTTACTTTTTATATGCTAATGGTTCATTTAGGTATATCTGGCGTATACTTTCATATTTGGTCAAAGTACCAGTAAAATCATTATTACATTACGTCTCATTATACGAATTATTGACAGCATCAGACACACATAAATATTAAATGTTGGTGTAAGACCCATAATGCAAGTTTTATTGAAATCTTGATAAAATTTTTAAATTGTACATTTTTCACTACTCATGAATAGAAATATGAAAACCTTTTAATACTAAAAACAGTTGATTTAAACAAATTGTAAATTTCTGATAGCAAGTAAGCAGACGCAATTTTACGATAAAATTTCGTACTTGGTAGATTAATGTATTAATAAGTTCAATAATGAACAGAGAGAGGAAATTGGAGCTGAGTCCAGGACCGGTAGCTACTACTGCCTCATGGTTGATAGAATGTCATGCGTAAACAAATAAAAGCAACATTATAAAATGGAAATGAAATATATACCGCTTGATACAATTATTAATTATTCAGAATGGCTGAGGTCTATCATCGCATTAGCATACATGGTCACAACTAAATATTCGTTCTGCATTCACGGCTGTTAAATTTTAGAGATTTGATCTGTACATATGTTTGTACAAGGAAAATGAACATTACCATCTACCGAGATTAGTGGTGCGAGTTGTAAATAGTTCATATAGGCAGGCACTGACAAACCAAGCAGAAAATATTCACTATTTTACACATTGTTTTGTATCCCAGGTTCCTGTGTTCCTGTTGATATTTGCGAAATATTTGCAAAACATTTTTTTTTTCAGAATCAGGTGGAAAATATATCGACAGATTTAAAATTTTATCAAAAAATATAGATTTTCACTTGATATTTGCACAGTGAAAAAGGAATCTAAATTAAAATTTCAAATTGGTGGAACTTTTTTTTTTTTTTCCTTACGGGTTGCGGTTTAAACTACCCGCTGTACTGAAGCTTAAGCTTATTGTACCCCATAGTCTCATTACTCCATAAGACCCGTTCTATTCCAGAAGGCGAGTATACAGTTTATGGGAGCTCTGGCTATCTCTTCCGGGGTTAAAAGTGGTACCTCGAAGTGTGTTAGTCTCATTGCCGTTAGGGCTGGGCATTCACATAAGATGTGGTGGGGAGTTTCTTCCTCTTCACCACACATCCTGCAATCTGGATTGTCTTTCACCCTTATATTGGTTAGGTGTTTGTTTAGTGTGCAGTGTCCTGTTAATATTCCCACTGCACACCTCAGCTGTTTTCTGCTTAGCTTTAGCATTTCGTTGGTCCTTGCTCTAGATATTTCTCCGATGAACAAGCGTGACTGTCTCATTCCCGGTATCTCTATCCAATGCGAGTAGTGTTTATCTCTTAATAGTTCCTTTACCGATACTTTTGCGGTGCTATAAGGTACCCCGCAGGTCGGTTCGGGACCTGTTAGAATTGATTTAGCGCCTTTTCTGGCTAGCATGTCTGCTTTTTCGTTTCCCGTATTTCCCTGGTGTCCTCGTGTCCACTCCAGTTGTACACTGTTGTGTTCTGTAAGTTTCTCCAGGGACTCCAGGCAGTCTTTTACTGTTTTAGATCGTATTTCTACTGCTTCCAGAGCTCTGAGGGCTGCTTGGCTGTCAGTGATGATGCGGATTCTCTTATTTTTGTATGCCCTCCGTATCATTTCTTGTGCACAGACGTCTATTGCTGTGATTTCGGCTTGGAACACTGTTGCGATACTTCCGAGGTTCAGGCTGATGTCTGTCCCTGGTTGTTCTCCCGCATCTCCTGCTCCGGTACTGCTTGACGTTTTTGATCCGTCCGTATATCAGATGGTGTCATTGGTGGAACTTAATAAAAGAGCAATATTTTTTGATGAAATTGTACTTCATATATTTTCCACCGGATTCTGAAAAAAAATTGTCTGCAAATATTTTACAAATTGTTTAAAAAGTAAACTAGGAGGCACACAATGTTTTCAACTTTTTTTCACAATTTTCAATCGCAATTTTTTGCTGCAAAACTTCTTTGATATATATTCTATATGTTTGTTAAATTTCAGTTCAGGATCAATTATTAGGTCTAGATACTTTATTTCCTCAACAATTTCAACTTTTTTACCATTTAACTTTATTCCAAGGTTTAGACTAGCAAACTGTTTATATAGATAATTATTAACCACGAATATAAATTTTGATTTTAATTTATTTACTTTTAGTCTATTGATCTTAAATTTTTCTGTCAATAATTTTAGTTCTAAATTAACAGTACTTCACCATTTCCTCGAAATTTGTACTCTCATAGTAAATAAGAATGTCATCAGCAAAAAGATGGATTTGACATTTTTGCGACACATTGCCAAGGTCATTAATATAAAGAATAAATAATAATGGACCCAGTACACTGCCTTGAGGCACCCCAAAGTTGTTTAACTTGGCTTCTGATAAATTCCCATTCATTTTTGTTACTTGGTACCTATTTGTTATATAACTTGTAATCCAGTCTATAACAGTGTTCTCAAATCCATATCTCTTTAGTTTTAATAGTAGTATATTACGGTCAATTGTTTCAAAAGCACGCTTCAGATCAATGAAAACTGCGCAAATCCCAACTCCTGCTCTGTCCAACAACTGCTTGCAATCTGAAATTACTAATCGCAAAGCCGTCTCACATGAATGTTTACCACGAAATCCCGATTGATATGTGCATAGAATATTATTTGAATTTATATACTTGATTACTTGATCATAAACTATTAATTCTAAGATTTTTTCACAAAAGGCAACATATTTACTGGTCTTAACTGTTCGGCCAGATTCGTATTGGGTATTTTTGGTATAGATACCACTACAGATGTTTTAAAACATTCAGGCATAACACCCTTTTCCAGACTCAAATTAATCAAATTTAAAATGGACACCCTATTATGTGAAAATATTTTTTTATATCACGTCCGATTTCACCATTGGTATATTTTTTTCTTTGTTTAGTCACTATTTTATTTAGATCTTGTTGGGTTATAGCATTAAATGATGTCATGCTAGAATTTACACCCGGTATAGATTCATTAATTATATCAGTTTCGACATCATCTGTCCCTATGTTTATGATAATACTCTCAATACTACCTACATAATACTGATTCAATACATCCGCCAAGTTGTTATTATATATTACTTCATTAAAGTTCAAACTTTGCAGAGCGTGTTCCCCGCTTTTTTTCCCACCTAACTGCTTTAAGCTTTTCCACTTTAATTTTGGATTTGACTTATTAATATCTGTATTTCTATCATAAAATATTGTTTTCGCTTCCTTGATAACTTTTACAGTATTGTTTCTTGTAGTAATTCCAATCCTCATCCTTGCGTGTAAAAACAAATCTTTTGGAAGGCATATTTGTATTTGCAAAAGCTTCCCGACACTTATCATCTAACCATCTATTTTCAGCTACCTTTACTTTTATAATTTTTTTTGGTGCTACTATATTTAGTGTATCTAATATGTTATTTACAAATGTCTGACTTACAATATTTACATTCCTTTTCAATTAACAAATTTGTCATTTCATCAAAATTGATCCGAGATCTAGTTTCCTTTGTTTGATATTTTGATAAATCCCTGCCGTTTTCTACTTTTACTTGAATTATTAAATGGTCTGTTATTATATAATTTTGCTCTACATACGCATTTATTGTATAATCATTACTGACTACAAGATCAATTATACTACTAGAATTACTTCTTACTCTAGTAAAATTTTGTATAAACTGTTTCATGCCATAATTCTCAATACTTCTTTTTACATAATCATTTTTGGAAAAATCAATATTAAAATCACCTGTGAGGATTATACTATGTGTATTATTTTTGTCAACATAATCATCTAGCCATTGCAAAAACCTATTAAGAAAAAGTGTTATATTACCACTAGGCGATCTATAAACAGCAGTCATGCAATATAGGGCATTTTTAACTTTTATATCAACAGATAATAACCAAAAATTTACATCTAGAATTAATGTTTTTACATTGTCAAATTTTATGCTCTTTTTAATGAATATTAATACCCCACCTGTGTGAGGGCTGCTCAAATCGCAACGAACGGTGTTATACCCTCTTAATTCTAATCGACTGTCAATAAAATTTTCAGTAATACATGTTTCAGTGAGACACAGAATCAAGGGTTTTTATTTAAATACATACTCTGATATTTGGTTTTTATTTTTATAATAACTTTCAGCGTTCATGCAAGACAGAAGTAGCGCACTATCATCCTGTGGTTGCTATTCGAGTGTTTCAGTGCCTTTCGTACCAACTGTCAGATGAGCTTAGACTCATTTTTAATAAATATTACATTCTCACGGCGCTCTATCAACCCGTCGAGCACTACACCACATTTCGTGGTAATTTCTAAAAATGTCAATAAAACTTTTCAAGCGCTCTCCCGGTGTTCAGTGCACGTCAGGAGACTTTGTCTAACCTATATATAAACTGCCTTCATAAGGCACTTATCCATAACTAACCCGAGAGCCACGATATAGCAGATTTTCCGAATTTTTGATAGTTTTGATTTCTCCTCTATGACTTTTCACATTCAGGGCTTTCTCACATCTCATCACCGAATTGCCCGACATACAATCATTCTCGTTTTTTACACTCACTACAGACCCATCATCGGCCTCTCTGTGCGCCCGAAACGTCGCTCACACAAGCGGGTCGGCTTCCGATTTCATTGCAGTTTCTAATTTTTTAAATCTCGCAACCACACATCTCTAGCCACTCTAACGCTCTCCCATACGCTCTGCAATTCACACCAACTGTTATTCACAATTTTTGTCAGTTTGCCAGCATCACAGCTTCAATTAAATTCTTTTATTATACTTTCCAAATTTTCTCCTTTTAAACAATCAGTGGCGTTCAACATTATTCAACAACTCCATTTCTTCTCTGGTCCATTATCTAACCATCATTAGTGCTCCGTATTCCCGGCGTCATCTCCAGCTGGTGGAAACCAATCAACGTTTGGTGTTTTTCGACAACACGTGGTTCGTCACAGCGGATTTGCTAATTGGATTTATGTATGACATTCTAATGCTCCACACTACATAACAACACACAAGACATAACTTTTTTTGAAGGCGCGGACTTCCTCGTCAATTTTTACGTCCACTAACACACTACACTAAACAGAAAATATCGAATAAATAAAAAATGTCTATACTCGCTGTATACACAACAGATTGCTAGCTAGATGTCTTCGAACTGAACAAATTACAAACGGCATGGCAGGTAGTCGCCTAGGGATGCAAACAATATTCACCTTTCAACTCTACATACATACATAATATAATTTCCAGCCGCTCAACGGTGCCAGTATAATTTTCGGCGGTAGCATTTCATGTACATTCCCAGAATAATGCATTTAGGTTACCGCAGGCGATAAATATATAAAATAACTGCATATTACTTACAGATATGAAACTGCTTACCTTTTACATGTCACTTATCGAGGATAATGTCTGAGACTGCGCGCCAGCAAGAATGAGTAACACAGTTTTTATTTTTCTGCTGAAAAATATCTTCATGGGGTAAACACTTGTGTAAAGTGAATCGAACATCTACCGAAGTAATACATTAATTTGTTAATCATTTATTTAACGTTGACCTATTTCCGCCACCAGGGTGAATCACCGACGAAAGGAGACGAGATACCCCCCAAACTTGAAAATTTGCCGACCCAGTTTTCTATCGAAGGTAGGAATTTTTACTTGCCTAACATCTAATAGCCAAGGGACTGACTGCTTTACATCCTATCTGAAGGATGGTATACCACCTACACAACCGTATACGTTGATATAGAAGCCACTAGGGACGAGGGCGCCGAGTTTTACTTGGGTTATCCGCGCGCCAATATCCTTTTGGCTTGATGACGGTCTCGGATGCTAGGGCCAGGCAGGACTATTGCCTTTTTACCCTAGTTATCGCTGTAGACCTGGACCGGCCTCGTGCAGGGCGGGTTAGCTTACTTTTACGAACGGCCCCACTCACAAATGTGAGCGGTGTCGAAGATTTCGGCCAACCTCCCTGGGTCCTGGCTGATGAACTCTGCTGGCTAAGGCCTTTTCTGGCGCTCTTCTGACTTCGTATTTTTTTTTCGCCAGCTTGTCACCCCCGGGGGTAGTCATCGGTCTGTCAGGGACTGTGCTGATATTTTGTGACTTGGGATTGACTGCCAGTACACAAAGTGTCAATTGACACATTGTCATCTGGATCATCGGACAAGGTGAGGATGAACTGTATAACTCTAGGAGGTGAAGGCCTAAGTGCTTTCTTAGCACTTTCGTCCTTCACGGAGCCAGGGGGACAACGAACACTGGTCGGTTCACTGACCGGTGCCCACAAGATCTGTGGGAAGGTGGTTGGTTGCGTTATGTCTCTTCCGTGGGTTGGTCCATCTGTAAGGAAAGGATTAGTTATACTTATCAGTTGTCCAGTAACTTTATTGAATCAACAATTTTTAAATAACACTCATATTTCCTCTCAAAAGCAGCATGCTGGATATTCAAGTTAAGATTTAGTTTTTCATTTGCTCTAACACAATTCACACACTTTTTATTTTCACTCCTGTAAGCACTACTGTGGTGTTCTTCTGCACATAATGTACACGAAACCTTTTCTTTACAGTTTTGAGCCTCATGATTGTATCCTCTACATTTAAAACACCTTTTTTACCCAGAAATATTCATATGTATTGCAGTTATTCCATCCAACGTGTAATACTTGCTCTTCCCTATTCATTAGATGTCTAAATGTTTCAGTATCGACCTCTACAATCCAATTAAATATTCCTCTTCGCACGTTTGTTTTATAAATACTTTCAAACCTAAAAGTGTCAGCTTCTTGAGGTATTTTATTTTTCCCAAGAATCTGCTCAATCAACTCCTTATCATCATTTGCTAATTCTTCCTCCGCAATACCAGTAATGATAACCCTTGACTTTAGTTTTTTTTTTGAACATTGATTTCATAATTATTTCCCAATTTCGTTTTAATGTCCTCCCTTACAGTATTCAGGGCCACAGCATTTCAACACTTTAAAATTACTCCTCCATTGCGTGTACTTTTGTAGATATTTAAAAGCACTTGCTAGTCCACTAGATTTATATTACTTCTTAAATCATTTTTTAATTTCATTTCTTTAGTTTGAGTTTAACGGCTAAAACATGTTCCTGTTTATCAAGAATTTCAGCGTATGTTGTTTTTATATGGTACTGCTGATTTATTTTCTTTTACTTTATTTCCTCTCGTATTTCATTAATCATTATATTTTGCTGCATAATAACATTGTAACACACCTCTAACTTTAATTTAAAATCATTCAAAATCTCTTTAATTCCTACACATTCACATGCCGTTGTTGTTTCCAACTTCGATCTTGTACTTCGTGCCGTCCTTATTATATTATGGCACTCTGCAATGTTTATTGCCGAATTTCGTTATTGACTGATAGATGTTGATACCTTTTGATTCACTACACCATAACAATAAAACACCACTTTGTCCTTTATCGGTGGAACTGATCATGGAATAATTTTGATTTTTCCAGCGCTATAACTGTTTATTGAGTTTATTATATTCCTCTACATATTTTTCTCTTTATTTTAAAATTTTAAGGACCTTAAGCTCTGCAATCTGCTTGTTCACGCTTCGAAGGTTCAGGCACTAATACATGTGTCACTATTACATTTCTACGGTGTGTGTGGTTTATTTTACTCGTTAACTAGCTGTTAATATCGGAGACAAGGATTTTTGAATACTCAAAATTCTTAATATAATATTAACAACATTATTACACCTGTTTCATCCACTGCCACCCACAAAAATTTAGTACGTACGTCCTCTATAATTTTACCCAAAACATTTTTATACACACTTGATGGATATGTTTTACGCAATGTATGGCTATTAGGTAAAGGAAAACCTAGTACGTATTTTGCAAAGAAACCTCTAAAGTCAGCATTGTCGCCTCCTTTTCAAGACAGACTACATACACAAAACATGACACATAAATCATAAAAAAATTCCTCTTTTGCAACTGTACCGACAATATAAATAAGAACGTTTTATGAGACAATGTTAGCGAACCATATGCCAAACACCGTTCCGCACACGGTCTTGTTGCTTGCTAATTAAGGAGTAAGAACCCAGTTACCTTTAATATTATGTATATCCTGGTTTCCTGACTCTATTCCGTAAACTTTAATACTGGTTATACGGGTTGCATATATTACAGGTATATAAATATACACACTACATAAATTTTTAAATCATGTGTATATTAATATACCTATCTATTTTCTGTGGTTATTATATAACTGTAATAGGATTTTTTTATATAATGGTCGACTCTGGAAAGTAGAATATATTTCCGCTGCCTAAAAATAAATATAATCGATTTAGGTTAGACCCGTCAGGAGAAAGCGGCTTCCTAATTTTACTTATTTTTCGGTAACACAGTATCAATAAAGTTATCGCAAGTAAATACCGTATCATTTGTTTTTTTTTCATCTGAGAATGCGTATATGTATTTTATAAGGCAATAGTTATTTATGACACAAGGAGGTAATTAGTGGTTTTTCGTACGATTACGGAAAATTGTACAACTATTATGGTTATACAGTAGTGTCCGTAAACTATGGAATAAATCAATTATTTCTTAAACCAAAAATATTTAGAAAAAATCCTCGGACACTTCGATTTTTAATTTCAATTGCGGAACTTTTTTTTTTGGTTATGACATCATAGATTTTTTTAATAGAATATAATATAATTAGAATAATAGAATAATAGAATATAATTTTAATAGAATATAATAGTATATTTCTTCATTTTTGGATTCTGCTTCAATAGCTGATTCCAAATATGTATCACACTTAGAGTATAAAATTGAAAAGTTGGAAGATACGGCAATTAAAAAAGACAAGTAAAAAAGTAAAATAAACACGTTTTTTTTATTAATTCTTGAAATAGGCTAGTTTCTGTTTGTTTTTTTTTTTCATTTTATCATTATATCTTTGACAGTGAATCACTTAATAATACTTTATCCAGTAGTGGGTTGTCAATAATTGTTGTCGATTTATTTTAATTTTTAACATGAGTGTATCTGTAAAGTAGAGAATTGAAATTTTTACGATGATTGGGTATGGTGATAGGATACGAACTCAACAACAAGTATGTAATTCATTTAATACTGAATATCCAGAACGACCCATAACTCAATCGACAGTAAGTAAAACTGAAAAAAAATTAGAGGGACTGGTACAGCGGAAGATTTATCCAAAACAGGTCGCCCAGGTGTTGACGAGGATACAAAATTAAATATTTTACTGGCTGTTGAAGAAAATCCACATACCAGCGTTCGCCAGGTTAGTCGCGATTATGATGTTACTTAAGCGTCAGTACATACAGTATTAAAATTAGAAAAATGGCATCCTTTTAAGATTCAGCTTGTGCAAAAACTAAGTGATGATGCTCCAGATCGGAGGATACAATTTTGTGAGACAATGATGAATATGTGCAATGGTTCTCCTCTTCTGGTAAAAAATATTTTTTCCGATGAATGCACATTCAAATTAAATGGTGAAGTGAATCGTCAGAATTGTAGATACTGGGCAAGGGAAAACCCTCGATGGATGCGGGAGCAGCACACACAGTATCCACAAAAGGTAAATGTGTAGGCGGGAATTGTCAGAAATAGAATTATTGGACCATATTTTTTCGATGAAACTGTAAACGGACCGGCATATCTCCCATTTTTAATGGGCTATCTCATCCCAACGTTATTAAATTTATTCCCCAGTAGAATTAATTCTGGAAATGTTGACGAAAGACTGTGATTATGCAGGATGGTGAGCCTCCCCATTATGCAGCAGACGTTCGAAGATATCTTGACCAAATATTTCTGAATAGTGATGACGTCATAACCAAAAAAAAAAACTTTCCATACTTTACAGACACACTGTATAATGTTAAAGAATAACGCATACCGAATTAGTTACGCTCACTAATATTTAACATAAAAACGTACAGTAACAAAATGTATTAATAATAAATTTTGTGTTGCTTTAAACTTGTTTCAATTGCAACTAAATATATAATCAAAATTGTATTTTTTATACATATGAAAAATGGGTAATAACTGTCGTTTTACATTCCTCAAAATGAAATAAATTGCAATTCCATAGTAATTGGAATTTAATAATTTTGGCTCATAGGTAAAGATAAATGCGAACGCCTTTAAATTTCTTAACGGTGTTTTTTATATATTTTATATTTTTAAATACCACTGCCCTAGTTACGGCGCTGGTTAGAATAATTTTATTAGTTCGTTAACATAAAAAAATAAAAAGTTGTTTACAATTTAAAATAATCGTATTATAAAAACAGTAACATTTTTTGATTATAAATTCTTAAATAATCAGGAGAAAATTAATATGTATGACATTTTCATAAAATTTAAAATCACATGTTTACAAAGTACTTTTCCATTGCCTCGGCATTTTTACGTAAACCGTTAATACACCTGATGATTATACATGTTCTTTATGCTGTGATTATATTATACAACCCAGAATGTCAAATACTTATTTTATATATATAGGTACTTTCTTCTTCAGCTATGCAATGTTCCGAAAATATAAATCTCCTCAGAGTGGTGTCGTCTTACTCAAAGAGGTCATGCATATAATTTCCATTAGATTTTAACATTTTGTATGTTGCAGTACTTACTATCATTTTAATTTGATATTACAACTAGACTATATAAATTATTTTTTGCAAAAGTGACTAGACAACTAACCAAGTTCACTTGTCTTAAAAACGGTCTATTAGATTATTCTAAATTTATCACTGAGCAAAAGGTGTCTGTCTGCTGAACTCAAAATTGAAATGTAGAGATGAGGTTACAAATAATTACTAATTTATACTTGTATATTCCTACAAATTTTTTAATACATTATTTTATACTTAAGCAAAAATTTCGTATGGAGAATATGTATGCCTTTAGCAAATAATTAACTAAACATTTAAAACTATTTCAATATATGTATATGTCAAATATTCTACATAAGAGTTTCAGAGCTTATACCTTAGTTGTTGTAAGATATAACAGAGCAAAATGGAGCTTCCATTAATAATAAAACATAAATGGTTTTCAATTTACAAGACAGCTTTTGTTTTGTCTGTATCTAAATGTTTAAAACTTCTAGATACATATTGCAGAAAAGAAAATAAAAAAAATTTTAGCATTTCCACGGGATGTTTTAAAATAAGTTCCACTCTTTAATTATTATAGCTGCCATAACTGTCAATAGCGTAGGAACTTGTTACATAATAAAGTATTATGTAGTGCCAGTGCACTTTACCCAAACTCATAGGCTCATCATTAATAAAAAGGTTTGTTGTGTATCTTATCATTAAAGTTACCAATAAGTGCTACATTTTTTTGTATGTAACAGCATGATTCAAAAAGTTCGCACCATATAGGAAAAATTTTTATAATTTGATTAAGGAATAAAGCAATTTTGGCGACCATTTCTGCGCATCGTGATATTAAAAATAAGTTACGTGAATTCCTATATATCCGAATTGACACATTTTCAAAAATTCGTTGAAAATTAAATTTTGTTCGAATTTCGAATGTCATTAGAGAGAGATGTTTGTAATTAAATTATATTCTTGATCGATATGCAAATTTTTACAAAAAAAATATGTTTTGTTCACTCCAGAAAATAGATTTTCAAAAGATCTGCAAAACTTCTAGAACTTGCGAGTAATTTTAGTAATGATACTGACAGCATAGTGAGATCGATGAATTTGACAACGATAATAAATAATAGTGGTAGCGACTATAATTTTTTTTAAGTATATAAAATGCATTAGTTACTAGATGCAATTTATATTCCGGTAAAAATATTTTCATTATTATTTACTAACTAGTCCAGTTTTCCTAACAGGATGATTCTGATGAACCCCCCGATTTTTCTGTTGTATTCTGTAATTTGGAGAATTTTTTAAATTAATGTTCTTTATATATTAACACAATGATATAACTTTGTTTTCAGACCGTACAAAAACTAAATTAAATAAATAACTAAAATAAATAAGTCCTAATTTGAGTCATCTGATTCCACTGTATTAGTTTCTTGGTTATTATTTATGCTAGAAAGATGTGTAAAGGAGAAAAATTTTGTAGAATTTTTTTAATAGTATTGAATACTTTTATTATATTGCACTTCTTTTGATTTTTAAGATATTGCAAAAAAAACTGATTTTGGATTGTTTTTTTGTTTGCATGTCAAATAATCGATTGATTTCACAGTACGTCTCGTACTCACCATCAGAAGAAGCCACTGTGTGACGAAACAATTGTCACATGATAATTAAAAAATTGTGAAAATCAAACATAAGTTTATTTTTGAGTTTACCTGTATCTTTCTTTCCATTCCTAGACAATTTAAACATAAAAAATATTTGTCCGTGGATCGTGAGTAGGAAAAGTAAACAACCTTTTCAACCAACGTAAAATTAAATATAACTGCAATAAGAAAAACATACATTAAACTAAGCGAAAATAAAACATTGTAATGATGTTATAATAACATATATAAAATTTTTAAATTGCATCCTAATAATGTTTATTTCTAAGGAGTCTAGTGTAAATAAGAAAGATATACTTAGGCAAATCGATTTATTTTTCAACGTGGATGTGTGTGTGTGTGTGTGTGTGTGTGTGTGTGCTGTGTGTGTTGACTCTAGCTACGACACTGATATACATATACTCAAAATGATTAAGTTTATTTAAAATACGACATAGTTTATTTACTTATCTTTAAATGTACTGTTGTGTCCTAGATTTTAAATTTTGCCCTGATTTGTCCTTGTGTTATAAAGATTTCCAAGAGTGTCATAATTTTTTATAAATTTCGATAGTTTTTTTTTGTGGGGATTTCGGTCAGGTATAACTAATTAAAAATTTTTTTTTTTCGGTTTATTACACCATCAGAGAAACTATTAGTTATTAGGAATTTGTTTTAAAGTTTTTTATTACATGTTGTTTGGTTGTCTGTTTTAACGCAACCAAACAACATGTAATAAAAAACTTTAAAACAAATTCCTAATAACTAATAGTTTCTCTGATGATGGTGTAATAAACCGAAACGTTAGAAAAAAAAATTTAATTAGTTATACCTGACCGAAATCCCCACAAAAAAAACTATCAATATTAATTGATAATAACGGTCAAGAAAAGAAAAAATATATATATTTATAAATTTCATTAATCATCTTGTAATTTATAATTTAATATAATTCAAAGGCTATTATTTTATCAACCAAATTGGCCTTCTAATTGTGTCTTATAATATTGTCTTTTTCCAACATCTTATCATCCACCTCCTCTAAAGATCTTAATTAAAGTTTATTTCTGATGAGAGTTTTCTGATTGAAATAGTAGACATATTTCATACATACAGATTGCCAGGTAAAAAATAAAAATCCATTATTCATTTGATTCTCTGTGGTTATTACCAGTATGATGTGACAAACTCTTCTTAAAATGTTTTTTTGGAATGTGTTCTTATGTTATCGATGTATTTTTCTGAACTAAGAGTCTTCAACATTGATAATGATCACATATGATATATCGCGTACATTGTATTTATTCAGACTATTATGTAGATTTTTTTAGAGTTAACTTAAATCATGACAGACTGATAATAAGCGTTTAGTTCTGAGAGGTTTTACCTTTTTGTCATAATAGTAATTGTAATTACTGCTCCGTTGCGCAGTTTTATATCCCCGAATACATTAATAACTATTTTTTGTTTAATTTTTTAAATTAAAAGAAGCACTTTGAACCTCTTACACTTTTTTTATTCATTTATTTAAATTGGGAATATTTCGCTACCAGGGTCAATCACCAACGCCAGGAGACTAGCTACCCTCAGCCTAGAAAGTTTGCTGAACCTTTTCTCCATCGAAGAATTTAAATTTTTTACTTATTTAACATCTAATAGGCAAATGGCCGACTGCTTCACATCCCCTCCGAGGGATGGTATCACCTACATACCCCTCGCCTAAGATTGCATAGCTTATGCGTATATGTTGATATACAAGCCGCTAGAAGAACTTCTTACACCATTTATATTGAGATGTGTTATAAAGTATTACACCAAGTGCAATGAATAATACCAGAGTTCTTCACCGCTATCCTCACTTATATAATTATTTCGCTTTTCTTGTTGAAGTTGTGGTGGTGAAGTCACATGCGTAAAGTCCAAATTTTCAAAATATTTCTTAAATTATTTTTAGTAGGTTTATTATTGCAAGTAAAAGAAGGCATCTATAGAAGCACTCTGCAATGCGCATCCTAGCAACTTTTACTATTTATTATACTATATATTTTGCACAAAAATGTTATATTTCTTCACTTTGTTCTCAATCTGGTTTTCCTGGCCAAAATATACATATATGTTCTTGGCTAATTTCAATGTAGCATCTATACCACTATGATTGACATGTACATGTAAGAGCAGAAGTTTCTTTCTTTATATTTTCGCTTGTTCTTCCGCCTTCTGTAGATTTTAATATAATTTCACACTTTGAAGACTAAAGTCATTGTCTATTCTTTCATTATCCATGTTCACTTGTGATTTTAAATATGTTTGTGTTACGCAGTTGTAACTGACTTTGCTGTTGCTCTTGTCTAAAAGACACCTTGATAATATATCAGAGATTACTAAAGTAAGATAATAAAATTTCCGATGCATAGCCGATGGATAATTCCATTGTCGTGAAAATCTGTAACACCTACATCATAACTACTGATAAGTAAAATGTTTCATATATCATAATATCTAAGTGTTATCAAATCGGACACAATGTCTTTTATTCTAGTAAAGCCTAAATTTTCTTTCGAATTTTACTTCCAAAGATTAATTTTCGTTGTTAATTCTGAGTTAAGATTTGAAATTGTTATCCACTGAGAAATGTAACCACGCCAATGAATCGTTGCAACGATTTTATCTTAAGAGCAGTAATTGTAATTAGCAAATTCATAATAGGATATTCATTATATCTATGTATAAAATAGGTAAACAATCTTGATTAATTAATGAATAAACTTACATAGTTTATTATTATGGTCTTGATCTGCTTGTTACCCATTTCCATGGTCAAACACAATATTATCTGCCAAAAATTCAGCGTCGTCCAGGTCATGTAATAACTCATGCATCTTAAACTGAAATATTTCCATAGTAGGAGTCATACTGAATGGGTAGCTAGTCACCTCCTTATAATGGTCATATAGCATAGTGCCATTTTTAAAACAATGTTTTAAGTCTCTGGCAAATTTTTGAAATTTTAACCAACTTAGAAATTTTAACTAACCAAAGTTATGCTTACAAGAAATAGTCCACAAATGTCGCATCCACATATTATAAACACACCTAGATATAGGTAAACTTCCATTTTATATTGAGAAATTATGAAACAAATTTCAATAACAAAAATATTTTTCCGTCGCTTAATACACTTTTTTACCGGTGCGGTGATAGAACAATAAACAGAGGTTTCTACATTCCATCAGCGTAGACTATTATGATCAGTGAAGACAGTATGCATTGTTCTTGATTTATCATGCCAAAAACATTCTTTCTGATAATTCACCCAAACATTCAGTGATATGCTGTTGTTTTGTCTTTCTCATTAATATTGCGATAAAATACCGTGTAGTTTTATTGGTGATGTCATAATAATAACGGGACAATATAAATGTTTACAATTTAGCGGTCTTAGCTCCCCAGAACGTAAATTGTAGATCAATTTTCTATCGTGACAATCGAGGTGATAGTAGATTTTAAACAAAGGTAAATTATTTCACCTATAAGAATTATAATGACATTGATGAAATGGAAGACTTTAATTGTTTGATTATCATACGTACATACACTGGAAAATCAAATTTTGACATCCTGAATTTTATTTCTATTACGAGTATGTTCGATAGATTTCTTGTTTTTGTTCTTTGTAACATGTTGGTCATAAAATTCGTCATATTTTTTTCCAAAACTGTAAAGCATAATAATGTTTTAGACATTTTTATTGGATATATCTTGTAGTAAAACATATTTGTTTAATTTCTTGATTTATTCTAAAATTATCGTCATACTCGATTTAAATTTTAAAGCGTGAGTGACATGGACTATATAACAATAAAGTAGAGTAAATATATAATAATTAAACTGTACGAACTTTGAACATAATATTGCTATCAACCTTAAGAACTAATTTATTAACAAAAGAAACCACAAGTTATGTATTCAAGGTTAAAGATTTTTAATTTGTTTTAACAAAGAATATGGTATAACAAAGTGCTTAGTATGCATTTACTGTAGGAAGATATATTTAACTGCAATAATTATCAGTAATTGGAATAAATAATAAATTCATTAAAGTAATATAATTGTGTTGTACGTATATATATATATATATATATATATATATATATATATATATATATATATATATATATATATATATATATATATATATATATATATATATATATATATATATATATATATATATATATATATATATATATATATATATCAGTGTGTCCTAGTTTTTTAAAGTCCTCGATAAATGATTTGCTTTTATACGAAACATTTTTTTCTTCAAATGTACAGTTCAAAAGTTGTATCTAATAAATAAATTATAATTTGTCAACAGTACTAACCTATACGATTAAAAATAAAAGCGAAAAATTCAGATCAGGCATTTTTTCCTCAAAAAATTTTTTTAACAAAAAGAATCGCCCCAAAAAAGCCCATTTAAAAAAAATTGGGTAAAAACAAAAAAAAATCCATTTAAAAAATTCTACATCCGAAATATTGAAAATTTATCCACATTATTTGATAATTATTACGATAATGGTCAAACGAAACAGCCGCATTGGAGGCTACTCGCATTATGAATAGACTGAATTAGAAAGAATATGTACTTCCAGCAGTGAATATGTACATCTGCCAGCCTTTATTCGAATGTAATACTAGCTTTACATGCAGCCACTGCCGGTGCTACTCGCGCTGCCCGCTGTCCTGCCCTATAGCAGCCTTGAAGCAAGTGACTGTTTACATACAGCTGGTACGCGTATGGAGGACGTAGAAACTGCCGCAGCGACAGCACTCTGGCATGAGCAGTGACAGCGCGACGACGTGTTTACATACTCGCGCTGCCCACTTCCCTGCCCACTTCCCTGCCCAATTCCCTGCTCACTTTAGCGGCATGTAAACCCGCCATAATGGTAGTGAGGAATTGACTCAACGAGAAGTTCTCTAATCGATGGATAGGACAAACTAGTAGTTTTCACGATCCCCGGACTTTACAGCATTGGACTTTTTTTATGGGGTACTGTCAAACATTTTGTGTATAAAAGCAGACAGCAGACCAAAGAGGAACTGGAGGAAGGAATATGATTGTTTGCTGAGTAATAAAGCGCCGTAATGATTCTGCTAAGTTGTCATGAATAATAAGCGAGGAATCGAAAAATTTATCGTCTGAAGGGCGAACTAGTGGAGATGGATAGAATTTAATATTATTGGAATAATTGTTGTCCATTTGGTTAGCCTCTCATTTTACATTATTCGGACTATTTATTTTCAGTTGTTTCTCATTGTACTCATTTTTTTTTAATTCGATAAAACCTAATGATAAAAGTTTCGTATTATTCTGATCATATTTTTTATTCAATGTAACAAATACAATAATTATCAAATAATGCTAATGAATTTTCAATATTTTGGACAGAATTTTTTTTTTTCATGTACAGATTTTGGATTTACTCTTTTAGGATGACAACTTTTCCTAACATTTTTTTGGAAAAAAATGCCTAATACAATTTCTGCATTTTGGACACAAGCCTATGACATTTTTGTTTGTTGAGATAATCATCGAATAATTTTTTTTGTTGCGTAAAATTTGCATTTTTTTACCATATTGCCATCCTCTAGTTACACACGCACGACCTACTACGATTTTCTTAAACCCGAGAAACCATATTGGCGATTTTTTGTATCTAAAATCTGACATGATGGCGTTAATCAGAACCCCCTCAAAAATTCTTTGTGCTAAAGGTAAACACTAATGAAGGAGTCGGTGGATAAAGGTGTTAATTTACAAATTACTAATTTGTAGAACAACGTTTTTACCACAGAGACACGGAGTTTTATTGTTTCTTAGCTTCTTCCAATTTTTGAAACGGTGTCAGTTAACATCTTTATACATCCACCCCTTCAATTGTTACTTATTGCTTGGACATAAATGTTTTGCTTTAAAATTTTTCAAAAATATTTTATTAAAATTCTACACGTGTTTCGACTTTTTTGCGCCTTTCTCAAGAGTAATTTTAACAATGTTTTACAAGAAGCCAACCGCGGAATCAGTTCAGTATATATTATAGTTTTTTAATAGCAAATTTTATTTAAATCAAATTTTCGCAATCGAAATTATAAAAAAGGCAATAAAGTTTTTTATTTTATATACTAGAATATTTTTTTTCATATAAACACCACTTCCTCTTTGAGTTATTACTTACAGAAAACTTTTCAGCGTTAGGTCGGCGCGCCGACGCTGTTACTGCCTAACAATGTTTTCTGTAAGAATATATGCGACAACGTCAGTTTGGATTTTTCAACTTAATATTGCCTGCATCATGAAGAGCGTTAAAACGCAGCCACCTGTCAAGCCTAAAGTGTTCACTAGAAGAAGTTATTTCAAAAAGTCTCTCGTGACATCCCAATCCCATACATACATATTTTCAACTATAGACACACATATAGCTTCAAGTCCATGCAACTTTATCAGTGTTGATTCGACAATAACAATAATATTAAGAAATAGGTTGAGTCATCCGACTTTTCGAAAATATTTTTCAGTCATGCTCATACAAATTCCCATAACTACTTGGAATGTGGAATCTTTAAATTTAAGTCAGATCCCATGGTTGTAGTTAGAACTTCCTGATTTTTGTAATTATTACAGTGGTGAACATTTTCTACTGTAATTTATTATAAACATTTGTGTAATTAATTATGGATTTTATTTGTTTAGATTTAATCAAATCAAAGTTAGTATTGCTAGTTATTTGCCAAATTATTTTAAAATCTCTAATTTGTTAGACGTCGCGCATATTTTTTTGTTTGTCTTCAGACTCATGCGCAAAATTACATAAAATGTACGTTTGATATTTTATTTTGGTACAAAATTTACTATATACTGGACGATAAATATAAGGAGTTTCCTGGGAGAGGACAAACTATAATTTGGAATTTAATTAAATTAGGTATGTTTCTATATGAAATTGTTAATCAAATAGGCAATCGCCATCAGTAATTATTAATTATGTACTATTTATTCAGGTAGACATTTTCTAACACGTGAATCGAAAGAATTGGAATTTACAAACAATACATAACGTAAACATAACATAATATTTTATGGTTTCTTAAAAAAAATAAATAAACAAGAACTAACAAATTATGGATATGTTATAACGGAAAAACCCCATATTTAATTCTCATAAATGTAATTTAAATATTGAAGACCATATTATCACACTAAATAATGACAATTACTTTATAAAATGACTGTTAATTTTAAATGTGTTACAAAATTAAGGATTAAAAGTTACTTTTGTCATGCGTTTCATAGTTGTTAATAATTATTTTCATAATTAAAATTTATGAACTAGTAATGAAAGTAAGTCGGTATTTTCATTTTCATTTTCATTTTCCGAATGTCAGTTCACAAATTTTAATGGCAACAAAAATTAACAGTTAAAAATTTGTATTATTATAACCATTTTATATCCATGAGCCGACAGCCGTTAGGACAATAACAAAGTCCTAAACTCATTTTAAATATCTTACTGTTTGGTTTTTTAAATATTTATAAGAAATCAAAAATAAATGCCTATTTCTTCTCACTCTGTAAAATTTTTATTCATGACACTGTTTGTCTTTTGTTTTTCTTTAGTATTAATATCATATTATTAAATACAAAAACGCATTGACTGTTTTTTTTTTACTTTCTTATTAATCTGTAGATAAAGTGCATCGTGAAAAAGATCAAGTTCGACTTTCGGTGTGATTATGATGAAATTAGACATTTTGAGACCCTAAAATAGAAAATTTATCCGAATTGGCATGCTGTCTGTGTATCTATGTTCTGATCATTTTTATGCTACCAGTTTCTTGAAATTCAGTGAAACTGGTGTATCGAGAGAATACGGCTCAAGGGGGTCCAGAAAATAATTGCGTCAAATCAAAAAATGTTTTAAATAAAATTTCTCGCCAGATTGACGTTACTGAGCAAAACAGTCTAAAATTAATTTCATTCAAAAAAGGTAAAGTCCGTTTTGATAGTGCTTTCTCATCATATCCAATTTGAAATGAGTGAGAAAAAAAATTTCATTTATTTTATTTCGTTTCTTTTGTGTCCTTCTTCTTGGTCATCGCGTTTATCACGTTTATACTGAGTTCAGTAGCGCAGTGAGCTAGAGTGTTGAATGGCGAACGCATCTCCTGATGACCCCCAGGTTCAAATATATTGATTAAAGATTTAAAAATAAAAGCATGTACATAGCATTTTTTAAATATTATGTTGTTTTTTTAAGTAGTAGCCAATTGAGTAAAAAAACTCTATATTTTACGAACTGTAGTTACACAGATATATCATTTTAAGATTTAGCATAGCATTCTTTCATATTATGTTGAGTTTAAATTACTACAACTGGTAGAAAATTATATTTTTAATTTGACATTTAAAGTCATTCAAAGCCTTCTATATTATACTGTCAAAGTAGAAATAATTTCTGACATTATTTAATTAAATGCAACTTGGTGTGAAAGTTTCTTACCGAATACCACTCGAGGTTGAATTAAAAACCGAAAATGTCTCCTCGGTCATGAATATTTTAAGAAAATTTTCAAAATATTCATTACCTCGAAAAAATTTTCGAAAATAATTTAACATCTAGTGATATTAATGTGATAATTTCGATGAGCACCTAGTCGAGACTGATTTTTTCTTATTATTGTGATTTAATTCTAATTTATCTAACTACTTTTCGCTTTATTGAAACAATTATCTAATGTGATCGTCCAAAATGTTCCTAATATACAGGGTGGGGCAATAGTGCGTCGGACCTCGATATCTCGAGTTCTACGATAGCTAGAAATTTTTTAAAAAATTGCAAGTAAACTAGATAAAAAAGTCTATAACTGGAAATTATTTTCGAACATACAGGGCGTGCCAAGACGAAATTACAGGACCAAGTGCCTGTTTTTAAATGGAATGCTATGTATATCAGTACATTTTTTGAAGCCTCTTTCTAGGCTCTATTCATTCCTACATTATTATTGGCTATCTCCCAACCACTTTGATGTAATGAATTTTTTTGTTGAAATAATGCCATCTGCAGATGGATATTAAAAAAATCACCACAGTCACAATTATGGGTTTTAAGAAAAACTTATGTGAATACCAGTTACGAGACATCTAATTAATATTTTTGTATCATTTTCATTTCCTAAAAATGTACAGGGTGGCCAAAAATTAGTATTCAATTAAGAACTTTTTAAATTGAATTTTCTCAATTTTTTCAACGATGTGATGTAAAAATGAAAAACGAACATTTTTTGTAAGTACTTCCTTATGGTTAATTGCAGCCATTTTCGTTTTATTGAGCAATAATTACAACATTCAAAAATAAACTTAAAGAAAGAGGTTTCATCAAATAACTCGGTAGAAAAAATTATAATAAATGTTCCACATGTTGGCCATTTTGATTGACACACATCTCTATGCGCTTTTGAAATGAGGTTCCCACTGTTCCTAAAACTGCCGGTGTGATAGATCTAAAGGCAGTTATTATTCCTTCCTTCATATTTTGTACTGTTGTTGGTGTGTCTCTATAAACAATTTCCTTCATGTATCCCCATAAAAAGAAATCCATTTTTGTAAGATCTGGGGATCTAGCAGGCCATTTAGTGGGTCCATTTCTTCCAATCCATTGATGAGGGTAGGTATTATTTAAGTGGTCTCTAACTGCATTTAAATAATGTGGTAGAGCACCAATAATAATATAGGAATAAATAGAGCCTAGAAAGAGGCTTCAAAAAAATGTACTGATATACATAGCATTCCATTTAAAAAAAAGGCACTTGGTCCTGTAATTTCGTCTTGGCTCGCCCTGTATGTTCGAAAATAATTTCCAGTTATAGACTTTTTTATCTAGTTTACTTGCAATTTTTTAAAAATTTCTAGCTATCGTAGAACTCGAGATATCGAGGTCCGACGCACTATTGCCCCACCCTGTATATTTATAATATAAGTAACAATATACATTCAGGTAAAATAAGAACAATATGCAACACAAATATTTATTTTTAATTTTCTGTTATAACACTTTGGCTCGTCTTCTTCGAGATCATAATAACATGTGCTTCGATTAACAAAGAAAAGTACATAATATTGTTTAAATATTTCGAACGTAAAATAAAAATTAACAGGAAAATTCAATGTTTATAATAAAACTAGCCAAGCTTTTTTGACGCGAATTCATCTATTATTACTGAAAGGTCTAACTTTTCATTAATTTCACTTTTGATTAAAATGAGAACCAAATTAGTACACCTTTCTTGGAAAATAGTTGATCTTAAATAATTTTTTGTTAATTTTAATTTGGAAGAACTTCGTTCGCCTGATTCTTCACTGAATGGAATTGTTAAACATATTTTAAGAGCAACACTATTGGTTTTAATTGGGTATGGAAAAGGTCTCGGAAAGATGGTAACCCATTGAACAGTTAGTTGTCTCGTACCTAAATCTTTCTTAATGTAATTATCCTCAATTTTCAGTTACCTAAAGTTTATTATCTAAATTCATGCAATATTTTTTTTATTATTTTGGATCTGTTTGGAAAGTTACCAAAAAACTAAACAATGAATATCATTCGTCTAATAATTGAAAGCGTTCTTCTACTGAATTAAACGCGATTTGCAAAATTGCAAAATAAAAATTTATTTTAAAATTTACTTTAGGATCCACAACATTTTCGTCGCATGATTCGTACTCAAAATATCTCGATTTTTCCTTACACGAACTTCAAGGAATTGAGGCTCAACTATAATAATCCTGTGCTAAAAGATACGGTTCAATAACTTTTTAGTAAGTTTGTTAGTTGCACCATTCTGTAGCAGAGGCATAAAATCTTTCTAGGCAAATTTTCTAGTTTAGATTTCAGTTATTGGAATTTTTTTGGACCTTTGATCTATTTGGCCGCCATTTTAAATGGCCGCCCACGTGCCGTGCATCTGCTAGGATCGGCCCTGCGTATGGTAACAATTATATAACTATACCTAACCTATTGTTACGGCTCGGTGAACCGAATTGGTCTCCTTATGTCCTTAACAAGGGATTAAATTACCTGCATTACCTGCCTCTGAAGGCATTCTAGATGAGATTGTTGCAAGTGTTGAAGGTTTCAATTCAATACCCTCTTAATTCCTCTAAAGGATTCGTCAGAGAAGTTTGCAAAAATCAAATCGCACTAAAGTAAATAGGAAGTCAGAATCCACAAAGGAATTTGTATCGATTTCATATGATCCTCGATTCACCGTGATGTTGGTGAGATTTAGTTATGAGAGTGGTTCGTTCATCGGGAAATAAACTACGGCAACATTTAGGCAGTCCAAAAGAAAAATTTGAAACAAACGAAAAGTCGGGGATTTACGAAATTAGCTGTAAGGACTGTAATCAAAAATAGTGTTGGACAAACAAGACTACCAATTCAAACTAGATTTAAAGAGCATAAGGCTCATCTCAGATATTAGTAATTTAAGATTATTTAGGAATATAACAAATACTGGATTTAAATAAAAATTACAACGAGTAATAAGTGAGAAATAGATGCATATTTTTGGTTTATTTAGTATAAATATTTAAAAAACCAAATGTGGTATGATATTTAAAATGGCTTTCAACTATAATGACTATATTAATATAAAATTGTAGCTGTTAATGTTTATTATAATTAAAATGTGTGATCAAACAATGAGAGTAAGTAGACCTGCTAAGTGGAGTAGTTGGCACGCGATGGCAAGTGTGACTAGATAATCTCACAAATCTCTCTATCGTAGCTGCCGGTTCGAATCCCACCACCGGCACTAGCAATGTCGATGACGATAGTTCTGTGTCCGCGTTTTTCCATCAGTGTAACACTCGCTCGTGCAGCTTCGGCTTCAGGGGCTGGATTCAGGGGTTCTCTAATTTCTGTGGTGTTTATAGTGTTTATTTATTTAGTACTGCGCTACCGAGCTCGGTCAAATATCGTTGCAATAAGAGACGATAAAACATTTAAAAAGAGTTTGTAAAGTTTATATACCACTGCAATTTCTTTTAATAATTAAAAATAGCGAACATAAGTTAGAATTTCACATATACAAAGAATATACCAGTCCTTTATTTATTTTTCAGAAAAATAATGAAGTGTGTTCTAAATACTTGTTTGATTATAATAAATTTCTAAAGTTTTTAATAATAAAACTATTTCATAAATAGATATCACTACCTAAAAGATGAAAAATTTTAAAATAAATGTTCTTATTTTCATACCAGAAAATTCTCAACTTTTATCAAGTTTATTTTGCGTCTTCTGTATGTTTTCGAACTTTGATTCTGGGGCAATGTACTCTTATTTACATTTACTATGCATGATATATAGTAAACAGCAATTATTAGTAGTGAGGTTTTTACTTGTTTTGAATTAGCTTACTGATCACACACATTCATTGGTACGTCGTCGTCGTTTTGAAAGTATACAGTTTTCAGTGCCTCGAAAATACTTTCCAATTATTATTGTCAAGGTAGTTCTAAAAGCATGTAAAATGTGTGTGGATGTCACTAAACTTTTATGTAACCACACATTAATAACCATGTATGTGTCGTTGATGTAAATTATTTCACGTTCATATTTTTGCAGAGTGATCGGGATAATAATTAATTTCAACATATTACATTAGTGTCTCGCCCTTAATAGTGATATACTTCTGATTCCGTGCTTCCCTATTTTTGAATAAATTATGTTTTTTTTTTTAAATAAATATACTACCATAAGGATAAAAAATAAGAGCAGGTTTGTAAGGTTTTTTCCATACTTTTTGTGAATATTTCTTTAAAAATGGCGAAAATGATCAAAATTCGCTAAATACCACAAAATTTAAAAACTTGCCAGTGTCTAATTAATTATTAATGTTTTCGTCCATTAAACAAATGCGTTAAATACCTGCATTATTTGTATTTATGGTGTTGTTTTTATTTTTCAAAAAACCGTAATTTGTTAAAAAATAAGAGAGCGCAAACCATCACAAATGTGCTTCTTTCGTGTTTTTAAATGTATATTTTATGTAGTAAAGGGATACCTACTCTTAAGTCGCGTCATTAAAATTAATTATGGCCACCAAACATAATTATTATGGGCCAATATTTGCTGAAACAGGAAAATGAAAACACCTATAAAACATAACTTTAATGAAACCATTTTTATTGTTTTATAAAACATACCTCAAAGGTAAGAAACTACTTTGTATATCTTAATAACGGTATTGCTTAAACAAGTTTTATTACTGAGGTACCCATCACTAAACGAGATTAAATAATTATAATGTCTAGAATTGCTTAATCTAGTTACTTTACTACTCACATAGGTGGATATATTTGTAACCTATATTGTAAAACAAACATGTCGTTGTTATGTACTTAATTGTCTTTTCTTTTAAGTAATCAGAAGCCCTCGATATGCATCCAATCAAGTAGAGCTAAATTACCATTAAAAATCATGGCTAGACACCGAACAATTTCCGTATGCGCAGGCCAGGCACGGCACTTGGAATAAGAGACAAATAAGTCATTTGTACGGAACAATTAAAATACATACCTCGAGTGTCTTAATATTTCATGAAATCATCTGTACTGTGATCAAGGCATTAGAATAGATTACAAGGTATGGGCTAGACAAGTTATATTAATCATATTTGGATATCTCGATCGTAAAAAGCCTGGCAGCTTTACACATACACTATGTCCCAGAATAGACGTAACAATAGTTGTAATGGACAACAAATTGTCAAATTTTGGAATGGCACTTAGGTATTCAGTCTTACTTGATGTAATTCAAAGATATATCAGAAATCAGTTGAAAGCTGTTTAGAATGCAATTTGTGTCTCCTTACTAAATTTCAGAAACACAAATTTACTTTGTTGTAACTGCCCCTTTTATCAATAAATTAGAATGTATTTTATTCTGATTTTTAAAAATATTTGAAATCACAGAAATCTTTTCTAAAATAAATTAGTATTATGAATAACTTTTGTTCTTAACGCATTATTTTCAACAAAAAACTGACTATTAGTGAAAATATCTGATTTGGTCAGTACATACATAACTTTCTTATACCAGTATATATCATCCTGATCTAAAAAAATAATTGTATTTAATCCTGCCTCAAATAAATTTTAAAAGCGTACCTTAAAATGTTTCATTCAAAAATTTAAATAATTAATTGTCAGCGTCCTTCGATACTGTCAATAATAATTCATGTCATATATTTTAATAATTTATTATTATTGACATGGACATTTTTGTAACTAAATTAGACATCTCAAATGTCAAACTGATAAGTTTATCTTAACCCCATTTGATGAGGTCAAATGTGCACAAAATTTCAGTGTACATCAGCTTAATTTAACTACTTGGAAAATATAATTTATTGGCATGTTATAGTAGTCAAATATAAAAAAGTTTGGGTCTCGTGGATCTCCTTTCAGCTGGCCAATTTTGCTCATCACCGAATTTATCCATTGCCTTTAGTCTGTAGAATATGTGGACCAAAAAAAGCTTTATCTGAAAAACTGGCTGCTATCGCGATAATACATACATGCACGCCGATTTTTTTCCATAGAGTAGTGTTTTTTCATTATTATAATTCGTCGAGATTCGTCCGGAAATGCAATAAAGACTTTTTAATTTTTTCTCCCAGAAATTGCACCTTTTTTCTTCTTTCATTCATTGTCTCTTCTGGTGGTACCACATTCACCAAATTTAATGTGTCACCTAAAATGTTGTCGAAAATCTTAATTGCCAAATTTGGGAAGTCTCCCATTAATATTTTTTTGAGTTATCGCGGATACACATGCAGACACGTACGCACGCACGCACCCCCCACACACGCACGCACGCACACACGCACGCACGCACACACATGCACGCACACACACACGCGCACGCGCACACACCCGCACACACATCCACACACACACACACACATTCACACACACGCACTGACAGACATCATTCTGAAAATAATCAGAATGGATTCAGGAGGGTCAAAACGTATAAATCAATCAAAATTTCGAGGTCCAAAAAAATCACGATTACTATACTTCCTTATATTAGGTATAAGAAAGTAAAAAGGGGTTATATTTCTAAAAAGTTGGTAAGTAGGCGCAAATTGCATTCTAAACAACTTTTTTTTTTTGTTGTAAAGCCTTTAAAAGATAAACAATAAAATTAAAATGAATTTATAGAGAAAAACAATTTTTGAAGAGAGTAAACAAATGGAAAATAATGTGGTTTTGTAATCTTTTTTTGTGTTAAAGACCGGCATGATGCGACAAGATTCTATTTTATTTCTTACCCATCCTTCACGTCTTTCTGGTTCACAGACAACAGAGCATGATTCTGTCATCAACTTGATGCATCTTTCAGTAGCTTGCGTGTGACAAGGCATCAAATGAAATTTGGGCAAAATTTCAGTTTCAACTTTTTCCAAATTGGTAATGGCTTCAAAAAATGACCTTGTTGATTATTTGTTTGGTTACCGGTGGTTCTGATACGTTTTCCCCCCAGTCTATTAAGTCAATATAGTCATCGGCGTTACAGTTGAATGTGGGCAATTTGAAAACTCGTATCGGTGTGAAACTTGAAAAGCGTTACCGGATATTTCAAAATGTTGTAATTTTAGCTCCCTACAATACCTATACTGGAAAAAGAAATTTAATTTTACATAATTTGATGTAAAAATTACATAGTTCTCCATTTGAACAAAAAAAATGTTTGCAGTTTTAGGTTGATAATATGTAACGTGAAATATGGAATACTTGGTACACTATTATTAAATTTATTTTAATTATAGAGCGTAGCTAACCTTGTGTTCTTTCTACATACTAAAAAGCAAATGAAGGTCTCCTACACGAAGAACGTTAATGTGCTTACAAACCGTTGCACCCGTCAAAATTTTTATAAAACGACAAATATCTTCGAAACGGTTAGGTTTAGGTAAAGTTATGCCCCATGTTTTCGACTCAGAATTTTGTGCTCTTTTCGAAATGTACTGGGTGCTCCATTTAAAATAAGCAAGTTGGTATTGTTTTCCGCTATAACTGGAAGTACCAAATGCTTGTAATTATTTATGTTTGATTGGCCACACCGATATTAGTAACTCCCTAAATTTTCAACATTTTCTGTTACATGCTTTTCCCTATATCGATGGGTGCACTTCCCCGCGAGACACCCTGTATCTTATTCGATGTTAAATGCTGCATTATATTTCCGATGAGTTATAACAACTCGATGACACTTATTTCTAAAATGTCATCAAACAGTAATTTTGTCATAACCTAGTAAGAAGCCTAGGTAAGTGTGCACTAAACTTACTTATCTGGTAGGGTAGGTTCAGTTCCATCGCGGGACCAAAATTCTATTTCAAATCTGTTTCCAACTAAGATAAAATATGAAACTGTCATTTCCCAAGATGTGGTTCGGACTCCACAATAAACTGCAGGACTTCGGTCCCCTTTTCCTAATACAAAATCCTAGATTTTCAGGGATTTACTTTGATGACTTGAGAAGCGGTTAAAAAAACATTATTTATTTATTCAATAAGTGCACTACAAAAATATAAATCCCAAATGGTACATTAAATTATTACTTAGTCTAATTAATACTACACTTACAATTAGTACACTTAGGTATCTACAATAAGAGAAAAATAGAATAAAATAAAATAATGTCCCTAATAATCAACTATTTAAGATGTAAATAGCACTACATAAATAAATAAATAAATAAATAAATAAATATATATGTATATATATATGATTAAATATGATTAGAAGGAAACAACTACTCAGCGGGCAAATACCCCGACCTGCATTGAATTACACCTTCAAATCATGATAGATCGATAGCCAATATCATTTGTCAATTCCTAACCAGACATAGATCGATTTCGAACTTATTTGTTCTCTTCAGTATGCCATAGGTTATGGAACAGACAAATGATAGTGGCCAACCTGCTAGTTATATACTAACTATGGTGAAGTGAATAGTGGTGAGAGGAATGAAACTTCTTATATGGTCTGAATGCTACTATCCGACCGACATCCTCGATGTCTCTGTGGCGGATAGCGACTTGCATCACAGCAAGTACCGAGAGCGGCGAGGGTCGCCGCTCTCGGTATATATATATATATATATATATATATATATATATATATATATATATATATATATATATATATATATATATATATATATATATATATATATATATATATATATATATATATATATATATATATATATATATATATATATATATATATATATATATATATATATATATATATATATATATATATATATATATATATATATATATATATATATATATATATATATATATATATATATATATATATATATATATATATATATATATATATATATATATATATATATATATATATATAAATATAAACACAATATAATACAAGAAAAAGATTTTTAGACACCGCCAATTAAGTCTTCTTTTAAGGGTCAGTTCAATATTAAAAATATCAGGCAGGAATTTTTTTTTTGTAATACTAGGCGGTCGACTAATACATTTTGTCCATAATTTGTTATACCTTTTTACATGTAAGAGAGAGGTATGTCGTGTTCATCGGGCAGAAGCCAAGAAACTTGTACTTTCCAGGAGACGTTGACAAGAGGTCGTCCCGTTTACCAACTTAAAAATAAACAGAAGAAGAGCCTGTTTTCTCCGATTTTCAAGGCTTTGCATATCGCATAATATTAGTTTTGTATCGTAATAAATACTCGTATTTTCATATGGGAAGCGAAATTTAAATAACAGATACTTTATGAATTTACGTTGGACCCTTTCGATCCTCTCAATGTGGCTTTAGTTAAGTTGCCAGATTACATAACAGTATTCTAGTACACTTCTTGCCAGACATTGTACAGGAACATGATGGCCGTGTCGATAATGTACTAAAAATATATTTTGATGAAGCGAATTATTCTAAATGCTTTGCATCCGATAGAGTCAATGTCTTTATTAAAGGATAAACTAGTGTCGAAAATGTATTTCGATGAGGCGAAGCATTCTGAATGCTTTGCATATGACAAGAGTCATGCGTTGATTAAAGGATAATTATAGTGTCGAAGATAGTGCCAGATCGTTACCTGTTGTAGAGGTATATACTTTCGAGGATCGTATCATCGTCTTTGTAAGTGTTCAGTGTGGGGTTATGAGATATTGTGAAGTGAATAGTAGTACATTTAATAAGGTTTAAGGAAAGGAAATTATTTTTACACCATTTAGTAGAACGATTTTGGTCGGTTTGTAAGGCTAAATTACTGGTGTTTGTACTGAAAAACTTTATGTTTTCGGCAAATATCAGGCAGTTGCTATTTATGAAACAAGTTTTAACGTCGCGTCGTTTAATAAATGGCAGAAATAGGACGGGACACCAGGCGCCACAGATACCTCACAAGTAACTGTAGTACGTTGAGATGTCTCAAGTACGATCTGATCCATTTCAAATAATTGCCCAATAAACCAATTTCTGAGAGCTTCTTTGGAAGCAATTCATGGCAAACTGTGTCGAATACCTTTGACATATCTGTATAAATAACATCAACTTGGTGACCATCTTCAATAGATGAGAGTAGGTAATCATGGTATACGCCTAGATTAGTTGCCGTTTAAACATGTTGATTTGAAAATTAAATACTTAAATATGAGAATTGTACAAATAGGCCATGGAAAAAAGAATGTAATAAATATTGATTGCATTTGTGTTTTTTTGTAAAAATAAATCACAAATTTTTTTCGATCCATAAAAAAGATATTTTTTATAGCAACCTCTAATAGTAGTTTTTTACGTTTTTGCCGTGATTTTTAGATGTATTAATATGGTATTTTTCCAGCATTTTAATATGATTAAAATCATATTTTTACACATTTACAGTTTATTTATGTAGGTACCTGTATAATTCAACACAATTCGCTATTATGTCAGTACTTCTTGTTTTTCCATGGTCTACTCGTATTTGCTCATTCCTAATAAGTTAATTATTATTTAATAGCCAACTTACCTTTGAAAATGTTTTTACGTAACTTTGAAAACAATCTAACACGCCCAAAGCTGTGCAGGAGGGGTTATATTTTGAAAATATGTGGACACACAACCCTTCCCTCCAACATTCCCATCTGCTGGGTTGCATATCGATCCCAGAAGCATGCGAGACATTAGAGTTGCCAACCAAACAAATTATTTCACTTCGAACATTTACATTTACCCTGTCGATTGATTTGCAATTAATTGGAAAATTGTTTATATAAAAATTAACTTAATTCCTGTATTCGATTCCGCTACGGTAGGCATCGGTAGTGCCAGAAAGTGACTCCTCGCTACTAACTATTTGATATTGTATGATTTTAATGATATACTATCAGAAAGGGAATTCAAAGCAAAACCATAACGACTATAAACATGTAGTTGGCTGAAATGTTAAGATCGCTTCTGATGAAACTGGAACTAGAAGCGCAATACATGTTTGGACTATTTTACTACGAATTATCCTGCATTTTAACGTATTTTTTCGCGTATTTGACAAGCTCTTAATCCTTATCGAAAAAAAAAATTAATTGACAAAAATCCAAATCCAAAATGACTATGCAAGAAATTAAGTCAGAGCTGTATAAAGTATGTTACAGAACTAAAAAGTTTCTTGTGTAAACAATATGGGCGAATATAAATACGCTTTTTTTCTACATTTCTCTCTATACTTCATCTTAACGGCCGACTTCTAATGAGTCACAAGTAAATCACTATAGCCTAAGATCATTACAATTGTTGTGGCAATACTTTAAAGAAAAAGCATGTCGGCCGCCAATAAGTCAGCAGTTTAGCTATAGATGAAGATATCTGTAATTTAATAAGTAAATAAAAATAGTAGGTACATACTTGTATATAAGAATAACGTTTAATCAAAGCGTCGCATCAGTTATGTCAATTATAGGAAGTGCAGCCAATATAAAAAATATTCCAAGGTAAAAAATTCGTTTGGTGGTTTAGTCGTAATAATATTAACTAATTATTAGAAATATTTTGGAAATAACTGGATTATTTGAAATATTTCACATCTACCCTTTTTACCCCCAGTTCTTTCAAATCATTAGAAACTAAGAAATATTTCCTGTACAAGTTATCTCCGGAACCATAATTTGCCATATCGTTTTTAATTTATCAGTAAGTTTATTTAATCCAAGGAACTTAAGTGGCTGGTCTAGACCTATATAGATCATTATCAACCACTTTTATATAAATTTTTTACACTTCATTACATTCATGACATAATTTTTTTATGTAATCGCCCAAAAATTCATTGATAGATTGTGTTTAATTAAAATTGTGCTACACATTCATCCCTTAACCTTATGTGTTACAACTATTACAGGATTTTCATATTTGTCCTTTAACAAGAAACCTGATATTTCAGAAAATCATCTTTGTATAATTTCCACTATCTTGTTTTTTTTTTGTTGTTCAAGTATTATACCTCTGTTTATGCTTTACAATTGTAAATTATTAGATTATTAAACAGTCCTGGGGATGTCTTAAAATAAATACGAAATGTCTTCTGAAATATATTTAAAACTGTGTGTAAAATGAATTCTGCAAATTGTTATCAGTTTCACTTATTATTATGGAATTGTTCGTAATCTCTCAACCACATTTACATAACTATTATGAAAATAAAATTCTCTAATATACTGCTGCAAACAAATAAATATTTGATTTTATATTCAGGAACGTGATTTTTTTATGTAAATGAATTATTGGTTGTGGCAAGCGGTATTTCTAATTTCACAGTTATTAAAATCTAACTTTGTATACCTTTACAGATTTATATTATAAAATAGAGCAAAAACTTGTTGTAATTTATTGTTGAAATATAGACTACTGGAAACGTATAAATTGAAATATAAGCTAAATTAATATTCGGCCACTTTAAATATGTTTTCATGTCCACCTTTTAATTTTGTTAAATAGCGGTATATTTCTTATATAACCCTTAGACGAGATCTTTTTCTAGGGCACCTTTCTAACTGTCGAAATGAGGGTCTCCGACGAAATTAGGAATCTGTTCAATAAATCTGTATACCAAAATATTTTTGAGGATTTGCTTGCATTGAGTTCTCCATACTTTTTCAGTCTTTCACTGGAAACTACCCAACTAGCACACGGTTATAAGTATTGTAAGAACGTTTTATAAAGTAAAATCTTTTAAGAGTAATAGCTACTGATTTTGTTATAAAAACGATCTTAACATTCATTGACAGCCGTTTATACAGCCGCTACGATAGGCACAATTTTATAAAACAATTTACGCTGTTTTGTTTCTCTATAGTGAGTGTATAAAGAATATACAGAGCCTTCATGAATGGTCGTAAACCACGTGATCAATTAGTACCTTTTAACTTGTAATTTTGTGTTTCATATTACGACAGTACCCGATGAGGATTTTTGCACATACAACATACATACAAAGTCTTTTAAGCATATTTGCGCGCTAAAATTATAAAAATAAAATAAAACCTTTGTTTGTGCGCACAAATCTTTACTCAAGTCGTGTTTTTAAATTAATTATGAGTGGTTTGACGGAAGGAAATGGAATGTATGAAATAATGATGGTAAGAACCGAATACTTGATTCTCGATTACTTTTAAGGATCGAATGATTATCCTTGAACCGAGAACAGAGATATGCGAAGCATTCAAATGCGCACTACATTAAACGGAGCCTTTCCCAAACTGCATTCGGTTCGATTCTCCTACACGTACATGTTTATGTTTATTTATCTAGTTATCTGCATTTAGCATTGTTTGGACACTGATGATACTTTGCAGCAATTTTATATAATTTAATTACGTAGTTAATACTAGAAATATGAAACTTGGAAAGAACTCAAATTGAGAACCGAAAACGACAAGAATCCACCCAAGCCATTGCGAGCACTAAGAAAGGATCAAGATCGATGCTTACACTGCAGAGTTCGAGACCAAGTCCGAGTACAGATTCGATAACCGGTAATTTCGTCTATCGCGGCTTCATGTTGTTAATACTCGATAGTCAGAATTCGCATACATATGTAAAAGTTCACGAGAACGGCGAGAAATTTAAAAAATCGAGTACGTCTCGATTCTTGCATTCGAATACTCCCATCAGTAGTCTAAAAGAAATAGGTATAACAATTGTCAGTGCAACATTCATATTAATGCGGTACATAAAGGAAACAAAATAAGAAGCAGCCCAAACGATGATGGATAACACAACAATATGAGTTGTATAGTGGATCTAATTTATTAGCTGATATGAAGTTGCACGAAACCAGTGTTCACTTCCAAAATATTCGCATGTCCGAAGATTTTCAATTTTTGATCAATGTAATTGGGCCTAAAATCGAAAAAATTAGTACAAAATTTAGAAAATGTATAATTGAAATAAAAGTCACTCCATATACTTACTACACACGCTACTATTTACATCAAAATTCCATCCACACTGAGCAAGTTTACGCGTAATTCCCTTTGAGCATTTACAAATACCGATTAGTTGCGGATCGCGTTCGTGTGTGCTGGGACTATGTGCGCACGTATTTATACCCCATATGCATCTGATTATATTTGCACACAAACCGTTTGTTCGAAATATGCTCTAATGTATACTCAGCTTAAGGAATAATTTTCAACCATCTTTTACTGACGTGACGACTCGACAAGGCTGTTAAAGATAACTAATTAGTGACATGGTATACGATCATTTATGAAGATCCATTATGTGACAAACCTGCAGAATTATGTATCTGTGCTTACAGCCTGTATAAACCTATTAAGATGCCTTTATACAACTAAGAAGGTTGTAAAAGTGCCGCATAATGTCCTCATATTTCGGTTTGGAGATATGTCTACACTGAAAAGCAACACTTTTACAGCAGGTGTATCGTTATTTCATTAGAGATACCAAAATATTTTATTGTTGTATTTGGAGTCATCTTAGTAATGATAAAAATGTTTTAAAAGTGTTAGAAAGGGCAATAAGTTTGTATCGTATAATATGGAGTTATAAACAATTATTCATCACTGAGTAAACTAATAATACGCACACGGTAATGTTCGACAGACGATTATTTTCACCCGTGAAACATTTTTTTTTTGTAATTATGATGAATGTTCCTGAAGTGGGTTCGCACCTTTATTGTTAAGTTAACACAGATGTAGTTTTCCACAAAACACCAAAACACTTTTATTTATGGTGTTTTGTGAAAAACTATGTCAGTCACGTCAGTATTATGATGAATATTACTAAGAAAAAACAATGTGCATATTCAGTAAATATTTCTAAAAATAAATGATTATTTGACAAGTTCAGTCACCTATTTACCGCGAATCAATTTTATAATGTCCAATATGTTTTCAAATTATGTTTTTACATTAAAGTGTGTTCCCAATTCTCTCATATATGTAAAAACATGTAACAGACTTACAAATTATATTGTTTTTACAATATGACCGCCATAAGCTCCTTTAAATTTCAAAGAAAAATATTATGTATTATCTATAACACAATGTTACCGGAACAGTAACTACTTATATGGCAATTCTTGGCAAAAAATAGTTTCGTTTCCGTTGTATCACTTATAAACCATTTTAGTTTTCATTGATGCAGTATACAGCACAGTTATTTTATATAAAACACTTAAAAAACGCTCGTTCCAAATCTCTTAGTGCTGCTTGGCCTAAGTTATAAGAATTAGCCAATATTTTAACTTTGTATCCAACACTTACATTTTTCTCTATATCTGCTACTATAACATTATCCTTCTCGTCAGTTGTTTCTACTTCTTCTGTTTGTTTCTCCATTTCGCTTATTTCATCAATATTTGTAGTTACATTTTCCTCAGAAATATTGCCCTGTTTTATTCCCGAGTCGTTATATTGTTGAATGAGAATTGGTCTCTTCCAACATCTTGATTCAAATGAAGTGATATCATTATCTGCTTAGTAAACTTTGTTGGTGGGATAGTTTATCTGTTTGTAAAATTGTTTCCCACTTTGTGACGAAAGTTTCCGTTTCTTTTTAACTTTTTCCAGTTAAGAATATCTATTCTAATATGTTATAAGCAATAAAACACACGATTTTATGTTGACACTATTCACGATGACTAAATATATAATTACACTCATACAGCCCAAAACACCTATCAGAATAACTGTGGTTATTGATTTGCTTTAGAACTGCTCTTTTATTATGCAGTCATAGCTATTTATTTTTATAAATGTGCTTTTATTGAACACAATAAAACACTATTTCAAAGCACTTAGCAGTACGAATCTGACACCAATGATAAAAAACTGCACTATAATTTTGTCACATAAGCATAAAGTGAAAATTAATTAAAATAGATATACATGTACTCTCTAGTACATTTTCAACTACTGATCCTCCAAATTTGGTGTAATTTGACCAAACCGCATGGAAGAAATAAATTTTGAAAAATTACCTTACAAACACTGGTTTGATTAGCCCTCTTAATAGATTTAATAACGATAATTATATAACATATATTGTTAGTCTTATAATAACTCTAATAAACATTCCTGGTAGCTTTTATAAATCAATAATATAACAAAAAGTACTTTTGAGAAGCAGTTAAAACATTTTTTAGGACTAAAGAAAGGAATAAGTATGAAATTATTTTATAATTTTGCGTATTGAATCAATGACTTCATAATTAACTAATTGCATATAACGTTCCTGCAGCTACAATTTGCAACACTTTTGCTCTAAATACTAAACCATTTTCATAAAAGCTTTAAAAAACAAATCTGCAATGGGAAAAGTTATTACATATCATCTGTATAATTGTTTAATTATTTGATTTAAATATATAAGACCAATGTGCTAGTTGAGTAAAGTCTTGGCTTGTTCTTAAATCTGCTCGCCGTGAAACTTTTAGTTAAACATAAGAATTGAAATCTACTAACACAATAACAGAATTAAGGAATTGGAATTAAACATTATTTTAATTTTAATCTGTTATACCGTCATCAATGGATTGATAATTTCTGTAATTATACCATCTAGGTAATACAGTCGGTGACACAGCAATGAGAGAAACAAAGAGTGTCAAGTGGAATAGACAATGGGAGAAAGATCCATCACTGACGCAGTATTGGCTACAGCGCAGCGGTGAGCATTATTGGGTACGTGCAGCCAACTCAACTATTGAGATAGCATTGGCAATTGCCTCATATTGGTTATTTTCAAATTAAGAACAAATCAACCTTAATGCTACCTCAACAGTTGAGTCTGCTGAATGTGACCATTATTTTCCTATTTCCGTTTTGCTCTCTTTCTCTGTCACCTTCATATATCTATATTCTGCTCCGAATACAGTCTCCACGGAATATGTATGTGATTTCACTATTCTTTCTACAATTTTACTAAATTATTCGATGAGAGAAATATTTACTAGTACAATTGCAAGAAAGTTATAATCCTTCAAGTAGGGCTTCCTCGGTGATTCGAATAAAATGCAATTGATTATTATTTCTCATTTTATAGAAACGTATGTATATGAAATAAACAATGTAGGTATACATACAAAACCTTTGTCTACGGTCTAGAGATTCCTTATTTAACTAGGAAAAACCGAATTAGTTTTGAACGGTTTTTCTAATTGCTATTTACCATGCCAGTGTAATGAAAGTAGCAAATGAAACGAATTTTTAGAGGAAATGTGTATATATATATATATATATATATATATATATATATATATATATATATATATATATATATATATATATATATATATATATATATATATATATATATATATATATATATATATATATATATATATATATATATATATATATATATATATATATAAACTAGTTTAGTAGGGGTATAACCAAGAACTTTTTTTCACATTAAAATAGGAATCATATTTTTTTATTTTAATTGGTTTGCTTCTTTAGAATTTCGCTATCACGTTAATGGGTTGATACGATTTTTTGTTTGGGTCGTGTTCGTGTTTTAAGATATAGAATTAGATATACTACATATTTATATAAAATTAAAGCAGTACATGAATAAAAATAAACAGTTCACCAATACAGAAAATAAAAAAAATATATAAGTCGACATACATCTCTTAAAACTACTTTTATTGCATAATATTATCAGATTAGCCTAAATTTTCATGTAAATATAATTGCATGTGAAATTATATTTATCAGTTAATACCTTTTTTACACAGAGTATATGCTTAATTTTGATTTAGAATAATTTGCACAAATACTTAAAACATTATTAAAAGGTTTTGCGACAGTGAATCTACATTTTTCGAAATGCTATTTGTATGTTGCAGTGATAATTATTAAGTCGGGTATTTTCATTGATCTGAGGTGAAAGTGGAAATGCTCATATTGTAAATAATAGTTTGGCATTTTTGATGCTGGAAAAGATATATTACATAGCACTATAAAATAGTTATTTTAATTTAAAGTTAAAATTTTACATAATTAAGTCACTAACAATAAGTGCAAACTAGGGAAATCCCCAAAAATTTGTTGGAACATTGTAGTAGTTCTTTTATTCTATTGTGATTCCTGTTTCAGCATTTTTGTTTGTGTATTTGTTTTAAAATATTCTAAAAGCACACAAATATGGAAAAATATTATGTAGAAGATAGTTCAGATAATTTATCTGCTATATTTTTACAATAAAAAAACAAACGAAAAATTAGGTTACAGTAGTTAGATATTTGAGTTAGAAATTGTAAAAATAATGTTTATATACTCTGTTCACTTAAACTTTGCAGCGTTAGCCAGGATAGAGAATAAAATTCGTGCTGATTCTTGGTACAGACGACAGGCAGATGTACACAACTGCAAAGTATTTATAGCGGTTCATTTTAATGTTTATTTTATTTCATAAGCATCGGTCGTACTTGGACGTTTCACTTACTTAAGTCCAACCCAACACTGCACATTTAAAGTGAATAGAGTTTAGGTGCCTACAGACACACGTCTTAAGACATGAACTCACGTTTATGTACGCCAGTATGTAGACAAAATTTTAGTAAAAGTCCATTGAATATATCTTCCGTTGTTGATTGAATCGAATTAAGTGTGTGTGTGTGTAGGTAATATGGAATATGGTAATATGATATATTGAAGATAGAAAAACCTTTAAATGAAGACCGTTTTTGGGTTGGTTATAAACCCTCAAAATATGCACGTTATCAAAATATAATACATCATATAGCGAAGATACAAACATAACTTCATTTTTTTAAATGGTACACTATGTATATTATTTTATTTTATTTTATTTATTTATTATTTATTTTGAAGGCCTCTGTCCTGATTACGAAAATATGTAATTTGTATATATTTACTTCAGGGATTTCAGAAAGACAGCATTATAATTACTTAAAACAACAATATATTCATGAACTAGATTAAACAACAAAGTAAGCTCTGGAATTTAATTTAATTTGTCAACTATAATTATTATTAGAGTCCTTATTTTAGATATGTTTTTATCTACTCCAAATTTTTTTATATAAGTTGTCGTAATTTTGGTTCATAATCATCATATAGTTAGATAGCCTAAGACAATCGAAAAAAGGCATAGAAAACAACTGATAACTGATAACTTATTTTTCTGTCAATGAGATATAAACATTTTACACCACAAAGCACTTATTTCCACGTAATTAAATTAAATTAAATTCCAGTTGCCAGTTTCGACTTTATAAATACGTACATCGTTGTTTAAGTAATTATCACGCTGTATTTCCGAAACCCCTGAAGTAAATATATACAAATTGTATATTTTCGTAATCACGACGAAGAGGCATCCAAAAAAAAAAGTACAGGACGTCCGATTAAAAACAAAATTAGGTTATGTTTATATCTTTGCTATATGATGCATTAATATATTGTTAAAATTTTTAAGAAAACATTTTTTTTAAGAAAAACATTTTTAACATGCATATTCTGAAATTATAACCAACCCAAAAACTGTCCCCATTTGAAGGTTTTTCTATCTCCAATAATAAACATTTTAGCTATTGTGTAAAATATACGTACTACCGTACACTTCTTTCTCTCCCACCGGCATAGCTAGATTTGTATTTGTATTAGCATTTTCCACATTTGTTTATTTAGACTTGCAAACGAATTTCAATTTTCTGCTTTTGTGGTAATTTCACAAAATTAAAGCCAATAAAATTCATTATTGAAAGTAACAAACAAATACGACTGCAGATACTTGAGCGTGTAGTTTAGGTTTCTATTTGTTGGCAAAACATTAGACAAAAAAATATAAAAGGGGCAGTAACTTTTTAATTAAACTATTAAACCGATTTAGTGGCAGTTGTCTTAATTGTTGGTATTTGTTGTTCATACCAGTTAAACCTATACATATCTGCTGAAGTGCAGATTTCGAACCTTTCTATAATAATTATTACCAGTGAAGGAATTTCATTCAAGGACATATGTATTTATCGTAAAAAATTAATTTCAAAATGTACTTAATTGAAACGAAGATCTGCACTATAACACAGATGTCAGCAGATAATTGATAATGTTTATATATATTAAACGGATACCATTTTTTTATGTAACATACAATATTAACTAACAGAACCTCAGTATATCCACACGCATTAAAGGGTTGGATTTGTTATTATTATCATATTGGTGTTAAGGACATTTAAACAAATTACAGCACCTAGATAGGTACTGAAAATTAGTTAAAGCTGATACTTATCCAGCTTTCTCATTAATTAATGTTTCTAATGTTTTTAATAAAGATCATAAATATAAAATTGCAAAAAAAAAATGTATTCATATTCATATTACTGTACATAATAAATAGAGAATAGTGACAAACGTACGATTATCCATGAGAGGCAAATATTACACTGATACAAAATATATAGGGTGTCCGGAAATTCCTGTCGTAGAATTGGGGAACTGAATCTACAAGCAAAAGTTTGGAAAATAATCCTGTAGACATGTCCGGAAATGCTTCCTAAGGGAGCTACGGTCCCTCGAAAATGCCACCCAAAAATTTATTTTTAATATTATTTCAATCCCGTTGGTACACAGCTATGAGACTTAGTATACGGTTTAATAGTAATAAGGATTAATTTTTTACTTTTAGATTGTTTTCTTTTAATTTAATTCAATGGACCAGAGTACACAAAAATACTTACTTTTTGTAATTGATCTTAGGTGTTAGAGAACCAACCGTCTACGAGAAAAACTGTTTTAAACAATTTACTGGCAAATCGCTGGAAAATACACAATTTGATTAAATACCGAAATAGACTTTCTTTTGCAAAAGTTTATTAGTCGATTCGATTCCATCTCGAGACAAATTGAACTTTATTCTTTTCACATTTGTTTCCGACTCAGATGAGATATGGAGCTGTCGATACCGTAGACGGACTCCACAATAAAGCATAGGGCGTTTCTTAATCTAACACAAAATCTGTGATTTTTAGGTTTTTTTTTGGTGATTAATAATTTGAGATTAATATATTTTTTTAGAACGTTTTAAGTTAATCTCATAATGTACAATAATAAGTTCATTGGAGTTGAATATAGGGAGTGAAAAAACTATTTCACCTTTAATGTCCGTTTTAATAATAAAAAAAACATATAAATTTCAAAATCATATAAAAAGTAAACGAAAGGCAAGGGGGAATTTAGCCCAATGCGCCACAAGTACTTAGTCTGGTTCTTTCTAAGCATGATAAGTGATAAGTTAATAAGAAGAGTTACTCCCAAATAAAAAATGAAGATTTGGAAATTACACTTAACAGAATATATTTTAATTTAAAACCTATTATTGTCAGTCGCTAGAATTTTTGCACTCCTACAAAGTCGCTGTGCTCAATTTCAATTTTGAAATTAAAGCATCTTGTTTAAGATATTTATAATTGCGTGTCTATTAAATCGGAATTAACTAAAAATTATGGTTATTATGAAATACTATACTATTGCCTGTCAAGGTCAATTATTTAATACCCTCGAAGTCTATAAATTTATAATTTCTAAAGATATCCGAATGGGATTTTCAGTAGTTTTTAGAATAATGTCCATGGAAAGGTCAGCTGGCATTACTTTTTGCAAAAAATGGGAGAAGTTCTGAATAATCGCCAGAGATTTCTGTAAATATGTTATATACTATTTTCAATGGACTCTATTAGTTGTACCTCACATAATTATGCAACCTACGTACTGTCATGACACACCGGTTGCCGACACATTACATTGGAACATGATCCTTAATGCATACGTTATAAAGGTGACTCGAGGGTAGAACATAGCGTAGAATTTTATGTCTCCCTTGGAATAAATATTTAAGAACACTCACTAACTAATTTACACACACAGAACTTGTTTGAATATGTATTTCAAACATGTTTGTTGTTGTTGTTAATGTTCAATACATTAGAAAAACTCTATTATTGATTTAATAAATTAATATTAAAAACAGATTTACTATCCACCAATATGAATTATGATCTTTTAAAATCAAAGGCCAATTAGTTTGTGGCTAACTTCAAGTTGTTGATATAGTTTATAACCTCTTTTCTTTTTTATAAAATAACTGATTGTGTTTGGATTGTTGGAATATAATATTAATCTAGCTGTCGGATATTATTTAAATTTTCTTAATTACCTAGATATAAGATAAAAAAATTTTTAGCCTTACCAGTCTTTGATTTAAAATGATTTCTAGTTCACTGTTTCATCAGTATATCAATATACTTATAAAATAAAATGTAAAAACCGGTTGTATGACTGACATATTTAACTTCTGTAAAGAAACTAAAATCATACGGAAGGGAGAAAATTCTTCTTTTAATTTGGTATCCTTTGGAAAATTAAACATTTCATAAGTCGATGATAAAACACTTGAACTTGAATACACGAATTGCGTTGTAAAACGTGACACAAATAAGTTCAAAGGATGATGAAGTTAGCAACTGTTACTTTTGACTTTACTGCAATTGAGGATATTTCATCCATTTTTAATATTAATTACTCATATTATTAATAAAAGTTTGTGTAATGCGTTATAATTGTATATATTTTTATTAACCTTGTGCATGGTAAATGGTAACTGAAAATTTTTAAATGTTCCTTACAAGAGGGAAATAAAATATAATTCTACGCTGTGTTCAACCCTCGAAAATGTCCCTTCATAGACATTTGCGTTAAGGGTCAAGTTCCAGTGTAATGTGTAGGCAATCGGTGTGACATGACAGTAGTAAGTAGGTTGTATAATTGTGTAACGTTACATTAAAAGAGTTGGTTACATTTCGGTATAAGAATATGTCAAATAATTTACTTGAATTTTGAAAACTGATATATTTTAAAAAAACAAAGTGGTACGACCGGAAAATTCTAAGTGGATACTATATGTGTTTATTAATGTTCAATGTCAAAGGTTTAGCCTTAAAAAAAATTAAAATATGTATACAGAGGAAATATGTGCCATCACAAATAATCTGAAAGTTGTTCTAAATTGCTAGGTTATGTAGTATTTTTAATATCATTCTTAGACTACACCATTTTTAAAATATTTAAATGTCGTTCCCTTTATAATTTTAGTTTGAAATTGTTTGCATCTCGTCTCACCTATATTTGGCACTTAGGCCATTTCCGCTCTTAAATTTATACTATACGTACGTATAATAAAAAATCAAATTATATCGTGAATATATTGAATAATATTACATACCTGGAAAGTACAGTACACAGTACTCAATTAGTGCCTTCATGTGGCACATGGGAACATGAAGGCACTAATTGAGTACTGTGTACTGTACTTTCCAACTTTATTTTAGTTCTTGTTCCTGATCTATCCCATCCTAGATCCAATTCTTTAGCTACGCTACGCTGATGAGGGGCAATAACTCCGAAACACGTGTCCGTAGCTGCATAGTTGTTTTTTGGGGATATGGCACTATACCTTCTTATTTTATTTCGATCCCAATAAATCTATATTATTTAATATTACATACCTTAAAAAATTTTCATATTTATATAAACATATACATTATAAAAACATACAGTGTGTCCCAGGATGGAGAAATTTTTTATTCTCAATTTTTCGAAAAAAACTCATTCTTTATAAAACGTTCTGCTTGTTTTAAAAGTTCGAGAGCCGTAATCAAATATTCGAGAAATTATACAGTGATCAGAAACTTAAAAAAATGTGTAATTTGTTTAAGAGTAATCTATCAATATTTTTCTCTTTTGAGAAAAATGTCATGAACAATTAATTGTTGTTCGTAATCATACCGACTTGATTAAGAATTTCGTTGAAAAAACTGGATATCATGGAAGACCAATATTTTCAAGTTAATGCTGAAATACTTACAAACTTTCTATAAACTTCTCCATTTTTCATTTTAAAGAAAAAAAAGTATTCTGTATAAAAATGTTTACGGTTTTTAATTACGACCAACAATAATTATTGTTCATGGCATCTTTCTCTAAAAATAAAAATTTTGAGAGTTTGCTCTTGAACAAATTTTTTAAGTTTTTGATCACCCTGTATCATTTTTTGAATATTTGATTGCGGCTTTTAAATTTTCAAAATAAACAAAACTTTTTGTAAATAATGAGTTTCTTCGAAAAATTTAAAATTAAAAAATTTACAAGTATTAATCTTCATCTGGGAACACACTGTATACAAAAGTAGTCCTTAATAAGGTTTTAATAAAGTTATTGTTCTCATAATTAAATATGTACAAATATGTCTGAACTCACTCGATTTAGGTTATTCTTAAGTTCAGCCGTACGAAGAAAGTTTAACCTTAAACCAAGTTTAATGCTAGACCATTATTATACGATAATAAAACTGATTTTTTTTTTTAAATTTTGACCAATTCCTGCCTGCCAAGATAAAATAGTATATGTGCAAAAGGTAAGTTCTTAGGAAAGAAATGTTTTTCTGCCTATTTTTCTTAAATGATATTTGGATCATTATAGTAACATTTATATGTCTAAAATTTTATTCAAAACAAAAAAAAGATACAAAAATGGTGTTGAAAAACAAATGTTTTTCTTCAAAATTTACATTTTTCACATATACCTATTGTTTATTGTGCAATGTGTGAAAAGCACACTACTAACATAATTTTAACTTTTTGCCCGTAGTAAGTCTAATTCAAATCCTTGAATGTGAGTTTATTTAAAAATTTCACTCGTTAAAAAATCTCCGCTCACAATTCAACTGATGCTCAACTCGTTGAATTTAGCATTGATTTTTTTTCTAAAAATTAACAAAAGTAATGTTCAATGACAACTAAAAAAATGTTCTCAAAAAAACAGCCAGATTTAGCCACTTTGTAGCAGCTAGTATTTCATTATAAGCACATTTTTAATTATTTTTTTTTCTTTTTTTTCAGGTAAGTGTAGATGCAACTGGTGCTTTTATAATTAGTTTATTTAGGTAAGCCAATATTATTTTATTGTCATTAAAAGCATTGTATAGTGAAAAAACAATCGAACAAACACTATTAGGTTGTTTACGCACCGGCCGCAACATTTTGTAGCGCAACGTTTCGCAACGAAATAATGCAATAAAGTCGATATATTTTCTACATGCAACATTTGGGTCGCAACAGGTAATAAATTCAGTTTATTCATAAGCAGATTGCTGTGTTTTGCACAATATGATTAGGAAGAAGGAGGGGACAGTTGCAGATGTACACGATGAAATGATAAATCTTGGAGAGTGTTACCTTCAAAGGGAGACGACAAGAGCGAGGGCCTCCCGAGCTGCCTACCAAGTACGAGAAAATTTTGCCAATTATTTCATTTCACCTGCTAGTTCGGTATCATGGCAAGAACGTATGGCACTTTCACCTCATGGAGACATATAGGCAGTTTAATAATTATATTAATTTGACCAATATAATATTTAAATTATAATTAAATAATAAATAATTTTGGAACGCAAAAGTATAAAATTTTATATTTATGCTCGATATTATATATTTACATACCTGTAACATTTAATTTTTTTACTATTTCGGACCAAATATTGTCGATAATATCTTGGTTGTGGTGTTCTTTTAAGTTATAATTGTATATAACTAGCTGGTCGAGCCTCGACCAGCACTAACAGTCGATCCGCGTCAATCGATTCGTCGATATGGTCAGACTTCTTTTTCTCCATTTATAATAACACTTGTTTTTAAAAATGTACTTTACCCCACGAATGTTGCAAAGAAATTGACGACTCCTCTTCGGCAGCGCAACATCGTCCTCTTGTTGCGAGACGATGCGAAACGTTGCATGGCACCGTTGCACGCGGTGCGCGTCCGTTGCATCTGATTCTAAAGCGTGCAACGTTGCGCAATATTGCAAAACGTTGCGCTACAAAAAGTTGCGCCCGGTGCGTGGCCACCCTTAGGAGAAATTGGAGTTTCAACACGTCAAGAGTATTGGGACAAATCGTTTAATTTTATATATAAAGGACACAATCCAAAAAATCGAATAAGTATTACCACTTTTAAAATTTATGGATGATGGATACACATTGACTAGTTGTTTTAATATTTTCTACGATAAAATATATTGGAAGTGGTGTGTTTGATTCACTGTCTATCTAAAACTTTTATACTAGCGCATTCAGATAAGAATGACAGTATAAAATATAAAAAGCTATAGGTATTTATTATTGTTATCATATCAGATTTGAAAGTATGCTTATGTAATTACTTCTTTTTTTTCTTCTAGAAATGCATAAATACGAAGCAAACAAATTATAAAACTTTTTAAAAGGCAATAAAGTTCTAAAATCTTGAATAATCAATTGATTAATTATTAATTCATATTTACAAGATTTATGAGCAAGAATTCAGTTACATGTATCACAGAAAACGTGCTGTATAATGCATATAGACAGGAAAATCGGCGTATAGGAGATTTCTCTTCTGATATTCATTGTAGGGTAGTAGATGACAATTTCTGCCTTAGTCACATTATTGTCTTAATCAAGTCCAGTTTTATTATCAAATGGACGCCAACCTATAATAAGTCTAGCAGTGCCTCAGAAACTATGCTTTATCTTGTAAACTGTTGGGTTTATTCGTAAAAATTCTACCAAGACGATTTAGAAAAAAATTTATTACCATTATTATCCTCAAGTCAACTATTTTCATGAACACGGAATTTTTTAAACAAATTATATAAATAGCAATATTGTGATTATTCTACTGTTTGTTGATTTAATAGTAAACTCTGATAAATGAGTTTTACAGTATGAGTTCGATGTTTACGGACCTCGAAACTTTTGCATATTTTGTAGAGCCAATATTTCGAAAAATTCTTCATCTGTCAGAGGGATCAGTGCAAATTGATATAGTATTGCATGTGTACCAAGATGGAAGCGTTAAACGGCGTTTTTAAAATACCGAAACAGTAGCACAGTTGAGAGCGTTGTTGTGTGGCAGAACACGACTAGTCACTATCTATCTCCCATAAGTTCGAGTTTAAGCTGTAGTATCTGATAAATGTCGTAGGAAGTGGCTGTTGTGTATGTCTGTCCTGGTTGAGTGGTGGAATAGTAATGTGCCAAACTCTGCCAGGACGTTAATATCAATAAGTCGTAAAAAAAATATATGGGAAAGAATGACATGTGACCCTATATATTGACACTACCATAACTATGAAAACTCCTCTTCCAAAAGACATAAACGTATTTTAGACTTCTCCTCAGAACAAGTATAAACTACAACAGTTCTTCATTGAATACATTCTAAAGGATCAATCTCGATTAAAAAATCTTTCTTTGTACATGTGAGGTGTCAATGGGTAGAAGAGTATTTTTGTATCTAATGGTCAGACAACTGAAACCGTCGATTTAATAACATATCTTGAAGAAGTAGATGGGAGAATCTTTTTTGCATGTTCATCATGTCATTACGAAATCAGAAATAAAGCACATTGTGTTGGCTTCATCAGACACAGACGCATTTATTTGCTCACTCTACTTCTACTCCTAGACATTTAAGAACAAAGGGCTTGACTGAGCTGTGGGTTCAATGTGGAAAAGGAGCCACAACCGGATATGTTCCAATTCACGAGCTTGTTGAACATTTAAATTACGTTCTTGTTCATGGTTTTTGTCTAGGTGTGACACGACAAGCAAGTTTTCTACAAAGCATACAGCTCTGATAAGTACTAAAAAGTCCTCCCATTTTAGGAAGAAGGAAAGGGTAGATAGCATTATGATTCACGCTGCTGAGTTGTTCTTTGCGGATCTCATGAAACATCACTGAATGAGTGTTGATTAAAACAGTATCATCGAATGAAGCGCATAGATTTCACAAAACCTCCACTAACTTCATCTTCCACTCATCTTCATATAATGTGAGCTTATCTTTAGAGTTACTGCTGGTACCACATATTTAAGAATAATTAGTCCTAAATCTATCTACGACTGCTGACATCCTTCAGATTTTCCAGTGTCATACAAATGCAAGAAATATATGAGAGAGTCTGTGTGTAAACGTCGCGTCGTGTAGGCATAATTTCATGTTCAAAATTCTGTGTGTGGAAAAAATGTCAAAAATCTTTGAACTGAAATTATAACATTTACAATTTTAATGTTAAATATATCTATGTATATATGCGCGTTAATTTTTTACATTTTTTCGTTTATTCATACATCCGTCTGTTATTTTATTTTATTTATTCATACAAATTTTATTTATTTACTTATTTGGTCATGTAACTCGTGTATTTAAATTTTTTTATGAAAATATGACAGATTGAATGAAAGTTGTTAACTTTGCAAATATATTATCAAAATAATTAATCACGCATTTGCAGGTTGTCGGAATTTCTTTTTATGAAAGGCAAATATCTATAATAACAAAATTTGCTCCATATTGATTTCTAAAATTTTTTTGTGGTAATATTTATATCCCTAAAGTCAGTAGTTTCTGAAAAATATCCAAATTTCTCGGGAAATGACAATTAATGAGTTCCGGCCATTTAAAAAAAATCTGACGGGTTTAAGAATATGTGACCAGGCCACAATTCAATATTTAATATCATACAACATATTACAGAAGAAAAAATTCCCTATACGCCGATTTTCCAACAGATATTTGGCTGGCTTCTAGACCGAAAAATGGAAAGATTCAATTAAACAACTCGGGTAATAAACGTATGTGGCAATAAAATCTGTTGAACTAAGTCGCCCTCATATAATCATGGAACTAGTGTACACGTGCATCACTCTCGGAAAAATATTTAATACGTAAATTTCCTACACGGCTGCATCAGTGCACATTATTTCTACTATGTCAAACAGACCCAATATATCAACAGATAATCGTTCTTGGTGGAACACAACTATGTTGCAATGGCGAGTACATTGGAAAACAAAAAATAAATAATTTAAAGAAGAAATCACCTCGCGAATTGGATGAATTAATTTTGCTGATATTTCCGGTTTTGCACGAAATAAATTCATCATAATATGTAAACCATTTTACAGAAAAAGGTACACCTTGTTAAACAAATTTTTCTTCAATTATAATTTTTAAAATATTCCCACTAGGTACAGTATTAAAGTTAGTTCCTTATAAAACCGGAAGTAAAGGCAAATTCTTTATGAATGTTAAAGAAATTTCCTGCCAAACAATGGAATTGCTTGATTGGTTACAAATTTAGAAAATCCCGTAGTGTCGGCTGGGTTAGGGGAAGGTATAACGGAAGGTTGTAATTCCGAAGAATCTTTGTTGCTGATTAACGATTGTATTAACTCATTTTTGTCCACGCTTTCTGTTGCTGTTCAATATTATATCCCCTCAGTTTGCTTTTGCTCTATTTTCTTCCTCCCGGTTTTTGCAGTTTCCATTTATCCATACTATATCCGCAATTTGTGACAAGATCTTCGAATTTTCAAATGTTTGGATCTATGTTTCCAAACTTTAGCTAGTGTTTAGGCCCTCTTTGCTATGTTACCAGTATCTTATTTTTTGGGTATCGCATCACTTCCAGATAGTTTTCCCAATTCTAATTCCAAGTTTACAATTTCATCTTAACACAAACAATTAGACAAACCCTGAATCCAAAGCCAAAGCTGCGGGCGAGGGTAATTAAGAGAAAACGCGTACACAACCATTTCCACCGACATTGCCAGTGCTGGTGGCGGGATTTGAACCCGCAGGACGATGGAGAGATTATCTAGTCACACTTGCCATCGCGTGCTCTAGCCAACTACATGAAGCCCGTTTGTTTTTTGTTCAAAGAAATCTTAAACTAGATGTAAAATTTTGTGTACTAAATTTGTTGAATAATCGATAGAGGTACATGATCTTTATTTATTTTTTCTGTTGATTTTATATAGGGTGTACAATTTATTATTGTAATTATTGTAAAGAATAAAATCGTGTTCGAGAAAATCATGAAAAACTGTTTAAAGTTTAAAGAAACTGTCTATTACTTTTTTTACTCCCGGGAAATGTGAACATTTTTTTCCGAGGAAATAGCATATTCCTTCTTTGATATAAAAAAACGGACATAATCGCGTTTTTATATCTTTTTTTATATTCATGTTTTTTATATCAAAGAAGGAACATGCTGCAACTTCGAGAGTCACCGAATCGGGTTTTAACGGTTATAAAATATAGATGATCAAAATTCATTTACATATAATACCCAGCACCTGGTGTAAATATTACATGAAACTTTGTTTATTGAAATAATCATCTATTTTTGGTATGGAATTTTTTTTAATTATGTCATACACAATATTCTGTATTTCTGTATTAACGTATAAAAACATGTCGTCGTATATAAACAAACGTAATGAATCATATTTTTATCGCAGCATGTAGAAAATACATTACAAATTATTATTATAATAAAATTGAATGCACAATATTAACAGCATTGTTAAAAAACAATTAAATACGGAATTCCCATAATAAAATGTACGTGCACAGGACCGGTGTAAAGACGTAAACAAAGTAAAACAGCTTAGGAGTACCAATAAAATGATTAATTTATTAAATTGCCTTCCTAGGATTTTTTTATATATTTTTGTAATTTGTATTCTTCCCAAAGGAAGTAAAAACGTGAAAAAGTCTATTTTAATCAGTTTTTTTAACATCTGCCAAACTTTTTTAGTTGTTTTATTAAAATTTATTTATATACCAAATTAAGTTGATAAAATAAGAGTGATTTGTCAAAGTAGCTTTCGAGATAGCTATGTATGTATACCTGCGTCTAATCCTCCATAAAATACCTCATTATTCTTTCAGAAAGTTACGAGGATGTACTACTTTAAGTCTTATTTCATTAAAACACTATAATTGCAATTTGTGATGAATACTGACTTTTCGAAAGATTTTAGTCCCCATTAATCATTTACATCTAAACTCAGTAATATGGGATTGAGTTACAATCTATTTTTCATTATCTGGGAGGTAAGTTGCGATACGTCCATTACAAGTCATATAAATTAGTCATATTTGCAGGATTTGGAGTTTCGCGAAGGGTCTAACAAGAAACCTTTGATCTTGTCCGTATAAGACACTGACTTAGTCACGTGACTTATTGAGAATGATGAATTAAAGATATTTAATTGGATTACAAATTGGTAGTTATTTCTCATCTAAACAAACTCTTACTTGCAGCATCTCATTTTTCTTTTTGTAAATCCATTGTAAGTTAATATCTCCATTATATATCAAATAAATATCAACGTATCACTGTCATCTCAACACGCCTCTACTTTAAATTATGAACATGGTATTTAGAACCCCTGTATCTAAGGGGACCATTTATGTGATGTCTAATAGCTTTAAAACAATTTCTGCTCTACGTAATGTCCATGTTTTTAATGAGAACCGAGTTACTTTTAAGTTCAATTTAATTTTTATTTCTGGTAGGCATAAAATATTCAGTCTTGCATTCAGATACTTATTCATTCATTCATTCGCATACTGTGTATAAGCCGTTTACTTACTTCTTTTGATTAGAGAATAATAATCAAATTTCAATTTGAAGAAAAAAATTAATGAAACAAATGGAATTACCATTAATTATATAACATGTTTAACATTACATTAAACACCTGAGACGTTATAAAACTAATTAAGTTTTGTTGAACAACAAAGGTTTTGGATATGATACTAGCTTTACTAATAATAACATAATTAGTAGATTCCGTTAAAATACTAAGGCAGACATATATCTTGTGACGCAATATCTAGGCATATTTCAGATACGGAAACTTAATTTGAATTAAACAAGTATTCCTGATGCCACACCTCGTTTGATTTTTAAATACAAAGTGGCCATGCCGACATTACGTACACATTTCCATATATTAAACTTTGACGTCATATGTTAAACAAAATTAATAATTTACAATAAAAACGTATAATACAATAATCCATACGTAACGTATTATCCATTGAAATCAATAAATTGAAAACAAATTTTCAAATTATTTAACAAAAGTTGTATCATTACAATCATCTAACAAATAGTTCATTATAAAAAAATGAAAAAATGTATTTAAAAAAAAATCGAAAATAGTTTAAAACAATGTATACACATGTAAGGCAAGAAATCAAATTTAATAAATCGGTAGAAAGGTCAGCCTTTGAACTTGTCAGAGCTCAGAGTTTATTGGTTTAATTAAAAAATAGAATATTAACAATAACAGAATAATAGTGATAAGATAAAATAATAAAATACACAATAAAGTGTAATTAATTATGAACATACATTTAGGGATGTCAGACAAACAAATTAGTACAGGGATGTTATTTATTTAAAAAAAAATTTTTTTCGAAAACAGCTTTAAAAAATTTAAAAAATATTCTGTGTATCCTGTAAAATGTATTTATGCATATTGTTTTACTTTTGTTGTATGATTAATATATATGTGATCTAGATTACAGAATAATTACAGCAAAAGTAAGGATACCACTAATAATTCCATTAGGTATTGATATATTTTTTATTTACTGATTGCAATTTTCCAGATAGTTGTAGCAGTTATTATGATATCCATTATTCACTGCAATGAATAATCATGTTATTATTCACTGGTTCTAAAATTTTTTATTATAATTTCATCGAATATGCCATAACAGGTTAGTCAATGTGCAGAATTGCTATTTGAATCGAAACGTCAAAGTTTATCAAAATTGTTATCGTGATATTTTTACCAAAAATTGTTATTTAATAGTTGTGGATAAAGTATAGTGTTCTACTCGCATATCCTGGCTATTATTCACTAGGGTGATTTACGACTTTCGCCTATGGCTCATATAATAAACTTCACCCTCGTGAATAATAGCTATCATTACATGCCCTTTGAACAATAAACTATTATGAAATATACATAAAATATTAACCAACGTTACAAAAATAAAACAAAAAAAACAAACCAAATATAAACATAATCAATAAATAAATAAATAGAAATTAAAAAGGAACTTTTACTTAAAAATAAAGATTGTCACAAATAAATAAATACATAAACAAATCTGAAACTAAATAAAAAATCTTTGACACAAAAAAAGGAACGGCTGTAAAAAATATGCAATGGATTGATGTATCTTGTTAGCGATGTGTCACAGCGTTATCGGTTCCTCATGCGCACAACTCCTATCCTCCTAGTGATTTCGGCTCAGAAAACGAGCGTCCTTCTTTGACCTAATGCAATTTTAAGGTTGGTAAATTTCCTGTATCTATCTCGTTCATCTGTAATCGAAAGCACGAAAAAAGTCGGCCAGACAACACGCTTCTCGGATCCAGAGTGTGGTGGAGTATATGACAAATGAAAGAGTTTGTGCTCCTAAAATCCAGCGCATAGCAGCCGGGCTCAGACGTCAACACCACACTCTAAATCTGACAGTAATACTTACCATCAAGCAGCACTGTCTAGATAGGATCCGAATGCTTTTGGTTATAAAGAAAACATTGAAGAAACAGGTGAGGAATAATGAGCAAAACGCTTTGTTCTGTACAAACCCGTCCCGCCTCTTTCAAGAGCCACAGCGTGTTGTCGATAATCCGCCAACTGTAGAAGATGTTAACACCTTCTAGAAAGGAGTGTACGAAATGACGTGTCTATTATATAGCGACACTCCAGCAATTGTACATCTCGAGGCTATGTGCCACAGGCACATGGAAGAGCCAGAGTGTACCTGACAATCAGTACGAAGAAAGTCCAATAAGCACTTGTTGACACCAAGAACTTCGCTGCCCTGGGCCCAGACGGCATTAACAATTGATGGTTGAAGTAATTCCCTTCCATACACAGACGTCTGGCGCGAGTTTTTAACTCATGATTGCAGCAGATTCCGGACTGGTTTGTCAAGAGACATACTGTCTTTTTCTCCAAAAACAGGAATCTTTCCGACCCGAGAAATGATAGACCAATCACGTGCTTCAACATCTGCTACAAGATATTTATTCTTATCTTGTATACTAGGACAGTGAGGTCTATTAATCCGGTCTTCCAGCAGCCAAACGAACAGCGTGGTGCGAAGAAAGGCCTGGCAGGTTGTAGGGACAACCGCTGTGTTACACAGTATTCTGTGCAATACACGCGGAATCTGTCAATTGCCTGGATCGATTACCGTAAGACATTTGACGCAACATCCCATGAGCTACTGGGTTCCAATGTCGTGCGGTACCAGCACAATTGGAGAAATGCATACATGCATGTTGCCACTCTGGAGAACTTGCTTCACCATAACATCTGATACACAGCGGGTGCCGACGGAGCAGGTGGCATTTAGGAGAGAACTTTTCCAGGACGATTCCCTAAGCCCTTTCGTTTTCTGCATTTCACTGTGAAGCTCCGCCTAATCTGCGGGTACAAATGCGATCCACCTAGCGACCGGAGGCATAAGGTTACTTATCTGTTGGGGAGTAGTTTCTGAGGATGCGCAGCTTGTAGATGGAAGAATCCTTCGACATTTAGATGCCGGAGAGACCTATACATAATATGGGTGTGCAACAACGGCACATTTAGGACGTAAAACAATTCCTCCGTGGCAAGTATAGACACCGACTCTGAAAGATTTGGTCTTCCGAACTGTCGGGGAAGAATAAAATGGTCTGTAACTAATATGTTAATAAAATAAATAATAATAATAATACGTATCGCCTGCGATCTGGCAAATAGTATCAAAATTGTTTAAGAAACACAAGAAACATTATATTTGCGTCTTATTTCATGAGCCATTCAGGTTAATTCTAACCACGATGAATGAAAATAACTGGATATAACGGAAAATATTACAAGTTCATGTGTGAGTTAAAAATTCACACTCTTTTGTAAGTGTTAATTTATTACAATAACAAAACAGATAAATAATATATCTGCAAATAAATTAGGATAATACACATATCAAGAAGAAAGTGGAACTTAAACCGTTTAGAGTTTTAAATTACTATTCAACTAAATAATATATTACGTACAACTTTCAAATTTGAATGTTAATAATATTATTTAAATTAGTAATTGTACTAATTTTTTATTCAAATTTATTATTATTACCTAATAAAGACATTTGTCGGATTAATAACATAGGTAAACCTTTAGCATTACCTAAATTTATTTACATTAAAATGAATTTGTATGTTAATGTATGATGAACATATGAGTGACGAGAAAAAAATGCTCTTTTTTTACTCGTAAGATTTAACTGGTTGAATGATGTATTCCTATATTTAACAATATGGCAGGTTCAAACAATTCGTTAAGGTGGGGATTTTGCAAAATGAGATGAAGTAGGCATTATTTATTTTTGATTTCTTATAAATACTTAAAAACCAAATAGTGAAATATTATTTAAAATCGTTGTATTATACAGTGTGTCCACGAATGGGGTTGCCAAAGGAAAAACTTCATTATTTAATCGTTTACGAAAAAGAGACAATTTATATAATAAATTCTACTTCTCTTAAAACCCTTAAATAATTATCCAGATTTAAGTTTATATACAGGGTGTTCATGAGTGAAGGAAGAATGTCTACGTTCAGTGAATTACAAAACAAAGTTACTTTATAGAAAAATGTGCATTTCTTGAAGACTACAAATATCTATAAAAATGCGTTTAACTAATTCTTCCATGGAAGAACCCTAGAGAACTTTTTTTTTGAATTGTCAAAACTGGTTCTTAGTCAGGGAACTGCTTTCAAAACTCTATAAATAGCTACCAATAAATTTGATAGTAATTTTATTATATAATTTCTTCTATCCTTATAAAAATTATTCTTATTGATAACCCTGGTTGTATGTGTCCTGACATACAGAAATAAATATTTTAATAGCTATTTATAGGGTTTCTAGAGAAGCTCCCTGTTTTATAAAGAACTAGTTTTGGCAAATCAAAAAAAAATCTTTAGACCTTCCATGGGACACCTTGAAATTAATTATATTATACATTTTTGTGGCTATTTGGAATCTTTAAGAGATGCACGTTTTTTAGTAAATAGGAACTTTTTTCGTAATTCACTAAACGTAAAAGTTTTTACTTCACCCGTGGACATCCTGTATATAAACTTAAATCTAAGTAGTTATTTGTGGACTTTAAGAAAAGCAGAATTTATTGTATAGATTGACTTTTTTTCGAAAATGATTAAATAAAGAAGTTTTTCCTCTTGGCAACCCCATCCGTGGACACACTGTATATCTATGTATATACAGGGTATCCCCAATTTGAAAGTGACATAGAGTAGTGGGATATAGAGCATACTTAGCTGGGTTTAAAACACCCCCAAACTTATCCTTAAATGTTAACCATTTTCGAGATACAGAGCGTTTTATGGTTTTTGACTAAAATTGTAGTCGGCCATATTTCTGACAAGGCTTTAAATGTTTGATTAAAACTTTGTACAAATATTATACGCTTTCAGTCCAATCAAAGTAATAATTTATTTGAAAAATTTCAGGACCGGACTCAATTTTTATAATGTTGCTCACAGTGCTGCACTAAAAAGCCAATAGATTAGTGTATAAAATATTGTCATAATATTTGATTTAAGGTTATTCTCCAATAAATTTTCAAAAATGTTGTTTGAGCAAATTTCAAATTCTATAAATTAGTCAATCAACTAATAACTATTGTATTAATTTACTTAAATACCCTACACTAATTAGGCATCTTCAATATTTTGGATGAGAAATAAACATTCATTGAAAAATTAATGGTTCGTAAAGTGCTGGACTCGCTTAAAATTCCCTGAAGTATATTTTATTTAAATTTGTTATTCAAGTTATGTAAACCCTTTTTGAAATTCAATAATAAGAGACTAAAAAGTTAATATTAATAAGAAGAGCTTGTTATTTGTTTTTTTTTTATATGCAGCATTTTTTAAATTTGAAATTCCCTTTCAAAATATAGTATATTCCATTTCATCAAGAAAAAAAAATGTTAATAATGAGGCTTGTGTTAATAAGCACAATTAAAATTAGTTATTAAACTATTGAAAATAATATTAAAATATTAAAGATGAAGGTTGGCAATTTTGTTTTGACAAAATAAAGTCAAAATGGAATTTATCAAGCAACAACTTACAAAACACTTACAATTAAAAAAAAACAAATTAATTATTAGAACGATGCAATTAATTAAAATTACAATATCGTCGATACATTTTTGAGAACGATTTAAAACCTCATTTCTGGGTTATTTCTAATGTTACCACATACAAATATTTTTTTCTTATAAATGTTCCTCTGTATCGAATTTCTCGTTGTAAATCTCTGATTTGAGTTGGCCCTATCAAAAAATAGTCTAAATATGTAAGATCAGGAGAACTCGATGGGTAGTTAACCGGAACTCTTCGACCGATCAATCTGTTGGGTTAATGGTGAATCAGATGATCTGTGATCACTACAGAAAAACGGTGTCCAGCACCATGATGCTGAAACCACATGCTCCTAGATATCTGGCAAAAAGCCTAAGAAAATTTAAATAAACTTCTAACCTTCCTTACAAGATAATATTTATGCAAAAAATATAGACGTTTTCCAAATCGTCGTATACCAAATCATACGACATTTTCAAAGGTATTCCAATTTAGTAATGAACATGGAAAATTTCATATTAATTTATTTCAAAAATTATGTAAATAAAGTGAATTACAAATTTAAACAAAATGTACTTAATCATAGAATTTTAATAGTCTAGTGCACGAACCATTAATTTTTCAATAAATGTGTATTTTAGTTGGATTGTCCACACTGTCGTTAGTAGCTTCTTAAATTTTCAAAATATTCTAGTGCCTACTTTTCCCTGTATCGATCGATGCAATTCCTGGTGAGACACCCTGTATAATGCTACAAAATTGCTTCATTAATACTACTGAAAAGGAATTCTCTCAATACACCCTACTACGATAAAAAATATGTAAATCTTGCAAAACCCAATTAACGACATGATACGGTAAATATGATTTCAGAAGCGTGTTGTACGTACCTGAAATACAATATGCTTAAATATGCCACGTATGCACTTATGACGTTAATTTCATTTAATATTTATAGTACATAATCACTTACTATAGATTAAATATACATAGATGTTCCATCCCATGTTAAAATTTGTCGCTCTAAAATCTGGACCCCAAAATTTTTATATCGTTTTGAGCAGTGTCTGTTTAAGATTTTATTAGTTTAGAAACGTTAAATATGTTATAATAGACATATGTATCTACTAAGGCAAAATTGACAATATCGTAAATAGGCGTTGTTCGTATCGATTTAAAAATTCCGAGTCCAGGGATTTGAAACGAAAATTATTTACATAAGGAAGGACTGTCTAAGTATATTTAATCTATACGTACACTTATAAGTGTATTTTTTATGTAAATCTCTGTAAAACCAATTAATGAAATAAAAACAATAATAACCCCAGAGAACAATACATTTTAAAATGTTTATTATGCCAACAAATTATTTGTTAAGTTGGCCGATGTCATACTTTCTTTAAATTTATTATAATTGATTAGTTTGTTTTGTTTCATTGTATTCACGTACTTTTCACTTTTTTCTTGAATAACACTAATATATAATACGAAGTTTTATCATTAAAATATCTGGTGTGGCCAGCACATAACTTTCTTATACCAGTATGTATCATCCTCATTAAAAAAAAAAACGTTCTATTTAATTCTTCGCTTACCTGAAATGTTTCATTAAAATTTTTAAATTATTAATTGTCAGCGTCATTCGATACTGTCAATAATAATTCATGTCATATATTTTAATAATTTTTTGTTGTTGACATTGACATTTTTCTAACTGAATTAGCCATTTCAAATCTTAAACTGCAAAATTTATCCTAACCCCATTTTATTAGGTCAAATGTGTAAAAGATGTTAGTTTACATCACCTTTATATAAGAGCTTAGTAAATATATTTCATTGGCTTGATATAGTAGACCTGATTTATAATCTTTTATCAAGAATATATTTTTTGTAGTCGAATATAAAAATGTTTGGGTCCCTTTCAGCTGAACAACTTTGCTCATCACCGAATTTATCATTGTTTTTGGCCTTTAGAAGATGTGTACCAAATTTGAAAGCTTTATCTCAACCGTGGTTGCTATCGCGATACTATAGACATGCAGACAGGCTTTTTTCGATATGGTTATGTTTTTTCATTATAATTCGTCGAGATTCATCCAGAAATGCGATAAAAATTTTTATTTTTTTTCCCCGAAATTGTACCTTTCTTACTTCTTTCATTCATTGTGTCTCTTCTGGTGGTACCACATTCACCAAATTTAATGTGTCACCTAAAATGTTGTTAACAATCTTAACTGCCAAATTTGGGAAGTCTCTCATTAGTATTACACACACACACACACACACACACACACACGCACGCACGCACGACCCAAGCACGCACGCATCCACGCACGCACGCATCCACGCATGCACGCACACACACACGCGCACGCGTGCGCGCGCACCGACAGCCATCAATTGGAAAATAGTCAGAATGGAGGATTCAAAACATATAAGTCAATAAAATCTCGAGGTCGAAAAAAAATCACGATTACTATACTTCCTTATATTAGGTATAAGAAAGTAATTAAATCATTTTATTAAATCTATACACATATGGAGAATATTAAATCGTAGGTTACTAAAAAAACCTTACAGCAAAGTTCCATTATACACTGTGCACAGAAAGTAAATGATATTTCATTTCATGAAAGGATTGTACTAAAAAAAAATTCGTTATTGGCAACTTCTTATTAATCTCTGCATAATTTGGTTATGAAAAAAACACGGGGAAAACAATTTTAGTTTAAAAAAGTGTTTTGCCGTGGTAAATCAACAATGTCCTAACCTATCACCAGTACCTCGTTTTTTGGCCCCTCACTCTAATTATCTCAAATATACATCCCGGCATGCTTTTAATGATGTGATCGATGATATCTTGTGAGATTGGTACTCATAAAATTGGAAGAATATCTGACAGTTGCCTAATGTTCTCTGGAATCAGTTGATGGTTTTGAGGTGCCCTACCTAATAAATCCCACACATGTTTGATGTGATTCAAGTCAAAAGAACGCAGTGGAAGAAGATCGTGATCTATTCAGTGAGTTTCAAGAACACTGAATACTTTCTGAGTACAATGAGGGCTAATATTATTATTAATAAAAATGAAATGTTCGTCAATAGCAGCTTGAAAAGTCATCATAATGTTGAAAATATCATTGGCATTCATTTGTCCAGTCATGGTCCTCTTGCAGATGTACAGATCGATACATCCTCCAACACGTATTCTTCCTCATACCATAATACTCCTCTAAAAGCTACTGTGGGTTCGATAAATCTCTGGCTGTATCTCTCGCCTGAAATCCTCCAAACTCGTAAACATCTGCAAGCCGAAACGAGACTCATCGCTGAATAAAACTGAACCCTACTCCATATCTCAGTTTTGATGATCCCTTGCCCACTTTAAATGGGCTGCATGGTCAGCTGGACTGAGCCGAGAGGATCGATATGAAGGATGACTTGACAGGCCAAACTCCCTGAATGTATATGCAAAGTTTTGTTAAAATTTCGTAAGCCCTAGGCACCTGGAAGTGGTACGAATACCGACTTTTCGCGTATTAGAAAATCCAGTGCTCACAAAAAACTAAAACGAATTGAACTAAAAATTTAAATGTCTAAATGGTAGTCGGATGTTTCTGACATTTGAGTGGACGTTTCTGACATTTCAGTTCTTAGGGCCGGTTGTATCGACGTGGTGATTTGTTTCATTTGTTGTGTATGTGAATCGCAAAATATATAAAAGTACAGGCAACGGGTGATAAAAATAGGGGCTTTCAAAAGACAGGAAGTTTTGTAATTTTTGAGAAATTGCAGATTATTATGTTCGAAATAACATACTAAATTTGCAACCTTGTAATTTTTCCGCGAGTGGGGTCGCCATATTTGTGAAATGACAACAAAACTCGGTTTTTTTCAAAATATCTCAGTTCTGGTGAATCCTAGTAGAAACATAATTATTATCAAGAAAGACAAGAAAATTTGTTACAATTTAAGTCCTATAAATTTTTTGTCCATAAACGATGGATTCGATATGAGCGCCTACGGAGTCGAAGATATTTTTCATTTTGAGTATAGAGTCTTTAACAGCACAAAAAACCTAATAAACTTTCCAAATACAGGTTAAACTGCGTTTTCACTAGGTATTCAACTTAAATCTATAAATCGCTGTTGAAATTTTTCTTTTAGTAACATCAAAAAACGAAAACAAATACCATATAGATTTAAAATATAAAATTACAGGAAATACTGATTTTTTTTTCAATAGGAAATACGATTATTTAGTTTCATAAAATAAAACCTAATAAAACATTCGTATTTTTTTATTAATAGAAGGAAAAATACGCATCAGTATTGCCTCTAATTTTGTATATTAAATTTAATATCTATTTTAAATTTCATGTTAGCAATCCTGGCGACGAGGGCGTACTTTTATTTAAAATAAACTTTTTAAATGGTCTGAAGTCCGTAGTCGTTCATGAAGTAAATGATATGTGAGGGAAAAATGTCTCGCCGGCTTTAAGCGTAAGGCTATCTAGTTCTATCCTGTTCCATGAACATCAGGACTGATACTACATTAAAGTAGCGATGACGATCCTGCATCGATCTATTCGTTGGCGATTTAATCGTGAATCAATCTTTTTTTATTAAAAATAGATTGTATTCCATGTGAAGGATAAATAAAATCTTCAATAGAAATAAATCTCTCAAAAGAGAAAACTATCTATCATAGTATTTTTCTACTCGTTTCATTAGCCACACAGATCCACCTAGCATGGAGAAGCTGAAGTAAACTAATGTTGGTTGTACTGCCGATAACAACAATATATAATTTATAATTAATAGTCGACAAGTCGACGAGTATTTTTATTTACGCACCATTACGCTCGGACCTGACTGGTAGAATATCCAATAATTCTTTCATCATTTATTGGCTGATGTTCTAATTGTTGTTTGTGCTATTTTAAGATTAATGTTAATATTTATTTAAGTGATTATCTCCTAATTTTTCATATAAAATGAAAAAATAAGAATCGGAAATTAATCATCAGCCAATGAACGATGAACAAATTATGTGATACTCGACCGCAATTACTCGAGCTTAATTTAAAATACTAGTTTATTTATGTTGGCAGTATCTAAAAATGATATATTTTTTACGGATGACAATTCTGGAACCGCAGTCAAAAGTTACATGCATATGGTCAATTGTATTTTTTATTTTACTTATTGTTCAATAAATATGTTTACACCAGTGTTTCTAATTTTAGTTAACCACAGTTTACAATCATTGTATTATTATTGTTAACTAACTCTATTCTTTCCAAATAGTCCTAATATTTCTGTAATTTTGTTGACTTGTTTATGTAAGTAAAAGATCGATTTTTTTGCTAACCGATTTTTATATGGATCGATTTTTACAATTCCGATGTGAATCTATCCTGAGAATCGATAATTTCGCAAAAGATCGCCATCGCTACATTGAAGGAAACTACAACCATGCTATTGTGGAATAGATGTAACAGGGGAAACCATATAAAAAACGTACCATATGTTCTACCTTAGAAGGGGTGTGGAAATGAGTATTATTGCGACAAGGACGGTATTCAGATAACAAAAGCAGTACCTAGGACATTCATAAAAATGTAATAAATAGAAAAAATCCATTTTTTCTTGAAATGAAAGAAAATATCTCACACGTCGTCAGCTCTCACACTGAAACCATTGATTGTATGTGAAAATGTATAAGGCCTAAATTGTAGCAAACTTACTTATGTTTCTTTTTTATAATAACTATATTTGCACTAGAACGCACCAGAACTGATATACTTGTAGAAAATCTAATTTTGTCATCATTTTGCAAATATGGTTGTGCCAGCTGAATAATAATGACAAAATTGCAAATTTCGTATATTATTTCTGACATAACAATCAACCATTTCCCAAAATTACAAAACTTTCTGACTTAACTTTTGAAAAAACTACCCATTGTCGGTGCTATAATAATAATTATAGCACAGGCAATAGGTAGTTTTTTCAAATGTCAGAGAGTTTTGTAATTTTGGTTGCTAATAACAATTATTGTTACTGGCAGTCCGGATTCCATTAGGTACCATCTGCTGTAAATCTTAAAACATTATTTTAAAAGATTATGTGATCTTACTCGCCCGGCAACTCAGATCTTACATCTACAGAAATACAAAGCGTAAGTTTTATAAAACCTTAAAAAAAACTGTATTAACATACGGCCTCGAAACTAGAATACTTACTAAAAGTGATGAAGCTATGCTGGGATGTTTTGAAATAAACATGCTAAACCTATTGAGCTCTTGAAGAACATGAAAGTGAAGGACAATATACAACCTTGAAGTGAACAAGCTGTTTCAGGAATCAGATATTATGATGATGCAGACAGATGATCCCACCCGAAAGGTGCCACTTGAGATACCTGTAAGTCAGCGCAGAAGAAGAAATTTACCGATTACGGTTTCTAGACAATATACGAGTATAGATGCCGACTTAAAGAGCGTAAGAGTAAGAGTATGGAGATGACGGTCATTGAACATTTGGAATTAAATTTTGGAGAACTAAAGTCTACGAAGACTGTAACATTATAATGGTGCTGATGACGTGATCTTGGATTAGATTGCGAGTAGGTCGTTAAAGACCTAACGGCCTTTCTTCACTGCGACCTAACAAGATCTTTTAATTGTGATTACCCTTATATCTATGTGTACCCAAAAATTTCTAAGCTTTTGAAGAAACCTAAAACCTGTGAGCTATGGTTCCCACTTCGGCAGGATACCTTCTCCAAATATTATGGTCTTTGTCTGAGACAAGGATATGTTTCACGGTTCCGCTTCTTTTGTACATAAGCGACATATATCGCTTTCAGCTTTGTCCATTTTTTTGAGATGGTACCGCAGAGGGCAATGACCTGTAAGAAGTCCTGTAAGTTTCCTTAACTTTGGTTTGCTGAGTTCGAGTGGCTCTCTAGCTCGTTTTTTGCGAGTAGTTTATACTTTTAACTTCTTCGCTTGTTTTTTGACCTGGAATTAACTTGCAGTAGGAGGATTTATGTTCCTTTTCCCATTTTCTGACCTCGTATGTTATATGGCTTTTAGATATTCCATAAAACGGTTCTGGTCCGATGAATGATGATTCTGCACCTTCCTTCGCAATGTTATCAATAATCTCATTCCCTCCTATTCTTTCATTCCCTGGCATCCACATCAAAGTAACCTTATTTTTCCTTATCAGTTGCTTTACTGTTTGTAGACATTCCCAGACAATGTTAGAGTTACAAATAAAGGAACTTAAAGCTTCAAATGCTGCCTGGCTGTCTGAGAGGATATAGATTTTAGCTCCTCGTGTGCCTTTTTTAAAGCATTCTCGAACATAGATTTCCATGGCGTGAATTTCTGTCTGAAAGATGATGGACGTTTGGCCTAAGGCCTACATCTGGGCCCATATACTCCTACCCCTAGTCCTTTCTCCATCTTTAAACCATCTGCATACCAGATCAGGAATCCATTTTCAAATTTGGGTCCTCCAGAGCTCCATATTTGACGATCAGTTATTACCACTTCAGATATCCGCTCAAATTCGAGTCTCACTGGCATTGTGTCAATAGGTTGGGTCATTGAGACTAACTGATATTCACTAAAAATATTCAGATGTCCAACCAGATCTCCTGGTTTGAATTTCCTGGATTGCAGTCTTTGAGCGCTGAGGCCTGCTTCCATCTTTACATGCATATGTAAAGGAACCAGATCCAGCAAGGCTTCCATTGCTGCTATTGGAGAGGTTCTCTCCATGATTCCCAACACGCTGACCGTTGCACTTTTAGCAACTTGTTTTGTACTGTTTTATCTTTTGTATGGTAAAGAAAATCATATTCTATATTTATAAATTAAATGCAATATCACAGTACTTATTGGAATTAGTAGTATTTACGAACAATTTCGCACAAATCGAGATACGAAATGGTGAATCAAGTGGTGCATTACTAAACCCGTGAAGAAATTTTAACATACTTTTCTTCTGCCTTCCATTGTTAATTTCAAGTCATATGCCAAACGCGTGAATGGAAAACGTTGCACATTGCGTTACCTGCTTCACTCACCTTTGAGGATCGAGGGTGAAAGTTGGCAATATTTTAGGTCCAGAATAGAATAATATCTTATTATCACCAACTTTTTGATGAGTAAGGAAGAAACAGATTGAGTTTTTCAGGCTCACGCTAATTCCTCCGAAAAAAAACTTAGTAATTCAGTGATATCGAATATTGATGATCTCATAAGTTTATAACAATAAATTTACTTGAGAAATTTTAATTTTTCAATCATTTTTATTGAAGTAGTAAAAAGTTATAAATAGTATGCTAGTAATAATTTTCTAATACATAAACTAAAATTAATTATTAAACATTTAAAAAAGTCACAACGATCCACTTAATAGCGGAAACTGGTAAAAAACACGCAGAATATGCGCCTCTATTCTCATGATCATCATCTTGATTTAAAAGTTTTTTAGGTACCGACGTGACGGATGCCACCCAACTGTCATATTTCCTTTTTTGGTTCAATTTAGAGAGAAAGATTAAATTGGCTGACTAAGCAACTTAATATATCCATACTTCCTATATATATTGAGGTCCTTGAGCCCTCAATAAATACCAACTCCTTAGCAACATTTTTTGTTCAAAATAAGTATAAATAACCCTTCACTTCTGCAAAATATCTCAACACCTACGATTTAACGAATAAATTTTAGATAAAGACACCATTAAGCTGTTCGAGAATATTCCGCTATTTTTCTGCTTCTTGATAATTTTTGCAATTCAAACGATTTCATTCACTACTCAGATATATTCACTCTTCACTTCTATTTCCATATTCATTCCCAAGTATAACGACAATGGATCTATGGATGAGATAATTAGGTATTGTAAGCAAAAAACTTGTACGACACTTCCAGATCTTTGTGTTGTAAATTGAACTTTCCTTTAAAAGAGAGTTAAAGATTATGTGCCTAACAGAACATCAAAGGCTTTAATTAACAACCTGAATTTCTTTTTTTTTTTTGTTCGAGATATTACATTAGTGCAGATTCTGACATCATGTTGATAGTGAAATTGTTACCTAAATGAATATGCAGATAAAAACAAATGGGCACAAGGTAATTTTTAAAAGCAATAGGTATTTTCTGAAAAGGAAATTTTTCTGATTGAAAGAATTAATTAAAATTCAAACGGTTGCTCGGTGTGAACTTTACAAAAGGATTCTCTAAATTAATAAAACACATGCTACACGCTCAAACCCGTTTAGAATTTCTCTCAAAATTTTTTAAAATAAACCAGTGCCTACCTATTTTATCTAATTTTCAAGCACTAAAGTAACGGTAGTTTTTAATGATATCCTTTGATCGAACAAACGAAATTGTGCTAAATCAAAGTAAAATTGAATTATTCGCAGTTGTCTACGAGAACTTCACAGTTTTATTGTATGAGATGGCAGTTTATAATTAAATTAATTATTTAATTGTCTCTAATCATTTAACCAATTTATGAATTTATAATCAATTAAACTTAACAAGTATATTATAATTACAAATTTGAATTTATAATTATCATATTAAATAGGTATCAGTTAAACCCGTATAGTGACTAAAATAAAATTACCGCCTAAATGAATATGCGGATAAGAATATTATGACGTCAGAAGCAGCTAGCTAGCAACGAGCAGTATAGCAAAAAGTTCCTGGGTAATTTAACTTTATGTATATAGAAGAAATTATAATTATAAATCAAATTTGATGTTGATGGTTTTTTTGTTATGGCAATGATTGAGTTGATTACTGAATCAAAGATAATTAGACACGTGTGCAATGTCATTTATTGCCAAAAAATAATTAGAAGTATATCTAACGGATGTGCCAAGAAATGTAGGTATATAAATAACAGGACGAATTTACAATATATCACAAACAATGGTGTGGTTAATTTTTACTTTCTTCTCTATTATATCAAGCCAATAAAATATATTTTCCATGTACTTAAATAAAGCTGATGTAATTTGAAATTTTGTACACATTTGACCTCATAAAATAGGGTTAGGATAAATTTAGCAGTTTGACGTTTGAAATGTCTAATTTACTTATAATGTCAATAAGAAGAAATTGTAAAAAATATGGCATGAATTATTATTGACAGTGTCGAAGGATGCTGATAATTAATTATTTAACATTTTTAATGAAACATTTCAAGCTACGCTTTTAAAATTTAATTGAAGTGTCAAGTATTAAATTAGAATGATTTTTTTAGACCAGGATGATATACACTGATATAAGAAAGTTATATGCTGGCCACATCAGATATTTTTTTATCATGTCTCGTAAATAAAATGAAATAAAAAGGACAACATTGGTGAAATTAATCAAAAGTTGCATAACTACATTAAATCGGCGATGTCCGTTTAATTTTCTGAAATATGCAATCTGTAGTAGTATTTAACAATTTATATAAAATAAAATAAAATATAAATTAAAAATATTTTCTGCATTGTAGATTATGGCAAACAATGGTTTCATTAACTTAGCTTTTTCTTATACACAGACGTATTGGATTTTTACACCAATAAAAAAAATCGGTCGCGGAAAGATACTCCTCGACAGTACTTTCTCATTATCACTTTCAATTTGACATAAAAGAAATAAATTATTTTAATTAAAAATGCCATTTCCATTTATTTTATTTATTTATTATATAAAATAATTAATATGAAATAAACAAAATAAACAAAATAAAATAAAAAAGATAAATATGACAGATAAATGATGCAAATGAGAAACGAGACAAATGAGGCGAATGAGGCAAATGTGACAAATGAGACAAATGAAACAAATGATATAATCGAGACAAATGAGACAAACAAAGACGAAATAAAACAAAACAAAACAATTTATTTTTCATTCATTTCAAATTGGATATGATAAGTATTCGAAACCGACTTTAATTTCATTAAATTAAAAAAAATTAATTTTTTTTTAATTTAATGAAATTATTTTTAAACCTTTTTTTCTCAGTAACGATTAATATTACGAGAAATTATCGAGAGTACTTTTCGGCACATTTCCTCAGTTTGAATTAATATTCTATTTTCCGGTCACAAAATATTCGTTTTCATCATAATCTGGAATTTGGTTATTCTCACCACCGCACCGCGACGTCAATATTTTGCTATACTCATGAAAAAGTAATAAATTCAACAGCACTAAGTTTGTGGTTAACCAATATTCAGTTTACATGATGTTTTCATCATTAGTTTTGATATGTATAGTAATTAACAGTTTAGTTAACCAATAATTAAAGAATGGTCTAATTTAAATTTCTTAATTTTATTTGCCAATTCCTTAAATTTGATTAAATTGACTGATAGTGATAAAACTAAATAACGTGAACTATTTCTACTCTTGTTATACAATCCGTAAATGGTACTTTGACCCAGTATACTAATAATGTCGTATGTTGACAACTGTATTCTCACCTATTAAGTTACAGGTAGTCATTGAATACAAGGTGAATTTATATTTTATCGTGCTGTTTATTTAATTATAAGTACGTTATTACTATTATTGTCATTATCATTATTTTTATCACTATCATTACCATTGCTATATCTTTATTATTATCATTGTTATTATTGTTATATAAAAACTAAATTACTGGACAACTTTTTTATATTGTTAATGTATTTGCAAGAATAAATTTTCTTCGAAAAAGTGTCAGATTTCGGTGCCCATATCGTTACGCGAAATTTGTATATTTACAGGTAACTTTGACTGTAGAAATTTTCAGAACTAAAAAAAATATATCAATTGTGGCTAGGTGCTCCTCGACGGTACTTTCCCATAATTTTCAATTTGACAAAGACAACAAAATAAAATAATTTATTTTTCATTGATTTCAAATTGGATATGACGAGGAAGTACTTATTAGAATTAATTTTAACCCTTTTTTCTCTGTAATGGTTAACCTTACGAGGAATAGTCAATAGTTGTTTTTGGCACATTTCCTCATTTTGAACAATTTTTATTTGAAACGTTTTTGATCTGACGTGTTTGAGAAAATGCGGTCACAACAATGACCAACAACACACAGACGGCATGCCAGTTCGGTTCAGTTTTCTATTTTCGGGTCTCAAAACGTCTATTTTCATCATAATCTGGAATTTGATTTTTCCCCCGACGCTAATACTTTCTCTATAGATAGATAAGAAAGTAAAATATAAAAAAAAAATATAACCCAAACGAGTAGAATGTTGAATTTAGGAGTCGCTGGGATAGAAAAAAATGTTTTATATGTACCATTTCAATGATCTAAACATGCTACCTCGACAATTACATTTGAGGTATTAATTGTTATATTAGTATAGAAGTAGCTTGGAAGCATGGAACTATTTTAGACTTCAGATTAAACTAATTAAATAATTAAACACCATGGGTGATACCACCCATCTGTCCCTAAAGGTGCCTCGAGGCATCTTATTGATAAAATTGCATCTATAGTCTATTGGGACAGAATTTCGTAATTATTACATTAAATTTAATTACATATGGTTTTGTTAATTGTGTACCTATATCATCTCATAAATAAATTTAACGCAATGATAAATAATTCACATGAAGTAGATCAAAATTTTCCATCCATCTAAAATAGACTGTTTATTTTAGTCGTGGTAGTGGTGAACTGAGATTATTTTAGAAGCTGTCTAAAAAATACTATTAGAGTAGATGTAAAACTCATTAAACTGTGAACTCTGCATACAAACGAGCATTTTTATTGATCGTATATTAATTTCATGTTATTAATGCTTTTATCATTTTACACTGTTAAGCTGTATAAAATCCGTCATATATTTTATAATAAGGCTGCGGGTATGTATTCACTATAAGAGGCTTTAAGTTTGTGTTTTTATCATTATTCATTTATTTTACATTTACTTTACAACAAACCTTTTCTGTTAAGTTACGCTTGAGGTAACATTTAAATTATTGCATTTTGTTTCCAATTAGCAAAAATTCTAGTTCAACAAGTATACAAAAAGTCAATTATACACCCGACTCAACATGTTTTTTGATGTCAAATATATTAAAACTAAATTTATTTTAAAAATACGTTCTAATTTTAAATATAAAATGCATGTGAATTTTTTACATCTCCAAATTAAATCAATTTGATATATTGTATAATTTAGTCTGATTGATTTAACTGAAGTTGTTTTTGTTCCTCCTTGAGGTCATTTCTGACTCTTTGTCTTTTTTACTTATTTATGAGCGTACAATGATGTGAGAAAAATCAAGTATGATTTTCTGAACCTGTATATACAGGGCTGGACAAGTATGTGGAATTATACCAAAATATGTTAAACCATAATATTTTTCATATAGTGAGAAATTTTTCAAAATAGATTTAAAATGGGTTGCTTCACAATTTATGCAGTAGACATTTATTAACCTATACATACCTTTTAACCAAAATTATATTAAGACCTAATAAAAAGACATTTTGAGGGACTATGAAAGTAACTTAAAAAGAAAAAAATTAGTACGATTTTTGATTTGTGGCTTTGAAAAAAAAAAATTATAATAGGCTTTATTACCTAAAAATAACTGAATAGAGTCCAAACGTACAACATTTTTTTGCTCTATATTATAAAAAAAATCGTTCAATTCAGACCGGAAACAAACTTTTTATGGTTCGCTTTCAAACGCGACACATTACGAGGCAATTCACCTTCATTATAATTTATATCGAAGAGTTTAACTTTTTTTTTATACATTCGCAAAAAATCTAATTCCGTAGAAAACTTGTATTACGTTCTTCAAGGTATTAACATGATAATTGGCTTCATATTTTTTTTGTTTTCAGAAATATTTATAATTTTAAAAAGAAAGTTGATGTTAACAGAACCTTGAGAGGGATAATTGATTCGAGTTCTATTAGCAAGCAAATTAAAAATATTTTTAAACGTATAAATTAAACGTTAAAAATTTTTTTAAAGTACATGCGTATTGTGCACCAGCTACACCAAAGCGTTTATTGTGGCATGTAGAGTTAACTGAAATTCCATCAATCCTAGTTGTCCAAAGGGAACTGAGGGCCGTACACTGACTACACTGATATAACAAACGAACCTATTATTCGCGAAATTCAAACAAATGAATAATTCAGGGAAGTTACAAAATTTACCTATATGTGGTCATGAGGGGGCCATGGGGTTGTGCGCCCCCATTGGGAATTATTATTTAAAACAACATATTTAAAAATATAAAAACTATTTATGTTATATGGAATACTGTCCCTATTCAAGAGTTACTTAAACTAAGTTAATACTATAAGATTCAATGTATTCTGTCTCTCTCTATTAAGCGGTGGTGGAATCCTCCTCTAAAATTTTAAATTGCAACAAGGGGGGGCAAGTAGCATATTGATTTAAATCGTTAACTTCTGTTTACAACGGTATTTTACTTTTTTAAATTTTGACTAATAGTTTGTGAGATATTGTGTTCTAAAAGTAAAGAAATTAATGAAGTAGTTAAAAAGAAACAGGCGTTACTTACTTTTTAAATTTGGGCTAATAGGTTTCGGGAAATTGCGTTCTGATGTTAAAGAATTGAATGAATTACTTGCTGATAAAGTTACAGATTACAGACTAGTCTTGCTTTAATAATATCAGCTAACTGTTTTGTGCTTTTTGCTTTCAGTGTGAACAAAAGAAAACAAAGCAAAAACACCAAAACGTTAAGGCTTATTTACTCGAGAAGTAATTCATTAGATGATCTAATATTAGAACGCAATATCTCGTAAACCATTAGCCCAAATTTAAAAAGTAAGTACCGTCGTAAAGAGAATTAAACGAGCTTTAAATCTGTGTGCTATTTGACCCCCTTGCCATTACACTACCGCTTAAGGGTTAAAGTGGTGCGATACCCGATAAACGTGTTCCCATTGGAAATAAAATCGACGATTCCGAGCGTTTTTCGAAAAAAGAGCTTAAATGTAAAAAAACACGCGTGTTTCGTTTTCAGTGACCCACCCTGTAATTTTAATAGAATTAAATAGTGTTGAATTACATTTTTACCTATAAGTGTTGAAGTAACCCTCCCCCCTTGAAGAATATACATGACCGTCCCTGTGTGAAAGTGATCAGATGACAAAATGAAAAAGTGTCAGCTTTGATCAATCGAGGTTTTCACCACACATGAATTTTATTGGTATTCATTTTTCCAATCTATTTCTATTATGATTGACTGCTGGTAGATGGAGTTATTGGAATTACCTTATAACTCGTTACTACTCTACTATAGAGATATATAATACCGAGATCCTTCTTGTCATCGTTGTGTACACCTACTGATGAAGATAATAACTAGAAACTGGTTTACAAGTGGTGTTGATGATGGCCCCACAAAGGATTTCTTTTTATCAGGTAAAAATCCTTTACTAGTGGTCAAAAGCGTAACCACATATGATACAAGTTTATAAATAGAGCTGTCCGATGTGCCTGGAGTACAGCCACGGTCTTGCGCTGTCGTCACACATGCCGATTTAGAAGTGATTTACATTAGCGTCTACAGATAGGTTGCAATTGGCGTTGATGCTCCAGAAGACATGCGCGAGATTGCGACCATGAATTTTGTCAGCCTTTTGGAATCGGTTGTTACGAAGGAACTCGTTAGACGATAGAGAAGATACTCGCTTAGCACGCGGTAGGTCCAGGGTTCGAATCGCAAACTTATGATTTTTTTTTTTTTAAATAAGTATTTTTTAGTAAGATTTTCCTTGCCCTTTACTATCGTCTGACGAGTTTCTTGCTAACAAACGATTCCAAAAGGATTTATTAATACTTATCTATGAACTAAGTTAGGCTTCCCCTATCTCGCGCATGTCTTCTGGAGCATCAACGCCAATTGCAACCTATCTGTAGACGCTAGTGTGATTTACGCTACAGTCTTATTTGAAAGGTGAATGCGTGAGGTTGTACCTATAAATTATACATAATGTCAAACGCGCCGAAGGGTAAAAAACGACCGTACGCGGACATAGTGAATAAATTTATCGGTGAATTTCCGGATTTATTCTATGACGGATGCAAAATAATTTGTAAAGTTTGCAATCAAGACTTAATGTGCTGGCACAAAACAGATTGTCGTCGTCATATCAATACCGTGCAACATCAAAATAAAAAAAATGGCATGCCTTTGACAACTCAGTTTATGTTTGATTTATTGTTAATGTTAATAGCCTGTAATATTCCGCTACACATACTGGATAAACAACCATTTCGGGAGTTTTGGAATAAATACAATCCCCAGGTGAACTTACCAAGTCGTACATCGTTATGTAGATATATTCCAGCTGTTCGTGAAGACATTGTAAATAGGATTAAATGTGGATTAAAAAATACACGGCTCTGGTTATGTATTGACGAGACGACAGATTGTAAAAAAAATTCTATTTTAAATATTATAGTACGTGTACTGGACCCTCTTAAACCAACATTTCCACGTCTTTTTATTATGCTGAATATTTTCAACAAATAAAAGCTGTGATACTACAGTTCAACCTTAACGAGGCTGCAGCTATTAGGGAAAGCCAGACAAGCTTTCAAGGCGTTTCCCTTGAAACAGATTTAAAAAGTATTAATAACAATTATAGGGGACTACACGACGCAATAGAAAAATTGCAAAATAGTTCGTTGTCGTTAGTGGAATCGCTGCAAATAGTGGACGACGTAAAAACACAGCTACAGGCTATAAATGACGCAAAAAATAATCGCGTTAGTGAAAAATTCGAGAGTGTATTACAGAAAGATCCTGATTTTAGCAAATTAAGACAAATTTGTGATGGTGCATCTACAACTTCGTTAAGTGAGTTCACAGATTGTTTTACTTATGCCTGTATTACATCCGTAGATGTCGAACGGTCATTTTCAAAATACAAACATATTTTTTCACCAAAGCGAACATCGCTGACAGAGACAGCTGTAGAAACATACCTGATGCTATTATACTGTAGATCTTCCCCACTTTGTGATGACGACAACCAAACTACTTCATAAATCTGTTTAAAAGGGTGAGTTTTATACAAATTTTTATAAAATGTAACATTATTGTTAAAATTTATTTCCATTTAATATACTTATTCAAGTATTATGATATGATGTAAACATATGAGTCATATGACGGCTCTGGCGGCCAGGTGACCTCGGACAGCTCTATTTATAAATCATCAAGAAGTATATAGTCAACTACGACAGTAGTAGCTATAGGTGGCCACTTTATTTAATTTTTAATTAAATAAAGTGAAATGATGACAACTGTACCTTTTAGGGATTATTTTCAGTATTTATTACCATTTGTGGAATTGTTCATTATCTGATAATTAGACTGAGGGAGTTTGGATATCATCCCAGAGATGAATTTTTAACTATATTCCAAAAAACGCGTGATATATTCAATAAATTGAATTGTAATTTTTGACAGTGTACTTACACATTAATTAATTAATCTTTTGCATGTAAAACCGGCTCCGATGAAGGGTCGTCAACCGCCTAGAATTATATTTCCTAAACAAAGCACACTGTTACCGACTACCTGTTTGATTGACCATCTATTTAATAGGAGGGGGTTATTTTGTTTACATCATTTAGCCATTTTGTTCAGTTCAATAACTTTCAAGCTAGAGATCTGTTGTGTATACGGCGAGTATAAAGACATTTTTTTATTTATTTGATATTTTCTGTTTAGTGTAGTGCGTTAGTCGACGTAAAACATAGCGAGGCAGTCCATGTCTTCAGAAATTGATGTGTTGTTATGTAAAGTGTGGGACTGTTATACGTAAATCCAGTCCAAGTATTCGTAAATGGGCTATGACAAACATGTGTCGTCGAAAAAACACCAAACGTTGGTTGGTGAGACAAACAAAGGCGGTGAAACAAGGAGTGGATGTTATCTAAAAAAGTTTACAAGATATATACAAATTCCCTATGTCTGCTGAAAATACACATACTATTTCGTATTAAGTAATAGATTAGAGTTTATTGGCTTAGAGGTGTGTGACAGTGGCTCACGTCATTCCACCCAGACCACCCGAGTTCAAATCCTGGCTAGACCAAGTCGATAAGGTATATCTTCAAAAAGGGATGTAAGACTGGATTCCGTGTATCTATGATGTGGGCAGATTATAAACTCTTACTCCACGACAAAATGGGGGTTCAGCAAAATTTCTAGATTAGGGGTTTAATGTTTAAATAAGCACTGATATGGTTATATCCTGGCGTCAGTGTTCTTTGGAAATAATCAGGCGTTATATTAGTGATAAAAAAAATTAAGTTATGTAAACTTTTGTCAGATATTTTTGTTTCGTTATTATAGAATACAAAATATATGTTTGTAAATTGAATTAAATAAGATTATTAACCTAAATGAAAGTTATGTGTTATTAATAAAAATATATTAGTTACGTATACGTATTCATCTTCTGTAACACTCAAATACAGATACATGAAACAAGGTGAAATTATCGTTTGTCAATGTTTGCAAATGCACGTACTTATGAAAAAATGTGCCTCGCAATAATTAATATTGCATATTTTATTTACCGTTATAAATACAAGCAAATTACATTACAAACAATATATCCAATAATTCCATTTCATAATAAAACAGTTCATCGTCAAAACATTTTGTTTTTGATATTTTTCTAGGAAATCTTTTAATGTTACCTTGGCCTATCTGTAATATTTTGGGATGAATATTGGTAATTAACCTATATAGCTTTCACAAATATTTATTAAATATAGAGGGTGGGGCAATAGTGCGTCTGACTTCGATATGTCGAGTTCTATGATAGCTAGAAACTTGATTTAAAAACATGAATAAACTAGACAAAAAAGTCTATTATCGGAAATTATTTTCGAATATACAGGGTGAGCCAAGACAATTCTACAGAGTCAACTAACATTTTTTAAATGGAATGCCACGTATATCAGAACATTTTTTGAAACCTCTTTGTGGCCTCCTTCCACTTCTGTATTATTATTGACTCTCTCCCAACTACTTGGATGTAATGATTTTTTTTTGTTGAAATTATGCCATTTACACGTGTATATTAAAAAAAATCACTACAGTCACAATTAACCATTTTAAGAAAAAAATATGTCAGTACCAGTTATGAGACATCTGTGTGATAATACTCAGCCATTTTCACGTCCTAAAAGTATACAGGGTGGCCAAAAATAATTTTTAAATTTACAACTATTTGAACTGAATTCTCTTAATTTTTCCAAATATATTTTTGAACGATGTGATGTAAAATTGAAAAACGAACATTTTTTGCATCTCTATGGCTATATGTAACCATTTTCGATTTATTGCACAATAACTGCAAATTAAGCAATAAAAATTAAAAATATTTTTTTGTTTCAAAAAATTATAAAAAGTACTCCACAAGTTGCCCATTTTAATTGACACATTTCTATGTGTCTGGAATGAGGTTTTCTACTGTTCATAAAATTGCCGGAGTGATACTTCAAAAGCATTTATTATCCTTTCTTTCAAATTTTAGATTGTTGTTGGTGTGATGTTTTTATGGGCATCATGTAACACGCTTATTATAAGACCTTCTCTTGAATTATTTGAAAAAAACCCTCATTTTTAATTTTTATTGCTGAATTTTGCAGTTATTGTTCAATAAATTAAAAATGGTCACAAATAGCCATAGGAATGTACGTACAAAAAAATGTTCGTTTTTAAATCCTACATCACATCGTCCAAAAATATACAGGGTGTTCCATTTGAAAATATTGAGAAATATCAGTTCAAAAAATTGTAAATTTAAAAATCCTTTTTGGCCACCCTGTATACTTTTAGGAAGTGAAAATGTATGAGTGTCATCACACAGATGTCTCATAACTGGTACTAACATATTTTTTTTTAAAATCGATAGTTGTGATTGTAGTGATATTTTAATATATGGTATAATTTCAGTAAAAAAATTATTACATCCAAGTGGTTGGGAGATGGTCAATAATAATACAGAAGTGAAAGGAGGCCACAAATAAGTTTCAAAAAATGTTTTGGTATACATGGCATTTCATTTAAAAAATATGTTACTTGACACTGTAGAATCGCCTTGGCTCATCCTGTGTATTCGAACACAATTTCCGGTTATAGACTTTTTGTCTAGTTTACTTATGTTTTTAAATCAAGTTTCTAGCTATCATAGAACTCGAGATATCGAGGTCGGACGCACTATTGCCACACCCTGTATACTTATCGTTTAAAGCAAATATAGTGGAAATATCGTGTTTTTTATTTAAATTAAATTAGGTCATTTAATTAATATGCATGTACTCTGACCTTTAAAAATTTTATTTATTTATCTATTTTTAATTTTACCACGAACGTTATATGCTTAAACCCTTTTAACTTGGATTATGACTACATACTATAAATAGTATAAAGAAGCTAAAACACGTTTCTATTATATTGTTTTATCATGTCGATAATGCTAGTTAAAAAATTAGTTTCTCTTGATAATTTTTATCTTAAGAATGCCAAAATTACCTCTTATACTTAAATCATAACATTTTAATAAAATGCTTCTTCTTTGATGATAAAAAATATGAGACTGCAAAATAATTTGTCATAATAATGCAATAAACGTTTTATTCTTAGTGGTATTATCTACAACATCTAAGAGTCTCTTGTACAGTTAGTTTATTTTAATTGTTTATTGCACATATAAGCAAATATTTAAAAACAGCCATCTCCCTAGAAATTTATTTTGCAATAACAAAGAAAAGCTACTTATCTTGGTATTATCAATATTTTTAAAAAAGCCTTATAACTATATTTTTGACATAACTTTACTTCCTCACTCCTCAAAGTGAGGAAGTTTTGTATTCTTGAAAAAAATTTTGAAAATTTTTATTGCATTTCTGGTCGAATCAATCTCGACGAATTATGACGATACGCAAAATTTTAGACAGAAAAAATTTTCTGTCTGTTTGTGTGTGTCTGTCTGTGTGGTTCGCGATAGCAGCTACAGTTTTTGAAATAAAGCTTTCAAATTTGGTACACACATTCTAGAGGTCAAGGAAGAGATTGAGTTCGTTCATGAGCAAAATCGGTCCCAATGTCTAAAAAAAATATTAATGACATTCCACCAATGTGACTTTTTTTGAAACGTCAAAAAATGTGACTTTTTTGAGACATCAAAAATTACTTTTATTATAAACTCCACTACACGTCGAGTTTTACTACGGTGAGGAAGTTCTGATCCCCAAGTAATTGGCAGCGGTTTTTTAGGAACTAATTTTGCTACACACTTTGCACAAGAAACATAACATCACAGTCAAACGCTAGCACCATATTTGTTTTAGACATATCTGGTTTAAATAAATTCCACAGACATATCTGATTTTATTGAACACTAAAATGGATATCTCTGGCTTTAACACTTTATTTGTGAAAGTAAAAATAAACTGGACAAAAATAATCAAGGTGAAAAAATACAAACATTACGCAGTCAACATTCACATAGTTTGTCCCGTCGCGTCGTCTACTATACTGGACATGTTTGCTTTTGATTTTCATTACTGCACATGTAAATAGTGTTGAACATGCTTAGTTTTGAATGAAAATGTCATATTAATATATAAATTTCAGCAGACCATTGGTGATTTACCTAACTAATTTTGATAGTAGAAATGAAAATAAATGAGGATTTCAGTTTAAATACAACCAAAAACTAAGTTTTTAATTTTTTGGACATGTAGGGCTGTTGAATGTTTGCTGCCCATATAATGAATGAAAGTTAGTATTAAATATTGAACTTCATATTTGTTAAGAATTTCTAAGTATAGTCCCCTAATTATTGTATGGCAAATAGTTTATTAGCAGTTGCCATGAATTCAACTGTACCATGCTATTAACAGTAGAAACGCATAGTTAATATGATTTATATTAAGTTTCCCAAAAAAAAGTTTTGTCCATACATAATATTCATAATTAAAACTATACAAATTTTCTCATAAACTAGACATTTTTAGTTTTATAGAAATATATGTTGTGACGGACAGTAGAACATCCTTCCACTAAGACGACCTGGGCAAGGTTGCCAGAAAGAACGATTTGTCGCAAAACTGGCTACTTTTTTCATCGTCTGCGACTAAAATTTGTATTAAAGTGACTGGTGACTAAAGCCAATCTTTAAAAACAATTTGTCGGCTGAATATAAACTTGTTTATATGGCGTGTTGCATGTGACTTGTATGACAATAGAAACGATACGATACATATGATAAAGCAGTGGTGGCTGGTGGATTTAGGTTATACAATATCTCAGTATTGGAGCATGGAACCCACGCAATATTTGAAGGCACGACTCTCAGTACTGATTGAAGAAGTTTTGCAGAAAAAAATTTAAAAAAAATTGAGAAAAAGTTACAAAAATGCGCAGCCTCCCCAGATTCCTTCTAGACCATTAGTAAGATTTTGCAAACTATGTTTTTTTTCGTAATCAGAAGGAAAATTTATCACCCCGTTTTCTTTGGTTTTCGAAAATATTGATTTTTTTTGTAAAGTTATGACATTTTGAAATTTACATGAAGAACTTAAATTTCAACGTGTCATAACTTTACAAAAAATCAAACTTTTTCGAAAACGGGGTGATAATTTTTCCTTCTGATTACGAAAAAAAATTTTTTTTGCAAAGATTTTACTAATGGTCTAGAAGTAATCTGTGGAGGCTGCGTATTTTTGTAACTTTTTTCTCAAATTCTTTTTTCAATTTTTTTTCTGCAAACGTTTTTCAATCAGTACTGATAGTCGTGCCTTAACATATTGCTTGGGTTCCATGCTCCATTACTGAGATATTGTATAACCTAAATCCACCAGCCGCCACTGGACAAAGCATAAAGCATTAGAAAATAGGAGATTTTGTGTATATTGGGTATATGGTTAGTTGCTCATGTAGTTTGTTACGAGTGGTGAATGTTAATCGTTTTATATCAATGATTGTATTTATTATATGGTACGGTTATGTTCCGATAGATGATGTTATTACGCATTTTTTTTTCAAGAGCAGTATCAATGTAATGGAATTAATAAAAATTATCTGTTATATATTTTTTTTAAATAATAAGGGGCAGTGTGAAAAATGTTTTAACATTAGTTAATAATGGCGCGCTTCTGCGAATAGTATGAATATAGCCATAATAAAATGCCTATAGTCCTTATACGCAGTTGGATCGAGTCATATTACTACATGTATTTAATCAGACAAAATTTTTTTCGTAATAAATAAAAAAAATTCAAATTGACATCAAGGACAATTTTTTTATTTTTATAAATTAAATTAATTTGAAGCTACTAGCATCTGGCGATTTTTGGTTATGAAATATTACTAGGTGGTAATGATATAACCGAAAAATCTGGCATCCCTGGACCCCGAGTCCGGACAGGGGCAAGTCGATCAAGTATGGTGGATGGCCGGACCTGTTTGCGTCACCATCTTTCGAAAGGGATGTTAAACTGTAAGATCCGCCAAAACTCTCATCAAGTTATTTTAATGGGAGAGAATTATGTTACAGGTCCTGAAAAAAATTGCAAGTCGTAGTCATGGTGCCATGATATTTGAATACATCGTTGTCATGTCAGTGAGCAACCTCAGAACAACATAGAATTGATCGTGATTTGAAAATGGCCGCCTTTATGGTTAGGGTGGGAGCAACAAATGCAGTTGCAAATTTGTCATAACGAAAGTTCCTTCATCTTGCCAATAGTAGTACTATCTGTATAATTTAATTTGGACATGGTTCTCCCTATACCATGTGGTGTTTACTCTTGACAGATAATCAAAATGCAACAAAAATGGATTAAACATCACCATATCACAAACCGTATCTAGGAGCTCCACGATTCTATGCTTAGATTGACTATCAGCAATAATGTTTCCTGATATGCACACTTTACTAACATAGCTGCGAAGAAATTTGGTTTTCTCTATAAAGGTCCATCTTATCCAACAGTAACTACTATTTTTCTATTAATTCTAATGAAGCCATACGAATTGTTAGTGGATCAGCTCTTACCAGTTCACTGGAACATTTGAGATTCCTTTCAATAATAGAAAAACATTATGGCAGGTAAATAGACCAGAGAAGTTATTATTTTGAGTTACTTATGAAGGGTTATACCGCTAGCATTTTGAGGTTATGGAGTGGTGGACCATATGTGTTGGAGTTAATCCGACAAACTCATGGTAATCATCAATATAATATAACGGTACATGAATAAATTTTACCCTGTCGCGCTTATATTCGTAGAAAACTCTTTGGCGGTCACTGTATAGAAGCAACATTTTCTGTAACACATATTTTACTTAAAGAAAAGGATTAAAATAACAACAATTTTGTTAATTATGGCAGGACGCATTTTTTAAACCAAAACAACTTTCATTAGTATACTTTGGCATGAAAAATAATTAATTTTTTCTACAATTACTAAGAAATTTATTCAATATATGCGTGTCATTGATTAGTAAATTTAGTACATTTTATACGACTTTTTATTTCCTACTAGTTGCCATAACTAGTGCACAATAGGCCTATTGTGATTCAGGTGCGATTAAATCGAAGGTGCTATGATAACAGTACTGTTATAGTAACACGACGTAGGGCCAGTATATCCACCTCCTAGTAAAATTACCGAATAGATAAATTTGAGAATAAAATTGTTAAACCAGTAAAATAATAGTTACTCTTTATCTATTTTTGCATGACAGTTATTCCATATTAGAATATACTTCGCTGTGATCATTTTTTTGCAAAAGTAGAGACGTAATAATTAATATAAATCAGTTTGGTAACTAACAACCACTCTACCAGAAGATCGATATACAGGGCCTTAATAAAATACAAATATAGTCGCGTTGTCTAACGTTTTTTGAATTTAAATGAATAACAAACTGAAGTCGTAGAAAAAGTAGGGTATAATGTTTCTTCTCACCTTTTTTTGTTAAATTGTTAAATGAACCTCTGTGTCAAAAGGATCAGACAGAGGTTGGTTTTGAGAAAAAGGTTTTTTTTGCCTATCCAAAAATGTCTCACACCTAAAAAATATTAGGCTGAAAATGAAACTTATATAATGTATAACTCGCACAGAATACTTATTTATTTACTCGTATGATTTGCAAACTTCGTACTCATAAAGAAATAAATACCATTCCATGCTCGTTAACAATTTATTATTTTCATTTTTAGGTGATAGTATCACAAAATTTATTGAATATATCTAGGATAAATAACAATTGCATAAATAATTTGACTAAAATTACTATTTTTATTAAAAATATAGGGTGACAGCAAATAAAGCCAACAAAAATTATGAACCTTATGTCAAACTTCCCGTAACTACGTATTATTCTTGAATATGTTGACTAACTAGTGAACATATTCAAGAATAATACGTTTTTCATAAAATAAGCACATATCAATTTGTTCTACAGGGTGGACCAGATTTTAATCGGGAAACTTAGAAAATCAATAAAATGCACCAAAATAATATAGATTTGATAAACTTGTAGCTAAAATGCTTAATTTTTGATTAGAGAGCACATTTCTCTGGAAATAATTGAGAAATCGTTATGAAATTCAATAGGTGCAAGTTGCGTACATTTTGAACCAAAGTTTTCATATCTCCATTCAAAAAGTATATTAATGAAAAAATGTAAAACCATGTAATTTTTTTAAACGATTCGCAATAATTCATAAGTAGGAGATGAATGATTTTACAATGAGTTTACTCAAAGACGTTGCATCTATCAAAAAATAATAAGAAAGCTTTTTGTACCATTAATATTAAATATCGAAAAAGAAAGAAAAAATAGCTTAGGTCAGTGGCGTCCCGTTTTCCTAGGAAGAATATCCTCGACAGGAAGATGAAAACTGTGGTGAGAAATGTACTGATGTACACGACGTTCACCTTCCGAATTTCATAACAATATCTCTATTATTCCCGGAGAAGTATTCGAAAAACTGAAAAAAAGTAAAACCTCAACGCCCTCTATCTTGGAAGCATTTTTAGCTATAAGTTTATATGGCTAATCGATATTATTTTGTCGTATTCTATTGAATTCTTTAAGTTTCCCGATTAGAATCTGGCCCACAATGTATATATCCAGTTCAGAATTAGAATGTGTAGTCTACATTTTTGACAGATTAATATCAGCGAAATCCGTTACTGTAAGTTTAAATGACAAAATAAATTACATCGTTATACATATATTAACATCGAAATAATAATAATAATAAAAATGTTACAGGCCACCTGCGTAACGTTATAATATGGTATACCCATGTTGATAACAATGGCGCAATAAAATCATTACAAACATCAGTATTTATAATGCATAACTAGTAAGTAATAATTTAAGATATAAACTACGCCATTTTGGGCTAATTATTTAATGGTCTACTGGTTTAAAAACAATTATTTAGATGCGGTCTTACGAGTTTTACTTTTTTTAATTTGCATTCATTTCGGAGACACTATATATTTCATAGCTTTTGAAAATTACAGAATTTATTGAAACTCACAAAACAGATATAATTATATATGAACACAGTTAAATATTTGAAACCTGTGATTATCTAAATGAACAAATGTGACTGCAATTGAATCATATATTCACCTAACATTTCATGTCATTGGAACGTACCATTGCAACTATCGCAGAAACTTTAAAGTGTTTTGTAACTAGTTGCTGATATGTAATAAAAACGATCCAATTATTACTACATGTCTGGGACCAAAATGGGGAATACTTTTTTCGGTAGCTGTTATGTTATGGAGACGTCCTTTGAACTTATCTCGTTATGTGCCGTCATGTGACAGTCACCTGATGGAGACGTAGCAATGTAATAACTGCAAATTGTATAAAACTGCTCCATTATTTTATACTGTCACTCGTTCTCTCTTGCAACTGAGAAAAAATTTTCTATCCTATCCTGTCGTTATTGTCTATGATATTGGTGCCTCAAATGACTATCATCATGAAATATAATTGTAATGCAGATCTAATACCTATTTAACGGTACATAAATCAGAAAACCTTGACAGTGGCAGTTGGTGAAATTTAGGTTATCATATCTCAGTAGACGAGCATGAGACCTAGACAATACTTTAACGCATAGCTATCAAGACTAAATGAAGAAGTTTTGCAAAGAAAATGTTGCAATTGAAATTTGCGAAAAATTGTGTGCCCCCCAGGGCACTTTTTAGTTAACTTGTAAAATATTTGCAAAACATTCTTTTTTCAAGATCAGGTGGAAAATATATTGACAGACTTCAAAATTCATAAAAAAATATTGCCTTTTTATAAAGTTACACCTTTTTTGAAATTTGCACAGAGAAAAATGAATCTAAAATACAGATTCAAAACGATGTAATTTCATAAAAAAACTATATTTTTTAATGAAATTAGAAACATCGGTATATTTTGCCATCTGATTCTAAAAAAAAATGTTTTGTTGCAAATATTTTATAAATTGTCTAAAAATTAACCTGGCACATGATTTTTGCAGCTTTTTTCTCAAATTTCGATCGCAATTTTTTCTCAGCAAAACTTCATGTAGTCTTGATAGTAATACCTTAAAGTATCGCTTGAGTACCATGCTTCAGTACTAAGATATGATTAACGTACATTTTACCAACCGCCACTGAACTTTGGTAATTTCTTCTCTATGCTTGCCTACCTTAATACCATTCCAAATTTTCTTTTGAATATGATAATGACATGAAATTTGAAACAATTTTCTTTTTTTGATAAATAATTATCGGAACAGGACCAAGGATAAGAGAAATGCTACCTTGCCTAGGTTTACTTTATTCAGTTATAAACTTCCTTAAGGTTTAATAAAACATTAAGGCTAAAGACACACGAGGCGGTGTTCGCCAATTAGGCGACGCTTTGTACTACACATACGAAGCAAGGTGTAGCGGCGTTTCAAGAAATTTAAATTAGGAACATTACGAGCTTTACCTCATTGGAACGATCGTCTAGACGAATGTAATGCACGCTTTTTATCTTCCAACTCGACGGTCCACCACGTTGAATTGTGGGGCCGTACGACTCTCTTCCGCAACAGAGAATCATAGATAGAGCTTATGCCGTCTGTAAGACGACTGACTCGGATGTCGATGTTAAGAATGTTTGTCTCAGAAGTAATGGAGAGTTGAATTTCACCCATGAGTCCATCGGCCTCAACACGTCGAGTCTCAGATCATAGCCATAGCGTGACTGCTCGGATGGGCGGCCTACAACATTTTACTGGAAGCCTATTAGACCATGGTCGCTATTGACAAGATCAGGAGTGACTGGAAAGTCATTCCGAGATCAGAATGGAAATTCTGATCTTAATTGTAGCGGTTTGAGTAGCCAGCGTAATGTCAATGTTATTTTCACCATTTAGACTATAAAATGCGGAAAGAACACTTGGCTCATTGATGACGTAGAGGTCGCTGACAGCAATGAGGTCCTCAACCAAGGTGCCCCGCTCGTCTGCTACGGATGCAAACCACGTCTTTGCCTTGGCGTTAAAGTCACCAGCGATGATTGCTAGTTTCCTACAAGTGCCTGCAGTATCTCGTCAAGTCATTGGAAATGCGGCTCAATCTCAATGTTCTGACCAGGTAGGAGGTACACCGAGACCACGTAAAAAGGTGTCGAGTTTTCGTTCGCTGTACCACTCTGATATGCAGGTTGCAAAGATCAGATGGTGCCAGTACGTCAAGAGATAAATCAAAAATGGCAATTTCACGGGAGTTATACTCTGATATAAGGCATGGATGAGTATAAACCAAACCTTTGGCTGCGGCGACCGAGACCAGCCCAAGAGTGGGGGTTCTCGTGCCTTGAAAGTTAAAGCAACCGAACGTTACACTTTGGGTTATATTGACCATAATCGATATTAGCGACGATGGCGTCTATCTTATTGGCATAAAAAGGACAAGATGCTTCATATTTGACATCTTTGAACCCCACAGATCTACAGTTAGCACACTTTATGTGGCTGTCAGGCTTTGGTCTCGTGAGCCTCGGCACACCTACCACAGGCCTGAGCACTGCGGCTTGCTTCGCTGAGATGGCCATACTTTTGCACTTGAAACAATGAAAAACCCTGATATGGTCCTCTAGCCGACTGGAAGGAAACTGGACGTATAATCTGTTCTTTTGCAAAAGAGATCCAATGAACAAACCCGTTGTCATTCGGACCAAACTTCCCAACAAGCTTGATGGAGTCCTCAACAGGGACGCTCTCGCCTTCCCCGACGTTCTGAGCCAAGATGGACTCTTTCACCTGATCAGATGTTACGTGTGAGTCCACCCCGTACAAGGCCAGCCTTGGGTTAAGTTTCCCAACGGGAAACACACACACACATTCACATCCACACACACACACGCACCGACAGACATTATTCGGAAAATAGTCAGAATGAATTCAGGAGGGTTCAACAGGTATAAATCAGGCCTTCTTAAACTTTTTTTCATTCACGACCCCATTTATGATTGCGAGTTTCCTGGCGACCCCATATAAATATAAAAGAAAGATAAATAAATATTTTTTGATGATTTATTTATTAGGTAACAATATACATATACATATGAAAATATATAGTTTTAGAATTCGTTTAGAAACATACAAAAATCTAAAATTAAAAATTGCACAAAAGTTGTAAAATTGTATTTATTATAGTTACAAAAATTATATGCCCTATTTTTCATCAAAATTGCATTTTTTGCAATAACATAAATAAAAGGGAATTCTGACCGTCTTAGTTCGCTCGAATATATTCGAACGCAGTCGTTGAGTGGTAAGTATTAAATTAAAATTAAAGGAAAAAATTTAATGAGATGGATGTGCCTGTTTTTTATTGCATAACAAATTAAATCTTGGTGGAATGTTTGACACTGCTGGACGTAAGACCTCTTCAACATTTTTTAGCGATGAACGATATTGGGATTTAATATGTGTTAAAGCTGAGAAAGTAACTTCACATAAATATGTGGTGTTAAATGGCAGAAGAACATTTAACGCCATATCAGCGATTGTGGGAAATTCAGTTCTAGTTCCGATCCAGAATTCAGTCAAGGGCTTTTTTGGAAATTGTAGTTTTAAGTTTAAGTCACTCGAAAGCTCAGCAAATTCCTCTTGAGCTTTAAGTGGCAGGTGATCAATCTCACTTAAGCCAATCCAAAACGGCTTTTGAATCCAAGCTACCTTTTTGAAATCAATATTTAATATAAAATATGTACGGAACTGTGTTTCTAGCGCTTTTAAGTGATCTACAATAATTTTTGCAATAAAAGTTTTACAATGATTTTTCTCGATTATAAAACTGTCGACACTGGAAAACATTTCTAACGAATTTTTTTCTACCCTACTTTTCCAAATGTTGATCTGTTTAATAAAACTTTCAATTTTATCATTCGAAGTAAATATATCGCAATTTTTTCCTTGAAGAGACAAGTTGAGATCGTTTAATTTCGCAAAGATATCTGACAAATAACACAGCTTGGATAGCCATAAGTCATTTTGAAAAAAAGCAGCAAGTTCACATTTTCGTTCGGTTAAAAATATTTCGATTTCGTCCTTTAATAACAATAATCTTCTTAAACTTTGACCTCTTGACAACCACCTTACTTCTGCATGTAATAATAAAATTGTGTAGTTGGAATCCGTATCCTTACAGAAATTTGAAAATAAGCGGCTGTTAAGGGCATGGCTCTTAATAAAATTTATAATCTTAACGGCATCCTGAAGCACATCGTTCAATTCTGGTGCTATTTTTTTTGCTGCAAGGGCCTCTCGGTGAATAAGGCAGTGAGTAAAAGTTATATGATCATAATGAGCAGCTTGAAAAAAATGATTTAAAACCAATATTTTTGCCCGTCATCGCTCTTGCACCATCTGTGCATATTCCACAGCAATTTTTCCATTCTAAACCTTCAGTTTTTAAAAATTCGTCAACTTTACAATTTATGTCTTTCCCTGTAGTATGGTCTTTCATAGGACGACAAAATAACAATTCTTCCGCCACGCTTTCTTTATAAACGTACCTGACATATACTAACAACTGAGCCAATTTAGTAATATCAGTTGTTTCGTCCAACTGAATTGAAAATTTTGGGCTTTCTTTAATTCTTGTAATAAGTTGCACTAATTGGTCCTTGTTAATATCAGAAATTCTATTCGAGACAGTGTCGTTCGACAAAGGAATTTTTCGAATATCATCGCCATATTTACTTCCATGTAGTATTTCTACCATTTTAATAGCAGCAGGTAATACAAGATCTTCTCCAATGGTGAACGGCTTTTTATTTTTTGCAATACAGTATGAAACTTCATATGACGCTAGTAAATATTTTTCATTAACGGTCATAAATTTTTCAAAGGATTTTTTTTCTTTATTTAATGATTTATACAGTCTTTCAAAATATTCTTTTGGTTTATTGACATACGAAACATGCTTTGATTCAAGATGTCGTTTTAATTTTGATGGTTTCATACTCTCCGGAGCCAATAATTCATTGCAGATCAAACAAAAGAGGTTGTTCATTACCCTTACAATTTTGGAATGTAAAAGCCAAATTGAAGAAAAGACTCATCATATTTTCTTTTTCGCACATTAGATGCCTGTTTTTCATTTTTCAATACTTTGTCCTGCCTGAGGAGAGTTTGTAGCATTATCATCTGCGTCATTACCATTCTTATTTAAGTTCAGCCATTTATCCATGGCCAAAAATTATTTTGATCCTAAAATCCAATAAATATATAAAAATAACATATTGCATATAATAATTGATTAATTAATTACCGAATAAATAAAAAAACTAAAATCTCGTTACGGTGGAACACTGACAATTGACTACACTAGAAGAGCGTCAATACTACACTAGTTCACATTATAGTCAGTGTTATTGAATCATTGTCTCGCTGCACGTGTGCGCGCGCATTCCAACCTTTGTGTGCAGGTGTGTGAGTGTGATTCTGCACAAATACACATCTAGATGTTATAAAATCGTGTATTTAAATATTTGACATTAAAATCTCTCGCGGCCCCAGAATTTTGCTACGCGACCCCATTTGGGGTCGCGTCCCATAGTTTAAGTAGGCCTGGTATAAATCAATCAAAATCTCGAGGTCGAAAAAAATCACGATTACTATATTAGGTATAAAAAAGTAAAAATTGTAAAAATATTTGAATTTGACATATAAGAATATCAAATGAAATTATTTATTTAGTGACGATAATAATTGGTTGAACAATTGAATATTTTTACTTTTAACACGTCTTAGAAGCAATAGTAGGTGTTCCGCAGACATCGCCAAAAAGTTTTAACGACAGTTTCAAGTAGTGCTCTTTTAGGTAACTTTTAAATAATATGGAATCGTCGTTGTTACTATCTTATTTGCTATTTCGAACAAGATACTATTTGAACTTTAATTACAGATCAAAATATTGCGTGAATAAGACTTGCTTGCTCTGATGTGCAAAAATTGCCCTCGATATAGAATGGTGTGATAAATACACTATTTCCTACATCTCGATAACTGGTGAAGTTTGTTATAAATATTATTTTATATTTAAATAAAAATTTAAAAACAGAATATATGATATTTTAAACGTATGAATACTAAGCATTGTGAATACTTGTCGGCCATAAATAACATAAACAACACAAAACGGCTAAAACAACTGTTGAGACGGAGAAGACTGTATAAACAATAGAAGTTGGATTTGCATTTTACTTATCTCGTTTTATAAATTTCTTGTTATAAGAGGACAAGAGTCAATATTATGATAATATGCAGGTTGCATCTCAAGGTTGTTATTGCAGCATGAAATTATCCTCCCCCGCATTACGCAAGGATTTAAAGCTTAGTGTGCTCAAAACTCCAATAGTGAAGAAATGCCTGGAGCATATCGTGCATTTTAACTAGTTATTTAAATTCGAATTAACGGTCCGCTTAACCGTGTTACTGATTATTTGTGCAATATAATGACTTAGTTTATGGATTTTGTGATTTATTTTTTGTGTAAATTTGTACATACTGAATACAAAATGGCACTAGATCAAAACCGCCGATTTTCACTCGCCTTACCTAGTCCATTGCCAACTAAACAAAGACGAATGTCTGTTAGAAGTTTTTACTGGGTTTTAGTGAATCCTATGGTAATTTATAATTATTTATTGTTCCTAATTTCCGTATTATTATAATGTGTATAGATACAGTAAGGAATAACATACTGACAAAATACTTATGGAATTCATATTAATTAAGTAGTAACGTATAAGTTACGTAAACATTCATTTTCTTGCAGAAAATACCATATTCTAAAACCTACTTTTCTGACCACAATCCAATACAAAATTTTATATCGTCTATATATTAGGTGTTCTACTAAAATAAAATAAACATTTCTTAATGTTGTAAAATGTAGTAAAAAAATGCCAAAAAAAAATTTTTTTCTTTCACATATTCTGAAGTTTGTACAACAAACTTGATATTTTTTAATAATAGTACTCAAACTTTTTTTAAATAACAGAAGTCTGTGTATCTGATAATCAATTTAATAAAAGGCCATTTTTGATGTGGTTGGAAAAAATATTTCTAGTGATTTTTATGTAGTGTAGTAGAACATTTGAAAGAATTGTAATTTTTGGAAAATGATTTTGTCAAATGTCAAATTTTGCTCATTAAATCGCATATTTTCAAAACTATGAACTTTAGTCTCAATAGCAATGTGTCAATTAAATCTGTAAGATATCATCCTTAATATCAAATGACTTTCACGAAAATCTCCCTCAAAGAAGAATCTTTAGAATTTTACGAGAAGCAGTTATTTTCATTTACTGGATTTGTTCGTTTTCATATTTCGGTTTTGCGAAATGTGACTAGTTTTATCGTTATTTTGAATTCAAATTAGTATCACAACGTTGTCAACTATTCTATATGTCAGGACATTTGACCAAAAAGTAAAAATTCGCACAGAGAAGCAGTCAATATAATAACACGTATATAATGCAACCAGTTTTTAATTTATTTTTGATATCTTTACGAAAAACTAAATGTGAGAGAAAATGTATCCATATCCCAAATTTAGGAAATTTGTCATACGTAGTTTCATGTGTGAACTAATTTTAATAGCCATAAAGTCAGTATTAAAAATTAAATTGGCTGTATTTGCTGGCTACACCACTTCTCCACAAGTTTTTACTTTTTGATTTAACTATATTGACATCTAAAAAATAATATGCAACTCTGGAAATATGACAAAAACAAATTCGGCAAACGAAAATGTCGACTTACCGTAAAACTGTAGACATTTTCAAAAGTTATTTAAAAAAGTAGTAATGATGTTTGATCAACTTTTACTTGATATAGAAATATTGCAAATATGAGTAATTGGATTATTTCTCCAAAAACTATAATATTTTGAAAATACAAGTTATTTATTGATTTACTGCATGTTTTTAATATTTAATATATTTTCTTGATTGATATACCCTGTACGGTATATCGAAATTCTGACTACGGTAGAACTTTTTGGGGCAAGCTAAACTTCTTATAAAGAATTATTTTTTTACAGAAAATTAAAAGTCCATCCGGTGACACACCGTAGGTATACATTTAAATAAATTTTATTCCAGGTAATTTTTCCTTTGACCCATGGTTTTTGATATCTTAATATTGTGTTATGATTTAGTGATAATATTTACAAATGACTAAAAAGTTCACTATTAAAAAATTAAAAATAAATATTTAAAAATGGATCATACGACAAAATACTGAATAACAAAAGTAGTAAATTTTTTTGAAAATTTAAAAATATCCCAAAATAATTTGTATCTGTAATTTAACATTACTAATAAAAAAGTTACTTATGTTGGATTACCCTAGAGAAACATAGGTGTTGGCAACACGTGTCCATTACTAAAGAAATTTCGTAATAATCACACTTTTTCGTTTCTCTATGAGCCATAAACAATTTTTCCGATAACGGCGGCAACTTTTATTTAGTGTGTTTTATTCTGTGGCGTTATACTACATATGTAGGTAAATATATTTTTACAAATAAAGTTGTTTTTACATTGGATAAATTCGAATTATACATAACAAAAGCATAAAATTTTACTACATGGAAGCTATTTCTTTGTGATTAATTTAATGTAAATGTTACATAGTCTCGCTATACTGAAGTTTAATAAGTAGGTACATATTTATTACTGAGCTCTTATTTATTTTCTATTAAAATTCAGTGTAATCATAAATATGGTAATTGATATACATATTATTTCATTAGGTACACATAAATGAAGCATGTTTATCACTATTTTTACGTGAATGACAATCATACGAAACAATGCCTGTTGGGCATATTTTGCTAAAAACAAATAAAAGTTCACGAAAATATTGAAGAAAAAACTTCCCTGTTTTCCATGTTCACGGTAGCGCAGCGTCGAGATTATTGACATCACCACCAATGAAATGCTTAACAAAGTTGTTTTGCAAGGCTCAATTTTAATACAGCTCTAGGCTGACATGTCTCAGATTCTCTCGCGATTCGCGGAAGCAAATAGCTAAAAATTGTAGTCGTTGGATGAAATTCAAGTCTGGCTAGATGGAAGAATTTCCTAGGTTGAATAAGGAAGCAACTGTCTATGGATGAAATCCAAATCTCGCCACAGATTAGTGTTGGGCAATACTCTGAAAAGTATCGATACTGTGTATCGATTCGTTTCATATTGAAAAGTATCGACACATGTATCGTATCGTTTTCAAATTTTCGATATTTGTAATATCGAACAAATTTCGATTCGAATTTTTTTTTACAAATAAAATCCTCAAATGCTGATTGCTGTTCTATAATTTAAATTGTGGTTAATTATGCATTATTATGTAGTGATTGCAGTAAAAATATTGCCTAACAAAATACAAAGCAGAAGAATCTGTAATTAAATTCACTAAATGCTAGACCACCAGATCTTACAAAAATAGATTTCTTTTTATGGGGATACATGAAGGAAATTATTTATAAAGACACACCAACAACAGTACAAAATATGAATGAAAGGATAATAACTGCTTTTAGATCTATCACACAGGCAATTTTAAGAACAGTAGAAACCTCATTTCAAAAGTACATAGACACGTGTGTCAATTAAAATGTGCAACATGTGGAGCACTTATTACAGATTTTTTTTAATGAATTAATTGAAGAAACCTCTATTTTTAAAGTTTATTCTTGAATTTTGTACTTATTGCTCAATAAAATGAAAATGGGTGCAATTAGCCATAGTATAGGAAAGTACTTACAAAAAATATTCGTTTTTCATTTCTACATCATATCGTTGAAAATATACAGGGTGTCCCGTTTGGAAAAATTGAGAAAATTCAATTTAAAAAGTTCTTATTTGAAAAATAATTTTTGGCCACCCTATACATTTTTAGGAAGTAAAAATGATTCAAAAACATTAACTAGATGTCTCGTAACTAGTATTCACAGAGGTTTTTCTTAAAACCCATAATTGTGACTGGTGATTTTTTAAATATGCATCTGCAGATGGCATTATTTCAACAAAAAAATTCTTTACATCCAAGTGGTTGGGAGATAGTCAATAATAATATAGGAATGAATATAGTCTAGAAAGAGGCTTGAAAAAAATGTACTGATATACATAGCATTCCATTTAAAAAAAAGGCACTTGATCCTGTAATTTCGTCTTGGCTCGCCCTCGTATATTCGAAAATAATTTCCGGTTATAGACTTTTTTATCTAATTTACTTGTATTTTTTTTTATTTCTACGACGCACTATTGCCCCACCCTGTATAATAACACTGTAGGTCTTTAGATGGCAGTATTTGCATTTCTGATCATAGTTGAATTAGGTGTTCACTATCGAATTATTTCAATGTTCTATTATGATATAATATAAATTTATTGTTCAATACATTTTATCGATACCCGCCTTTATTGAATCGATCCACCGATATAGCGGAACGAGAAATGTCGATACAAAATATCGAGTATCGGAATCTAAAAGATCGATTCTTAAAAATATTGACACTTAAAAATATTAATGCATCGCCCACAGATTATAAACAACTATGGCTGGAAACATGGATAGTTTCCTTGGAAGTTTATTCGACAAAATCATTTCAGATATTTATTCGGGATAAAAATTAGAAACACGTAAATGTATATTGCTCTGTGTCAATCAGAAATATACGAAAATTAATTCGCACTTATAACAAAATACATTCACCATAAATCTAAATATTAGAATCGACGTGGTTAATAATAATCATTATTCATTAATCAAAAATCATTTATTTAATATAAACGTATATATGCTGACCAACAAATAATCAAGAATGAATATAAGCTATGCAGTAAAAATTAACTGCATAGCTAACACATATTTATTACGACTTTTTTTTTCACGGAATCATCACCCGTTTCTCTTTTTTTTTCTCACGGAGTTATCACTCCCTTTTCAAATGGAGGGAGATCTGGAAATCTGTAACGTTACTTTAGATTTTAAAATGTTTAATACTTGTCGAAAATCATATGTTGTTTTACTTTTAACTCTATTAAATTTTAATTTATATAAACACCAATTATTGTTATAATGCTATAAAATGTCCATGACTTTTATGCTTTTATAAAACCCATTGACACCTAAAAACAATACAATATCAGAATATTTTGTTTGTTTTGGTTTGTTCCAATTAATCCATTATAATGCAGTCAATAATTACACCGCAGATCCGTATTTACATAACTTCCCACAGTGAATCCGGGTAAGGTGATTTATCAGTAAAAATTAAAATTATGATTACAGTTTTATGTATATAGGCATGTATACGTATGATTATATACAGTGTGTTCACAGATGGAGTTTACAAAAATAAAATTGACACTTTTCATATTATATATTTTGTAATCTAACCCTACTTGGGCTGAAGTTATTTTATTATGTATTCTTAACCTCAGTTCCCATATAGAGAAAAGAGGAAACAAAGCAAAAGTTGCGAAACTGTATATATTTTTGGGAAACTTTAAAGCCAGAATTTTTCAAAACTATTAGTTTAGTAAACACATTTTGTATGCACCATTTTATTAGTCTAAACATGCTAGATATTTCGACGATTGTTTTTCTATAATTTAAAAATCAAAATAATAAAAATGAATATAACTCCGTACCTAAGTTCATTTTTGCACGTATTTTGGAGAAACAAGTCTGAGAGTTATTATAAAGTAAAAGTATGGAGTTAAAAATGCCCAAGTCAGTTCATTACTACAATTTTTATTTAATTGTAGTGTTCACAAACATTGTGCTTGGAATAAATGATTAGTTTGCTATATGGGTCATTCTTTTACAAATCGCACGGATTTCATGAAAAAAAAAACTTGACATTTTAGATTCGTCTGAATTTTTTTTTACAGCTTCTATACGTAAAATTAATTGACACGTATTTCAGGATTTTGCTTAAAAAAATTTTTTTCCGAAAATATCCATTTATGAAGTTTTGGTATTTTGCTGGATTTTCTCCAATCGTCTCATACATGAAATTTATTATCTCCAGTTGTACTGATCGGATTGATGTCATTTTTTTACAGTTTACGTGTTGTTACGTTAGCTTTCTAAAAGAATAAAAAAAAATTTTTTCAATGTCATATCAAAAATAATAACAATTTAATTGTTTAAATAATTGTTAGATGCTGTTGCTCCAGGTTTAGTTAATTTTAAAAAATACCACTTCATTCTTCATCATGTTCCTTAGAAAATGGCATCGGTGAAAAAGTGGTATCTCTATTAGATCAAAAGTTATTAAATATTTTCGAGCGCTTGTCAGGCGGCGCGCTCCGCACACCTCAGAGGTCTCAGGCATTTGTACCTATTTTATATTAATGAATGTTTACCGTATTGCGCAATAGTTTGAAAATATTTGTTGATAACATTACTGTATAAAAATTAATATAAATAATGAAAAGAACATTATAGTTACTTCCCGGTTACTAAATTAATATTGAATATCACGACGTGATAAAATAAAAGTAAGAAACTAAATTTAAACACTTTAATTTATTAGCTTCTGAGTAGTATACAAAATGTTTTTTTTTGCACAAAGTATACATTTTATTTCATAATTTTAACTTCAATTGCTATGAACCCTGGTTGATAGAATCAATTACTGCAGATACTGCCACTTTGTCTTCTTCAAAAGATACACCGGGACTTTCAGGAGAACGTTTCCAGTTAACGTCATTACTTTCCAAAGCGTCAAAATCAGAATCATTAATTTCCTCCTTCTAAAAACAATGTAATTTTTACATACATCAATTAACCTGAAGCTTAACAATTTATTTTATAATTTTAGGATATTTTAGACCTTGCCACATATAATGAATGAAATTTTATTAAAGAAATTTGCTTCGAAAATATTACTTACAGTTGATTCGAACTTCTTTTCGCGATTCTTGCGTAATTGAAACAATTTAACACGGCAAGTATTACAGATTTTTCGCTGAAGGAACTCATCCGTTACCGGTAAGTAAAGAGCCACTAAATGTTGCTTCGAAACTGGTCTTAGATTTTCTCTTTTCCGATGTGAAGACATATCGAAGGGATTGAAGCATCGATCTACTTTGATTTTCAGACCAATCGACGATTTTGATGTTTTCGGCATTGTACCGACACTTTATGATTATCGCTAGTTCTAGATTAAAATATGATAGTAATAATATGGCATGCATATACGACGTTGTCGAACAACAGAATGAAAACATTTACATATATTTAAAACTGAAGGGAGCTTGATTGCACGTTCCGCGCGCTACGCCCAGCACGGCGACTCCGTGCGCGCCGGCTGACAAGCGCTCGAAAATATTTAATAACTTTTGACCACATAGAGATACCACTTTTTCACCCATGCCATTTTCTAAGGAACATGATGAAGAATGAAGTGGTATTTTTTAATATTAACTAAACCTGGAGCAACAGCATCTAACAATTATTTAAACAATTAAATTGTTATTATTTTTGATATGTTGACATTGAAAAATATTTTTTTTATGCTTTTAGAAAGCTAACGTAACAACACGTAAACTGTAAAAAAATGACATTGATCCGATCAGTACAACTGGAGATAATAAATTTCATGTATGAGACGATTGGAGAAAATCCAGCAAAATACCAAAACTTCATAAATGGATATTTTCGAAAAAAAAAATTTTTTAAGCAAAATCCTGAAATATGTGTCAATTAATTTTACGTATAGAAGCTGTAAAAAAAATTTCAGACGAATCTAAAATGTCAAGTATTTTTTAGTGTGCGGTTTGTAAAAGAATGACCCATATGCTAAATAGCTCCACGTAGGAAAGTTGAAAACATGTGTTTGTTACCAACATTTACTGGAACATAATTTTCTCAAACATGTTGTCCTTAAGTACCTACCTTTTCCGCTCGAGAAAAAAGTAAAAGCTGTTCAAAATACCAAATTTCATATACTAATAATCGATAATTATTTTATATTAATCATTTATATATTTATGTATTTGTTACATAATTAAATTTCTAAATATTTCATTTTTTTATTTATGTATGTACCTATATTTATATTATTGATCGAAATTTTGATAAGTTAACCTTAGGATCTTTCTGTTTCCACCTTTTATGCTGGTTTATCTCTAAAATCTTTGTTTTTTTTTATGCGTATTTTTTATTTTTCGCTACCTGCTGTAACAGTAACCCACCTACATGGGATAAGTGTGAGAGGTGATGAAGCTAATGTGATAGCCATGCCTTTTCTGAAACAATATTCATTTAACTGTAATAAAAAAGAGCAGGTTTTATTTACTTGGTACCAAAATTGTTGTAACTTTATTTTAATATTAAGCATTAAAAAAAGAACACAAAAAAGAATCCCCTATATAATTTAAAGAAAATAATGCATATGTAGTAGTTACAATGTTTCAAAAACGTCTTCGGTGCCAGGAAAACATATAGTATTCATGTACCTTATGTTGAAAGTTTCTCTAAAATTCCAACAGTTTGATTGGTAGAAGTATAGGACTTATCTTTTTCAACTGTTACAAATACGGCTTTATTGTTATCTACACTTTTTAAACCCATAACTTCTAACACTGACGTAGTTTTCCACGAAACACCAAAACACTATATACTGCACTTCATCTGGGGATGATTAAAACTCAGTTTTAATCATCTCCAGGTTAACGAAAATTAACCACCACAAAAGTCCCTTTTTTAAATTTTTTTTGCGGACAATACTTCTGTTGGTTCTATTCTGGGATCTCCTCAAAATTGTTTATTCTGTATTTATCTATACATAATTTCAATGTACCTAATCCTATAATTGGGCTCCTGCCTGTTGGATTTTGTATTTAAATAAATAAAATCACTCTCTCCTATCGATACTGTTAATTTTTCTGACAGGTGAATCACCAGTGCCATTATTCTCATTGCTGTCAGAGTAAATTCTTACTTTTTATTTATAAGTGATGAGTGTGATCGTCAAAAAAAATTTTTTGACGATCACACTCATCACTCATTAGCAAGCTAAAGTAGGTTGTGCCATTAGAACTGCTCTAGCATGCCTTTTAGATCAAGACACTGGAAAGAGGCCATCCAAATAACGTTTAACAAATGAATAATTCAAGTTTTGAGGCAACGCGAACTAATTTTAAAAGCGAATAAAAGCAGCATGTAGAAACAACATGATTATACCTTTTTTAATGTTTATTGTTTTTGTTATATTTTAATTTCAGCGTCATTCATTACCCATCATAGTCACTAGCAGCAGAATTCTGGTTTGTCAATAAATTTGAATTTTATCTACGGGTATCACGCTTATCCCAAAATCACATTGACCATAATTATTTCTAAATTTAAGTATTACAATTTAATTCGTTTAAATAAATCTGTATTTGAAATAAATTTATAAACAAATTTAAATTAACATTTTTTTTTCAAGTAAGACAATAATGTCATGTACACACAATAATTCCACCAACCTTTGAGAGTAGAATTGTATGTACTGTTTCATAGTGGATTCCGAAATTGATGATAGTAAAATATTTATTGCTGGTTGCGGTATATTTCTATTGATGAGGGCTTTTCTGAAACTCTCCATGCTGCCAATGTAAGGGTCCCTGCAAGTGGTTGCTGACGGGACGCATTTAGGCATTACGCATATTGCTTTGGCACCTAGAGCTACTCATTGGTCAGATTTTAACTTTCATGCAATCAAAGATCGAGTGCCGAATGCGTGTACAGAATGTATATTAGTACGAAATTTAGGTACAGGATGCCTCAGTTTATAATATTAACTTATTATTATTAATTTTCCTTGCTCTGAAAAATTAACTGGGATGACATAAATTTGAATGGTTATTGTAGGGCAAGAAACACAGTGAAATATATGTTGTAAACTATATGTTGTAAACTAATAACATTATTATCGTGAACGATATAAATATATCGTTTAGTCAACAACACTTTTGACCATAAACATTATTTTAAGTTAATATTATAACTTTATTGCCCAACAGATCACAAAAAGCCGATTACAGGACAAAATTAAATTGATAGTAATTAATAACCTACAATTAAATATATAGATAGTAATACAATAACACAAGTTTACATATTAAATTAAATTTTTACATATTACAAGTTAAAACTAAACTAAGGTAAAAAAGAAAAAAAATTAAACCAAAGTTACTAACAATTAAACACTAAAAATTAATTAAAATTAACATTAAAATTAAAATTAAAAATATCATGAGCATTCAACAATAGGTCTTGAGGGTAGCCTCTTTCAAGGTAATCCCCCGAGATTCTGTACTGTAAAAATTTAAGAATTTCCTCTGAACATTTTCAACAGATTTAACATGGATATTATAAAATGGGCACCATATCAAGGAGCCGTACTATAACTTTTACCTTATATATGAAAAATAAAATGCCTTTAACGCCATACAGTCTTGAAAATTGCGACAGTTTCGGATTATAAAGCCTAGCATTCTTAACGCGGACGATATAGATTTATTTATATGCTCAACAAAAGAAAGTTTTGACTAGAACATTATACCAAGGTCCTTCATGGTTTCACAGCGGCTTAAGTTAGTAGATTTTATTTGATAGGTAAATTCAATTTGTTGCCGTTTTAATGTAAAAGTTAAACTTTTACATTTTTTGGATGTTCAATTGAAAATTGTTAACGTCACATCAAACTTCAATCTTTTTCAACTGACTCTGAATAAATAAACAGTCCTCAATGACAACAGAATGGTAAATTTTAAGGTCATTGGCAAATAATATTTTATCACAATCGATAATTTCAACTAAATCATTGATAAAGTGTAGAAACAATAAGGGGTCAAGGTTTGACCCTTGGGGCACACCGGAAGTAGCCTTGAATGGCTTGGACTTAAACCCATTATAAGAAATATATTGAATCCTATTAAATAAATAAGAAGCAATTAGTGACACCAGAGAATCATCAAATCCAAAGTTTTTAATTAAATTACAATTATTCTATGATCAATGCGGTCAAAAGCTTTGGCAAAGTCCGTATAGATGACATCAATCTGTCCTTGATTATCAAGTACAGAAGCGACATGTTGCGAAAATACTGCTAAATTGGTAATGGTGGAACGGTTTTCCATAAAGCCATGTTGATGAGGTGATATCAAATTTTTAACAGCAGGGTAAATGTAATTATAGAGTGATATTTTTAAAAGTTTAGCAAAATTGCAAAGAATAGATATAGAATACACATTCTGTACACACATTTGGCACTCGATCACTGATTGCATGAAAGTTTGAATCTGACCAATGAGAAGCTCTAGGTGCCAAAGCAATATGCGGAATGCCTAAATGTACCCAATAAGTGGGATCTTCTCTGCCAATCTCCTTTAGCATTTGTAGTAATTTTTATTATGAATGCCACAGTCTTCATTATTTCAATAAGGCGAGCTAAAGGTTATACAACATAACTAATCCTATTGGCGCAAAGTTTATTTACCAATTTTTTTGAATAATGTATAGGATAGTGACTTAATACTCAAAGAAAGTGACATGCCACTAATAAATAATTACAAACAATATGCATAGTACCTATATGTATGTATATAGTAGTTTTTGAAGTAGTAAAAATAAAGCAACCATAAAGGTTAATTTATCGATTTTCATAATATGAAGGCGTTTTGCTTGGAAAAAAATAACGATGATAGATGCAATAAAAAAAAATATATTCATTCCCATATTTGTTTGTTATTAACATTAATTCGAGTGTCGGAAACGTGCTATTATAAACTTCCGTGCCACTAAGTGCCAAGGTCGAAAAGTTGCGCACGCACCATTGGTACAGCCTTCTTTAATTATCTGAGAATATGAAAAACCTTTTATACGATATTTAACCATAGTATAGAAATCATAAGAGAAATAATTAATTATTATGAATTATTTATTAACTAATATTCAACACGAGATATATTTGAAGCATGTTTAATTTGTTTTTTTTTATAATTTTGAGGAGGAAGTAAACAGAATTAAGAAATGTCTTTATTCGTATTAAAATCCTTAACCTTAGAAAAACTGTTATTTATTAACTAACAATGAACAACTTTTGGATGTACAGAATGTATAATAGGTGTACATATTTAACAAAACATCTATACTAAATTTACACTAATAGATATTTAAATAGCAATAATTATTATTACAGCTGGTTAACATTAGCCATGTAGTATTTAGTATTCTACAATATTTAACCTTACAATGTCACAGTGAAAACTTTCATACAATTTGCTCTTTTCTCTTTCCACATGATAATTTAACGTTTAAAGGCTGTATTATTTCTGTTTCTTTTTTGTGTTTTTTAAATGTAGACGTTAGTAATTTATTATGTTACAATTTTCTAATGGATCTTATTCCATCAGATCATTCTATGCGGAAGGAGTAGATACGATTAAAATACAACAATTACTAGATATTTTTTGCATTTGAATACAATATGCTGCTGTGATAATTTTCATAAAAAATTTGTATTATGATTTTTATGACGTAACAAACTGTACATTGAAAATGGGCATGCTATATTGTCTTTAAAGTAATTAATTACATATGGAATATGTATAGACAGCAAATTTAAAACGTCTTCCTGGCTTTATTATTTTCCATAGATGAAATTACTTTCCTGGCATAATTATTTTGCGAGAAGCTTATTGAAAGGCTTAAATGACACAAAATATTTACCATATTCATATTCATAGATAAGTATTAACATTTTGTGAGTTTTGCAATCATTTGCAGGTTTAGTTCGCGTAAATATTTATGAAGACGCTTGAAATAATAGTGAAAACTGAGATTTTAAGAATGGGATTTTACAAATATTTTTGAGCAACACTAAAAGCGAACCTAGAGAATCAGTTATTGTTATAATTTTATTAACCGGAGATAAATGTTGTAAATTTTAAATATGTTTTAAATTCTGAAGAGTCTCGGATTTCATCTCGTCTCGCCGAGATGCCAAATTATTATATTTCGTCTGGCGTCGGTTTTTCGGGACGAGAAAAAATGACGAGGAAACGTGATTTTAATTTCAACGCCCATTTAGTCATAATCAAATACTACCTACATATCAGTAATACATATATTAATACATTAGAATCTGCAATAAAATGCTTTATTGAGATAAACCTAGTGAGCCACCATGTGAAAAAAGTTACTTTATTTCAGAAAAGTGATTTCCTAGATTTTTGGAAGCCTATAACAGAAATATCATACAATATAATGTCATGACATGATATTATAACTTTATTCTTTGAATAGTTCTTGAAGCAAAAGAAAACATGATCCCATGGCCGCCGGCCGTGCGAATTCAAAACACATTTTATGTGATCATACTTGCCTAGATGCAAAATTAAATTTGCTGGAAAAATTTTAGTCAGTAATATTATTATCTCAATATGGCATCATTATATGCAGAATAACTCTCGATATCCAAAATTGTAGAAATATATTGAGTGTTCCGTGTAAAAATCCAAAGTTAGCATTACTTCCGGCGAAACTGGAAGTGACAAAGAATGTTTAATCGGTCGAATCAATGTAATTAGTCGTTATTTGACGTGCCCAAATTTGAAATTCGTATATTGTAAGATCAAGAAGATATAGAGGCAAGCGTGATCTCGTAGTCACCCAGTATAGTGGTATTCTTTAGAAAAATATACATTATTGCAAGCTACGGACTGGAATCCAAACTGTTCGCATACCCTTGTGATGGTATCTTACAATAAAAACCACCTTACGGTAGACGTAAATCATAATCAGAATCAGCCATCTCTTGGTTGGTTTATTTATATCTTCAAGTTATACTACTTTACTGCATTCCATCTTTAAGTCTGTAATTTTAGCATGCAACTCGCCCAGTGTTCCAAAAATAACCTTCAAAAACAAGTAAAATAATGAATGATTATCTTTTTTCACCATGATGTAGTTAAGTTACTTTTTCTTTCCATTTGAAACGAATTTATCTTTTCAGATGTTCGTATTAGGAAAGCGGGGTTGTTGCCCGTGTATTAAACTGGTCGTCCTTGGAAAATGCAAACTTTACACACCCACATTATATGTGAGAAATAATGGTGTTTGCCGTAACTGTTAAAACAAACGTTTCCTACAAAAGGTTTTAATAAAATGCCTGTATTTTATTTACCTCATAGCATAGACGAATAATGATTGTTATCAATATGGTACCCATTTACAATTTTATTTTGATTTGTGAAGTACTTTATATTTACAGTTATTTTAAATTCTTAAGACATTCAATAATCATTTTATATAGGAGTGCTACATGGCATTTGCATTTGAAGACAGATAACTTGTTTTGATTGTATACAGTTAATTACATAGGTACAATAATTATTTAAAATTTATATTTATATGTTATATACATGACCGTATGTATAAACTAAAAGTGGGCTGATTATATAGCAAGTTTGCCATTTTGGCTATATTTGGGAATATATGAATAATTTTATTCCATTCAGACAGACCAGTTAGATTTGTACATCTATGCGGATTTTATGTAAAAAGCTATTTTATTTTGGCAAATTGGAGCAAAAAGAGGTGGTACTGAACTTCACACAAATAAATTCCAGCCACCTAACTGTGCACCTGTGGTTAATATACAGTTTTTGTCCGAAATTATCCCTTCTAAGTAAAAAATTCAAGTGCTTTTTCTTGTATAGCGTAAATGTTTACCTTCTTGAAATTGTTTGGTGACCCTTATTCTTATAAATAACTCTCTATTAAGTTGATCGGGTGGGGTCTAGAAAAATATAAATTTTTTTTAGTCATCGTTTCATCTTTATTTTAAGACATCCACAGGACTCTGAAGATAAGAAGAATTGCAATTTAACAAAATGAACTTGTGTGAACAATACATATAATAGAGTGGCCGCTACCATTTAGAAAATTAATAACTTTTTGCAATTTTTTTGGTTTTGGATACTTTTTCAAATATTTGATATTTGACTTATAAATTTATTATGAAAACATTTAGTACGAATTTTGAATTTTGAATAAAGTGTGTAGAAAATACAATAGGAATTGTAAATTGTGTAGGTTAGGTTAGGTAGTTAAAATTTGCAGGTAAATCAGAACACATAGATTTGAAATAATAATGTACATATGTAAATATTAGCAAACAGAACATGATGAGGAATGGACAACCGCAATATCTTGTAGTTTCCTTACTATTATTGACTTTTGTGGTATGTCCAAAACAATATTGCCACAGTAAACAAAGCTGCAAGATTAAACTTATTTTTTATACATACATCCCAAGGCATAAAAATATTAAATTTTTAACGGAATCGATAAACAAAATACTGCCCATTACCTCTTTTGGAATCTATTGAAAATGTATATCTTTGATTTCTTGTATACTTTCATAAAATAGTTGTTTGAGCGAGATGATCGTCATCATAACATTGTTAGTAGCACCAGAAGGTCAATGTCCTTCATCAACTATCATTAACCGACATGATTATTGAGAAATTGTTATGTAATTATAAATGTATATGCATCCTTATTTCTAAAGGGCGGAAACCATGCAATTGCATATTTTATATATCAACATGCAGAAGACTGCTTTTAAAAAATGAGGACGACTTAAAAAAATGCTGTCATTTGACATTAAAATTCATATTTTAGCATATATTTAGGTATTAGTGGATAGTTCACCTCATATTTATTTATCTGATTTATATTTCTTCATTTTAAATGCCTGCATAGTAAAGGAAATACTAACACTAAATTAAATTTTATCGTATAAATATCATAATAAATCTAATTATGTGAATTATGCAACTTAGTATACTTGTTCTTGTCTCCAGTGATACTGATAATATTATTTTAAGTTATATTGTAAGTCATATGAAAGAGTGCCATATCAGTTTTAAATGTTAACAGTTCTTATTTCAATTCAGAAGTAAATAAACCATAATCACCTCATGTGGTAGGGATGGGTTTCTGAATATGATATTAAGTAAAACTAACTTTAATATGGAAAACATTTTAATAACCTATATTACAACCTAATTATTTTATTATTTATATAAAAATATTTATATATGAATTATTGTGTTCTGTATTTAAGAAAGTAATGTTTTTTATAATAAAAATATCCGGAAAGAGGCATTCAAAACAATATTTTACTTGCACGTCTCAACTATCCGAGCTTGCAAAACTTATTGCGGGCGGCACACTTTATAATTTTTTTGTACAAGGTGGTTAATAATTTAGTTGACTGTATATGGATCTTAAACCAAATTAATTTTAAAGTTCCACGAATATCATCACGTCACAACCACATTTTTAAATTTCCCACAGCTAATACTAATATTATGATAGCATCCTCTTTATATCAAGTGATCGCAAACTATTGCAACGTGGAGGACAATATTGATATTTTTTCTTGTACCATTGACAAAATTAAAAAAGTTGTACTTAATGAGTGAATGACAATATTTTAATTTGTGTAGTTTTGTACAATTTATATTTATTTTTATTGCTATTGTGTATTGTTGTATTATTATTGTTGAATAGCAATATTTTAATTAAAGTTTAATGTATTGTTAGTTAGTGTTAATTTATTACTATGTATTATATTAATGTTTATTATTTCATTTCCGTTGTAATATTTATATATTTTTTTAACTCTAATTGTTGGTAGATTTTCAATTTTTTGCTTTTTTGTTGTATCCTGTAATTGGGTTCTACCTGTAGGATATGTATATGAAATAAAATAAAATAAAATAAAATAAAAATAATTATTACCGTTTTTCCTAAATATCTAATGCATACTTCAAAATTAAAATGCGTATCTGGTGCATATTTTAGTATTGTTAATTTCATAATATGCAAGGATAATTGCAAATTTTTTGTGCTTATATTTCGCCTTTTAATTTAAAACATTTTACTATTATTTATGTTTATTTATTATAATTATTTTCAGTAAAAACTCTAGTTTTGTTTTTAAACATTTATTGTATCTTGTTGGTCTTTTTAACACGCTTTTATTAGCTTCACTTGTATGTTTGCTTGTTTGTTTGTTTGTTTGCTTGTTTGTTTGTAACCGACTCTTTGGATTCGATTTTAACCCACTTTAAACGGACAGATTTAATTGAAACTTTGTACACTTATTAAGAACCGGTAACAATACAATAATTTGATAAGTTTATATCATTATCCTGTTCAGGATCGCCAATCCTTTCCTCACGTATCCCTGCGTGAAAGCAAAGGCTTAATATGTCAGTAGATTCCATAATTGTTAATTAGCCCGGTGGTCGAGTGGGTTAAGGCAGTCGACGCGAAACGACAGACTCATCCGGCGTGAGTTCGAACCTCACGGCTGAAATAAATTTTTTTTTTTTTTCAGAAATATCTGTTGGATCGTAATATGTTATAATATCAGCATCAATAAGCAATATAAATATAGTTTAAAACAACTAAAAAACACGCTTTCATAGCACATCAAACTAAAAAAGTTAAAAATAAATATAGTTTAAAAAAACTAAAAAACACGCTTTTAAAGCACATCAAACTAAAAAGTGAAAAATAATTATTAATATAAACTGAAAATAATAATGAACGAAAAATACTAGTATTATTGTGAAAAAAGCGTGGGGTGCTCGATATACGAAAAATATTGCACAAAGCACCCCACGCTTTTTTTCACAATAATACTAGTATTTTTCGTTCATTATTATTTTCAGTTTATATTAATAATTATTTTTCACTTTTTAGTTTGATGTGCTCTAAAAGCGTGTTTTTTAGTTTTTTTAAACTATATTTATTTAACACGCTTTTATTAGCTTCACTTGTATGTTTGCTTGTTTGTTTGTTTGCTTGTTTGTTTGTAACCGACTCTTTGGACTCGATTTTGACCCACTTTAAACGGACAGATTTAATTGAAACTTTGTACACTTATTAAGAACCGGTAACAATACAATAATTTGATAAGTTTATATCATTATCCTGATCAGGATCGCCAATCCTTTCCTCACGTATCCCTGCGTGAAAGCAAAGGCTTAATATGTTAGTAGATTCCATAATTGTTAATTAGCCCGGTGGTCGAGTGGGTTGAGGCAGTCGACGCGAAACGACAGACTCCTCCGGCGTGAGTTCGAACCTCACGGCTGAAATAAAAATTTTTTTTTTTTTCAGAAATATCTGTTGGATCGTAATATGTTATAATATCAGCATCAATAAGCAATATAAATATAGTTTAAAACAACTAAAAAACACGCTTTCATAGCACATCAAACTAAAAAGTTAAAAATAAATATAGTTTAAAAAAACTAAAAAACACGCTTTTAAAGCACATCAAACTAAAAAGTGAAAAATAATTATTAATATAAACTGAAAATAATAATGAACGAGAAATACTAGTATTATTGTGAAAAAAAGCGTGGGGTGCTTTGTGCAATATTTTTCGTATATCGAGCACCCCACGCTTTTTTCACAATAATACTAGTATTTTTCGTTCATTATTTTCAGTTTATATTAATAATTATTTTTCACTTTTTTAGTTTGATGTGCTTTAAAAGCGTGTTTTTTAGTTTTTTTAAACTATATTTATTTAATTATTAAATTGTTAAATAAATTTCATACAAATAAATATGTTAAGAAATCTGTAATACATATGAACCAAGTTAATTACAGACATTTTTACAAATTAACAACAATTTTCCAACACTGTATATGACAATGAAAATAGTTTATTTAGTTACAAAATCTCCGTTATCTCGTAATTCTTCAGCAAATACTAAAATGTATACTTTACTTTTAAAAAATATTATTCACTGCAAGCCGCATTAAAAGAAATCTGCTAAGTAATAAAATTTATGTTTTTTTATTACCAACAATATCATTTTATTTTAATTGAATGCCTCCATTGTTGATGTAAGTTTTTCATTATCATTTATTATTTAATTCGTTCGTATGTGTATTATACATGAATCATCAAGTAGGCTGTATAACTTGTTGATATAACAAACAACAAAATGGATTCGCCAACAAATTGTGCATCGTTGTAAATTGTGGTTTCAAGAGTTATATTCACTGGGATTGTTGTTATCTTGTGTTGTTTCTTTGTTTATTGTTGTTGAGTTTCATTGTTAGAAATTGTTCCTTTTTTGTTATTTTTTTGGGTTTATTAGTTCATTTAATGGTAATAGTAATTTTTAAATAAGAATATGGCGTAACGGTTTTCTAATGAGGAGAATACATACATATACCTCTGCTTGAAATTTACTAAAGCCCATATAGAAGCGCAACTGTTGCGTCTAGTAATTATGAAGAATATTTGCCTGAGAGAGTTCAGCCCAATAAAAATTACTTTCTTGTAATAAATTTAGTAAATCATGGGTCATTTAATCAAACTAGAAATAGTATTTATAGTATCAGCATTGAGGAACGCAATAATACTGTCTTAGCAAACATTAATTATTATCCCAAAGCATCAGTACGAAAAATTTCAGATAACACGGAGTTCTCAAAACAGTAGGTGTTCCACCGGATTTTGAAAAAAAATTTCATCCATAAAAACCAACAAATGTACAAGGACTAAATGAAAAACTGACTCTGGTATTCATAGTCGGCCGTCAGCCGCTCGCACGCTGGCGAGAGGCCGCACTGAAATGTCCAGAGGGTTGCTTCTCAAACGTCCGTAGCATGCATTTGATTCAGCGGACGTTCTTCTATGAAACGAAAATCAGGAATTTCGGTGGATCTTCCGCTGGCGAACGACTGGCAGCCGACTATGAATACTAGCGTGAGATTTTATGAATTGTCGAAAGATGACCGAGGGCTTCCATCGAAAGTACTGTAGACAGATGAGACTAAATTTACAAATTGTGGAGTTTTTAATAAAACATAACTGGAATGTCGACAATCGACACTTCGTAAGGCAAAGACAATTTCAACAAAGATTAGGGTTTAATATTTGTTGTGGTATTTTAGGTAAGCTTTTAAAATAATTATTAAGAAAAATATTCTTTGATAAATAACGATTTTACGAAACTAGTTGATCGGACCGTTTGTGTGATTATACGTTAAACGGAGAAGATTGGATATATTACGTGACAGATTAATGCCTACTACACAAACTATTATAAATTGGTTGTAATGGTCACAAGATGGTTGCCCTGCACATAACACAAAGACAGTGAAACAATATTTAACAACAAATTTTAATATTTTGTCATATCAAGCAATGGACCTGGCCTATGTACAGCGAGGCCCCAGATATTACACCTCTGGACTTTTATCTCTGGGGCATGCAAAGAATGAAGTTTACAAGTTTGATCCTCTCGAAAACCACGATCTATTGGAGGAAACAGTATTAGATGCCTTAGTTTCGGTAAATCGCAATACTTTATCAAGTAATATACTCTCTTCAGTACCGAAAAAATGGAGAAGTGTGTTCAAGGAAATGGGGATATCGAGCAATTTATTCAATTTTTAATATCAATACTTTCTTATTGTCCAATTGTTAGAAATTGAAGTTTCTGCTTATTTACCTCTATTCTAATTTATTAGTGTCTTCTCTTCACAACATCTAATTTCTAAAACGTTCTTATTTCTTACTTCCTTCTTAAAAAAAATGCTTCATTTCTTGTTTAACTGAATTCTTGCATGGTAAAATTTTATGAACAAGTACCATGAAAAGTGCGCATGAGAAGCGCTATTTAATTAATGAAAAATCCAAAATGACGCAACAATAGTTAGTGGTCTATATTAGAAACAAGTGACGATAGAAAAATGTTGCTAGCAAAAAATGTTCTAATAATGTGCAAATTTTCCACCTATATAAATAATGATTAAAAAGCTATGGAAGAAACAAACTTTCAGTTTTTGAAATTTACTCAAATACTAATTTGAAAAGAGATTCGAAGTGGCCATAAAATGTCGCCAAAACTTTCCCCCTTTAACCATCATTCTTCGTTAATAATAGACGTAGGAACTAGCAATACATCCACCCCCAATTTGGATCACACTGTATATATTGTACATTTTAATCATTAATTAAGCTATGTATATATTTCTCCTGCCGTTAAATTTTTTTGAATTAGAATTATGATTAATGAGAATAAATATATCCAACTTTCACTCTCAATCTAATATGCGCGTATAAAAAGTGGGAGAAAGAAATGTATCCCTTCGTTTTAACAAAACTGATAGTGCTTTTTTATTATTCAAAGGTAGATATCAATATGTAGTTGATTGATTGCCGACTACTACGAAATATATGTTCATTCAAACCCTCGCCTCCGCCATTTTTAACAATTGAAAATTTGTTTTAGAATATCAGTAACATTTTTAAAATTTTGCTAAATTAAAACCTGCATTTAGTAAACATAAGTTAACAGATCATATTAATTACTTAAGAATTGCCACTACTACCTTACGAAAAAAACTACTACTTTAAAGAAAATGATAGGTTTTCAACACCATTGTTATTTATAAACGTATACCATTTTTGTTTACTTATATATGTAGCATATAGAATCAAACCCAGCTAGCTCCAAAATGCAAAATTTTACAGGAATTGAAGAAAATGTTTAACTTAAATGTTCTTCCAAAAATTATCGACACATTTTTATATACCTTCTTTACGGTAAAAAAAATGTAGTTTAGCTAAAAAAATTCAACATAAGTACTATCTCATTACTTTTGACTATTTTTAAATGGATTTTAAACGGACTTTGTGAATAATGGATATAGTGTGTTTTGATTGAAATTGTTATGCACAGAGTGGGGTTTGATTGTAATTGTCATGGATACATCAGGGTTTGATTATAACTTTCTTTGGAGTTGACAAGTGATTGCCACTATTTTTGCAATTTTTTTTTTAAATTATAAGGAATAAACCCAAAATAGAAAAGTTCTTTTAATACGAGTACATTTTTTCATTGGTTTCGTATATTCATCCATTTTAATCTTTTAAAAACACAGAAATATTATTGTTTAACAGATTAACATGAACCGATGAAACCATATGCTTATAGCGAACACAGCCGCTATTGGCCAAAATGGTGATAGCGGTATTTGATTATAATATTTGGATGGAGACAGCGGGTTTTGAAATTAAACTAAATCATCAGACTCAGTTATAAAGGGTTTTTAGTGAAATTTGAAAGTTGTTATTTACATATACGGATTCCTTGGAAAATTTCATATAAGACCCGCCAAAAATTTGATTATCGACTAAAATTGGAGATAGCGGGGTCTGATTCTACGTACCTTATATGCAATCGTGGCATATTTAAGCTTAAAAAAATAGCAATCATCATATTCATCAGAGTTATGTAGACAAACGAAAACACTTTCTAACAGACGCAATTGGGCACTTGGAAGGTCAAAACAAGACTGATACTGAAAATGTCCTACCTTATTTTTACTTGCTCTTCTAAAATTGCCGACCCATCATAAAATTATTACCTGATAGGGTCTATTGTGTTCACACAAAAATGGTATAATTTATTTCAAACTTATTTGCAACATAAAAAGCATCGGTGTCTTTGACGGATCAAAGAAGTCGACGTTTTTTATGTTGCAATTAAGTTTGAAAATGCGTAAACAATAACATCGCAGATACAGTTTTATAACCCTGTCGAAAGATGGTAATGCGAACAAAGCCGCTGAACCGCTATACTTTATTAACACCGTATTGCACTGATCCAAAAATCTGGAAACAATTCATGGCATTAGAATAAGAGAAAACTTTCGTTAGATTTAAAGTATGTTACATTTTGCTGTTAAAGCTTCGGAGATCTAATTTATACTTTTTCTCACTTTCCATATTGCCCTGTCTTCTTATGTATTTTTTTTTTAAATTAACGTTATTAATAAAAAAGTATTTACGCAAAGATCAAATAATAAATTTGATTGTTACTACTAGTACAAATTTTAATATATTAATTTTAACCCAAAAAAAAAATAATAATAAATTGTATACCCTTAGTTATTAAAAACAACTTCTAATACATATTTTTATGTTTCAGATCGAGGAGGGTGATCGCGGCCGAGAGATGACCGCGTCCCTCGACAATTCGGGCGCCGACAGGAATGGTGCAAACAATCGCAATGAAGACGGAGTTTACACAGTGTCAGTAACTGGAGCATACGACAATCAAGCATTCAAAGGAGATGGAAACAATGGAGGACCCATAAAGCCACCACGTGAAATTACAGATGAAGAAGCTTCCCAGCAAGGAAAATTCAAATTATCCACCAAAGAAAAATGGAGAATATTAAAAAATGTATCAGCGATATCATGTGCCTTTATGATACAATTCACAGCTTTTCAAGGAACGGCAAATTTACAGAGCAGTATTAACGCTAAAGACGGTCTTGGTACTGTATCTCTTTGTGCTGTATATGCGGCCCTTGTCGTTAGTTGTATATTCGTACCTACATTTTTAATAAAAAAGTTAACGGTGAAATGGACCCTATGTTTTTCGCTCATGTGTTATGCTCCATATATTGGATCACAGTTTTATCCTAGATTTTGGACTCTTGTACCTGCTGGTGTTCTTTTGGGTGTTGGTGCTGCACCTATGTGGGCTTCTAAAGCTACGTACCTGACACAAGTTGCTGGAGTTTATGCAAAACTCACTGACCAAGCTGTTGATGGTATCATTGTAAGGTTCTTTGGGTTCTTCTTCTTGGCGTGGCAGACCGCTGAATTGTGGGGAAATCTTATATCTTCACTTGGTAAGTTTCATATATTATACCATTAGTACTGTGAGTTCAAAAAGTTTCTCCGCAGTGATGCAACTAGCCCTTAGTCTTTATTTTATTTTAGCAAAACCTAAAATACTCACTGCAGAGAAACTTTCAAAAATGCGTATTGTAAAACAATCATTTTAAAAAATATTTAATACTGGTGTATCTTATTTTTTAAATGATGCAATGAATTTGATTTAAAAGTGTTTATATTTTGAGGGAATGTACTTAATTTTACGTTTCATCAAGAAGAGAATCGATTTGAAAGTTATCTTATGTGCTAGATATAAAACAGATTTTCTTGTACAAATTTATACCTGAAGTAAATGTCAAAATAAATAATTTAACTGAATAATTAATAAAATCATATTTTAATCGTTTTCGGGTAATATACAAATATTGCCTGAAATCTCAACTAAAACAAGAAATAAGTTAAGATTTTTACCGTTCTGATTTTTTTTAACTTTTGCATTAAAAATTTCACTAGCGGCAGCGCGGCATAGCAAATAGACGGAAAGCCCCAGAACCCACTTTTACCTCCTTGTTTTGAACTCTATTACCAAAGCTTATCCACTTTGATATTGTTTATTATTGGTTATTTCGTATCTATACATATTCTCACATTCATCTACTTACGTATACAGTTTTAATTTCTGTGAGAAAAGCATTTGAGCCCAGCTGCTTTAAAATATAAATAATCATTACAACATCGTCGGTATTAATAAAATTCACCATGGTACCTGCATACAACCTATTAGCCTTGTTTATAACGTAATGTAGTTGTGCAACTTCTGTTTGTTCGAGAGGATCATTGACAGATGTTATGTCAGATAATGTGTTGTGGTTCATAAAAATGACGATTCTTGAAATTTTTCTGACTTTTTCTATACTTTAGACTGTGAAAACCTTTCCATAACATTTAACAAAGTCACAAACGTTGCAAGAATCGTCAATTTTGAGGAATCGTATCACATTATCCATTACATCAGTGATCCCTCTAATACTAACACAGATTGGATAACTTTATAAACAAGGCTATTACTAGTAAGTCAAAATTATTTTTCACTTGCCGTTAAAAACAAAGTTTTCTCTGTAATCTCAGTGATGGTTATTTTCCACTCTTTCACCACCCTTATTTCACGCATCCTAGTTGCATAGGGAAATGTATATACATTAACTGTGGATATAGCCGATGTACACCTAGGTAGTTTCAAATAACCCATGGTTAATGAGTCTACGAGTAACAACCTTCACTACCAAGATGCAGGGAGTTTTATCGATTTTGCCTATTTTTTTCTTAAACCAGAGCATACGAACCACTCTGTATAAAAATTTGATATTCAATAGTTACATTAGTGAATCGATTAACAATTAAATGGAAATATAGGTCGGGCTTCATAAAAAATATCATTCGTATATCCTAAAAACAACTATATAACAAAATTTTTAAATTCTGTTTAGATATTTGAAAAAATAAGCTAAATAGTATACTTCCTACATTTCAACATTTAATTCTACAAGTTTGATTTTTTTAACACAAATTCAATTTTATAGGAAATTCCACGAGGTAGAAATGTGCGATACATTGAAAAGTATAAAGTATCGTGTATCGTATCGTATTGATTAAAAATTACCGGTTGGGTACAATACCGAAACGAGAAATTCTGATACACGAAGTACCAAATCAAATCAAATCAAATTAAATCAAATCAAAACAATTTATTAACAATTAAAAGAAACAATCATGTATATTGCCCTAGCCGGACACCCGGTCCATGCCGACCTAGCATCATATACAGGGCGAGCTAAGACGATTCTACAGGGTCAACTAACATTTTTTTTTAAATGGAATGCCATGTATAAGAACATTTTTTTGAAACCTCTTTGTGGCCTCCTTCCACTTCTGTATTATTATTGACTCTCCCAACCACTTGGATTTAATGATTTTTTTTTGTTGAAATTATGCCATTTACTCGTGTATATTAAAAAAATCACTACAGTCACAATTGTCGATTTTAAGAAAAAACATGTTAGTAACACTCTTATTCTTCTATTGATTTATTTGAAAAAGAAAAACCTCATTTTTAATTTTTATTGCTGAATTTTGCAATTATTCTTCAATAAATTGAAACTTGTCACAAATAGCCATAGGAATGTACGTACAAAAAAATGTTCGTTTTTCAATCCTACATCACATCGTCCAAAAATATACAGGGTGTTCTATTTGAAAAAAATTGAGAAAATTGAGTTCAAAAAGTTGTAAATTTAAAAATCCTCTTTGGCCACCCTGTATACTTTTAGGAAATGAAAATGGTTGAGATGTCTCATAACTGGTACTAACATATTTTTTCTTAAAATCGATAGTTGTGATTGTAGTGATATTTTTAATATACACGTGTAAATGGTATAATTTCAACAAAAAAAGTCATTACATCCATGTGGTTAGTAGAAAGTCAATAATAATAAAGGAGTAAGAGGAGGCCGCAAAGAGGTTTCAAAAAATGTTCTGATATAATGACATTTCATTAAAAAAAATTTTTACTTGACCCTGTAGAATCGTCTTGGCTCACTCTGTATATTCGAAAACAATTTCCGGTTATAGACTTTTTTGTCTAGTTTACTTTATGTTTTTAAATCAAGTTTCTAGCTATCATAGAACTCGAGATATCGAAGTCGAACGCACTATTGCCCCACCCTGTATAAAACACGCCACATAAATTGGACAACCCCCAAACCAAAGCTGGAGCATGAACTGAGGTTACACAGTGGAAAAAAACGTGGACATACTCAACCAATCCCCTCGAATTTGTCAGAATCGACACCGGGATTTGAACTCGGGAGTCGATAAGCCACGTTTGTCACATAGGGCTTTAGCCCACTACGCTACCGAGCTCGGAACAGTAATCAACGACGAATACAAAAGCATGCGCCTTGACAAAAAACTTTAAAACATTGCTAAAAAAAATATAAAAATGGTGTAAATTGGTATATGTATATAAATTTGGAATTTTGAGGATGCTTCAACGAGCAAAATTGTCACAGTAAAAAAACTCGCCTTAAAACAATACCAAATTGGGGAGCGGGAATGTCCAGCTCCGCTTATTTTTGTTTAGGGGAAAATATTCTTATATATAATAATGTGCCGCAATTTACTGATGGTTATCTCATTATTAAGAATAAAATTTGGAGGGGAATTTTGACAACAAAAACGTACAAAAAGAAAAAAAGGAAAAGGTGAAATAATTTTGAATTTTGATACCCCATTTATATCGAGGGCGTATCTAAAGGAGTTATCTGAAAATAGGTAACGTCTGGTATGGTAATTTGTGTTTAATATGAAAAAGTGCGATATGCTTCCTTATTTGAGTAATGTTGGCGGTTAGTGGACTATTAGAGAGTTTAAATTCATAAAATCTTTGAGAGGTGTCTCTGATATAAGTCCACTATGGGTACAATAGGTGCGTTCTTTCTAAGTGAAATCTCAGCTAATCTAAGTTGCTAAGTTGCTAGCCTCCGCCTAGTTTCCGTAACAGTAAAACTACTAAGATTAACTGAGATCCCAGGACACGTTCAGTGCCAAACATTATTTAACAATTTTTAACAGTTACTGGCACCAATGCGTTCAGTGATATAGAAAAGTGATTTAAATACAACTATGCTTGCGTTCAGCTATGTCGCTGTCATTTTAGTTAAATTTTCAACAGTGGTCTCTAGAGGCGTTGCATTTTACACACCTTCGATGTTGAATAATCCATATTGTTAACTCGTGTTCTCTGACAAAATTAGTAACCAAAAACCTTTTGCAAAAAGCAAATTTTACAATTTTTATTCCAACTTGGCTATTTTAATTTAATAAACAAAATATTTTTAGTTTGTAAAGGAAATCCTATTTTAGATTACTAACTTCAAAAAATTAATTTCATTCTTCGAGTTGGCAACATGGTACGTTTACCCTTTCTCTTTGCTTTTGGGATGTTGAAGTAAATAAGTAAAAAATATGAAATGGTAATCCTAAAAATTAACATTTAACGATATAGATGTCATTACATTTAAAAGCTTCGAAATTTTAAGGTTACGTGTTGTGTGATGTTTTAACATCGCACCGTTTAGTGAATTTAAAATTTAGTGATGCGATATAAATTACACCGACAACTATCGACAACAACACCGAGGGAGGGCATTGAACGTGCCCCCAGTTAGAAAGAATACACCTAATGTCGTTGCAAAATTCTCGTAGTTCCCTTATGGGAGTATATCGTTTTGAGTTACTTAAGCCTAGTTTTCATTAGTCGAGTTAGCGGTAGAGTATACTGGCATGCTTTTTAGCCAATCTACTCATAATCTAGTACTCGACTCGACCAGTTACGTTTTCATTGGTAGAGTTAGAGGGATAGTTAGTACTTGCTCAATTAACTTGACCGCTAACTCGACTAATGAAAACTAGGCTTTATGGAGGTTTAGACATTTATTTTCTAGTACTTGCAATTTGTGTAACGTCTCGCACTCGCGTGACACCAAGCCGGCGCAGCATATATTAGGGCCGGTCTCACTATCATCGTATAAACCAATTTTGTATTATCTCTGTTTAGTATGCTATTACCACAGAACAGAGAAAGAAAGAAAGGCAAACTAATAGTGGAGGATAGAAGCAGCTGTGACGTTTCTCATCTTATAGCGCCTCTACTTCGGTGGTAAGAACTAAAAATATGTAGATTAAACAGAGATCTTCCTCTGATAATAAATTATTCATTTATAAGGGCCGGCTTTTCCATTTCCTGTACATTTATTTAATTAATAAATTCCGAGGAAACAATTACTAAAATATTATTAATTACTGTTTCCATGGAATTTATCTACTAAATAAATGCAAGAAGAAATGGAAAACCAGTCCTTAAAATGTAAATGGCAAAACAACTTAAAAAATGCGTCTTCGCCTTTTAATATGTAATTTCAAAATAAGAGTAGAAGGGAAAATAAACAGCATTTTAGTTAATATTATTTATTGCCGAATCACATTGTAACAATTACATTATAATTAATATTGTTATAGCTAGATGACAAATATTCTAACAAATTGAATTAAAATATATTAATAAACTTTAGTCAAACGAACTACCAAAAGACTATTACTTTATCTTAAAACAAGTATCACAATATTAAATATGTAGATATTCTTTTGATATCCTCGGTAAAATTAAAATGGTTGGTAGGCTTTTTTAATGTAACTAATAATTTATCACTAAAAACAGTAGCATCTAAGTCAATAATGAATTTCATAATTCTATCAAGACAAAAACTATCATTTGCTTTGCAAGTATATAAAAAAAGAAAATAATTGATCTAAAGAGAAAAATCAATTCCATAGTAATGAAATAAATCATAAAAACAAAATTTTTTCTAAGACAGATCGAAAAATAAATATTATATACTTCCTGTAAAAAAAAGTAATACTCTAAATTATTTCATTACTGTGTGCAGACTAGCTGCACTGTTCTAATGTCAAACAACATAAAATCAAAAATCATAAAATGAATTGAAAATATAACAAAATTAAATTATAAATAAACTTCTTATAGAGTGGTTCCTCGGGTATGACTGCCTGCGTAAGATTGTACATGAAACAAAAAATATATATATATCGACGCTTAAGAAACAATACCTCATATCTTCATTTTTGCCAGAACTTGATTTAAGATTTTAAATTGATATCCACTCCTATGTCCAACAGTTCCCAATAGCTTGTATCTCCAAAATTAATACCGATACTTACAATTTAGTTCAATGAGTACCTCGTTAGTTTTTCGTTTCCTGTAAAATTGCTAATTTGGAGATAAGAGGTATTGTTTCTTGAGCATCAATATTTAGATTAGTCATAATCGGGTAGTTACAGTCAGGTATATACTCAAAGTTTAGTGCAGAATTTAAACAAAAAATAAGTCGAAAAATAGTGAAAGAACAAAAAAAATAAAAAATTAAGTAGCTTTAAATTTTTTAATTTTTCTGATGTGACTCACTGATTCTCTTAAATCCTTTTTTTTTTCTCGCAAATATTTATAAATTGTCAATCGGACGCATTTATCAATAATTGTTTGTTGACAGTTACGCTGATTGCAAAACTGAAAAGAGTTTAAAACAGGAATATCGTAACCTTCCTATGATATCTGAAGCTGTTATAAGCTCAGACATGTTCAATATTTACTATGTAATTTTATAATCTAAAATAAACTAGAAACACAAATTTTTAAATGTTAAAGAAATTAGATCAGAAATCGCAGGCAGCAATAATTAAAAAAAAAAAGAAATGTACTATTTTCTGAGAATAATTTTTATGGACAGAAAAAAATTAAATGAGTGCATAAAATATATTGCTTAAGAAATACTTAAAATGCCCACAAAAATTTACTAAAAATATATATCTACTATTTAAGACAATATATGACTAGAGACAAATTAATATACCAAGATATGATAGGTACCTACTCTATTAAAAATTAAATGTTGCTAGTTCTTGTTGATTTTGAAACATTAAAATTTTGTTATTACATACCGATCGTAGAATTACCTCTTTTCATGGTTGGTTACCTTCCTCTAAAATCGATTCACCCCATTATCACTTTAGCCTGTATCATACTTCCTAAAACAACATAAATATACTTAGGATTATAGTAAATATTGTATTTTAAGGTCTAAAATCACTGTAAGGCAACCATCTTTTATGGAATTGAAATTGGTGCAGGTATCAGACTGTGCTATACCTTGCAAGCATACTTAAACAAAAAAATAAAAAGGTTAAGCACCTAATTTGACAACTACAAAATAATCCAATTTGCTTATATGCTTACTGATAAACAATAGAATCTCTCATAGTTAATGACCGACACAGTTGCCCGCAGTTGATTCTGTCTGTCGATAAATTATGTGGAGAAGTGGGTCTTTTCATTATAATTGTTTATATTATAAAGATGACAAGAAAATATTTTTTATTTAAAAACTGAGATAAAATTACGTTATGAAAAAAATCAATACCTACATAATGAGAATATTTCTTGATCATATCAGGATGATCACTTTACCCAGTGTGGCAAATATAATACACACAAATCTGTGTTAATTTGTCTGTATAATAATATAAAAATAAATACAATTCAAACATAAGTATGTAGTTACAATAGTGCATCGACTAGTTTCACATGATAGATATACTAATGGATAAATGTAACTTTGCAACTAGTCACAGGCGAGTTTGTATAAAACATATATTTTAACATAATATATTAACAATATATTATACATACTACGGATCGATTTTAGGAATATTAAAATATATTATTTTTATCTACATTTGTAAATTAAGTTAAATACAATATTTTATTTATTATGTAAATACATGCAGTTTCTTCATTAAACAAATTATCACATAGTTTCATGTATAAAAAGTATTACAACTTACCCCATAAGTACAAATAAGACAAATCCAGAATTTATAGAACTTTGAAAACTTCACCGGCTCTGTCATCGAAAGGTTACCGACCTTCATGACCTAAAATATTTAAAAAACAATTTCGATTAGAATTCACCATATAAATAAGGAAATTATTTAAGTCAGCGACTACAGTGTATTTTAATCACTGATTTTCCAATAATTAATAATAATAAAACCGAGTCTAAAATTAAAACCTAATGGACGAACTGAAGGTTTTGTGGAATTTAAGACTTTTTTATATTACATAAATAAAACATCAATAGGTACCATAAAAATATTTTTACTTACGATATAATAAACACTTTATTTAGTATAAACTGAGTTTATACAAATATAAAATTTCACAAATATTTCAAACAAATCTCTTTAAAATGGCTTCTGAATAAACTGTCAAATGTCTAATTTAATTAATATTATTTTGTGATGGGTTGTGCTATCACATGATCGCCACCTCGTCTGTGATTGGTGCCACCGAATACTGCGTTCCGGATAGGCATCAAAAATTTTCAAGGTTTATTTAACAGGAAAAATTAAAATTGGTTGTCTTCTTTAATTTTTTTTTTTAAATAACGCCATTTATTGTTAGAAGTTAACTTATATTCTAATTTTGATACTATTTGTTGTCTCTTAAGAAATTTATTTAATGCCCATGAACGCACTCATCTCTGATATTGCGAGGTTGGTAGAACAAGTCGCATACCCCTGGCTATTACCCTCCATCAGCTGGTATAGACTCCAGGACAGGGAATAGACTTTGCGTATTAAAGTACTTTATCCAATGTTACGCCTAAATATTTTATGTCCTGCTTCGTTTCAATTGGGCTGCCCCCCATCGAAATAGGTGTAATAATTTTATTATACATAAATTTTCTAGTAAAAACAATAGCCTCCGGTTCACATCCGATCCGGCATTTATTGAAGTATTATTAAATATAAACAAAAATATAAAAACGAAACAAATCAAAACTCAACTCTTTTACAAAAATAAACGTATACGAGTAGATATTACATACTACTTTCTCTACTTTAGGTAGCCATGAGCATCTAATCAATTTTGTTAAAAAGCAAATCAAAACTCTAAACTCTTTCACAAAAATAAACGTATACGAGTAGATATTACATACAAACACTACTTTCTCTACTTTAGGTAGCCATGAGCATCTAATCAATTTTGCTAAAATACTTGTTCTATCTGTCGTTTGGTTTGGGTGGCCTTACTGTTAGGCTAGACAAAAATTTCCTGTTTGCTACAGACTGCACTATTTGATGTGACCTAACTTCGAATACTCACCGCTAGAATATATAAAAGTAAATTTTTGCTCGACAGCAGATGATAATTTATGCGATAGGTACTGGTTAAAAATGTACCGTATCGTAAACTGTAATACCGGTGCAAAATATCGAGGATCGGAAAGAGGAGATCCAGTACCCGAAAATATCATACCATATCGCGCATCTCTACTACGAGGTAAGTTTTAAAAAACTATCTTTATAATGAAATTAACAAGATTACTCAACTTTGAGTAATGAAAACGTTAAAAATTTCTTATCATGTTGCTTTAGTGTCATAAACATATTTTAAAAGCAAATTAGAGGTCGAACTTAAAATATTATTTTTTCTAAATCATTTCAAACATATTATTTTTCCGTTTGTATTTTTGATGCCGAAAACAATAATTACATAGTACTATTTGTTGGAACACTGACAAGATGGTGCTTCTGTTATTCTCTTGTGATTCCCGTTTTAGCATTTTTGTTTATTTACATTTCCCTATGAAACACCCGATATATAATTTATCTATGTTAAAAAATTAACTACATATAATTTTTATTTTAAAATTAACTCATTTTTAGTTAAATAATAATAAACATAATACAAATTATTGTGACATCCTTGACACATAAATATTTCGCAAAAATATGCTTATACGTGAAAGTTATTTAATTTAACGAAGATAGCCCACAATATATGTATTTAATATTTAAAATTATCACATTTTAATTTGCATAAAAAATAACTTCTGTAGTACTAGATTACAAATACTAGGTCGATATTAATTACAACTCTTTTATTTAAAGAAAATAACTTGTCACTTGATGATTTTATTGTTAAATAGACAGTAGAATATACATACGTAACATGTAAGTAGTTACTAATTATTTGCAGTTTCTGTAGTAGCAGTCGCTTCAGGGTGTTTGCAATTTTTCGTTTCTGAAATTATACAAAAATTATTTGTGTTCGGTTTTTGCGAAAATGTTTTTTATTAAAACTGTAGGGTAGAAAGTTATAGAGGTTTTGGAAAATTGAAATGATACTTGAGCCAAATTACCAGATTGCTTCAAGACTGAGTATTTTATATTTGCTTCTTATAAATTAGTAGAAAACTGTATTATTTACGGAATGTCTTTACATTGCGAACATAGTAATGATGATGACAATGCTCTAAAATAGTGGTTTCACCACATCGTTTAATAAAAAATTTTAGATTTAAAATTTTTTGAAATGTTTACCAAAAATATACACAAATAATGAAATCGCTGCAGTTGTAAAAAGGGTCTTTTCGTGGATTGTGTACAATATGGGATATAAATAATAATTTTAAAATTCCCATTGACACGAAAACATTAAAATTTGTAACATTATTATCAGATTCTACTAGAATCGCGTGAAGACTTTTCGCAAAATCTTATGAAAGAGACTGAGATGAGTAGCTCTGTGTTGGAAGTTTCTGTGTAATCTATTGGTCAATACAATTCCGTTTTGTAAAATTAATTTTACTCTAAAAATTGTAAAATTTATCTTTACTTCCTATTTAAAGAGTTCTTGAAGAGTACGAGATAACAGTATTAAAAGTTCTCATACTTGTGTAATAATAAGGTCCTGCTCGAGCTAATTAATATGGAAAACCAACTATATCTGGAACGGAGCTCATCATGTGGTGTGAAGAACATGGAACAGTGCCAGAATCTAAAGATATGCCCTTTGTATTGAAACACGTCATTTATTGCGAATCCTTCGACGTAGAAGAACAGGATCTTAAAATTGTTATTTCAACCTTAAGACTATTGGACAATCTGAATAAATCCAATATGGTTCAAATTGATGCTACATACAAAGTAGTGTGGCAGGGATACCCTCTAATGATTGTTGGAACAAGCGACAAAGACAGAGTTTTTCATCCCTTCGCTATTGGGGTTTGTAAGGGCGAAAGAGCTGAAGACTACAGCTTTATATTTGACACTCTGAATAATTACAATCCTGACTGGAAGCCTACAATTTTATAATACATAATCGTTTTCAGCAGAAAACTCGTGAAAACTATATTTCTGGATATGCAATGTATCGTGTTCGAAAATATATATTTTTTAGTGTATTTGTCATATTTTGTAGTTTAAATTACGGTGTCACGAATATATTATTTTGAGGGGAAAGTGGTTATTCTGTCGTTTATAAAGCTATCCTATCGGGCGATGTACTTTTCTGTCGTGCATAGTCCTTCTCTGTCGTGGTAAGTACTTTTTTCTGTGTCAAATATTTATTTGTCACGTGAAACACTATTTGAGAGTGCATTTCATTTTTTTATCGTGTTTATCGCCTTTTTTTGTCGTTTTCTAACCCTTTTTTGTCGGGCCGAAAAATGGTACCCATTTTTTTTAAGTCACTGCGACTCTAATAAAGCCTGTAAATAAGCATGTGAACGCAGAACCTCACTTAATGCCATGAAAAGCGGTGCAATAACAATGGAAAGTTGATTATTAGGAAAACTTTTTTCAACGGTGCACCTAAAATGCAACACGTGAATACTTTTCTACTGAAGAATTAATTAAATTCCCTTGTCACATAATGATTATGCAGATCAATTGCATCTAAGTTAAGGATTTTGTAACAAAAATTGTACAACAATTTTTCATACAATAAAGACGCATTATTATTAAAGTTTGTACGAAGTCAATTGAAATCGTATAAAAACTAAAAGCCTGCAAAAACCGTCGGCATCTCTTTATTGTACATGGGCGGAGGTAAATAGAAATGCTTGTCATAAGAAAATGTTATACATTTTTTGAAAATTGTATTAATTTTTATTATTTTTTGTTTATTAGATAGGCTATTTTTGTTCATTTCGCCAATAAAATATTTTTGAAATATTGTTTTAGATATAAAGTCTAAATATTTAAATTTATTGGGTTTAGTTTTAAAGTTAACCCGTACTATATTGAAATATGTTATTGCTCAGCAAGGACCAACGAGAAGGTATGAACATATCCTTGCCAGGATGAGGGAATGGGACAGGTTAGATTAGCGAGGGGCAAGGATGTTATATAGTAAAAAATAAAATTAAAGTTTCTTCTAAAATAAAAATAAAAAATGTAAGTTTCTTAACCAAAGCAAAGAATTAGTACCACAAAAATAAATATTTGTTTAGATAAAACATAAATAAAAACAAAATTAAAATATGTCTCTAGAATAAAGTAACTTAAATTAAAATTTCTTGTCAACTAAATAAAATATATTCCAAGAAATGTAACAATAAAAAAGTAAACTTCATACCTAATATAATAGCTAAATATTTTGTTCTGAAAATATATGTATATTAAAAAAGTTAAATGCTAAAAGTTGACGCATCCGAATCTTCACTTTCTGAAGAGGAATCATTACCCGGTTGAATTATAATCAGCGCAATGGGGGGTAGTGTTGGATATTGATTTTCTTTATTAATTACATGCTGAACGAAATTTTTCCATAAATCAGTATTTTCGAGGTCATTTATTACTGCTCTTATATGATCAACTACTACCGCGCTTAACGTTGGAGAGTCATTACATTTTCGCAAACGATCTTTTAAAGTTGCCCAAACCATCTCGATAGGATTAAATATGCAATAGTAAGGAGGTAAGCAAAAAAATTTATGACCGTGTATATTGGATAAGTTATCAATAGCATATTCCTTTTTGAAATTCTGTTCTTTTATTCTTTTCAGTAATTCGCACTTTATTGGAATTTTTTACAGGAATTTCCATATTTTTTTCTCTCATGAATTTTAAAATGTCTTTCTTTCTTGTACTGATGTTTGGTATTTTATTTAATATTCGCAAGTGATATGAACCATTATCTAATACAATTACCGATTTAGGCGGAATATTTGGTAAAAGCTGTTCTGAAAACCATTTTTTCGAATAGATCGGCTGTCATATCTTCGTGATAGTCTGCAGAAGACTGCGATATTTTTTTGGCCGACAAGAGCAACGCATTAGGTACAAACCCGTTTTCACTTCCCGCATGAGGTATGATAACGCGTTTTCCTCTAGAACACGGAGTGTTTAAAACACAATTATTTGAACCGTCTACCTAACCATACTGAACTACATCATGCGTGTCAAACCACGTCTCATCTAGATACACTATATGCCTGTTTAGTTTACGATATTCTCTGATTTTTTCCAAATAATCCACCCGAAGTGCTACTATACGTCGCGATTCCATAATTACCATACGACTGTCAAGTTTTTTATGTTTAAAACCGCATTCTAATAAAACATTTCGTATTGTATCTAAAGAACTATAATTATAATCAGGATAATCGCTTAATTTTTCTCGAATCATTTTTAACGTAGGAACTATATTTTTTTCATACATATTATAAATTATACGCTGTATTACATCTTTGATAGCATCATCAATATTTTTTAATTTCATATTTTTCCGTTTCCTATTTGTACCGTGATCTATAACATCTCCTTTTTTAATTACACGATAAATTGTTGATTTTGATATTTTAATTAATTCGTTAATACGTTCTATTATTTCTTTCTCACATTTTTTCACGATTTTCGCTTTTTAAACATTCATGTATATTTAAAATAATGCGTTGACTCTGTACGTGTAAATCTTTATTTTGAAACTCTAAATTTATTTCGTCTTCCTCGACAATAACAGGCTCAACTATTTCGGGATTTTCGGGCGCTATTATATTATCTTCTGTTTCAAATGGTCTCCAGAAAGCCATGGTAAATTAGTCAATAATACAATATCTTAAATACCTTTTATGTAGTAATAAATATTTACCAATATGAACACTAAGAATAAACTGAACCACACTTGATATTATCATAGGTATTTCTGCACTGCACTGGACAAATGTAATAAATAACTAGTTAATCGACTCCACGTTGACTACTGACTGATATAAACTCAAACACCCACCGACCAACCGGACTGACGAATATCCTAATCCCAGCCAATCGTTGCCCATCGTCCTCAAATCATAGCCAATGCCGGCACATCTCACAAGTCGTCGTAATTGCGGAGAAACGATTTAATGAGTTTTTTTTATACTAGTGGGCCTATCCGTTTTATTATCTTTAAACACGTGCAGTCGTAGATGGTTCATTCAGGCTGATTACATTGCCAGACTCGCCTGCACAATTTCAACTACCATTCGATTCTCGATACCATTGCTAAATACATAGGACAAAATATCAAGTTAAGTGCGCACAGTCCTGTGCTTTAACAATGACCAATTTCAATTGACTTCGTATAAACTTTATCTAAGTGCATGTGCTCCGCCTAGGGCCGGCAGGGAAATTATCCCCAACATCAATTTCAAAAGTAAAATATGCCTAAAGGAAAAATAAAAAAAATGTGAAAATACAAATATGTCAAATACAAAATAAATATCATTAATAATACTAAGGACCGCGAGTAAATAGTACATGACGTAAAAACCAGGGGCTGATCCAGAACACCTCGCTGATATACACATGATATACTACCTTTTAATTAGCCAAAATAACAGGAGCAATACATATTTCACTGAACACACAACAGTGCACACTAGTAATTTCTAGAGCTCCAGTAAATTAGCAGCATCTGTTCTAAATGTTCAGAATTAAATTTTGACGCCTGTCGCTCAAAATCCATTTATACGAGGAAACGACCTTTCAACGTCTACAGAGACAACAGGAACATATTTAAAATATATAAAGTTTTTCAAGGATTTTTTCAACTCGCTTTTTGTGATATACAAAGAAATACCGACAAACGAAATAATAGATCGCCTTTCTCCAAGAAAGCAATTTTGTATACCATTGACAAAACGTGGATTATGACAAATATAATATGAGATTTCGTTGAAAAATATAAAACGTTTAAAACTTATTACAAATGACACGATTAGTTTGCCACTAAGATAAAACAAATAAATAACTGTCAAATATATATAAATAAACATGAACTACCCTCCTACAGGAATGACAATGGTTAACATTGTCATTTTGAAAAAAATTGTATTTATCTGTCTTTTTTTTTCTAATAGATACTTCTCTCTCGCGTCATACATACCATTTATTATAATAGGTAAATATGTAAGGTAAATATGAAGTGCATAGTTCTGTGATTGAAGGTTCATAATCAACTCCTTAGAAAGACGAATCATAATCTAAATAGTATACAAAAACTATTAGACTTGACAATTCCTTAAAACGTTGTTTCGGAATGAGCTTAATATTAATTAAGAGTAGAAGTCATGATAGTAAACTGTTAAATTTAATTAAGAAATTACGTTTAAAATATTAATTTTTATATGAATTTTTTTATAATAAGTTATGCATCATCCGTTTGCATTTATAACTAATTACGTTGGTCTTCATTAGATGCCTTATCTTTATTTCCTACTGATAATAATATTACTATAGTCTTTTCTTTTTTGTCTTATAATATTTATAGTGTATATTATTGCATTATAATTTTATTTTCAGTTTTAAGTAATCCACATGGAGGAGGTGGGTCCTCTAACAGCAATACAACAACAACTTACGATGGCTGTGGTGCAAATTTCTGTGTTAGTACCATCAATAATAACGAAAATCTGTCAAGACCTGACGATAAGGAAATCTATGAAATTTCTTCTATTTACTTAGCATGCATCCTTGCAGCTGTAATTATTATTGCTCTAGTAGTAGATCCTCTTTCAAGGTCAGTTTATTTAATTTTCTATTTTATAATACTTACGAAAGGCCATGTTAACTAATTTTACGCTTCTGAGATACCTAACTCCTAGTTATGAATATAAAATATTCCATCATTTATAATAGAATGGTCATTTGTAAACAGATCCCGCCCTACTAAAAAAATGATCAAAATAAACATGATGCGAGTATACACACAATCTCAATTATTTCATTATTTTGTTCATTCATTTTTATTTGCGTATCCTTGGCAAAATCCGGATTTTAGTTTTCTATTCATGTTTTGTTTGTATAATATGTCATATTAACTACCGTAATTACTGTTGTTCCAATGTTTCATTAAATAATTTTTCCCAGAACTATTAAAATTAAACAAAACAATAAATAATATCACCACAAAATTATTGAAGGATTAGTATTACGTGAACAGCAAATATCAAGTATGTAATAAACTTATACTGACTGCCGACTGTGAATAGGTCCAGTCATAGACTACAAGGCACTATGCTAATAGATTTCTTAATGAGAGCCAAATCCTCAATGTAGATAGATAGCAAAATTGCGAATACTTTTTTATTTATTTTTTTTTTAATTCTTAAAGCTTTTGAATATCGCTTTGAAACTCCTTTTAAATTATATAAAATATTTTAATAATATTTTTGTATTAAAACATCAAACATATTGCTCTTTCTCACTTTAGCAAACACTTTATATAACACATGGCTCAATGTCAATAGGAAATTTCTACTATGCCCTCAACATTTTAAATTTTAACCACAGTTATCGTAATTACAAACAGTTTTTTCTGATGCTTAATGGAAATATACCGTTATAATAATAAAGATTTGATTGCATCAAATCAAATAAAAATTTAGTTTTTCTTTATATAAAATTCATAAGAAAAACTTGAGCAAAAGTAAAATAAATGAGATACCTATTTTGTGTCAATAATACAAAATAAAGGTATTAAAAAATATCCCATCAAATGATCGAATTACGATCAAATTCCAATTCTCGAGTCGATCTTGAAAAGAGTTACGATTTGTTGATTTGATTATGTGGTAATTATTAAAGAAGCAAACACAATATTTACAACACTATGGCATTTTTTATATTAGACGGCAACGTAAAGAAAAATACATTATAATAGGAAAGGAATAATATCATTGAGGTCTAATTAAACGTACACTGCCAAATTAAAATATTAATATGTATAAAGCTAGCATTCCTACCATAAGCCCTATTCTAAGAAATATACTGAAAGGAATTATAGAATTAATTATATCAGAAGTAGATCATAAAATTACAAGCGCGATATACTAAAAATGGTATGGTTCATTTCAGAGATATATGGAACATAGAAAACGCCATATAATCACCTGACAAAACCACCAGGCGGCATGTTTGTCAGGTGATTTTTTATTTATTTATTTATTTATTCTTAAACAGGTTACTATAGTGACCTTATTAGATAAGAATTATTCGTGCATATGAACATAACGTATAATGCTAAAAAAATAACATTAAAGACCTTGAATATACAATTTATATAACTTCAGTTTATTTACGACCCGCATATGTAGTCTTTATCAATTTTTATGGCATTAAGATCTTTTTTAAAGAAAACAACTTTTTTAAAAAACCAACGTTTCGATACGTTTATTGTATCTTCTTCAGGGTCATTAAAATTGAGTTTCCCGTGTATTTTCTAAATATCGTGATGAGCCACCATTTTGAGAGTTGTTAGAGAGTATTTAACATAAAACAGTAATTCAATTTTGGCAATAGTAACAAACCCCGTCAGAAACATATTTTGTAAATCACAGCAGTCTAAATCAAAAATTAAAATTTTCGTTAAAAGAAATAATTAAAAAATCAAAGAAAAATTTATAACTGTTATAATCAGAATTCACCATAGATTCCAAAAATAAAAAATATACAGGGTGTTCTATTTAAAATATGAGAGTTGAGGTTATTTCCGGCGAAATCGGAAGTGCATACAAATTGAGAATACTGTCTTCTAATGCAATTTTATGTGTATAACAACATATTAAAATTTCATCAAGTTATTTCTATAAACAATGAAAATATATTGGTGACCCAGGTTTCATTTACATCCGGTATGTAATAAGTTTTTCGAGAAAATTAGTTTACGTATTAGCATTTTAAAATGAAATAAAATTCTCTTTATCATTTTGTATAAATTTTTCTGTTGTTTGGGAATGTTTCAGTAGGTGCTTATAATATTATGTCTACATAAAAGCCGTCACCGGAACCGATATCTACTGTCCGTACCTAATTACTATTACTACTGTTGGCGTTTGACAGGCAAAAACTCCTAATAATAAAGGTTGTCCTCTAAGGTGCGTAGTAAATATTCATAAGACATGTAGGTACTAGTAGGTAGCTACATATTTTTTTTTAATTTTTAATAATTATTAATCGCGTACATAAATTTTAGCTGCATATTAAACTAATTATTTTCTTTTCTGTTTGTATTACGATCGAAGGGTTTTGACCAAGAAAACCAAAGACGACTGACAACCTACAGAAATTATAAGAATGGTTCAATAAGTGTCTGAAAAGATTACGTTATTTTCATCCCTGGAATCGTTCATAATTTTTTAAGGCATATACAGGTAGAGTTAACATTTGGTATATGTATAAGGTTTGTTCCAACAGCAGTCTCGGACCAGTTTGAAACCGTCAAAAAAATTCACTCAGCAGCCTCTTATACGCTGAGCTCACTGTATTAACATTAATATTTAACTGGGCGAATATTTCCGATGGTTTCAAACTAGTCCGAGACTGCTGTTGGAACAAACCATAATAAAGATATAATACATGAGCAAATAAATAAAAGATAATCAAGAAATTTCGGTCAGCCTCATTACTTTATTAAAAAAATCAAAAATTATTTTTAAAATCTGACATTTGAAAATATGGAGTAATCGAAAATGTTTACTATTAGGCTAATTCTATACAAAAAAAATATATATTACTATTTTTTGCAATCACTTATGTGACGTCAGTCTATTTCGGCTACCAAAGCCAATCACCAACACCAAGCTCATGAGTGCTTGTGTAAACACTGGTTCCTCTGACCTAGAAATTTTGTTCTGTCGTGAGGGTTGGAATTTTTAACGTGCATCACGTCGTAGACACGGAACCCAATATTTAATGTAATGGCGTGAGCAGATCCGATCATCCACTATACCTCATCAACTTGGCCCATCCTAGACTTCCAACCAAACCGTCTGGGTAGAAAGAATCAAATACCGAGCCGATAACTATTTCTAAAGAATATTAGGTTTCCGTAAATACTCTATTAAAAATATTAGTTTTAAGCCATTTCAGTTTAGGCGTTGCGTGAAGGAATTAACAAGAGACGCAACCTATCGCGTGTCGAGAATTGATGACAAATCCTCAAGCTATTATCAAAAAACAGTTTAGGTAACTGGATTAGGTATGAATTTTAAAAAAGCCTCTTATAGTAAAGGTGAAACAGAAATGTTATAGGTATAGACATGTATTTAAACACAACTTAAACAAGTAGAAATGGTGTAACGTAAATTAAATTATGATAAAAAATAAAATTACATGCTAGTATTGTTTTCAGAAGGATGTGTCCTTTATTATATAATGATCTACTGTATGTTATAGGTATCCGATTATTATACCTATCTATCTAATAACCCTAACTAGTAAAAAAGTAAAATTACACATGGTTACCTTGAAGTGTGTAACATTATAGAAGTGGCCATTATAAGATATAGGTAGCTACAAAAGGAATAACATGAGTTAGTACTCTTCGTAACATATCACATTTTTACTGGATATTTCCTTTTATATTATTTTTTTCAAACTTTCCCACAGAAAATGAAAATTAAACATTTTTATAAATTATTTTTATATTGTTTTTTTCATTGTGACATATTCATTTACAGTAGAATATATCGTATTTTAACATAATCATCTGTATATTAAACCTTAACTTCTTTATATTATACATATTGTAACCTTATCTGCTTATGAAGTCTCAGTTTAAATTTTTTTGTTATACATTTTTTAGCACATTTTAATAATAATGTGTAAATAGATTTATCCACGACTATTAAATAATAGATCCATTATATATGTGTTTCCTCAAAGAATGCAACTGCTGAGAATTAGCGGTCAACCCGTTTAATAGTTGTAATTTCGCCGAACGGTCTGGAAGGAAGCGGAAAATGAACTGTCAACATAAATATTTCAAATTTTAAATAAAATTGGAACATTTTGGTTAAATTTGTTTATTATATAATCACTTAAAACATAAATTGTATTATCATCGGCGATTCCATTCATGTTATTCATATTATTTTTGAGGTCATATAGTACATAGCATAGCATTTCACAACCTGTGCTAGCTAGAAACAGCGTCAAAATTTGCCGCCGACTACGTTGAGCACCAGCTTCTAGTTAGCGCATAGTCAACCGTCTCGTTCAGTGAACTGCTGCCGATCAACCTCCCAACGGTTTTATTCGCGAAACGCGCCCAATGTTACCCATTATTCACTAGTTCTGAAATTAGTATAATATTCTACTCGCATGTAATAGCTATTTATTCACTAGGGTGATTTTCGTAAACTTCACCCTCGTGAATAATGTGCATGCTCGTTGAATAATATATAAAGTCAGATTCACACCTATAAGTGCCCACTCTGCGTTTTTGAAGCAGCATGTAAAATGCATGCATGTCTTATTTACACTTATGGGTGTTTGGGTGCATTAAAATCGCGGAGTGCTCACGCCTAAAATTAGAACGATTGTCCCCCTGAGAAGCATGCGTTTTTAGTGAAAGTCCCTAGAAATGCAGTTGGTGTTATGGTCCTGTTTGTTTTATGTATTAATTAAATATAGAAATTATAATTTTGTTCGACTACTAAATATACGTCAATACTTACCTAAAACTGCAGATTCGTCTATATTCTAAACCACAAAACATCCAAATTAATTTTAAGCAAAACTAAACATCTACAACTCATTTTTAGAAACGAAAACGTTCGTCACACAAGGTTATGTTTACACCAACCTAACAAACTTGTAATAGTTATAATTCCTAATAATAACTTATTTAATACCAACCGTTTTATTTTTTATGTAACCAAAAGAATTATTTTAGGTACGAAACACTCAAGTGTGAGATATCGTGTAATTTAAAAACATTGCGTGAAAACTGCACGTGCAATCTATCGTCCGTTAGTGAGAATTCTGGTGTAACGTGTAACTAACAAAAACTTAACACTTATATCATCTCTATTAACAGTTGTTTATGGATGTCTGCATATACTTGCAGCATTAATAAAACCTTTATAGTACTTTCTGATATTTGTAACAAAATACGAAATAGGCGAAATATTTTATTATTAACAATTGAATAATGATGGCTAAGCATTTTTTAGGTTACAATATAAAATAGCTAGGTGTAGAGAAACCAAATGCTTTATTGATATCTCCAAATTATTAATTTTGTGTTTTGTTTGGTAGTTATAAAATTTCTCTTCATAAATATAAGATTGTAAAATATTCACATTTTTTTTAAAGTACTTTTTCTTGATATTTTAGAAAAATTGCCATAACAACGCAACATGACGTGGTGTGGAAGTTAAATAGATTAAAATAAAGAAAAATCGTAGAAAGAATATTAATTTTTTTTCATATTAAAAACAAAATATCGATGCCCTTGGTAATAATTAAATATATTAGATACCAATTTTGTTTTTCGTTCTCCTTAATTTTCCTATTAAAACCTTGTGCATTTTTTTTTGTTACCTCAGAAAATGGAAAAATATGATTTGCATACTTGTTTATCGAATAGCTCTGTTAATTTAACAATAATTAAGATTGGTGTAAATGACAAATTTGTATTTTATAGTTTACACAGATTATGTTACTTACCTTTTAGGATCACGAGGAAAATGAAAAAAAATTCCAGTGTTCCAGTATGCCTTTTATTTATGCAGCTTTTGTAACAACAAACGTGAACTGCTTTTTTTCCTTGCCGCGTCCATCACATCACATTATAAAACAAACAAAAAATAAATAAAGTATATAAAAACGCACTAATAGAAGCACAGTAAAACTAATAAAAGTGTCTATAACCTAAACGCAGTAAGTGCACTTAGAGGCCACCGATTAACCGTGCCTAGCGACAAGCTGAGACAATCTACTGATATCTGGAAACCTGTTGAAATGCGCATGTCGTACGTTGTCATTTACCTTTGCACGATAAATTGAATTCCAACAAGTCGACTGTATAATATACTATTTTATATTTAGAGACATTAGCACAGTTTGCTATAGCGCGTTATTTAGCAAGTACAACTGTAGTTGCATACTGCTGCTGTGTTTGAATCTCAGCTCCGTCAGCTAATAATATCGAACGAGATGGTTGTGAGGTTACTTTATTAGTCTACAACCTAAAATCTTTTAGTCTAACAACAAATACCACGACAGCTGTTCAATAAAAAATAATGGGTCGCAATCGTATGGCAACTGTCACTAATCAGTACACAAAACGGCTTGTCTTTTCTTTGTATTTTACAATAAATTGTTGATGGCATTTTACAAATCTATACAGCTTTTAATATTTTTCCAAAGTGTTTTTTCTTCTGCGTTTTTCTTTTATTCCTTTAAGGAAATGCTACGCCACTGTACTTATAAATATCTAAGTAACAACTTTAGTTTTAAAATGCTCTATAAGATATCCTCAAAGCTTATTTCTAAGACTACTTATAAACGTAAATAGTCTCAAAGAACTCCATAAAACTGATTGAAAACTCTTATAAGAGTACAGGGGCCCACCTTGAGAAGGGCCTACATGCCTCTTTTTAAAACTACTATTAAAATTTTCAAGTTTTGATAAATTGTCCAAATCTTTACTCGTAGAGTATCTGAAGAGTATTATAAAACCATAGTTGGTTTATGATAAGTGTCATATTAAAACTTAAAAGGCATACAAAGTGCTTTGAGCGGACGTTCTGTATTTAATGAAGTAAAGATAAATGCAAATAAATCTAGGGCGCTCACTTGATACACGCACGATATTGTATACGGGCCTCATGCATAGTTATAAAATGAATATATGGTGACAACTGAGAATGATTCAGTTTATATATCGACTACTTATAATGAAGTATTGGGACTCCTCATAGTGGGCTAAACTTTCCAACGACGCTATGTTTACTGTAAAACATGGGTTAGATAGTTCTTAAAAATTCGTATGTTCCCTAAAAACACAAGTTTTTTTCCTCGGTAACTTAAAAATAAATCGGTAGCATCCGCCCGTAATATGGTTCAATGTTAGTCAATTGTTTGTAGAAAACATTTATATTAGATACAAATTACATTTTTTTTATTCATTTCGGAACATTTCCAATATGGCTGACCGCTATACATCTCTTGCAACTGAAAATAATGGCGGCAGTTCTTATAAACCCTATTAGTTTTGAACAATTCTACTTCAAGCATGTTTTGTTTTAAAATACCTATTAAATTATCAATTGCTCTTTAAGTATATCGATTTGTTCTTGTAGAAGTATATTTTAAGCGTCATTGGCCTTATCATATTCTTGTAGCAAACTTGTAGGCTTATCTTAAAACTCATTTTAAACCCTTTGAGCACATAACACAACCGCTTTAAAATCTATAGGATTTATGGTGCCCAGATAACATAACCTAAAAATTCAGTTGTTCGCGACTCTGCGACATGACGTCTGCTCTGAACGCCTCCCTCGTTTTTTATCCAGTGCGTTAGTTTTATTATATTCGGGCGGGTGTAAGATTGCAACTTTCTTCAAAGAGTCAAAATCATAAATAATTTTTATTCGTAATATTTTAAAACATTGTATTCTGAAAAAAGAGAACCAAACACTTTTATGCTTAAGATGATGATTTATTACAGATTTTTGTCTGCTTCAACTCTAATAAGTAGTTGGCCCTATGAAGGTTCGGCCTGAAATTTGGTGATCTCAAAGCATTTCAGATTTAAAACCGAGCATTAACAACAACTTCATAAAGCAATTATAAAATCACAACACGTCCTAAATTCTCTATAACACTCAATACTCCTAACTTGGTCTTAATAGTTATAAAGTTTTATTGAAGGCTTGACAAGTCAGTCATAAGCCAATAAAGACTAAAAGATAATTTACTTTTGATATAATTTCTTGAAGATATTTTTAAAACTTTCTTTAAGACAAGACTTATCTTTAAGTGCACTTGGCATATAATAAATATAGTATAAATCACTAATTTATGAGCTGACCACTATAAAGCACTGCAAACCTAAATAAATCTAAAAGGTATTTAAATTGTTACTTGGGTAGGTAGGTACCATATTTATTTTTTTTTTCAGAAAACAATAATTATCTTTAAAATATTTTATTCTATGCCAATATAAAAATGAATAATGCATGCGATGAGTTAAGTTCTTAATTTAAACCAAGATTAATGTGTTTAATAGAAAAATAATTATAGTTATGTGTTATATAAGATAACACGTTTAACGTTTACGAGAACTTACTAAATTTGTTAATGTCATGTAGAATAGATGTCGATATCAAAAACGCCATTTTATTTCAAGTTACGGTCTAATTTACCTAACAATTAGGTAATCAAATTTGTATAAACCCAACTTAATTACTAGATAAAATCTGATCTTACTTTTTTAAATACTATAGGAATTAAAAGTTTTAAGCTATAAATTTTATAAAGAATAACTACAAAATGTATTGATTTAAACAGCAAAAACGGTACTCTTTACTTACGACGATTTTGGACTACTCTAATATTGTATAAGAAATTAAATAATAAATTGAATAATAATTCGTGTGAAAATTTTATTTGTAAACTATTCTGTTTTATACAATATACAATAAATTATGTAAAATTCGATAGTGTCGCAGTTTGTTCTAATAAGGCTTTAATTTGACAGTTGTTGTGTTACATTATCTTTTATGTATAAGCAAATCAGATTTTTACATAATTTTTCTTCTTTACAAATTCAGTTCAAATATTGTGCAAGCTAGATTTAACTTACGTATACTCCGTTTAATGAAAAGGAATAGTTAAGCCACTCCCCACAATTGCGCGGCATATTTGAATCGAATTTTTCTATTGGTCGTAGGTATTTGTAAAACTCATACAAGCAACCGCTTCACTTGACTGCCTCAAGAGCTCAGATTCGGCGTCGGCTATTCCGTTTTGATGTTCTATAGGGATCACAATTATTCGCCGTTATTCCCATTTATATAAAAAAATTATAGTTTTCAAGACTGGTGTATATTTTATTTCAGAAATACTGTAAACATAAAAAACTCAAAGGCTGCCAGCCCAGCTACAGACAGTTATTTGAAGGGAGAGTGGAACATGCTTTATTTTTTACACCATCTTAAATAATAAATATGTATCATTATTCTTATGTAAAGTACATACTTTCTTTTAATCAGAACATTCTGATTAAAAGAAGAAATAAACAGAAACATACTTGTTTTAACTAAGATTCATAAGCCTTCTAACAATAGTGCGCGATTCGCCCTTATAAACAACGACTTACTGTCCAGTCGGCGAAAGAAGGACCGCGCAGCTAAAGAGAGTATTACCGATAAGTCGTCAGCTCTCTGTGAAACCATTTACTAGAAATATAATATCTCTACCAATGAGTAGGTGCGGATACAAACGATCACAAAAATTTGCCATGCACTAATTCATTTATTTCATTTGCGCTTAATTGTGAATGAAATGCAGAAATCACATTCTTTCCACGTGTCTTCTTTCACCGACCAGACAGTAATTATCTTAGCATTCTCTTTGGATACAGGGTCGATTTTCGAATTTATAAGTTTCGCGAAGGACAACGGAAGTGCACTAGGTGGGTTAATAAAATAGTCTAGTAAGTCAGTAGGTGGTATTTTCGAGGGTACTTTATATTGCTTTTAAGAATTAGATTAGGAATTTTCATCGGTGTGTCAGTGCTATAACCACATGAATAATTGTTACTTATTCTTGTGCTATAACTGTGTTTTATGCAGTTTGTGTTTACATTATATATTTTAGTAAATTGTGAAAACTTAAAGTGTTTAACAGGTATATACGTGAAATTGTCCCCCGTTTCACTCTATTTTATATATTTTAAAAAATCTGACATTTTATTGGCTTCGTATTTATGCATTTCTAGAACAAAATAATAAAATAATTATTGGGTATTACATAAGCATTTCTTCAAACCTAACATATTGGCAATAATAAATAGGCTATAGTTTTTATATTTTACACTGTTATTCTTATCTGAATGCGTTAGAAAAAAGTTTTAGGTAGATAACATATATCAAACATAACACTTCCAATACATTTTATTATAGAAAATATTAAAACAACTACTCATCTAGAAGCAAGAACTGCATTGAATTAGATAACAGTAATCTTAGTTTTAGAAGCAAAAAAAATATTGATATTAAAAAAATACTGACACCAAAAAGAAAAAATTTTACAAGAAATTAACATTTTCTTCATTCAATGTTTATCCCATTGCTCTGTAGATTTTGGTACAACGTGGTTACCGATGTTAAAATAAGAATTGAACAAAATTAATATTGTACAATTTTTAAATATCAACAGTTCTATGTAAGTATCTATGAATATTACATAAACATGTAATATATGTCAATTTTCACGCTTGACATATTCTATAAAAAGATAAATAACTTTGAAAAAGGAAACAGACTCGCTTTCCGAAACGTTAGGGAATTATATTATTTATTTTTGTGTATTTTAGTTGTCAAATAACACCCTCTTACTAATCTTTTGACGTAAAGTCACAAGCGCAGAGGTTTATTTTTCCAGAAACATACTGGGTAACTAACTATATTTTTTAGATAACGAAGAATTATTCATGTGGTAGCAACTCCCAAGAAAGAAAAATAAAAATTTAAAGAATGCCACAAATAACGTTCAGACAATACGAACGTATTATTTATAAAAATATTTAAGTTACATAATTCAAAATATGAATATGTCATATTTATTTTGAAACTTTAAATTGAAAAATTAATTGTAACTTTGGTAATCACAATGACATTCATGAGTGACATCTAACCTAACGTAAATAAGCCCATTATTTTCTTACATTTTAAAAATCTGCTTCTAATACTATGAATATTGTTATTTAAATCAATACAATTATTGCTTCTAGATTGAGTAGTTGTTTTGATAGTGTTTGTGTTTGATTTATTATCTACCTAAAAAAATAATACTAGAAAACTGTTCAGGCCTTGGAAAGATCCTCAACCCTTCACCAGCAAAGAATGTCAGGAAGGTGGATGATAATACAAATTATAAAGAAAGTTTCAAAACAGCATGCCAGCAATCACAAAAAATATGTGAGAGCGCTGATATTTTTATGGCAGTTTTTTGTAGCATTTTTATGTGTACAGCATATCTGTAATAAACTGTACATTTGTATAATCTGTACAGGAACACTGTCACACATTAAAACTCACTAGTTCAAGTGCAGTGTGCTTCATTCTTCCTTCCTTACTGACTTTACACACTTGCTGGCCGCTCTGGGCTGGTTGCGTTCTTGGTCGTGTATAGCCTGGCCGCGACGGCCATGGCCATCGCGACCTGGCCGTTTAATGCGCGGGCACTCTAAAATAGTGCGGCGTGGCTTAACTATTTCCGTTCATTAAACACGGTATAGTCTAAAACCATTTTTACATCTTTGACTTGACGCACCTTCTGCCACCTCCTTCCCTACCCCTCAGCTTCCTTCAAATTAATTGATTTTTTATTTGATAATATCTCTAAACTGTCAAATTTTACTTTTTTTTTTTTTTTTTTTTTTTTTTTTTTTTATAAATCATCCAGTAGATCATTTTTTACATGATATAGGATAAGTCCAACATACACAGGTAAAAGACCGATATATAAATATAAAAACAAATATAAAACAAATATAAAACAAAACAGTAATACTTAACCTAATAAGGTACATGTAATTACATTGATAATAATTTTGAACTAAAATTCGTCATCAAAATATTCAGTTAAAGAATAATAACATTTATTCCTTAGATGGGATTTAATTTGATTTTTAAATTCCTTGTCACCTAGGGTTTTGTAAGAGTTTGGTAATTTATTAAAAACTTTTATGCCCAAGTATTTGGGACTTTTCTCATACAAAGATAGTCGGTGTTTTGGGATTTCTAAAGTAGAGGAACTTCTTGTATTATAATTATGATTGAAGTTAAGCGTGTTCAAGTTATGTAATTCAGATTTCGCATAGAGTAGTAAACTTAGTAGATACAGGCAAGGAAGAGTTAGAATTCCCAATTGTTTAAAAATGTTCCTACAACTGATTCTCCTGCTCGCTCCCACAATAAAGCGCACAGCTCTCTTCTGTAACCTGAATACCCGTATTGCCTCTGGTGATGAACCCCAAGCAATAATTCCATAATTGACAATGGAGTTAAAGTGTGCATAATAGAATGATATCAACACTGGTTCATTAATAATGTTTCTTAACTGATTTATACAGTAGCATATTGGAGCCACTTTTTTGCAAGTTTCATTAATATGAACAGTCCACGAGCAGTTTTCAGTGAGATGCAAACCTAAAAATTTTGTTGACTTTACTTGTGTAATTGTACTTGTATTGGATTTAATTAGTAAACTGTGGTCATAGTACATATTACTATTATTGAAACGCATGAAAATGGATTTGTTAATATTTAAGACCAATCCATTTTCGGTGAACCAAGTGTGTGCTTTGCATAGTTGGTGATTAGCCATGATTACCAAGTCGTTAGTATTAGTTGCATTGACAAGAATAGATGTGTCATCTGCGAATAATACTGCATTATTACTTTCAAAGTTGTTTACGTAAATAATATACAGTAAGGGTCCCAAGACAGATCCTTGTGGAACTCCCACTGATACGTCTAGTAAGTTTGTTTTGTAGTTATCGATTTCGGTGTAATGCTTTCTACCACTCAGATAGCTCCTAAACTAGTTCAGCGTCCGACCACGTATGCCATATCTCTCCAACTTGTCTATTAGAGATGCATGACAAACTAGATCGAACGCTTTACTTAAATCCAGGAAGATACCTATACATTTGTATTTAGAATTCATGTTGTCATACAAGCTTGTTAAGAATTTAGTAATTGCAGAAATTGTAGAGCGCCCTTTTCTGAAACCAAATTGGTTTTCGTTAAATAACTTGCATCACTTATACAGAAAGAAGACTATTCTCTAATCAGGAAAATATGTTTGATATGTTTTTTTATTGCTAGGTTTTTAATTATGTTCATTGTAGAATTCATTTCCTTCTTGCTCTTTGTCATAATCAAGACCCAAAACTGTACAGTTTTCTAATAATATAATTGGCTCGATGCGGTGGTGTGACGCGTTTTTCCACACAGATCACCCGAACCAATTCGTATAGTATTTGAGATGGGCGATATTTCACATTTGGTGATTTTTTTCACTTTGAACAATTACAATCACTCACTGTGATTAAAACTGCTACCAAAACGATGACTGTGATTTTTACACTTTCTAGGTGCAGTATCGGTGTAGTACACAACACGGCTATCCCAAATATAAACTCTGTATATACATATGAAATCAATAACTTTTACAATGTTTATATATACTTGGAACAACTGAATAGGTCTGTTTGGTAGCCCAAAACAAGAACGTTCTGAACATGGGCTAAAGATGGGTATAATAACCATGGACAGGGACGGAGTGTACTGTATAATTATTATTTATTTAACCCATGTTAAGAACGTTCTGGACTGGGCTACCAAACAGGCCTAATACTGTTCAGAATCGCAACCGCAGCCAATAATCCAATCGCAACGCATGGTGCATTATACCTGTGACTTGAACACTGATCACAGGCAGTATTCACAGTAACAATAATCATGGCTCAGGCTTTGGCACTCGGAAATAATTTGCCATACGCCGCTACTGGTGCTACTCCGCTGCAAAGTTGTGATCACAATCACAGGTTACAATCATTGTGATTCTGAAATCATGGTAGCACTTCACAATGTGATTAAAAAATCACCATTTAACGCATCACCAATTTATTTAACGTTGGCCTATTTTCGCCACCAGTACCAATCACCAACGTTAAGAAATAAGGTCATCACTCATCAGTAGAGTTGGCAAGTCGTGCAGCTATTCAGTGGTGCAACAGCAGGAAGATAGATATCTGGTGAGGCAATTGACTTGCTGGCGGACAAATTGAAGCGAGCCGCGAGACTAGTTGTTGTATGTCGTATTGTTTACACGCTAATTTGTTCCTCTCCGATGTATTTTATGTTGTTTTATTGTTGATAATTTTATTTGTTGTATCTAATTGTTGATACTAATTTAATAATAAAATATGTGAGATATGCGCAAGAGTAAAAATCGACCATACGCTGACAAAGTGAATAAATTTATCAGTGAATTCCCGAACTTATTCTATAATAGTGCTGCAATAATGTGTAAGGTGTGCGAGACAGACCTGATGTGCTGGGATAAATATGATTGTAGATGTCACGTAAATACTGTGCAGTATAAAACTTAAAAAAATTGCATGCCCTCGAAAACGCAGTTTACTGTTAATGCTGATTTTCTCTGATGTTCCGCTGCACATATGCGATAAACAACCATTTCGGGAGTTCTGGAATAAATACAATCCCCAGGTGACATTACCAAGTCACGCAACATTGCGTAACTATGTACCAACTGTACGCAAACACATTGTAAATAAGATCAAATGTGTATTAAAAAATACACGGCTGTGGTTATGTGTTGTTTTACAGATCGTAAAAAAAATTCTATTTTAAACGTTATAGTACGTGTACAAGACCCTCTCAAACCGACGTTTCCACTATTACTAGCCAGCAAAAGACTAACTGAGTGTACTGGCAAAACAATTATGCGGGTGATGCTGGAGACGTTAGAAAAATTTGATCTGTCAGCAAGTCAAGTGTTGATGTTTGTGACCGATGGTGCCGTGACAATGCGTTTGGTAGACCGTTCTCTTCATGAATACGGTTGTAGAGGTTGATGCATGTTACGTGTAAAGTGCATGCTTTACATCTTTTGGGAGAAACTATCCGACCAGGTTTTCCAAAGGTAGATGCATTAATAGCAAGTACAAAAAAATTGTTCCTTAAATCTCCTAAACGTCTTCGCGCATTTCACAGCAAGTGTCCCTTTATTCCCGAACCACCACAGCCGATTCTTACACGTTGGCAAATATGGTTGAAGACAGCTTTTTATTATGTTGAATATTTACGATAAAAACTGTGATACTACAATTCAATCCTGACGAAGCTGCAGCTATTAAAGAGAGCCAGACAAAATTGGAAGATATTTCCGTTGAAACAGCTTTAAAAACTATTCACAAGAACTATAAAAGACTACATGACGCCATACAAAACTTACAAAACGGTGCGTTGTCGTCAGCGGAGTCACTGCAAATAGTGGACAAAGTAAATCGACTGCTACACTCTATAGGTGACGCAAAAAATGAGCCCGTTAGAGAAAAGTTCGCACGTGTGTTAAAGCAAGACACTGGTTTTACCAGATTAAGACAAATTTGTGGTGGTACTGATGGTGCAACCCCAAATCTGTTAAGTGCGTTCAAAGACTATTTTAATTATGCCTGTATTACATCAATAGATGTCGAACGGTCGTTCACAAAATATAAGCATATATTTTCACCACAGTGAACATCACTCACGGAGACAACCATAGAAACATACTTGATGCTACAAAGTTTTTACAGATCTTCTTCAGGTTGTGATAACCAAGCTAGTTCACTAAGCTAGTTAAGAGTGTAAGTTGTGCATACATTGTTATAAATTTTAACAGTTTATTGCTTTTATTACTAATTCATTTCTTTTATTACGCTTATTATGATGAGTACGCCTATGTCCCGCCACATATTTCTGCCAACACTACTCATCGGTGCTTGTGTAGACACTGCAACTCCTAACTTGGAAAATTTGTTGAACCACAATTTGATGTAGGTTAGGGATCTTTATCGTGGTTACATCGCAAAAACATGGAACCCACCGTTCTGTATCCTTTTCAAAAGATGATAAGGCGAATAGGTCCGCTCATCCACTTTTTTCTTTTTAATATACTAACCGTGAGTCTGTGGATTTTATTATTATGTTATGTATATTTTTAAAATCGAATCAGAGAATTACAGGAATATATAATCTGATATGAGAAAAAGTTTCCAAATTAATTTTAGGAATGGATTTAAAAACGGTTTTAATTACCAATAATAATTAGTATATTAAATATATTACCACGTTCTAGTAATAATTGTTACTTAATCCGGATGACGAATATCACATTCTATATACAAATATAGTAGTGTTTAATATAATGTACATGTAAATACATATAATGACACCGTTGAGGAAATAAAAAATTACAATATTCAAGGGTATTGAATACGCAGTATAAAATTAGTAAGAGACGTTGTCTACTGCGAATTTGATTAACATTTACTCTGATGGAGCACATACCTTATCTGGTGTTGGCAACGTGTTAGCAACAATGGAAAAATGTATTTCTACATACATATTTTGTGCTATTCGCGTAGGTATTGCTGGAAGAAAAATTTAAGTTACGACCTCATAAATACTACTATTTGGTGTCTGAAATCAGTTTTATAACACTTCATGTGATTATCTTTATAAAACAAATTCGACTGATGCCCTCTCTTGACGGATAGATTTTGGTCTGGACACATGGCTTCTGTCAGGCTTGTTTGATGATTAATCGATTAATTTGAATTTCATCACGGAATTTGCCATAAAACTGACAATAAATACTAACGCATTTTATGTCATATAACATAATAATATATGTAAATGACAATATATTTTTGTTTTCAAAGGATATAAATGAAAACGAACCCTCCTTAAACCACACACTGTATGAGTGCTGGTCAGAATTAAAATTTTCTGGATCATCGTATTTCTTTTAATGAACATTTAACAAAGAAACGTTAAAAAGGCACTGCTCGAAGATTATGTATAAATTTTACAATAATTATAGTTACTCATATCACAAGAATAACTAACAATTATCACAGGCCCACAAAAAAAAAACTTTCCTGGTCGGCATACTAGACCTCTGTTTTCCGATGTTTTTTTGGGTCACTGAACATGAATCCGAAGTCAGAATGGCATGATCGTGGACAAATTTACGAGCTAGAGCCTGAAGAAGGTCATAATTTTGGAAATGTTGGTATTTTAGACTACGATCGGTTCGGCATGATCGTCCAAAATTTTGGAGGCATGTAAATATCATTTCTTTCATAGAAAAGAGTATTCACAAGCAGCGGCGAGATGTTTAGTGCCGTCATTTCTGTTATAAGCATATATAGGCGTATACTAGATTCAAATTCACCAAGAATTCCAAAACCGATATCAAAATCGCAATAAGATTTATACGAATCTGATCATGTACTTCGCTTATGAAAGGGCAAGAGTATCTCAAAAAAACTTGCTGCCGCGGGAAGAGCTGTTAGCGATAACAACTGCTCTGAAAGGGGATGTGTAGAATGATTCGCCTTACAACATCAGTGCTGGGTATTGATAAATAAAACAGTTATCTTATATTTTTATTGGGTACACTATACATACAAGTGTCGCCCTCGACGACCTTCTATATAAAAAAAGACAATATACGCTTTCTTGGCAATTAAATCAAATGCCAATGTCAATACATTGCAACAATGCTCACAAAACAAAAATATTTTTGTATTACACATTTTTCAGATTAGTTTTTCTATTTCTGTTTTTTTTTACAAAAAGACAAATATTTTCTAGTATTCATTGCGAAATGATATTTAGACGCATTCCAAAAAAAATTTGCTCCGCCCCCTGGACATTTTGGAGGCGACGCCCATGATCAAAAACAAAAAAAAAAATTCTAAGAATTTGATCATATAACAATATGTCTAATGTACGCTCTTAATATTAGATATTATTAGACAACTACGCTCACGAAAAAAAATTACAGATAAAATTCTAAGCAGGTATGATATTAGATACCATAATACAAACTAAAGTTAAGTGCTATCTACGAGTATATTCGCAAGTGATCTTACAACTTGTTTGGGAATCGCATAACAACTTTCTGATTATTTATTATAATATGAAAAATGGAATGTCAGCTGTCTGTTATAATATTTTTTTTTTGCATAATGTTATTCTTCACTTTCAAATATCTTTGCCCGAAGATATTTAATAAAAAATACTGGCGAATATGTAATAGACTTTGCTATATTGAGCAAATTGTTGATAGCCATACTATTTGACATCCACCTTTCTCCATCGAAGGCCGCCATCTTGATTAAATTATAGTTTATTATTTGTCTTTGGCAAGGCCGCGTACTTTGTTGGAATGTATTTAATTATACAAATTACAGTAGTCAAAGACAATTTGAAGATATTAGTGCGGCATATATTGATCATTTCGACCTTTACATTAAGTTCAACCTCTTCTTTTGTTTACAATTTATTTTTTTTGCAATTTTTAAAAATGGTTCATGTTAACTAAACAAATGATAAATATTATTGTAATGGAGTGCAAAATGATTTTTATTTATTAGACGTTTAGTAACACTGTTGACATAATTATAAATAAAAATAAAATAACGAATTATTCATTATAACAGTTTTATTGCGGCGCCTAATTTTTTATCCATATATGGTTTTCAAGCTTACAAAAAAAAAGATTAAAATGTTAGTTGATTTACCTTGACAAATTTGGATTATCAAATGCATATTTAAGTAGTCTATTATTTAATTCGCACAGATTTACTTAATATTTAATCCTAAAATAAATATTGTATTTATTTAACAAATAGAATAAATATAAAATTATAAAATTAATAAAATTTATTAAGTGCAAAACAGTACTGTATGTCTTAATTATTTTATTATTATACAACTATTATATGTTTTTAAATATTGTAAACTTCTAAAATGAGAGAAGCATATTTTGATATAAAATATATTTACAAATATTTTTAGCCATGTACTTACTATAAAATTGGTTAAGGTTTCTCATGCACAATAATAGATAATTGCGCTACAACTCTTTTTAACGTGACCTAGTTAAAATTTAAAAAAAACTTTTTCATACCGATATCAGCAGTGAAAATAAATTATAAAGGTATCGATTTAAACCGACTGGTACTTCACTAAATTTATTGAAGGAGATTCATAGAAGCTAATTAATTATTCATTTACAAAATAATAATATTATTGTTTCTAACATCTTCAAAAAAATGGTCGAAATGAGGTTGTCAAGGTTAGTTTATATTGGAGTTGGGTTACTTTTGTTTATAAACAAAATGCTAATTAAAGTTGAAGTGGGTATGCCATTAGTGCCATCATCTATTTGCTGAATATAATGCATAATCTATTGTACTAGTAATATAGAAAGGAGATATTAACGTTGAGTGAGGATAGGAGCTTGTCTTTATTTTCTCACCATTTCAAACAATTAACTACTACTTGAATCATGCGATATTGATGCATGATTCACAAAGCATACGAAATGCACACAAGACTAATAAAGATGGGTGATCAACAGACACAAAGCCACTGCAATACTTGTACAAGGAGAAAGTTTCCCAACTACGACGTTTAACTATTATATCATGGTATTAGCCGCCCAGTATACCTTCCCCTGTACTTTGCTACGAAATCAGTATGTTTATAATGAGTATTTCCTACTTTTTTTCGCTTATCTGATAGTATGTATTTGAAAAACCGAGGATTACTAAATTTTTTTGAACTTCATAGGAAGGTAAACAAAAAAGTTTTGATTATTAATCTTATGGCACCATCCGACTAGTTGTGCGTTAACACATAAACCACCAGTGAAACTGAACAGTATTGTCATGTTGACAGTTTTACTTATAAAGCTGGCCACAGACGTCGTTCTTTTATTCGGTTTTACCCGAACGGGTAAAACTGAATAGGTAAGAATGAAGAACAAACACATCCACACATTTTGCTTTAGTTTCACAAGGTCTGTTCGTCGGTGGCCAATATTTACTCTAAACAAGACATTTTTACCTGATTTTTGTTCGCTAGTGGACAACAACGTCATCAGGAAGTCATCATATTTTACTCAGAACTAAACATTTTTACTCTTGCTCCAGACGAGGAGTAACTATAAAGGAGTAAAAATAAAGGAGGAAAGCTGTTCGCTAGTTGCCATTTTCAGCGAGATCAAAGTTAGCCTAACTTGTTTGATGGCATCATACTTAGAGTAAAAATCACAACTTATAGTATCACCGGAGAACATACCTTTGTCAAACCATCAATATGAAAACTTGTGCGTTGGCAGTAGCGGCTACAGCGGTAGCCATGAAGGTGAAATATACAAAGCAATGTTTAAAATTGGCAAAATAATCGCTACCTAAGTGAGAGAAGTTTTTCCATGTGAACCTATTGAGTGAATTGAAATTGGAACTTGGCAATTGGTTCATTTATTATCGGATGGATGAAGAGACACGTCTTGAACTACTGAACTTATTAACACCTTTAATAAAAAATAGGACACTTTCATGAGGCAAAGTATTTCACTACATGAACGTCTTACAGTCACTTTAAGATTTCTTGCTACAGGAAAAAGCTATGACTACTTAAAATTTTCGGTTGTAAAATGCTACATATCAAATTTTTTTATTTATTACTTAGCATTCCAGAGGACAATGATTCCTCTTTCTCGATATTTGTTATACTTGCCCTTGGTGTCTCTTGACTGATTAAAAATAATAAATAATCATAGTACTAGAAGTGGGGTATATTTTTTCATCGGCCCCCGCACCCGATTTTTTAAATTCTATCCTAAAACATCCACGCAGCCATCAATTTTTTTACGAACTCTATCGTTGCAGTTGAATTAACTTTTCTTTACTTCGTTATCATTTCTTCCTAGGCATTATTTTTTCTTATCTCGGTCTGAGTACTCTGAAGTGGCACGGATGAATCCTATAGAGTTCAATGAAATCAATAAAGAATTGTCTACTAAAATGCCTTAAATCAGCCATCGTCCCTTAATATAACATCTAGCCGCCGACCACACTCGATACTGTAAAAAAAATGCGCGTTCTTAGGCCACACATTGGACCGACTTACACGAACACGTTCAAGAAGGACGGTTAAAATCAAGTTCCAACATGTTTGAACGTTGGCAAGAATGGCGGTTTTCAGCCACGTATTGCGGTTTTGCAACCGTTTCTCCCATACAGTCTTACCCGTCCGGGTAAAACTGAGTAAAAAGAACAATGTCTGTCTACGCGCTTAGCGTGTATACGGCTATACCAGAACCGTTCAATAGAAATGTATATTTATCTAATTGAAAAAAAACAAACTCTATTATAATCACAAAAACAGTAACTAACCGTCCTGATATATAAATAAATATTTTTTCTCATGAAATAAAAGAAACCAACAATACCAAATATCTAGGAATCATAGATCAAAATCTTAAGTGGAACTTTCAAATATGCTATGTGTAATATCGTATTTAAAAAAAACTTAATTTACAAATGTTACTTTCTAAAACAATTTCTAAATAAGAACCTGCTAATAGTTAATAACACTATACTTCTGTTTAGTTATAGTTAGATTATATTATCTACTTACATTTTTAACGATAACTGTGTTTTAAAAAATGTATTAATTGTAGTTCTCCGATGGTTTAATGGTTTAATTTCTTTTCAATTTATAAAACATGAGCAAGCAGAGCAAATTAAAAAATTTTCATAAAAGAAAAAATACTGACTGAGAGTGGGAGTCTGAATTACCGGGAACCATTTCCCTTTCTCATTCTCAGAATGTTTCTCCAAATCCAAATCATGAAAATGATGAGCACGGAAATAACAATAAGTTCCCACTTACCACCTTCGATACCCCCCCTCCAAAGCGAGGTCTGGATACGCCACTGTACTTTTCCTATGACCATAAATTATTTAGGTCATTAAATTTTAATAATTGTGAATAGTATACACTAAAACACGCTTTGTTTGTAACTGCCAACAGAACAATAAACAATTGATAAATAAGAGAAGCAACCTTTATTACTCTGTTAAATAAGGTGATAATAGGTGTCGCCATCATATAAATAATTGTTTGTTTTCAAAATGACTGTTTAATTTAAATAAAAGTAATAAATGTCTTATTTTAAGGTAAAATTGGAATATTAACACCAGTTATTAAATATTTATTACTGAAATGCAGTGTTTATTATTAATTTAATAATTAGTTAACAACCCACTTTGTTTAACAGCCAATGGATGTCATTACTAATAATCATTCTATAACAAGTATTAAAATGAAATATTCTACAAGTGCTATAAGTGCTATTCCATAAGTAAAATTATATCAGGATGCTTATATTTTAAAATAGTCGTAGATTAATTCAGTTCCCTATAGTTTAAGTTGAAAAATAAGTATATTTTATACAGTATGCAAATAAATATAATCTTGAAAAAATTAGATACAATACAAAAATAAATGTACAAATTCACAAAATAGTACAAACTCACAAATATTTCTTCAACAACCAAAATACGGTGACAGAAACACAGGCAATATGAGAACGCCGTGCTTCTGAGGAGATGAGCTCCCTCGCTCTGAGTGACATTCTAACCTTTATTAGAAATCAGAGAGATTCGACGAGGGAGTAAGAAGAGACAGCTGGGAGTTTGTTAAAAGGGCCTGTCTGCTGCCTACTTGCCAGACGTCAACCTCCCCCATCATTACCGTTACCACTACTTACGTGTAACGTGAAAAAGTGTGTGTAAAAGACAAAAAATAAAAAGTTTTGATAACTAGCGTCTTGTTTTAAAAATTATTTTAATAGCATATGTCAGTAATAACACAAGCATAGTGACATCTTTATTTTTATAAATTTAGACGGATATGCCGAAAATTTTATTTCAAATTTCAGTACTTAGTCTAAATGTTACTTTTTTTGAGACAAAAAGTACTGATATGAATCGAATTTTGGTCCTTATCTATACAACCATTTGTAACACAACTCTTAGCTACAATGCATGTGCATCCCAAGTACGGTTGTCAATCGTCCTGGATCAGAAAGGACTACCTCGATTTGGGCCCTCTTTTTTTTCGTCCTTGCAAGGTCCCTGGAAGGCATTTAATGCTCTGGATTTTAACATTTGATCCGTCTTTAGGAGTAATGACAATAGTAGATAATAATGTATCTATAAGCTAACATATTAAATAGATATGTCCAGCGGATTTAGGGGAGAGGGGGAGGGTGTGCAATAGAAGTAGACCTTCACCTCCGCTGTGTTTTATTGTGTATGATTTTCAGTAGATAGATATTTGTGGTACCAAGATTTTTTGACACTGACCAGTTCTTGGTAAAATATATACATTGTAGGCCGAAAAATCAGGCGCGCCTCCACATGATGAGTTTTTAGAAAAAAACTTTTTTCGATGAATACACAAATTTGAGTAATTTAAGTGTCAACACACAATGTAATGATTGCTTAGTGGTTTTAAACTTAAAGTAGCATAATTAGATTGCCCAAAATCTTCTAATTTAATGTTTTTCACTTTATTTATTAACATCACAATGGCGGACAACAGTATGTACATTTTTGTCCTCGAGCTGGTCTTAAAAAAATGGCAGTGTTGGCCTAAATCCGCTACTGTATGTAGCAGCGTATATTTATTGGTAACAGTAGTATATATATTTTTATATTATCCTAAAAGCAATAAAATATCATGCGTCCTTTTATTTTCCCTTATGTCCTGTATTTTTAGTCCTTCTATCCTTGAAATTATTAATTTGAAGTTGGCTACTCAATCTCAAGTCAGTTCAAAAAAAATTCTTTGGTCAGATTCCTTTCAAGTACCCCATCTAATTGTAAGTCATTTACAATATCAATATGATTTTAATAGAAGCCAAGAAAATAGTATTCAAATCTATATTAAAAAATACATACACATAATATATTATTCTTATCATCTACCATCAATTTTACAATTTCATTCAGTAATATTCAACGTAGGATGGAATGTTTGCATTTCTATTGTCATTTTTCCTCTCAATCGATAACATTTACTATGTTAATAATCAAATTTTCCAAATCAACAATTATTGGCATTCACATTAAACTACATACTAAAAAATAGTTTATACATATATTTTTTCATTCTATACCGACACGTCGAGGTCATACTCTATGTAATTAGGGTGAGGCTTTACCAAGTATAATATAAATTCTACAATATGTTAATAAAATGTATACCTACTGTTTATATGTTATTGTATGTATACAAGGTGATTTGTGTAAAATATTCACATCTCTAGATTCTTTACTATTAAAGATGTCAGAATACTTTTAATACCACATTTTTACAGCATTTTCTGTGGGGGGTATTAATTTGAATTAGTAATTTTATCTACGAACGGTCTTAATTGGTACCTTTATATACTTGGTTTGAAGGCCTAAAGTATCACTTTACAGCCCGCTGGGCAGTAAAATACTTTATTTACAACCATATATGTAATGTTGACATTAATGACTTTATTAAAGGTTTGGAAGTGTCACATAAGTCAGAATACATACCTTTACTTCCCTCCCTCATTTCCCACCCTAAGCGGTCCCCCTTATTTTAGGTGAGGTACAGTCAATCGATTCATCATCCGACAGCATTATCAAACGATTTCACGGTTTTACTTTCTCGAACGCAAAAAATCTGACTTACACTGACGTTCGTTTATTTCAAACAAGCTTTGTTTTTCTCCAAGCAACCGTCGTCGGTCGCCTAACTTTAAAAATATGTCACCTTGTGAATGTGTCTGATATTTTCGACATTTCTGTGACACCTTCACTCGGAATAAATGTCAGATATCGTATTTATTTGACAACCTAAATATTATTTTGTTGTGATGTATTTTTTTTACATACATTTTTTTGACGCATCGCGTCTCGGTAAACTACCTAATCCTCTCCACAGTAATGACACACTTTCCACCTCGGTATGTAATATACTATTACAGCCAGTCTAGGATTTTTGTTTTATTTCTCATACAACATTTTCGACTTCTGAGGCAACATGTCAAACGTCGCAGCCTCTGCTGCATCGGTAATTTCTGGTGGAGTACAGGAAAATAAATTTTCATTCTCTTCCATTTTCAGTTCAATTAAAAAACACAAAACAGTTCGACAAAACGATTCTTATCATAAAATTACAATATGGCCACCTTTATTTACGTTGTTGCTTGGTTACTTGCATTTATTTTTAATACCAATTCAAAATCCATGGATTTATAAGCAAGGGGGATATAGCATTGCGGCTATTTTCTAGACATTGTTGTGAGGTAACTTATCTGTTATCTGTCAATTCAGAAAAAGTGGGGTTATTTCTGTCAAAGCTATTCCAACGCCATAGGCGTGGACAATAACAGGGGATTGCAGTTTTAATAATTTAAAAATAATAATTCTTTAATAGATTAAATAAGTCTATAAAATAAGTGTTTAATAATTTTAGCTGCAGTTTGTATGTTTTTATTTAATTTGTTTCAGAAAATTCCTTACCAAGATAAAATATCTACGAAATATTATTTAATGTTTTATGTGCCTAATTAAAAAAAAATAATTTAATGCAAAAACAAAATATATCGTTTACCTATATTCACTTAAAAAAAAATACGTTACAACCTAGATGGGACTATTTAGAGTAAATTGTTACTAAACAAACTTGAAATAAGTGTAAATATCATGGGCGTAATATACATAATACACATGGCAAAAATAAAATAAAAACCTCCTAAAATTCCTCAACTATATTGATTTCTCATTTACAAAGCTATTCAGTTGCTAAGTTTACTTGGTTAATATCAAAACTAACTGGATAATTCTTGGTGTGGTTGAGTACAACATTTACCAATTTCCATGCATTTCCCACATTTATCACATGAATAATTCTTTAGTTTTTCTTTATCTAATTCTAAATTCTGTACAGGTACATTTAAAAAAAAAAATTTTATTTATTTTATTTATTGCAAATTTACAATCTATTTTATCAAATACAAAGTAATAAGTAAATGTTTTGTAGGAAGATTGGCTTGAATCAAGCACCAAATTAATGAGAGGTAATGAAGCAATAATTGAATTTGAAATAATTTAAGCTTGGTGTATTTTTTTTTTTTTTTAATTAATTTATTACAAGCAAACTATAGGAAATATCGATTTTCGAACAAAACAGTCTTAGTTCATTTATTTCTGACTCTAGTCATATTTATGTCCAACATTTTAGAACATTCATAACTCTAATTGAAATAGAGCTTAAGTAATAATTTTACAATTTAAACATAAACCCTTCACTTCACTGTTTATCTTAGAGCACTAAGTAACAATACTAAATAATGTTTAAGTTCTAATATAAATAATATGATGATTTCATTTTAAAAACAAAACACAGAGTTACTGTTTGCTTATTTAGTTGAGCGGTTTTAAGGCAAGTCAATTGAAAACAGTCACATCACAAATTTGTAATGAGGAGAAGCAGTATAGATACAACGAAATGTAAGATACAAAACAAAGGCACGTATCTCAGCTCGGCCACACTCGGCTTATAACGATAGTTCAAGGATAAATGGTACAATACGAATGGCATATGCGGGCGTTAATTAATGCTGAACATAGCGTGATATAGGAATTGCCAGTTATTCATAGGATCTTTTTATATTTTCATGTACCATTTCATATTACATTTGCGCTATGACAACTAGTATATTTGTATGCTTCTTAAGATGTACAACAATTATTTATTCATTAGTATAATTTATTTTTTCCTATAACATTTTTTAATTCATTTTTAAATAAACATACATTAATAGTGACAATTTCAATTTTTAAAAAATTTTGACCACCTTGTATGGTATGTCGAAATTCTAATTATGGCTAAAGGATTTTCAGAATAAACCAAACTTCTTACAAAGAGTGTCTTTTTTTTTTCGAAAAACAAAATACATCGCCATTTTCTTGTTACAGTATATATTTATATCAATTATGGTTTTGTTTTAGATACGGAGAAAGACAAGGAAGAAGAGCTAGTCAGGTCGAACTTACTCCCATTCAACTCCTCTCAGCAACTGCTTATCAACTTAAGAAGCCATACCAACAGTTGCTAATACCTATAACAGTATGGATTGGCATGGAACAAGCATTCATTGGTGCCGATTTCACACAAGCTTATGTATCGTGTGCTTTAGGTATTCCTCAAGTAGGCTACGTTATGATCTGCTTCGGGTGTGTTAATGCAATATGCAGTTTATTGTTTGGTTCGGTTATGAAATACATCGGCAGAGCCCCAATTATGGGTCTTGGTGTCCTTGTACATGTTGGTCTACAAACGTGGATGTTATTATGGCGGCCGCATCCTGATTCACCCATGAATTTCTTTATGGCTGCTGGTCTATGGGGTGTCGGTGATGCTGTGTGGCAAACACAAGTTAACGGTAATTTTTTATTTTTATTTTAATTTGTATAGAATACTTATTATCAGTTTTTAAACAGGCGATCTCCATTGAAAATACTGAAATTGAAAAATATAGTATAGTAAACTAAGATTCAAAATATGTCACAATTTGCTAAACGACATACCAATTTAATTTTTATTGCCATGGCGGAATGTCGAGAAAATTTGACAAGGTATTGCACATGGGAACGCAATGCTTCTCATTGGTAGCACATACGCGATAATTGGCCAACGCGTCAGCTGGAAAATAATGTCAACCCACCTTCTATTGGTGCGTAGCCTGTGCATTCAGATTATTGTAATGGGCCAGCCAGAGTCATCTTTTTATAGTTAGTGGCGTTTTCAAATAATAACTTAAAGGTACTGAAATATTACTTGTAAAAGGAATCTTACCATACATACATTTTAACATTTAATTATATTTTGAAAAATTTGTAGCAAATCAAAATTATTTAAATTTTTCATTTCTATTTTTCTAATATTTTCATAATTAAAAAAAAAATTGTGGTATATAATTTAATTTTTTTTTATTTTTTTCTTCAATATGTATCAAAAAATAAAAAAATGTGAAATATATTTATTTATGAACATCTCATAAGTATCTACTGATACTAACAACAAAGCTTACATATATAGGTAGACCATTATCTTTGATAACAATGACTGGCTATTATTTTGTTTTGTATGACTAAAATTTATTAAGAATGTTATTGTCATTATAAAATTACACGTGTTTGTTAAGAATATGTACAAATCCCATATTAAAATATGTGATTAATTTCTTAATTCTTTAATAAGTATAATTAAATTCTGTTTAGTTTACTCTTTTAAATTTATTTACACTAGAAATATTTTATTAGCTGTACTTATAATTAACATTCGTGATATGTTTTATAATAACTTACTATACAATAGATTTTGTGGTTTATGAACAATGCATAAAAATTAAGTAGAATAAAATCAACATAATTTATTTTGAATAATTTAAAAGTAGTTCTTCACGACTGTCAATATATTCTATTGAACTTGTGGATCATTTTTTATAATGAAAACTAATCTGTGTATACCACAATATCCTTTGTTTTAAGTATAAACAGGGTGTTATTAATTATTATTAAACCGGTAAACCTATAAAATGATAAATTAATTCCTTAGATTTATATTATCAGTTTCAATTCTTTGCTGACATAGTAAAATCGATACGAAAGTGGCAATAAGGGCATAGTAAATTAGATATTCCTACTGAGTGTCGCTTCATATATCTCGTCAGAGACTGAAATTGTTTCTCCATTGGCCTAAGTAGTACCTGAAAAAACTAAAAAGATATCCGGTGTATCGCTAGCAGTGCCGAAGATGACGACCAACAGAACTATAAATTTTTTCTTTTGATTCGACTGGAGTATTTTATGATATGATTAGACACCGGACAATTTTCGTGCGTGCAGGACAGATACATGAGTTAAAAGACAATAACAATCGTTTGTACGCACCAATTAAAATGCATAGTTCTCTGAAGTCATAAATATCATTTCTGAAATAAATTAGTATTACGAATAAATTTTGTTCTTAAAATGTGGTAAGTAGGTACAAATTGCATTCTAAACAACTATTTTTAATGAAATTTGTTCATGCATTGAAAAATAAAGGCAGTTAGGGACGATTTCTATAAATTGACCTATAAAACACCCTGTATAACACCGATTCAACTCACATTTTATATATCATAGTTTTACACCCAGCAGGATTAATTCCCAAAGTGCCATTCCAGAATTCGAAATGTTTTTGTTCATTACACTCTTGTTACATCTATCCTGGGACACAGTGTATATGCCATACCGCTGGTTCTGATACAAGTAGTAAAACATTTTCACTTCAAACATCAATGTTACACAAAGCCGTTACCACTATTTTCTCAACGGTTTACGGATTGGTTTGCAACACCCGTTTACTACGTATTAACAGTGGAGGTGTACTCTGAATAGTACTTAAAATAAGCATAATATTAATGACTATATGTTCCTTAAAATTGGTCTCGTCAACACAAATCCACACGTACTGATTTTTCGCATTCTTCGTAATATTGTCGACAGTTGTTACTATTTATTTTTAATCTCGCACGAGCCACCCGTGTACTACAGCGTTTGTACACAAACTGACTGATTTTGACTGAATAGGAAATACGGTCTAGAACTCGCTGCATACGCATAACTACTCTCTGTTCCTATGGGAAAAACAAGCCGATCGGGAAGTCGGTTCCGGGGATTCTACTTATGACCTATACATGTCGACCCAGAGACAAATGTGACTGAAGGATTGAAGCCCTTGAACTTTCCGTCCACAGTTTCTTGGTTTCTATGCAACACATTAATTTAGAAAAAAAATATGTTGAAAAATTATGTAAACTTGATGAAAGGACATATTGTTATTTTAAAGAAGAAAAATGAGTTACAGTGAGTTTATTGATTATTGAGATACCTACCACCACGAAAGAAGTGTAATTGATTGAAAATACGTCTAGTTAAAAAAAATACGAGCTCCAACTATTACTCGATCAAGATGGTTGTCCTTAATAATTGGTGTACCCGGTGGTATGAAGCCTTGTGGTTGGCAGAATGCAGAAGGTGGTCCATTCTAAATTCTCTTCCTCTGCCTAGGGCACATGATTCTGGTATCTTCAGCCGCTAACCCTATAAAATGTATTAAGTGGCTGTGGTAAATTTACTGGAGCGATTACGGTGAGGTCGGAGGCTACGAGAGAATTATTCGGCATCGGACAACCGAAAAATAATGATAATAATAATAACATTTATTGAATGCAAGTGACAGTACATGACAGTGATAATTGTTTATTGTATTAAATAAATCTATGTATGTCTAGACATCAAATTTACTGTTACTTGGAATTTTGAACAGTTTTACATATTAGATTTTAGTCTCATTAACATAACATTAACAAAATAAATTAAAGAATAACAAGAATAAATTAAAATAAAAAAAGTCCAGTTATATAGGAGAGGCCTGTTCTAAATTGCTATGACAAGTGAAACAGAGATGTTCATTGTCATTATTTCGGCATGAGAAGCAAAAAAAATAAAAAAAAAATTAATGGTTTGTGATCATTTATATCCAGAATTTTTTTTTACATAAAAACAACTTTCCTAGAATTAGAGTTTCTCTTAATCGAATTAATATATCATATTATCATTTAACACATCGTTATTACTGTTATTCAGTTTACTATATTCTGTCGTCTAGGAAATAATTTATTTAATTTAATATGTACCGACTGTCGGAGAGTAAATACGTATAAATATGTGGTCAAAAGAAACCTTGCTTTGTAATGTTGCCTATAGCAAACTCATAATTTTTTATGCATTGTAGTATCTCCAATAAATAAACTTAACAAAACCAACCAATAAAAAATTCTCAGAGTTTAATATGTTGATATTTCTGTTGCTTAGTCAGAAACTGTTTTCATGTGGGGACTTAACACTAACCTGCCTTGCCTGGAGCAAAGGAACAACCAGTTTTAGCTAGTTATATTGCCAAAGGCTTAATCTTAATAAATCTGTACAGCAGAAAACAGAAAGCCACAACCTCAGCGGATTTGACTTATAGTAATACGAGGATCATTTATCTTCAGTTAAGAATATATGTGTACGAAATTATAATTACATTAGAATTCCAGAACCCAAATTATTATAATTTTCTATTGTCCTTGAAGTATTTTATGTTTAGTTTATTAATATAAATGAAATAGCAGCAACCCGAAAATTTTTGATTTTAGACAATTGATTGCTGTTCTGTAGTAATACAAGCTGTAACAAATTCGCTTCTCACTACAGGGATCTCGGAAACGGTAAGAGATACAGCATCGGTTAAATTAGGGCAAAGTTGCAGAATTTGGCGATCAGGAATATGCCGTTGAGAAATCGAAAATATCTCTTGCTGTTCTTGAGATTTTTTGAAAGAAAGTAAAATTTTGAATTTTCGTTTTTCTTTTTTCTTGGCGTTATTTGAAGAGTAATCGAAAAACTAAATACACATTTTCATTGTCACTTTTTATTCTTCACAAGATAGCGTAAAAAGTTTTTTTTAAAAGACGTTTCGTCTTTTCACGGCCATCATCAAGTACGTTATTTTAAATACGGACCTGTATTTTTTTATTGCATTTTTTTGTAGCTTTTGAACCACCGACTTCATTGATGTATCAAACTTTTATGTTGCTAAACGTTTCGTGACTGTAAACCATCATCAAGTAAAAAAAAACACTTTTTTTCAGATTAACGATACTTTATTATTTTTCATAATTAATAATTAATTAAATTATTAACAATGAGACTATAAAAATTAAATTAACAGGTAGAAACAGTAATGGCACAATAAATAAATTTTAACAAAGAACAACAACAATAATGATAAATAATTAACAACCAAAAATAAAGTCTAATATAGCGGCTTTGGATATTTAGAATAACGAATAAAACAATAACGGGTAACTGTCATATTTCGCTTGTCTATGACTGTCTATGAGTTATTTTAATTCATTCTGGTTAACTATTATTCAAAAATGCCCTTTTCGGATTTGGAAAAGCGAGATTGCTGAAATGTTATTACATGTGTAATCGAAATTCACGGAGAGCTAGTGATACGTATGAGGAACAATTTCCTGAAAGAGTACAGCCCCACCGATCCCTATTTCAAAAGTTAGATCGAAATCTTGGGGAATTTGGTTCACTTAAGAAAGCCAGGACACCATATGATGCTATTTTGAATCAGGTGCGTATTTAAAGATTCTTAGATATTTGCGCACAGCTAGCTAATATTTGTTCAAAGATTACTCTTATTATGTTGTATAGGTTTTGTGATCTAAAATGTGATGTGATTGTAATATTACATAATATTTTTTAAATTATATTATGTTTCCTATTTTAGATAAATAATGACCCGTCGAAATCGACCAGAGAAATAGCCAATACCATTAGTTTACCAAATACCTCACATATGAAATTCTGGCGAGTATTAAAAAATAACAACATGAAACCCTATAAAATACATATCTCTCATTGTTTGCGACAAGGTGATCGAGAAAGACGTTTGCAATTCTGTATCTGGCTGAGGCAGCAAATTGACAGAAGCAACAATTTTTTAAATGAAATAATTTGGAGTGATGAATCTAAATTTACCAATTGTGGCATCTTTAATAGAAATACGGAACATATTTGGGCGGTAGAAAATCCACGAATTAATCGACCAATTCGAACTCAAGTTCGATTTGGTCTCAACGTATGGGCTGGCATCTATGGCGATAGAATTCTCGGACCGTTTATTTATCAAGAAAATTTAAATGGTGCAGGTTATCTTGAATTTATGAGAACAACATTTTCAGATTATTTAGACGAATTACCACTGAACAGATTGCCAAATTTATGGTTTCAGCAAGATGGGGCACCACCTCATAATACCTAGAGACGTAAGACAATTTCTCCATCAACAATTTCCTGAAAAATGGATTGGTAATCGTGGAGTAATCGAGTGGCCAGCGAGGTCACCGGACCTTTCGCCTTTGGACTATTACCTCTGGGGTCACTAAAAAAATAAAATCTATAAAACGGTGCCAAATGATGTTGCCGAATTAAGAGCAAATATTGTAAATGGATTTAATTCTTTACGAAGACGTGATATTCAGAGGGCAGTGCAAAATATTCGTCGAAGAATGGATTTATGTAGGAATGTAAAGGGAAATCTGTTTGAATACTTATTATAAATTGTACATTATAACAATTTAAACTAGTTTCATTAATCTATTCGTAGTTATTATGTTATTAATTGTTATTTATCATTATTGTTGTTCTTTGTTAAAATTTATTTACTGTGCTATTATTTGTGTTCCTACCTGTTAATTGAATTTTTATAGTTTCATTGTTAATAATTATTAATTACGAAGAATAATGAAGTAACGTTAATCTGAAGAAAAATATATTTTTTTCTTGATGATGGTCTACAGTTACGAAACGTTTAGCAACATAAAAGTTTGATACATCAGTGAAGTCCGAGGTTCAAAAGCTACGAAAAAATGCAATAAAAAATACATGTCCGTATTTAAAATAGCATACTTGATGATGGTCGTGAAAAGACGAAACGTCTTATAAAAAAACGTTTTACGCTATCTTGTGAAGAATAAAAAGTGACAATGAAAATGTGTATTTAGTTTTTCGATTACTCTTCAAATAACGCCAAGAAACAAGAAAAACGAAAATTGAAAATTTTACTTTTTTTCAAAAAATCTCAAGAACGGCAAGAGATATTTTCGATTTCTCAACGGCATATTTCTGATCACCAAATTCTGCAACTTTGCCCTAATTTAACCGATGCTGTATCTCTTACCGTTTCCGAGATCCCTGTAGTGAGAAGCGAATTTGTTACAGCCTGTATAGAGCCTAAAACGGATACACTGTATTCATTGAGATAATATATCCCGGCCTACCATGGCCTTTTTCTAGTAGACGAATAGTAACGAAACTGGCTATTTCGGGAAGTAAGACCTATACTTTGTTGTTTGGACCCTTACGCGTCTCAATTTGTAGCCGTATTAATCAAAAAATCAAAAATAAATAGAAAGGTCAACTCTACCTTTGAGCAATGAGGAGTACTGAACACCGTTTCATTTATACATATGATCATTGTATTTATTGATACTATAAAATGCATTGCTGCAATATAACAGTACACGAGCAGGTCTTACTTAATTTCATATACGCTCAAAGATTCAAACAACAAACTATATTTGTTACTTTTAGAGAAACATACAACTACAATAATACTGTTTATATTTTGCAATTACGTTTATATTTAGCTACAAACCCCTCGGGAGTTTTAGAGCCGTCTGTATACAGCAACTTTAGTAGGTCGGCTTTATTTCAATCCCATCCATCTTATTCCAGAAAAAGGGTGTGAAGGTCTTCTCCTGGTTGGTCATGGTAGACATAGTACCCAACGGCATACCCAGGTTGATGTGACTTTCTATATCATCTAGCAACCTGTACCGCTCCATGGTACTAGTCTGCGGCATATTAATGGCCAGTTGTTGTAATTTATACGTTGTCTACTTGGCCTCTCTCTCAAAATATATATGAAGAGAGATATCCAGGAGGATTTCCATTGCAGTTGACGGATGTGATGGATAGACAATCAGGGTTTAAATCTGAGTCGTCAATGAGGTGTGGTAATGTGTGGGAATTCTAATCTAATTAGGGATGCCAGTGTTCACACATGCACTGACCTTGTTAGTGGAGTAGTTAATGAAATGATTCAACTGACACTAGAAATTAGCGTAAACCAAATATCATTATCGTTATCATTTTTTGACAGACGATAGTCAAATGACGTACTATATTTTTTTTAATTAGTTTTTGTAGGGCATTTTTTTGTTGTTACTGAATTTGTAAAAAAAAATCTACAAAAATTAATGAAAAAAAAAATACTGTCATGTGAAAAAGTCTGTCAAAAAATATTGAAGCTATTGGTATTTTGCTTGCGCTAATTTCTAGTGTCAGTTGAATCATTTCATTTGTTATTTTTTTTATTTGAGTCAGATAAATAATTGCACTACGACACTCCGTTATTTGGATGCAGCCTATAAAATAAAAAAATTTAGTCATTCATGTCGGGATATTTTTTAATTTCGTCGATAAATTAATTGATGAATTGCATTTGATGATAGACCAATTACTTTTATTTCTGACATTACATTTTTATGGTTCATGGCATTTAATAGCATGATCATCACAATTTACCAAAATTATCTGTTATATGTTAAGCCCTGCCCATTTATCAGGATCATGAATTTTTGATAAACGCGGTTTGATATGTGCTATTAGTAATCCAGGCAAATAGGGAAATTAGAGGGAAATAACTGATAAAGTTTTGAAACTTGGAAAGATGGTCATTAAGGTGTACTGTTAAACATACTAAAAGTCTTAAATTCAATCTGTTGTCTGGAGCGTGCTAGAGCCGCCATTTTGGAAAAATGGTGCTCCGAAGTTTTTTGTTATAAGATAAATATTTTTTCGTGTTATCATTATTAAAATAGTACAAACAACTCAAAAAATACATGCAGAATGAGTTTTTCACCTGAGCTCAAATCTGGGTATTGGCTCAAGTATTTGTCTCGCACTGTAATAGGCATGACGAAAGGGTCGGATGGCAGATGTTTCTACGGCTCTTTTGCTTAAAACTGCATTCGTTGCACCAGAAATTTCTAAAAACCATACTTAAATAAAACAAAAATTTTAAAGGATATAGAAAAGGTTGTATTGTTTCTTCTCACCTTTTTTTGGGTATTAAGCCACTGTATGGTTTACTCAAATTATGCAAATTTTGTTACTCTTACCTTTAAAATTCGTGACTCCCGCTTCGTGTAGCATCCGACGATGTATTCTCATCAGCCGATTCATCAGGTGGTGAGTCGTGCTCATCGCGATCTCTGTCCAATGAAGTGTCCTCTTCCATTTCAATAATCAGATTTTAATTCAGACAAGAGGTTCCATGGCAATGTCCACATACAGTCGCGCATTTCATTCCTGCCTTTTTGCATCCACAAAATGAAGTGCAACCATTTTTGCAATTGCAGGATATCAGTGTTAGCAAAGAGTCTTGAGCAAGGGCCTGGAGTGTTGGTACAGGGATGACGAAGTCGTTCACTTTTTTCCAACCCCAAAGTTCGGACTTCAATTCACATCCACGATATTTTTGAATCTGATGGTATACCATGAAGAAAAGAGTGTTGTTGTGCTGCTGCAGCAGTCGTGGTAATAAATCTAAATTTGACTCATTTTTTCCAAATAATCTCTCGAAGAAATTATACCGATATCGATTTAAAGATGTCTCGGTTGCACATATGCCATATACAGATAGAAGCGTTCTCCAGCTCGAGTTACTTCGTCATGAGTTTAGTATGTATTTTTTTGGTTGCTTGGACTATTTTAATAATGATAATAATGGATGCGAAAAAAATTTATATAACCTTTTTACAGAATTTTACCAGCTTTATTTTTATATGAAACATAATTTCGATATCGCAAATGGTTAGCGAGATATAAGCAAAAAAACTAAATCGAAACACCATTTTTCCAAGATGGCAGGTCGAGCGCAACAGGACTTTTAGTGTGTGTAATAGTACGCCTAAATGAACATCTTTGCTAAGTTTCAAAACTTTACCAGTTATTTCCGTCAAACGTCGAAATTTGTTCTTATTTGACAGGAGTATAGGCTTCTGCTGAAAAAGAAACAACCCTATGAAGTATGACTATTCATAAATGAATTTAAAAACTCTCCCTATATCACACTGTATTAAAAATAGTAATAAAGTTGCGTACTTATCGTTGGCCATTAATCTTTACAAAAATTAATACATGTTACTTATTAATTATACGGAGCACTTTTTTCTAAAGTATGAATCAACTACCCATCAATAATTCATTTTCGCTTGGTTGCTAAATTATAAATTAAATATGATTATACTCTCTGTTAAATACCCTGGGATTTTACTTCTAGAATTAAAGGAATAAATTTAAAATTTAATTTGTTTTCAACGAATTTATTATTTAAAAAATATATAAATAAAATTATTAACAGTGGATTTTCCATTATTATCGGGCTGGATGAAAACGTGAGAAAAATTCCGTAAAGAAATAAATGTTTTGTCACAATTAATTTTTGTTTATACAATATCAAAATATACATTGTCAAGCCAAAATGGTTCTTTTTTCCTCCCGTGTCTCAAGAAAAGTTATATTTGAAATAATGACTATAATACTGGAAACATCATTCTCACGTTTAAAAAGACATAGAATCTATCTGGTAATTCATTTTATTCGTACAGTTAGTACAAATAGAAAAGAGAATATTCAAAAGCAATAACACAACCCGGGCTCGCCGATTACAAATACTCAAAAGTTTCTCAAACATATTAATATTTATCGATGATTGATGAACTGACTATATTCTACGTAAATTCTAACCATGTGTAGGTACCATGTTTAATAAACCAACAATGCCATCATATCATCCGAATGATATCATTTTCAGATAGAGACGTTTACGATTTGCCTGAAACAAAGATAATCTTTTTCCTATAAGGAGGAGAAAAATTAAATAGTCTCTGATACAGATTGATACAGATCTCAGTACTATTTTTTTAAAATAGATGGCTAAAAATATATTAATTCTTCTTAAATGAAATGTATGAAATACAAAGTGGCTCTCTTGTGCAACTTTAAATCATAATTAAATTCACCAAGTCGTCATTTTAAGTACTGATAATTGACTAACCCAATAATGTTTTGGTGCTAATAAAACATATTTATTTATATAATCGAACTAAAAAAATTTATTAAAAATATCAAATACCAGTTCAACTTAAATACTTTTTCAGGTTTATACGGGACTCTCTTCAGGAGGAACAAAGAAGCTGCATTCTCCAACTACCGCCTTTGGGAAAGTGTTGGATTTGTAATTGCTTATGCCTATTCAACGCATTTATGTGCCCGAATGAAACTTTATGTGCAATTAACAATGCTCATCGTAGGATTTTTCTTGTATGTTCTTGTTGAAATCCACCACTTACACAAAATCAGGAAACAAAAGGAAAAAGAAAAAAGGGCGGCAGCTTTGGAAGCTAGTAAACAAACAGTGGCTCCAGAACCAGAGGAAACAGATGATGAAAAAGATGATATTGATGATGAAATTATTGTCACGCATTTGTAAAATAGGTAGGTAGTTTTAATTTAATTAATTGACTATGTATAGAGATAATAGCTTTGTATCAATATGATATTTACGTTACGTTACGTTACAACACGGAGAACCTACTTTAAATGGGAGTACCTTATACCTCTTGTAATTGTTTATTTTAATTTAATCATTTGTACTGAGTCTGTAATATTTGTGTGTGTGCGTGTGTTTTTTTGTACTTTATACATAAACTTTTATGTTTTTTTAAAATAATTTTTTAAAACATTTTAATTTCATGTACGTTCAAATTCAATATCAACTTTTAGTTATTTTATAGTAGTGTGTTTGTTGGTTTTAGAAAATATGTTAAAAATTTACCTTTTTTTTGTATACAGCGTCCTCAAGACGATTTAATTAAAAATCGAAACGTCGACTACATATAAATTGGTTTCTCTATAAAACTTGGCCTATCCTCATTAAACGTAAATATCATATGCAGTAATTGAGTCTACATCTATGTGTAATAATACTGCAATTTTAACATTTTAAATATATCAAGTGTAAAAGATGGGAATTTTAACAGCACATCGATAACAAAAAATAAACGAATCGTGTTTTAATTTTTTTTTAATTGCTTAGAGTTTTCAGAGGTAGAAATAGGGCAACAAAAAATCGTACTTTATAATGTCTTTAAATTTTTTCCTAAAAACATACAGTCATCTATGGTCTTTAAATCACTGTTTATGTTTTACACATTAGCAAATCAAATGAAATCGGTTGAAATATTTTTTGGCTTCTTTTCAAATTTCGTTTTAATTTCATTGGTGCTTCGAAGGATTTTTTAATTTAATTAACAAGCTAAATACGTGTCATCGAATTTATCATGGGAGTTATAGGAATCGAATACGAATAATTCGAATATTTGAGTAATCAAATTCGAATGAATTCTAATTCAAATATTCGAATATATTCGAATTACTCGAAAATTCGAACTATTCGAATAATCTAATTAATCGATTATTCGAACTATTCAAATTGGTCGAATATTATTTTATTACATATTAAATTGTTTTTGTTATTCAAATAAGAATATGTATTAGTATTTTGGTATGTATTAGAGTTTTTGCTTATATAGACATAAAAAAGTTTGGAGGGGGAAAGGAAGCCCACTACCCATTTTGCGCTCCCATGATTGAATTTACTCTTGACGGATAACATAAAATAATGCTCTTTATTGATATCAGATCACATGCAGAAACTAGTCACTGTAGCTCAAAGGGTTCCTGAAATATAAAATAAAATCCCAATTTTTGGTGGTCCTTTCAGAAGGCCCAAAAGTATTTCCGGGCCCATGTTTATAGGAACTTTTTTATATATTTTTTAAATAAAGTCACCCCTAAAAATTAATAACCTGACACACCCTGTTTATTTTATGAACAAAAAGGCCCTTCGAAATCAGAGGTTACTGCCCAGAAAACATCTTTTTTTTAATATATTATTTGATTTAAGGCAGAAACGCTTGGCGCTGACAATGTTACATGCCTTAGAATAAGCCCTTTCTGAGTGTGTAGATGTAGATGTAGTTGGAATACATAGATATCGTTTGGCATATTTAGCGAGTTTTGGATTTTTTTTTTTTCATTACTTTTCCACCATTGCAGAGGACAGAGGTCCGAATATTTGGTAATTGAATTGTTCGAATGAAGAAACGTCTTGCCACTTCCTGGGGCAGGCTGAGACGTTCGGGCGCCTGAGGCATAGCATCTTCGGTACTGAGGTGCTTCTAAAGGAGGAGATGAGCTACCTCGCATGAAGTGACATCATGACCTTCATGAGAATATTGGAAATATTCGAGAAGGCGCACAAGAAATACATGTCTGAGGGGGCAGCTGGGGGGTTGCTAAAAAAGGGCCCGTCTGCGGTCTACTTGCCAGGCGTTAACCCTCCCCCCACCATTACCATTGCCATTAGAACGGAATCAGATTATATTCCGAAATGTCAACTTTTCTAATGCTAAATGTTTTACATTTAACAGTTTCATTTTCAGCTTAATATTTTTTAGATGTGAGCCATTTTTACTTCCTCACCCCTCAAAGTGAGGAAGTTATGTATTCGTGAAAAAACTTTGAAAATTTTTATTGCATTTCTGGACGAATCTCGACGAATTATGACGATACACAAAATTTCAGACAAAAAAAATTTCTGTCTGTGTGTCTGTCTGGTTCGCGATAGCAGCTACAGTTTTTGAGATAAAGCTTTCAAATTTGTTACACACATTCTAGAGGTCAAGGAAGAGATTGAGTTCATTAATGAGCAAAATCGGTCCCAATGTCTAAACAAAATATTAGTGACATTCCACCAATGTGAATTTTTTAAAACGTCAAAATATGACTTTTTTGAAACGTCAAAAATTACTTTTTATTATAAACTCCACCACAAGTCGAGTTTTACTACGGTGAGGAAGTTCTGATCCCCAAATAATTGGCAGCGGTTTTTGAATATGTAAAAACATTTTATTCAGAAACCAAAGTCTGATTAGTCCTTTTGGCGCAGAGGTTTGTATAACAAATATTTTAAATAATTTATAAGACGTTTTGATTTAGTCGACTTTAAAGTGTAGTTTTCTTCATACGGCTGTTTTCCTTTTGCTAATTTTTGCTAATCGTAACATTGACAACAACATTTTATTTATGAATAGTCATCGTTAATTAACCACAAATTGAAATGCCAGATAATGTTTTCTGAAATAAATCATTAAAGTATATTACAGATAATTATCTGAAAATGAACACAAAGAAACAAGAAAAAATTTGCCTCCGTAATTTAACATTTAACATTTATTTATCTGTCTAAGTCGACATATTATGTAGTTTCCAAATTTATTAGTTTTTTTATCCTAATATTTTGTATACTAATTTAGTAAGTATACACATGGTTTTATTTTCTTGTATCCCTTGTGAAGTTTTAACGTCTGAATTAGTTTGCAAATGATGGCACTTAGGTACTTTAATGATACGTTAACATAATACAGGTTTTATTACTGTTAATAATTTCTTATAAACTCTTTAAAATTATTCATATATGTAGACACCATATTCTTCACCAATGTGAGAAAATTAATTAAAATAATTAACAAAACGTTAACGTCAATCAGATTATTACTATTCAGAAACAATTTCTAAGAAGAATTTATCAAGGATTTAGTATAGTAATTATTTAGCATCTTAAAGCCTAAATTGGTCATGACATCATTTTAATTAATAAAATATTGATTTAAGTCTGTCAGTATAGCACTAGAATAAACATTACATCATTCCTAATTTTGCGTCAAACGAAGATTTTTTACATTTTTAATTTTTTTCGAAATAAATGAGTTGAGAATGCAAATAAAAAATAGCTTGTTATAATTTAATAAATATCTATTCTTATTTTTAAGCAATGTTTAACATGATTATATTATCAATCTTTACCATCATTAAATTATTAAGTAATTAATTATTATATTGACCATTTATAATTAATTCGTTGCTCTTTATTGTTTATGACCAATGGTACAAAATTATTTGCATAGGGTATATATGTACATATACATATAATTTAATTTCAAATGAATTATGCGACACATGTTATACACGTGGAATTTGTAATAAGAAAAAATATGCAAAATTATTTTTACAACTATAAAAAAGTTATTACATTTTATAAATAACAAGGATTTAATACAAGAAGTAATTATATTTTTGCACAAGTAAGTAGTTATTACCTACCTTTTATAATAATATACTCATTAGGAAAACAATTATGTAATGTCCACACAAAATGTAATTTATAACCTCATATCATTTTATTTTCCCACAAGTTTTTATTGGCATGAGAATCGCATTTAATAAACCCAGATATTTAGGGCCAATTTTATTAATAATAAAAAATACAAAGTATATGCCTCATTGCAAGCGTTATCAGCAAATTTTAAAATAGGGCACTTTCTGTATATAACAATAAAATATTACTTCTTATTGTCAAATATATTACAATCGGACAAAAAATTTTCGGAGGCAAAATGTTTCCACCAAATTTCGTATTACATGTTGACTCAAATGTCGAAAAATAGTCTCTCCTATAACTTTTGATAAACTTAAAATTACGTAGTATATTTTTCCTTATTAAAATATCGCATCATCATCCATCGTGTTTTATAACAAAAAAGTGTAATGATTTATAGTACTTCCTCATAAAGCACATTTATAAAGTAAATTTAAAGTTTGGTTAGTTGAAACAGACATACATTTTTTTTTTTTTGGATTTTCCACTCGAAAAAACTACGTACAAGATATGGCCATGACAGAAATAATCGTTTTCTAGATCTACTCCCTAGTACCTAGAGTTTGCCTTTATGCTTTATTTTTAAATTTTCATCCGTTTTTTTCGTAAAAAAGTAAACGTAATATAATATGCTCTGTTCTGTATTATATAGAAAATTTAGATTTTTGTTAAACACACAAGAGTAGACAGTACAAAAAATTTTATTATTGTACAATAGATATTCAGTCATTTACAAATTTAAATTGGAGCATATAATTTTTTACGTTGTAAATTTTAAGAACTGACAAATTTATCCTGACATTTCAGGATGTTGTCAAAATATGTACAAAATAATTTTAATTTATAGCTTTATTTGGATGAACTATTTTACTGACTGTATCATAGACATGATTTATAATATTTCAAGAATAATGTTTATAAAGTTTAAAAAAATTGGTGTTTCGTAGGACCTTTTCCAGCTCGTTAACGATCTCGTCACGCCTTTAGAACGTGTACCAAATTTTATCTCAAAAACTGTTTCTGCTATAATAGCGATATATACAGATACACAGATAGATTTCTTTTCTACATCATTCGTCGAAAATCCTTTAGAAAGTAAATATATTTTTTTAATTTTTTATAAGATGTTTGGCGTAAAACTCCCCAGGTTAATTATTCAAAAACTAAAAAAAGAATTTTAATTCTGTGTCGGGACCTTGTGGACCACTTTAGGGGCTATAATTTTATGTATTGCAAACAAAATTAATGCTGATGCTGTAGATGTTGCGACGCCATAAGATAATTTTTTGATAACAGTATTGACTGACATTTAGTTACTAGGTATGTTATATTCTGAACCGTTTCATATAATGCATTTATAAGTTCCAATTGGCGATTTTCGATATATTTTTTCTTAAGGTGAGACCCCAACCAAGTTGTGTTTTGCTTTTTGCGTTACGAAATTCTATCGGTTTTAAGGGATGAAGTTGGATATTTACAGCTTTTTATAGTGCATTCAGATTTTGACTTGCGCGTTGAAAATTCCTCAAAACAGCAGAACTACAATTTTTGTAGATTATGTTAGATTGTTGTGTTTATTAGTATTCTACGCATTCTCTGTGTAAAGATAACAATAAAAGTATATGGCGTTTTACTTTACTTTTCCATCTTTATGTTATAAATTTAGCCATCACCAATAGAATCGCATAACGGAAAGAGCTTGGTTAGGGACTTGCTCTTAAAAATTGATAAATGAGCATCTCTAACAAATAAGCTTTATTATGTATGTCGTTTAATACAGATGCCATATTTACCACATTTTAAATCAAAAAAAATTATAATTTTAGTTATAACCCAGGCAAACATACCTGCAGACAAACCATTTTTTTCGATCTTTTGAGTTATGAAATGATTCCAACACCTAAACGGTTATACATATATTCAACATAAGCATAATCACATACACTTGTTAATTTATTGTTTATAATTGTATTTTTCTTCTTTTTCAGTCATTCCATGTGATCTAAACTTACATTCGATGCGCTGTGTTTATCATGTAAGGGACCAGTGTGTATATTTTTACGACATTTTTTTATTAAAATGCAGTAGTTGATCAGTATTTGCCCATATCATACTGGTAAACAATATGTTGTATATAATATTTTATTTAATTATTATAGTTAACAATTCTATACGCATACATGAGACTTTTAGCCATCATTCATTAAATACCGTTGTATTATAAGAATCTGAATTATTTGGAACTTTTTAAAATAGCTAGTACGTTTATCATCATTACTTGATCTGTGATGATAAATTATTAAGTAAAAATTATATGAATAAAGGAACATCAAAAAATATAAGTCGAGTTTTGGATTTACATTGCCTTTTTTAATAACTGTTGCCTTATTCATAAACAAATCTCATGATATTTACCGTTTAACAATGAGATTTAGTATTTAATTATTTTCCCAACCTTGAATTTGAATTTTATTGAATGTCTAGATTTAATTATGTGCCATTGTAAACAAAAGCTAATTATTGTTTATGTATAAGGCTTTGTTTGCAGTTGTAACCACAGAAAATTGTTTTCTACTGTAAATAAACGTATTCATGTAATTTTTACCAACTTTAAGCTTTTTTGTAGGTGTTTATAAGATATTCATATATTTTCTTTTGGATATCTTATGACACAACATGTTAAGTGTCATTTCTTTATTTATATTATTTTATTTTCCTGATAATTATAGATAAATCTGTACAGTAATTATAGAGATTTAGATATTAATAGTAAGTAGATTGTATAGCATAATATAGAAACCTACTCAAATTGTAAATTTACTCAGTATTCCACGAGCAATACTGTAGCATTAAAATCTTTAAGTTATTAACCTAAGATCTTTTATTTACGCCCTTTTAATTTAACCACGTTTTGTGCTATAAAATTAAAATTAGGTATATTAACATTATTTTATTCATACTGAAAGTGGTTATTATGCAACTCGACCAATTTTAAAATCCAGACTCGGTCGATTCCGTTGCAAGCAATGACTTTAGAATTAATTAGACAATAGGATTTATACAAAATACAACTTTTGTAAAAGCCTGTTTTCGAATTCTAGTATTCCAAAAAAATCGCTAATTTTTGAATTTTTACAAAAAAGAAAATATTTATGCTTGTATTAAAATTTTTCAGTTTATTTAATATTTATGGCATTACAGAAATATAACAAAATAAAATATGCTATATGTTTTTTGTCATATGTTCTCAGCTAATACTAGTTTACATATTAACGTTTTAAAATGAAATGAAATTGATGGACACTCATCTTGTCTAAACACTTTTTAAGATACTGAAGCTGTGCTGTTGTCATATCTAGGTCAACAAATATACCCAACGCTTTGTGTTTTTTGAAGTATTGATGTAGGTATTTTGTTATATGCACTATTTCGTGAATTGTCATTCTACCTATAAACAAAAATTTAAGAATTAGGAGGACGTTAGGTACGGGGTTGAAACCCTCTACCGCAGAATAGCCCTTAACAAGGAACCAATCAAATGTCTACAGAATTTAAATATCTCTAGTTGTTCACGAGTTATAAGGAAAACATAATGTGATGTTATTCCCAAATTTGACTAGTTTAAAAATATAACTTTTTTGTTTTTTGTCATACGTTTACCGATAAAACTAGTTAATGTATTAACATTTCAAAATGAAATAAAATTCTCTTTATCATGTTGTATAAACTTCTGTTTTACTGTTGATTGGGAATGTTTCAGTAGGTCTTTAGAATATAATATTATGTCTGCATAAAAACCGTCACTGTATAATAGAAATGGATTTTCATGTCAAACATTCGCTCATGAAGATTAGTTTTGCAATAAAGCGATTTCAAGTCAAAATGTTAACATTTTTAATTTCACAATTAATTAAATTTTATATAGACATTCTAGTATCTAAATCTAATTTTTTTAAATTTAAAAAACCGGTTTGCGAATTTTACAAATTTATCCAAATAACCGGTTTGTAAAAACTGATAAACCCTAACAAATAATTCCGTATTCGTTATAAAGGACTTGTTTGGTTCTACTACAATATGAGACATTCTACTATTAAAAAAAGAATGAAGCTAGTTCTTTGTTTATTACTTTATTAGGGGACACACTACCAGTGGCATGTATGTTAGAGAGGGTGATAAAATTGAATTAGACACAAATTCAAATTTATACACACTGAAAAAAATCGTTAATATTATTTTAAAGCCAAATTAGGAGAGAACCTAATTTGGCTTTAAAATAATATTAACGATTTTTTTCCTAGAAATAAAATAGTGTACCCTTTCCTGCATAACTTCAATCAATCAAACCGGCCAACATTTGGAGCACTTATTATAATTTTTTCTAATGAATTATTTTAAGAAACCTCTATTTTTTTAAGTTTATTCTTGAATTTTTACTTATTGCCCAATAAAACGAAAATGGCTGCAATTAGCCACAGGGAAGTACTTACAAACAATGTTCGTTTTTTCATTTCTACATCACATCGTTGAAAAATGTACAAACTATTTGAAAGATTTGAGAAAATTCAATTCAAAAAGTTCTTAATTAAAAAAATAATGTTTGGCTACCGTGTACATTTTTAGGAGATAAAAAGGATTCAAAAACATTAATTAGATATCTCGTAACTAGTATTCACATAAGTTTTTCTTAAAACCCATAATTGTGACTTTCGCGATTTTTTCAATATGCACCTGCAGATAGCATTATTTCAACAAAAAAAATTCATTACATCCAAGTGGTTGGGAGATAGTCAATAATAATATAGTAATAAATAATCTAGAAAGAGGCTTCAAAAAATTTACTGATATAAATAGCATTCCATTTAAAAAAAAGTCATTTGATCCTGTAATTTCATCTTGGCTCGCCCAGTATATTTGAAAATAATTTCCGGTTATAGACTTTTTTATCTAGTTGTATTTTTTTTTAATTTCTAACTATCGTAGAACTCGAGATATCGAAGTCCGACGCACTATTGCCCCACCCTGTATTATACAATTTGGATACTTGTACATCTTCATATTTTTGTGCTTAACCAAAAAATTAAGTAACATTCTGCTATATAAATATAATAAAATATAATTTTTATAAAACATGAGTTTACCACCATCTGGCAATCACCCTATATGACTGATATGGCCCAATTTCAATAAGGAATATTCTATCATGCTATTTTATATGTGTCAAATTGAAATAAAGATTTTAAGCCTTGCAGAAGTTACCTTGTTTACAAAAAACTGTTTACATACATAATATAGACACACACACACACACACACACACACACACACTTTTTTATTGGATCGGCTCTGTACATTTTATTTACGATGAGTATTAAAAAAATTGTCCAGTTATAATTTACCTATTTAATGCACTGAACCGAATCCGCTGTTGGCTGCTTGTGAAACATTATTAAAGTTATTAAAAATAATGCTTTTGCTTTTAAATGTTTCAAAAAATATTTTATTAAAACCCTACGCTTGTTTCTACTTTTTTAGGTCTTTCTCAAGAGTACAGATGATACTAGATTTTAAATCGGTTTCTTTACTTATACATATATCACATCTGGGCAGTACAATACAATTTTACTTTTTTACTGCTTTTTTAATTTCTAATATTTCTAATAAATCTAATTTTTAGCCTTATTTTCTGAATGAAGCAAGTCGATCTTATCCAAATCTATGAAATGATTATTTTTTATAGTGCGTTGACATCCCGGTGCTCTGTATGTATATTGTTCAAAATAGATTTTTATGTTCCTCGATCCGTTTGTTTACATTTCGATCTGTTTGATCAATATGTATGTATGTATGTATGTATGTATGTATGTATGTATGTATATATCTCTATATATATATATATATATATATATATATATATATATATATATATATATATATATACAGGGTGAGTCTTAAGTGCGTAGTTATATTTAAACCACGGATTCTTGACATCTGTAGAAACCCACTGACACATTTTTTTTTCTTAATTCCCACGTAAAATTGAGTTATCGACTTTCAAAAAAATAAGATGAAATTGTTTTGGAACTGCTGATTACTAGAAACATTCCTCATTTTATCTGAAATAGTGCATTGACGTTTAGCAGTGTTGCCGCATTTCATATACAATTTAAATAATTACCTACTTATGCGATTAAGTGCTCCATTTGAAATAATTTTTAAACATTTTAAAATACCTTTTAATATAAGAAATGTACAAGTTGCCTTTTTCTTGCATCAATTAAACTTTCAAGTGTTTCGTAAACTAAAACCAAATTTTCCGATAAACAGTAAACACAAAATGCTACTGACAATTTTAATTTCGTTTTTTCAAAGTTTATAAAAGAATTATTATTTTCTAACAAGTAGTAGTTACTTACCCTGCGATTATAATAATTTGAAGTAATCCTGTAATTTATTAATAAATAAATCGTTTTCTAAGTCATATGTTCGGCTGGTTCATTGACCTGATATGTAGGTCAATGGGCGAGTTACACTAACCTATCTTTTAGGTATTTTAGGTATTTAGGTATTATCAACCAATTTATGATTCAAATTACAGACATCAAGCATATTCCTATAAATTAAGATGGAAAATCTAGTTCAAATCAGTAACTAAAAGTCACTAAATAAAAACAACTACGTAACTTTATTTGTAAACAAAATCCAAGCTTTGACGAGAACTATTCTAATAACAAAAAGCACTTTTAGGTACTGTTAAAATATCGCAAAACTGAAATAAAAACAAGCACAAAGAGAACAACACGCATTTAAATCGAAACTAAACTTATTCTCGATTTACCAAACACTTAATGTCAATGACGCTAAAGACGTTTACGTAAATTCACTCTGAACGATTTCCAATTATTATTTTCTCTATTGCTATAAGAATAACAAAGACAGCGAGAGTGAGTTGGCCTCTCCAGGTATATTTTCGTAAACCGCCATGACCGATAAAGAAACAATAATTTGCTTGTTCAGAGAAAGGGGGAGATAGAACATAATTCACGGCGCACGCTGCCAATTCTCCCACTGCTGGCACCCACCAATCACAGGCAGTGTGTCGGTATCTTCGACAGTTCGATAGCATCCATATTGTATTTCGATGTTCGTTGTGGAAGTGAGGTTTTGATTCAGTGACTATTTTTGTGAAAAAATGCCCAGGTGCGTTATAAAAAGTTGTGTTTACCACAAAACTGCAAACTGTGTGAGGGATAAATCATCTATTCATTTATTTCGGTAAGTTACATAATAAACATGTTTGTTTTGGAGGCCATATTCGATTGTTTAAGGAGACACAGAGCCGTATTTCCCATTTCCATGAGATTTGCAAAGATAATTATTAATTATTGCAATAATGTGGATTAATCAAAGGGGATGAATATATTTAATGTTGGCAGTAGCACGTTTTATACGATTTTACATAATAGGTACTTTAAGATTGTATTATTTTTAGTGTTCCAAAGGATACTGAGAGAAGAGAGGCTTGGAGAGTATCTTTAAATTTGGAAAAAGAAGATATGTTTGTGAATTCCAATGTATGCCACTTACATTTTTACCCAGGAGTCTTATGATTTTGAGAAGTCACCTTTTTCACTCCATTTAAAACACCTATTTTTGACATTACGGTAAGTAGATTCGAAAGAAATATATATTAGTTTATTCAGATCACTAAAATAACTATTATTAAAAATACAGTACCTACCTACTTAAATTATTAAACAAAAAGTTAATAGTGTCCAAAAAATTACCTTTTCCGAAGTTCTCAAATATTTACTTACATAAAATTTTATAAAAATTAGAAACGTATTTAAAATTTTGTGCCTAAATTATTTTTACAATAATGTATTTATTCATAACTTTTGTTTATTTACTGTTTCCATATGAGCAGAAAAATTATTTTATAAATACCTATTAAATTTATTCGAGAATATAATTAAAAAATTGGTGTGTATTATTTAGGTATACTATTATTTTCAAATATATTTTTTCGAGGATTTATTTTTGTGATTTTCTTACAGAAAAACAAATCAATATAGAAAATGTAAAATTTTCCAAGGGCCTTTAATTTTTTTTAAATTCAGGTGAATGATGTTCAATAAAGCAGAAGGATAGTTCAATTAGAAATTTTACATTCGCAATATTCATTTATTTTTTCTGATTGCAAATTATGAAAATTGAGAAAAATCCATAAAACTTAATATTTTTTCGATAACTCCTAAAATGAAGTCTACAGGGGGCTCGACAGGGGTAGTGTCAATATATGAAGAAAAACCCCGTAGATAAAATATCAAAAGGATTTAAACAATATAAACAATAACACAGGTATAATACATCTTATTTTTTATAGGATACTAGTAAAAGCTTGACCGAAACTACAGCTGTTTCATCTCAACCATCGACGAGTGCTGCTATATCTTTGTTAAATGAACCACGGCCATCAACAAGTACTGGATTTTATCAGGACATAGAAAGGACAGAATTGCCACAAAGGTCATTTACTAGTTTGGGTTTTGTGGAAAATAAAACACCCCAAGTTCTCCTATTCGAGGGCATTCTAAAGTAAGTTAACTAAGTAAAATTTATTATTGATTACTATTACTAAGTATTTTAACTTATTGAAAAATAAAGTATACTTATTTAAAAAACATTAAATAAGTTGTTCAAATTGTTCAGTCAGCATTGCCAGGGCCTTTATTATTTAATATTGGCATTCAGTAAGTAATAGAAGTATGTTAAATTAAAAAAAAAAATAAACATCTTACGTAAAGTAAGTCTTCATTCAATCTATAATCAAAAATCAATAATAGTGCCAATATTGTTTATTAATTATGTAAATTTTTTTAAGGTTGAAACACCCCGAAAACGAAAACTGAAGTCTCAGTTGACTAAAACTCGTAAAAAAATTAAGAGGCTTAGAACAAGTCTTCGCCATTTTAAGAAAAGAGTTGCTAGGCTTGCTGAGGTGATTAAATCACTCAGTGGCAAAGTCACCGATGAAACATTAGTAACTTTGTGTAAGATACGACCTAATGAAGAATTTTTGCAGACAGATGTACCATAAACATAAGTATGGCGAACAGCTTAATGCCTTTTTATTAACTCTTCATTATTATTCTGTTAAGGCATACAATTTTGTTCGTAATACTTTTAATTCGGCTCTTCCTCACCCAGACTATATTGAGGTGGTACAAAAATATAAATGGCGAGGCCGGATTTACAGCAGAAGTTTTCGACCTATTAAAAATCAAAGGACAGAATACAGATTATAAACTTATTTGCAGCTTAACTGTAGACGTAATGACAATTCGTCAGCATGTGGAGTGGTATGGAACGAAGTATTACGGATTTGTAGATTTTGGAGTAGAAACTGAAACTGACTGTCATCCTGTAGCCAAGGATGCACTCGTGTTCATGCTAGTTTGCATTAATGAGTCATGGAAGCTTCTTGGATATTTTTTAATAGATAGTTTAACCGGTCAACAAAAAAAAATTTAGTGCTACAGTGTCTAAAGTTAGTCAATGAAACGGGGCTACTGTTGGTTTCGATATGTTTTGATGGAGCTACGAACAATGTTACGTTGGCCAAACAGGGTGTAATTTTGATCCCAAAAATATACAATCTACATTTGTTGATCCCAGTTGTGGCAGAAGAATTGCAGTCTTTTTTTACCCCTGTTATATGATTAAATTGTTAAGAAATTTGTTAGGAGATAAAAAAAAATATTATTGATGATAACGGTGATATTATTCAGTGGGAATATTTAGTAAAATTAATGAAATTGCAAGATGAAGAGGGTGTTCATTTAGCTAATAAATTGAGAAAATAACATATATTCTTTAAAAACAAAAAAATGAAAGTTAAATTAGCCACCCAACTATTTAATACTTCTGTAGCACATGCTTTGGAGTTTTTAAACGAAACTTTAAAATTAGAGCAGTTTAAAGATTGTGAAGCTACAGTAAAATTTATTAGATGTATCAATAACTTATTTGACATCTTGAATTCCAGAAATATGTATCGGTATGGTTACAAACAGCCTGTTAACAAACAATATTTTGAGGGTTTTAATAAATTTTTGTCAGAAACAGCAGACTATTTAAAATCTTTGGAATCAGCGATTGGCAAACCTGTTTGAGAGAGTGTAAGAAAAATGGGGGGTAATAGGATTGTTGTTTTGTATCGAAAGTATAACATTTCTCTATAACAATATTATTGAAGAAAATCAATTGTTGTATATTCCTACTTACAAAATTAGCCAGGATCATGTTAAAACTTATTTAAAAACCTAAATAAACTTTGTTTTTTTAATTATATTGATACATAGGTTTATAGAGTACTATCTATTATTTAAAATACACAGTGCATAGGTTAGCTAATATAAAAATTGTTGTTTTTTTTCAATAAAATCACTTTATTTTCAATACTAATTTTTTTATTTGAATTATATTTTTAGAAGCCAAAATAAAAAATGTATATGATTTTAATAAAAATATTTAAATAGTCTGGATGTTCTTTATTGTGTTATTTAAAGAAATATACCCAAAAAGAACTACAAAAAAAAGCATCTTATATTTGAGACACAAAAGATTACATCTAGTTAAATAAAAAAATAAATATAAAGCTAAAACTTTCTTAAATACCTTATTTTTTAGTTCTTGCAAAGAAATTAGGAGTTAAAATGTTTTGTTTCTTGTTGTACCTCTACAATATAATTATATTAATATATTATGTTGTATACATAAAACCGTTTTTATGGCATTGTAATGACAAAAAATACCCAGAAGAATACTATAAATTAAAATAATGCTGAAAACTAAAACAAAACTGTTACTGAAGCTAACCTCTAAATTGTATCAGTTGTAATTGTAGTTCGTGTTTACAAGTGCAGTGATAATTCAGTGGCGGCTGGTGGATTTAGGCTAAACGATATCTCAATATTGGAGCATGGAATCCAAACATTATTTTAAGGCACGGCTACCAGTACTGAATGAAAAAGTTTTGAAAAAAAATTAAATAAAAATTGAGAAAAGGTTACAAAAATACTCTGCCGATCCAGATAACTTCTAGACCATTAGTAAAATATTTGCAAACTATTTTTTTTCCTAATCAGAAGGAAAATTTATCACTCCGGTTTTTTGGTTTTCGAAAATTGTGATTTTTTGTAAAGTTATGACATTTTAAAATTTAAATTCTTCATTGTGTAAATTTCAGATTGTCATAACTTTACAAAAAATCAAAATTTTCGAAAACAAAAAAAAAAGCGGGGTGATAAATTTTCCTTCTGATTACGAAAAAAATAGTTTCCAAATATTTTACTAATGGTCTAGAAATAATCTGGATCGGCAGCGCATTTTTTGTAACTTTTTCTATTTTTTTTCAATTTTTTTTTGCAAAACTTCTTCGTTCAGTAACTGGTAGTCGTGCCTTAAAATATTACTTGGGTTCCATGCTCCAATACAGAGATATGATATAACCTAAATCCACCAACCGCCACTGTAACAATTAATGTTTCATCTATGGGAAGATTGCAACGAGTAAAGTTGTGACATTGTAAGTGTGATATTTTTATTAGTGATTAGTGTTATTCTCGGAAACTGTAATATTATTTAATAGTTATTAGTGTGTGTTTTAGTCCTGTTTTTAATTATTGATTATTATTAGTGATTTATTTTTGCTGTGTACCAGGGTATGTGGATTATTTATAGAAGGGATTATTTTATTTCAATTAGGTACGTGCAGAATGCCAATTTTTTATTATCTATTTCAGTAAGTATTAGAATTTTTTATAGTTTAATTTATTTATTAAGGAGTTTAAGTTTTTGTTTTCAGAATTTATTGTTAATTTTACTAACATAGCCTCACCCCAACCACTTCCTGGCAGGTAAAGCTCATACCTCCACGTGGTACTTACTGGGCAACAATAATAATTTCTTATTTAAAATTTTTTTGTTGGCTAAACTAGGCAAAAAATAATTCTATTGTGGATGGATTATAGCAATTAATAATTTAAGTGAGTAATCATAATTCATTATTGCAAAAGTATTAAATGATCTTAATACGGTCCTGTCCCACCAGACTTGGACGTTTGATTGATTCATGGAACCAATCAGTTTCTCTCAAAAGTGAGACAGACAACTTATAACCTCGCATTATACGAATTGTCAGCAAGGAACTTGTTAGACGACAGAGAATATACTCGCTTAGCACGCGGGTTCGAATCACAAACTTATTTTTTTTTTAAATAAGTATTTTTTAGTTCGTTAGTAAGATTTATATGAAGATTACATTTTTTCCTTGCCCTTTATTATAGTTTGTTTATTTTTACTACATTTTTTTCCCTTGCCCTTTATTGTAGTTTGTTTATTTTCACGGACATCGTCGGGTATGTAGTCCTAAGTCTGCGTTATTTCAATACTCGCAACTGATGTTTCTGTGCCATCCACGTGTTAAGTAAACCAATCTACCTTTCCGTTCTTTAAAGTATATGCTTTTTTATAAAATGATTATTTTCAATTTTGTTTCATTTTTAGTAAAAGTGAAACCAAATTACCAGATGTGTACTAATTTAAAATAGATTTGTGCGGAACGCTGACAGTGGCAACACTGCCTTGAGTTACGTAATTTCTATGAACGGTGTTTACACAGATATCCAGTGACCATCAAAATGTCGGTTGCCGGAGGACGAAAAAAATTATCAGAAATTCAAAATTTTTTTTTGTTTAAAAAAAATTTTTTAACAGTGCCAATCAATTGTACTCGACGAAATATATTGAGGGTTAAAATATAACTACGCATTTAAAACTCACCCTGTATATATATATATATATATATATATATATATATATATATATATATATATATATATATATATATATATATATATATATATATATATATATATATATATATATATATATATATATATATATATATATATATATATATATATATATATATATATATATATATATATATATATATATATATAAACGGTCTGTTGCACCCATCTCCTGATTTCGAGCGCGACTCCGTGTACTTGGTCCTATTAGATTAGCTCTGGTTGGTTCCTCTTCGTGTGTTCGTTGCGTTATGTTTCTTGCTTCCTCATGGACAGCAGCATGCAATACCAGAGCAGGCTTCCATGTGGCAGGTAGTCTTTGGGTGTCATCTCGTGTATTTAGATTGTGTGGTCTTTTCTCTATTTCTATGGCCTCTCTGATGATTCTTGACTTGTAATGCTCGATATTGGCTAGTGTTTTTGTTTTGTCGAAATCAATCCTATGTCCTGTAGTTTTGACATGTTGAGCTAAAGATGATGTTCTCTCGTCTTTTCTAACAGCGTTTATGTGTTCTTCGCGTCTTGCACTTATTTTTCTGTTGGTCTGTCCTATGTATGATTTGTTGCAATCTTGGCAAGGTATTTCATATACCCCTTGACTTTCTAGAGCAATTTTGGTCTTTGGATTTCGAAGAATGGTGCTGATTTTCTTGTCGGTCTTAAACCTGAAGATGGCAGATGAGATTCTGCCGAAACGTCGTTCAGACAACCACGGTCCCTCTCGGGGCCTATCACCTACGCGGGAGTATACCCGGAAAACGAATTTAACATTCACCACCCGCGAAAACCTGAAAAACAACATATATATATATATATATATATATATATATATATATATATATATATATATATATATATATATATATATATATATATATATATATATATATATATATATATATATATATATATATATATATATATATATATATATATATATATATATATATATATATATATATATATATATATATATATATATATATATATATATATATATATATATATATATATATATATATATATATATATATATATATATATATATATATATATATATATATATATATATATATATATATATATATATATATATATATATATATATATATATATATATATATATATATATATATATATATATATATATATATATATATATATATATATATATATATACATATATATATATATATATATATATATATATATATATATATATATATATATATATATATATATATATATATATATATATATATATACATATATATATATGTGTATATATATATATATATATATATATATATATATATATATATATATATATATATATATATATATAGTTTTTTACAATTTATCTGGTTTATCTTATTATTTGAAATTTGGAATTCCTCCAATGTTATTTTTATTTACGAAAATCGTTCTACATCCTAAACTGTTATTACTAACTTTATTGCTAATCTTAGGTCTATAATTATTGATACATTTATAATTTTTCAGGGGAACTTCTGAATGATCAGCATAGAACTCATTATCATTAAGAATGTTTTTCTTTTGTTTCGCAGATAATTGCTAAATTATCAATCAAACTATCTTAGTATCTATTATTTTTGGCAATGTTTTTAATTACTTTTACTTCTTTTTCAAAATTCTCATGATTTAAAGGAAATGTTAATAGGCTGTTAATGAAACTATGGAATGGTGAGCGCTTTATTTGTGGTGACTGTTTGAAACTGTTGTGAATTAACGTGTTCGTACAAGTGGGTTTGCGATATATATCAAATTCTAGGAATTTAATAATATTTTTTAAGTTAACGTCTAAAAAGTTTAAACTATTTTTATTTTCAATTTCTAACGTAAATTGGAGTTTTTTAATTAAATGAATTTAGGAGATTTAAAAACTGGTTTAATTGCCGTTCTGTCACTTTCCAAATACAAAACACATCTACATACCGTGTCCAGAAAAATACATTTTCCACCAGAACATTTTTTGACAAACAGATTATTTTCTATGTCGGCCGTGAAAAATTCAGCTATCAGTGGAGAAATCGGAAAACCCATTGGTAGCCCGTCTGGTATTTTATAAATTTCCCCGTTAAATTTAAAATAATTTGGCTCATGCAATTTTGTATTAATATATTTAGTTGCTTTTTATTATCTGTATTAATGAATTATTAATAAGTTTATCTATTATTACAAGTAAATGCTGTAGCAGTATTGAAGGAAAAGGACTTTTAACATCAAAGAATATTAATTTTGTGTTTCCAGGAATTTTAAGTTTTGATCTTTTCTATGAATTGAAGTGATTTTTTATAGAATATTTAGATTCACATTTTGTGAGGGCAGGTAGCAAATTGTTTAATTCGTTAGTCATTACCAAGTTTATATAGGAAGGGCGTTTACATAGGATACCACTGATTGGAATATTTTCTTTATAAATTGTAGACAGCCCATAAAATAATGGGGGATGAAGGATTCATTAATTTATATTTATATTTTTCTTCTGGCGGTATGATTCACGAACACTGTTTTGAATATTTTTAGAGTGTTTGATATTTATTAGTTGGATCGTAATTTAGTTTTACTATTTTATTTGTAGTATTTATTATGTAGTATTTATTTTAATATCTCAGAGATTTTTGTGTTATAATCATTCTGCATTAAAATTGTTACTGTATTTCCCTTATCTGCTTTACAAATAATTAGATTGTTTTCTTGAATTTTCTTTTTTGTACTCTTTATTGTTATAATTTCTGATGTGTTGCTTTTACAAAATTCTAAAAATAATGTAGAATTTACAATTTCTAACGTAACGTACCTACTTTACAATTGTATTGTACTGCCCAGGTAAAGAACACGATTTAAAATCTAGTATCATATGTACTCTTGGAGTGAAGAAAGGTGGTAGCAGATGAGACGCACTAGATTCTCTAGCATCTGTGCCAACATCGCAAAAACTGCAATTTGTCGTTTATTTTAAAATACGAAAGTGATAATAGAAGTGATATAGTACTCGTCACAATTTGTGTGAATATTTGCAGCCACAAATTATCCCGCATTAGCCTTTAGAAACATATCCAAAAGTGTATACATACACTAATTATAATCGTTATCGCGTTTTTATCAGTAAATTCCTCGGGTGTGACCCAACTGCACAATCTAGCAAATTTATAATCTGGTGTCCCATAACAAAATGTTCCCAACCAGGAACGGGCCCGGAGCAGACTCTAACATGCTCAATCAACCCACATTACAACTACTAAATACAATGCAGCAAACACCCGCTTAGGAGCATTCGTCAAACTATCAACAAACCAACCAGTTTAAAAGCAGAAAAGTAACTAGCAAAGCCATATTAGACAAAGACACTGAAAAAGTCACTGAAGAAGAAAAAGAACCTGCAACAGGCAAATACACGTGGCAAACGGTCAAGAAAAGAAAACTTTGTACGTTATCTCCAGAGATAAGAGCTGAATCGGATCCGTTGCCCATTGGTACCCAAAATAGGTATGAACAGCTTTCAAACCTCCCTGATGAAGACGTGGCAAGAAATGAAGCGAACAACCCAGATATCAACGCTAGAAAAGCCTAACCAAAAGAAATTAAACCGCCACCAATATTTATCAACGGAGTAACAAATTTTAGACAAATGGTCGAATACATAACTGATACTATCGAGCAAAAACAATACATATGCAAAACACAATCCTAACAATACGATAAAAATCAACGTCCATACGCCAGACTCATACCGAAAACTAATTAAGCAATTAAAAGAAGATAAAATAGTACACCATACGTACCAGATTAGACAGGAAAGATCATATAGGGTAGTCATCTGACATCTACATTACTGAATACCAGCAGATAACATAAAACAAGAATTAGAACAGAAAGGACACATAGTTCGAAATATAATAAATATTAGGCACCGCGTAACAAAAGAACCTCTCCCACTATTCTTCATATATTTAGAACCTAAAGATAAGAACAAAAACATATATGATACCAAAAGTCTATGTAATACCATAGTAACAGTTGAAGCTCCAAGAAAGAAAAAACACTATAGTCCAGTGCATCCGCTGTCAATCATATGGACACACCAAAACTTATTGTGCAAAACCCTATGCATGTGTAAGATGTGGAGGTGATCACAACACAACAATCTGTAAAAAACCTACAAATACGCCTGCCAAATGTGCACTATGCCAAGGTAACCACCCTGCAAACTACAAGGAATGCGACATTTACAAAAATCTCCAACGAATAAGAGGTAAGCCAGCACACAAACCAAATCACAATACTTATCCAAACATATACATTAATGACACTAACCAATTCCCTTCGATAAACCTTAACCAACAACATATCCAGACCCTACTCCTCCTCAGGATTCGTATGCACAAGTGCTCTCTCGAAATCAGAACTCAACAAACATAGTAGATTAACTCTCAATCTTCCTAAACGAGTTTAAAGCAATGTTCACCCAGCTAATTAATCAAAACAGCATGATATTAAACATGTTGAGAGCAGTTATAAGTGAAGTAACTCCCGAATGGCGAATTCACTAAGAATTGTCCTGATGCCAATGGGCTTCTGAACCATAAACTTGAACTTGAGAATTTTTCTCCATTTGCACAAGATAGACATTGCCCTAATATCCGAAACACATTTCACTTCAAGAACAATGTTCAAAATGCCCTGTTATAAAGTTTACCACATAATCCACCCAGACGACACTGCTCATGGAGGTGCAGCCGTCATAATCCAAAACTCAACATCACATCACGAACTAATTCATTATCAGACGAACAAAATTCAGTCAGCTAATATTAAGGTAGACGCTAACCCAAGGCCCTTAACAATTTCAGCAATTTACTATCCCCCAAGACACGCTATAACAATAGAGGAATATGTAGAATTCCTAGAAACTCTGGGATCCAAGTTCTTCATAGGCGGAGACTGGAACGCTAAGAACACGGTCTGGGGAGCAAGACTAGTGACACCGAAAGGTAGAAATCTTCTAAAAGCAGTAAACGTATTAAACTGTCGTTGCCTGTCTACTGGTGAACCAACATATTTGCCGTGTGATCTTTTAGACTTGTTTCTACATAAAGGGATAGCAACAAACCACCTCCAGGTTGAATCGAATTACGAATTATCGTCGGATCACACTCCATTGATTGCAACCATAAGTACGTATACCATCAATAAAGAACCCAAACCAACACTCACCACAAATGCAACAAACTGGGAAAAATTTCAAAAATACATTGAAGATCACATAAATCTAAATTTACGTATTAAGGAAGCTGACGAACTAGATCAAGCAACCCAGTATTTTACGAGCCTAATACAAAAGGCTGCTTGGCACTCGACTCCTACACCACAAGAAAATGCAAAGAAGTGCTATAATATTCCCCTTTATATAAGGGAACTAGTAAACGGAAAACGTAGGGCTCTAAGAATATGGCAGAGGTCCCAAAACAATGAAGATAAACTCATATATAACAGGTTAAAACACACTAGCGGAAGCAAGAAACGCTTCATTTGAACATTATATCACCACACTTGCTAAGGATGATCACACGATCTGGAGGGCAACAAAAAAGTTCAAACGACCTCAAGTTACAATATCACCTATTAGAAAACCTGACGAAAGTTGGGCCAGAAGTGACCCAGAAAAGGCAAACACCTTCGCTGAACATCTTGCTCAAGTTTTCACCCCACTGGGGCCGAATATTAATCACGACGACGACAGGCAGATTGGGGACTTCTTACATACACCATGTCAAATGTCACTACCAATCAGAGCATTCACACCAAGAGAAATAATGCAAGAAATTAAAATCCTAAATCCGCACAAAGCACCTGGACATGACCTTATAACAGGCAAAATATTAAAACATTTGCCAAGGAAAGTAATAGTCCTCCTAACAACACTGTACAACAGCATACTCAGGCTATCTTATTACCCGGTAATATGGAAATTCGCGCAAATTATTATGGTACCCAAACCAGGCAAACCAGTAAATGAAATTACCTCGCATCGTCCGATTAGTCTACTTCGTACCCCATCCAAAATGTTTGAAAAACTGCTAATGGGTAGAATTAAAATCAACTTAGAACTATCAACCATAATTCCTGACTACCAGTTTGGTTTTAGAGAACATCATTCAACCACACAACAAACACACAGTATAGTCAACCAAATTAATAAAAGCCTTGAAGAAAAAACGTTATGTATATCAGTATTTCTAGACGTTGCACAGGCATTTAATAAAGTCTGGCACATCGGACTCTTATATAAAATCAAATGCATTTTTCCAAGCCCGTACTACCTACTACTTAAATCATACATGTCTGAGAGGTACTTCCAGATTAAGTATAACTCCGCATACTCCAGTTACCATCAAGTAAACTCAGGAGTTCCTCAGGGGGGCATATTGGCTCCGCTGTTGTTCCTAATTTATACCGCAGATGCACCAACTACAAATGACAACCATCGCAACATTCGCGGATGATACAGCGGTGTTATCAATAAATAACGACCCAATAGTGGCATCACAGCAACTACAACATAACCTAAATTTCCTGCAAACCTGGTTTAGCAAATGGAAAATAAATATCAATGAAACGATATCTGTACAAGTAACATTTACCACAACATGTCCACCAGTATTATTTAACAATACCCAAATTCCAGTTCAAACTGAAGTGAAGTACCTAGGACTACACTTAGACCAAAAACTCACTTGGCAAAAACATATTAAAATAAAACGCCAACAACTAAACTTAAAATTTAGACAAATGTCATGGCTATTGGGACGAAAATCCAAATTATCGTTAGAAAACAAGATTCTCTTATACAAATGCATAATAAAGCCAATTTGGACGTATGGCATTCAACTGTGGGGATGCACAAAACCATCCAATACGAAAGTTATACAAATAATACAATCCAAGATTCTACGCTCCATAACCAATGCACCCGGGTACGTATCTAACCACACCATACATAATGACCTCCAAATACCATTTGTCACTGATGAGATCAAGAGACTTACAACCCACTATATAGAAACTTTAGAAGGGCATGAAAATAACCTGGTTGAAGAAATGAAAATCCCACCAAACGTAACACGGAGACTCAGAAGACAGTGGCCCACAGACCTACAGCCGATGAATGTGATTAATGAGCTCCTGTCAAATATAACCCGGAAGTGGTACTTACAAGAGAATGGTCATTGGACGATCTCTCGTCCCCTGTCATTTATGATCATAACATTTACTTATTACTTCAGTATTGTAAGTAGATTGTAAATAAGCAGTTAAATAAAAAAATATATATGTGTACTCTTGAGAAAGGCCTAAAAAGCTGAAACGTGTAGAGTTTTAATAAAATATTTTTGAAACATTTAAAAGCAAAAAGTTTCTTTATATTTAATAACACCTATTTAATTAAATCAATAGGTATAACAGTCAATTGTTTATTGATTTTACTGATTATTTTAATATGTACTTAATTTTCAGTTAATGAAAATAAGTAACTTCTTTACATAATAATGTTAAAAAATACCTCTAGGTACTTACTTTTTCTTGAAGATTCTAATAACTCCTCGTGGACATCACCAAAAGTATGTTTTTTTGACATTCTGAGAATACTTCAAGGGATATTTAGGTGTTGTGTATTGTGCTGAAATGAACCGACAATTATAAGTTGATAGAAGAAAATCAAAAGAAAGATAAAAAAATGCTGAAATAATTTTGAAATATGATAATACCGAGGATAATACTCTGGGGCAGAATGACTGTTTACTTTGCAAAAAATAAGAAAAAACTACTTAATTTGGAAGTCGTTGGAAAAACTATGATCAGAAGTATTTTAAATTGTATAACTGTTATTAAATACTGTTTTTTTTTTATGACAAAATGATAACTTATCAAATTTGTGGGCGAGAAGGGAGGCCAAAATGCAACCCATTCTTATTTCCTTCTACCCCAGCTTCGGTAAGTGAGATAAGGGGAGTCTGCAAAAACCCCCAGCCACACAGCCTCCGATCAAGGGCTCCAAGTGGCAGAAGTTTGCGGAGAAAACTACTCCACTAGAACGGCGGAACAAGCGCGCCAGGGAGATCCTGACACCCTTGAAGCCAGCAGATGATGCGGCCCATGTGTCTCTCTTACTTAGAGGAAGCATGGGGGCGGCAAATCTGCGTGCTTCGAGAGCCGGACCACCGCTGGCTAGCAGTTCTGCTGCCAGGAAATAAAATCGGGTCGTTGTAATGTCTAGCCGCGAGGCTGGTATTATTACATCTGAAGAGGGAGAGCGCTATCTCGTAGAGGGGATGTTGAGGACTATGGCGGAACTTCATTTCAGAAACTCGGGTCAGGTAAAACCGGGCTGGCTGTTATCCGCCGAGGATGAAACCTCTAGGCGCTGGCTTATGGAGGACTGGGCAACTTTGGTAGAAGGAGACGTCAGCTTCCGCGCATTGCGAGTAGCTGACGCCACATTTCCGGAGAGTTGGCTTCTGGCTGAGAAGTCAAAAGGTCAACCTTAGCCGAGTGCTTAGAGTGTTATTTCTCTAGAATCGCTTCCTCAATATTGGGGCATGGCGGCATCTGGAGACAATAGGAGGTCCTGATGGGTGGCACCTAATCTTCATGGTTGACCAGGACACAATTCGACTCTTGGAGAGCGCCAGGTGGTTGCTCTACCACGAGGTGGTAACCTTGACAGTGCGCTTGGGGTACAGCTACTCGCCAGGGGCCTGCCTAGATCGATGTGTCGAGGCCGACCGAGGAGAAAGGGAAATAGGTCACCCAACACCACACCATGTAGGCCCCCCATGGACCTATTGCGGGTGAGTCAAATAAATCTCCAGCACAAACAGGATGCCACCGGGGAGCTGGTGAGCGTCTTGGCAGGTAAAACTGGAGAAATTGTTCTAATCCAGGAACCCTACGTTTTCACGAATCGAGTGAGGGGATACTCGGCTACCAGGTGATAGTCGGAAAACAAGGAGAGGACGACCGTCCAAGAACATGTATAGTAGCCTCCAAGGATCTGCAGTTGGTGCCATTGCCCCAACTCGAGACCAAGAATGCTACAACAGTCGTCCTTAAATACAAGGGAAGAAATATTAAATATAATGTAGTAGTTAGCAGTATTCATCTCTCATATGATAACGCACGACTACCGCCTACTTAAGAATTAGGAGGTATAGTTACATTCGTAAGGAATGAAGGTTTTCTATTAATAATTGGATGTGACGCCAATACCCATCATATAGTCTGGGGCATCTCCGACATCAACACTGGGGACGAGGAGTACATGGCACCAACAAACCTATAAGTTGTGAATAGAGGAAAAGAGCCACCGTTTGTCAACCGCACCCGCAAGGAGGTGATTGATATTACGCTGGTATCTCAAAGTCTGATGGAAAAAATGTCAGATTGGGGGTACATCAGAATATTTCGGTGTCTGATCACAGTATGATTAGATTCGAGATTGAGTCCGACAGGACAGAGGACGCCCTCTGACAAAATCCAAGAAAAACAGACTGGGAGGGGTATATCCTCAACTTGGCAACTCTGCAAGATGAACCGGTGGGCAGGATTATCTCCCTTGAGAAACTGAATATCAAGGTAGCCGGACTAGAATGTCATATAGTCTTAGCATATGAGGAAGCCTGCCTACTCAAGATGGTGGTAGTAGGTAGGGCCCGAAGTTGGAGTAAGTCGCTTGATGACCTGTACCGGATGGCCAGAAGAAATTTTAAAAAGGAAAGGAACTGAACTTCCTACCAGAAACCGCCAGACCAATGAATACCGTGTGTCCAAATTCGATGTTCACTATTAGGATCTCGGAAACAGTAAGGGCTACAAGGTCGGTTAAATGGGATAAGTATTAGCAAATTTTATGCTGATTCCAAATCCGTTAAGAAATTACGGCTAACTCAAACCGTTCTTGAGATTTTCCAAGAAAAAAAACGAAAATTTTGTGATTTCTCTTTTTGGCTGTAGCCAAGTAATCCTTGATCAGACAGGTTTTAGACTTTTATATTATTAGGACACTTTTTGGACACCAATATTTTGGTCTAGAAACGAATACTCGATAGTCTTTTGTTTTCGAGATATCTGAAGTAACTTTTGTTTTTCTTGTGGCAGCCATATTGGATTTTTCGTTTGTCAGATTGCGCTTAAAAAGACCTTTCAGATGATGTATCACATGCCGAGGAAAAAATTGTTCTTCAAGGAACTAATTTAAAAAAGTTATCTATTGTTTAACAAAACAAAATAGTAGGCCACGTAAAATCAAAAAGTTTTTGTAAAACCAGAGACAAGGAAGTTGCTTATTCAGACAGCGACTAATTATTATCTATGTACTTAAAATCTACTGTAAATTGCTTTATTTGTACAATTTTCTAAAAATATCAATTTTTAGACCCTCATTAAGGTTTTATTTGTTATAAAATTGTCAATAAAGTGTTCAAATTTTAACAAAGAAATCCTCTTCATCAAGAGCATTCTTGCATGCAAAGTAGTTAGTTAGTAAGTAAAATTTGAAAAATGCTTTTCTAAAAACAACCACACTCACCCATAACTTTAAGTAAAATTTAGTAGTAGGCTGTGGTTTAAAACAAATAATAAGCATTACTGTTAGTTGACAGTTTTTCACTAAATAGTAGTGGCATTATTGTAAATTGTTCAAAAATACTTATTATTACTATTCAAGAGTGTGATTATTGAAAAATGGTGCACAAATTTTCAAATGAAAAATTTTATATATTAGAATGTTTAAGAGGACATTTGCCCTACACTCGTAGGGCATGGTTCTTCTGGGGGTTGAGAGACGAGGATGTAATAAATTACAGTAAAGACCGCCTTCGAAGGTCAGGCGCTCCGATGTTTACACCTATATTGGCAATATGCTCATAGTGAAGTACAGGCCCGTACTAAATAAATTGTGCAATAGGGTTACCACGTTGTATTTATGATTATTATTTTTATATTTCTTCGTACGATCCGATCGTGCGATTTTCGCCACCACCTACCAATATTGTTGGTAAGCTTTGGAAATTGAAAACACCATAAAAATAGTAATATTTACTGATTTCAGAAGACATAAGTTTAAGAAATTTCGTCATTATTACATCAAATATGAAATATATATACAATAAAACGATTTACAAAGACATTTTTGTCTTTAAGTCAAAGTAAAAACAATGGCTAATACAAGTATATAAATAAACAGATATTACATAATAGCTAAATATTAAATAACAACAATTAAGGTAAATACAGCACAAATACAATAAAATACAAACTAAACCGTGATATAAATTCTTGGATAGTGTAGCAGTTTATTTCTAATAAAAATGATTTTACGGCATTTTTGAAATTAATAATTGTAGGTAGACATTTTATGCTATCGGGCAAAAGATTATATAGCTTACAACCATTAAAAAAAGTGACTTTTTGGACATAGTGTAGTATCGTGGTTTAGTGGTAAAAGATTATCTTTTTTTCTGGTATTGTGGTTGTGTTGTGACCTAGAATTTGAAAATTTATGTTTGTTTTTATAAACAAAACAGGTTATTTCGTAAATTAGACAGAAGTCAAAGTAAGAATTTTTAGGGACTGAAAGGCTTCTCTGCACACAAATAACTCATTATCTAGCAACGAACACCTAACAAAATTCAGCAATTCCCTAATAGTACAGTAAACGAAGGAAATAGCAGGGAAAATTTTGGATAGTTTGGGATATTTGGACCCTTTATGTAAAAACATGCTCTGATTGCGGGAAAAATACTAAAAAAATTCCAAACATGTCGTAACATGTTCTTATGTATACATATATATATTTAGCAAAAAATGCAAATATCTCGTAAAATAAGCATTTTTTGAAAAAATACAAGAATAAAAAATCGCAATTTCCATATGACCATCCTACTAGATTTTCCCTTTAGTTTGCCGGAAAAACGGAAAAACCATAGTATGTTAATTCTCTGTTTTTCCTGAAAATTTAAAAAAATATTGTAACTGCGTCACTGTATAGAAAATGCAATTTCAAACATTTTTTTTCTCATTTTTTTTGAAAAACGCATAGATGCAAGATAATCAAAGAAAACTATAAATATATGTTTTTCGTTTTTCCGGAAAACTAAATATAAAATTGCAAATTAAAATAAATAGCATTTTAATTTTTAACATAAGTGTATTTTGCATTAAAAACTAATTTGAATAATGAATAATTAATAATTTGTAATTTGAATAGGTTTTTAGTCGAAATCGTTGAAATTGTTAATTATTGTGTTCAAAATTAAAATTTAATTTGAAGAATTATTTTGTTTTGTCCAAATGCAATGAAAGTTGGCATATGGCTCTAATTTTCAATACAAAATATTTTATTCAAATGGAATTTTTCTGTAAAATTAACAGAAAGACGAGTTTACCTACAACGATTTATTTTCTTCTTAGATTAACTCCGCGAGTTAGATCTCATTTGAACTGTAATTTGATAAAAATCAATTTTAGATCAAGCAGACAAAGATTGCAAAAATGAAAGTCGTACTAATTTTGTTTGGTACATTACACCTATCACATACTCAATCCGGGGACACACTGTATAATATACCATAGTTAATTTTTCCGACAAAAATAAAAGCCGGATCGTTCGTTTAATATGTGTTTTAATATTTGGAAATAGAAATTCAAATATTAAATTGATTAAAAAAATTTTGAGTGAGTAAAATGTATAAAATATTTTAAGAACCTTTAAAAGAAAATATTTTATTAAAAAGGCACTAAAAAGCGGAGAGTTTTTAGATATTATAGCATTAACTATAAATGAAAACACCATAACAACTAGACAACCTTTTATTGTAGAATATTACAACACTATTCAAAAATTATATTATTCGGATCAAAAAAGTGATGCGGACAGAGTAAATTTGAAAAAAATATATACAATCAATCCAATGGGTTTTTTTTAGATTTAGATTTAGCATTTTGAGCCTTTATAATGTAATCCGGATTTCTGATGTCCATATTTCTGGTATGTCTGGGGTCAATAATTTCAGGCAATAAACAATTGTAATAAAATTTATACAATTTCGGAACCATTTTTGTTTCAAAGAACACAGCATCTTTAAAAATTTTGATTGATAACAAATTCTTAGTTGTCCACACTCCGAAATGACAAAAGTCTTTATTAGCAAATAAAAGCCGCTTCTGCATTCGATTGCCAATGCCACAACAAATATCTACGTATGAGTAGCGGGTTAGTTGTTCAATAAGTCAAACACGGTGCCACTTACCAACGGCAGAATACCTCATATCTTTTAACAACAAGGCGATATGTTTATAGATAGATTTAAAAAATATAATTTTTTTTTGACAAAATATATATTTTTTTAATTACACAAAGCATCCCTTTATGTCGGTACTGAGACAGAATTAATATATTTTGTCATTAAATATATATTTTGAAGCGTACAAAATCAGTCATAATCCCTATTTTCCTTAACTTTAAACATATAAAATAACCAACAATTACAAAATATTAAAAATATATCACAGTAGAGACATAAAAAGAATCTTTTCTCTATCGAATACATTTTGTTTGATATTTCTATCTCATTTATTTTCGTAGAAATTAAAAGTTTTCTGATACCCGTTTGGACACCATCTGAACAGGGCAAATGTCTTCTTATTCGGAAAACGCATCGGCTTCCTATCTAGAAATATTTCCCGTGAGAATGCAACCACAGAACAGTTTTTGGGAGAATTGTAAGCAATTTGTTAAATTACGGGAGTTTTTTGATAATTGATAATGTTGACCCCACAAATAATATTCTCCTAAGACAACTGTACACAAGACGTTAGAACAAAGCAAATAGCATCCGTACAAACCTACGATTGTCCAATCTTTAAACAATAATGATTTTGGTAAAAGACTTGAATTTTGTCGTTGGTTTAATCAAAAATGCGAAGAACAACCTGATTTTCAATCGAGAGTTATATGAATCGATGAAAGTCGTTTTTCAAATTGAGTCTTTAACAAGCACAATTATCACCACTGGGCCACAGAAAATCCTCATATAACTATGCAAAGAAGATTCCAATCTAGGTTTGGATTCAATATTTGGTGCAGCATGATAGGTATTACCTTTTCTCTTCCTATTCTACTCCTATGATCTGCCTATAACCCTTCCTTAATTATTATTTTTAGATCGCCATTTAATTGGTCCATTCATTTTTCACAACAATTTAACGGGAGCAGTTTATCGTGAACTTCTAGAAAATCAAGTTTTACCCGAGATAAGACAGCTTTTTACAGAACAAGAAATAAACGAATTGTGGTTCCAACAATATGGCTGTCCTGTGGATAATACTAATAATGTTAGATGGATATTGCAGGAAAATTTTTGGTAATTGCAAAATTTCAAATATAGGACCAGTATGTGGCCTCCCCGCTCGTCTGATATAACCCCTCCTGATTTTTAGTTCTGCAGTACAGTGAAAAATGATGTGGATGATTTTGTAAGCCCGGAAAATATCAATATTTTGGAAGACAGAGTTAGGGACGTTTTCGGCACAATAAATGCCAATACTCTCAGAAGAGTAATTAGCTCAGTTAGGCGTAGATGTCAAAAATGTATTCAGCTAAATTGAGGTCATATTGAACAGTTTTATTAAAATTTCTTACTTCTTTACTATCATTTCTTCTATTATGATAATTTGCTGTTATTAAAAAAAATTTCTCCATATCGATTATGTTTAGCATTTTAACAGAAAATTAAAATTATTTAAACATGTCAAACTGGTAACCTTAATATTTGTTGTTTTTTATAATGGTTAAGCAATGGATAATTTTTCTTAAATTAGTCCCTTGAAAAACAATTTTTCCTTGGCATGTAATACATCATTTGAAAGCTCTTTTTAAACACAATTTGAAAAATGAAAAATACAATATGGTATCATAAGAAAAACAAAAGTTACTTCGGATATCTCGAAAACAAAAGAATGTCGAACATTCGTTTCTACACCAAAATATTAATCTCCATAAAGTGTCATAATAATGTAAACATCTAAAACCTCTCTGACCATGGATTACTTGGCTACGGCCAAAAAGAGAAATCACAAAATATTCGCTTTTTTTGGAAAATCCCAAAAACAGTTTGATTTCTTAATGGATTTGGAATCAGCATAAAATTTGCTAAAACTTATCCCAATTAACCGACCTTGTAGCCCCTATGGTTTCCGAGATCGCCATGGTGAGCATCGAGTTTGGGACACACGTTATGAGCTGCGAAATAAGGTAAACCATAGTATCAGGCAAGATGGGACTTAGACTACTTCTGGGAGGAGTCATTAAGACACTTTTTAGAGGTTCACTTTCAGGGCGAAAGCTTCGCCGCGGCAATACCTTCGGAAGGGCTGATGCCACCAGTTGATTGGCGGCTCACCGAGGAAATTGTAAAGGACGGAGCAGTAGCCTGGGCAGTGAATGAGGTCAATCCCTCCAAGACTGAGATTTTTCACCGAGAGAAGAAAAATAGAGAATTTTAGGGCACCAACCATGTGCTCGCGCAGGCGGTCAGATACCTGAGAGTGACCCAAGATTATAAATTGTCGTGAGAGTCGCAGATCGACAACGTCGTCAAAAAGTCGACTGCAACCTTCTAGCAATTGCGCCGGGCGGTTGGTACAATGGGGCCACAACCCACGGATCCTACATTGGCTGTATACGGCGGTTATCAGACCGAGGTTTCAGTACGGATGTGTGGTCTGATAGCCAAGCTTGGACAGAGTAACCACATCTCTAAAGCTGGCAAAAATCCAAAGACTAGCTTGCTTAGGGATCACTGGCGCAATGAGGACGACACTGGAGGTTCTGTTAGGCCTGCCAACGATTTCGTCCTGGATAAAGCAGGAGGTTATGGTGGTATGCTTGAGAATGCGGTATTCTGGGATCTTGCCATGTTCAGGTAGAGCTGAAGGTGACGCAGCAATTGAAGCACTGACAGAGAGGTAAATCCGCTTATCTGTCCTAAAGGTGAGAGAAGGGAAAGATCAGCTAAGATTGGAAAGGAAATATACTCTCATTCTTCCCAACAGGGAAAGTGGAGTGAAGGAAGAATTGACTTCCCTGGTGTGTTACAGAGACGATTCTCGTGTAGCCACAAGACCGTCCTCCGAATGGGAATTTATCTGGAAGGTAGAGGAGTGCAGAAGAGCTTTACTCTAGGATCGTACACCACGGTCTTCCAGGCAGAGATTTAAGTCATCCTAGCAGTGGCAGGTAATGATGAGGTAAGGAACGGGGTGGAACAGATGGTATACATCTGCTTCGACAGCCAAGCTATTCTAAAAGCTGTGTGATTTCCCAGAATGAGATCAGCTGTCGTTGAGGAGTGCGGGGACGCCCTAAAAAAGCTTGCCAGGAATAAACACGTAACACTGTGTGGGTCCAAGGATATAGCAGGGTTCCAGGCCTGTCTAGATTCTTTCCTCTCCTATTTCTATGGTACCAAAATTCAATGTTACCAAAAGTAGAAATACATACTATGACAAAGGTCATTCTCTGGTGAATTTCTAACAATTATTATTGTAATTAAAACCTCTGTAGTCTCTTCTGTTTGATCCTTAACAGGTCCTCCCAATTTTTCTGTTCCTCAAGTTATTTCTGGGTATCAAGGCTTAAACTAATCAACATATTTTCTTAAGTAAATAAGTAAATAGAGACTTGTTTACTCACACAATTTATACACTTATGAAATGAGCCACAATTTGTTTCTGTAATGAAATAATGATTTTAAAAATATTCCAAGTAAGAATTCACTTGGGGTTCTAAGGGTCTATTCCTGTGTAGTGCTATAGTTAAAAGGTTCAAGGTTAAGAGTTCCGTCTTCAAAGCACATAACGATTGCGTGGGTAAATTATAATAAAAACACTGTACTGGGAGGTGAACCTTACGACCCAGCTGTTGCCTCGCAATTGGTCAATGTCGCGTGTTGATTTTATTCAGCGCTGGATTCTAGTTTGTAGTTATTTATTGTGAATTAGCGGTTTCGTGAGATAATCATTATTAATCATTCTGTGTTGTGTATAGATATTATTATTTTATGAATTAATCAAATAAGTGAAAACATGGATTATAAAAGAGGAAGAAAGCGTTGACTGAGAACATGGGTTCCTAGAAAAATGGGTTTTGCCACTGAAAAAGGTAGATAAATATGGTGAATTATGAAAACAATTTTCTATCCGGATACGTTGTGTCATTTTCCAAATAGTTTAGAACAGCAGTCGAGATAATTCGATTTAATGTTTATCCATGTGTATATATACAGGGTGGGGCAATAGTGCGTCCGACTTCGATATGTCGAGTTCTATGATAGCTAGAAACTTGATTTAAAAACATAAATAAACTAGACAAAAAAAGTCTATACCCAGAAATTATTTTCGAATATACAGGGTGAGCTAAGACGAGTCTAGAGGCTCAACTAACATTTTTTTAAATAGAATGCCATGTATATCAGAACATTTTCTGAAACCTCCTTGTGGCCTCCTTCCACCCCTGTATTATTGTTGACTCTCTCCCAACAACTTGAATGCAATGATTTTTCCTTATGAAATTATGCCATTTACACGTGTATATAAAAAAAATCACCACAGTCACAGTTATCGGTTTTAAGTAAAAATATGTTACCAGTAATGAGACATCTGTGTGATGACACTTAGCCATTTTTACTTCCTTAAAGTATACAGGGTGGCCAAAAATAATTTTTAAATTTACAACTATTTGAGCTAAATTTTCTCAATTTTTTTCAAATGAAACACCATGTATATTTTTGGACGATTCGATGTAGAATTAAAAAACGAAATTTTTTGTATATACATTCCTATGTATATTTGTAACCTGTTCGATTTATTGAACAATAACTGCAAAATTCAGCAATAAAAATTAAAAATATATATATTTTTTGTAAATCAAGAGAAGATATTATAAAACGTGCTCCACATGTTGCCCATTTTGTTTGACACACATTTTTATGCGTCTTTGGAATGGGGTTTCTACTGTTCATAAAATTGCCGGAGTGATACTGAAGCTTTTATTATCCTTTCCTTTAAATTTTGGATTGTTGTTGGTGTTATGTTTTTATGGGCATCATGTAACACGCTTATTGTAATACCTTCTCTTGAATTATTTGAAAAAGAAACCTCATTTTTAATGATTATTGCTGAATTTTGCAGTTATTGTTCAATAAATTGAAAATGGTCACAAATAGCCATATGTATTTGTGTACAAAAAATATTCGTTTTTCAATCTTACATCACATCGTCCAAAAATATTTAAAAAATTCAGTTCAAAAAGTTGTAAATTTAAAAATCCTTTTTGGCCACCCTGTATACTTTTAGGAAGTGAAAATGGCTGAGTGTCATGACACAGATGTCTCAGAACTGGTACTAACATAGTTTTTCTTAAAATCGATAATTGTGATTGTAGTGATATTTTAACTACATACGTGTAAATGGTATAATTTCAACAAAAAAAAATCATTACATCCAAGTGGTTGGGAGAAAGTCACTAGTAATATAGCAGTGAATGGAGGCCACAAAGAGGTTTCAAAAAAATTCGTGCATTTGTAAATATTATACTTACATTTTTTTATTGATTGATTTAACGTCGACCTATTACCGTTACCAAGGCCAATCACCGACACTAGAAGACGAACTACTCCCAACCTGGAAATTTTTGTCGAACCTCTTCTCTATCGAAGAGCAGGGATTTTTTACTTGCCTAACATCTAATAGCCAAGGGACCGACTGCTGTACATCCTCTTCGATGGATGGTATATCACCTACACAACCCTCGCCTAAGATTGCATGGCTTCTGCATATACGCTTATATACAAGCCGCTAGAGAAGACGGGTGGACGAGGTCACTTGAGTTATCATCAAATTACTGACTGCGACTACCATTGCTAAACTTTTCATATCGAAATGCGATATGTTATGGCAGATCCACGCTCGCCCTTTATACTATATTTGTCTTTATAATAATTAATATTATTTCTTTATACACAGTGAGAGCAACAGAAATGGATGTCTTAACTTGGCCATCATATTTCCAACCATCATTTTTTGACCACTACTGTCAATGTAAAGTTGTGAAAATACATATAGTATTGTTTCATACCCACCCTTCACAAAAAAATTTTTTTGCTCTCACGATTTATTGTTATAATAATTTTTCTTCAAAATAACTTCAAATAGCTTCTTGAGGTGTATTCAGTCTATTTTTACTTTCTTATACCTAATATAAGTATAGTGATTTTTTTTCGACCTCGAGATTTTGATTGATATATACGTTTTGAACCCTCCTGAATCCAATCTGACTATTTTCCGAATGATTTCTGTGTGTGCGTGCGTGCGTGCGTGCGTGCGTGTGTGTGTGTGTGTGTGTGTCTATCTATCCGCGATAACTCAAAAAATACTAATGGGAGAATTCCCAAATTTGGCAATTAAGATTTCCTACAACATTTTAGATGACAAATTAAATTTGGTGAATATGGTACCACCAAAAGAGACATAATGAATGAAAGAAGAAAGGTAAATATTGGGAAAAAAAAAAAAAAAAATTATTGCATTTCTGGACGAGTCTCGACGAATTATAATGAAAAAACATAACTTTATGGAAAAGCATCTGTCCGCATGTCTGTAGTATCGCGATAGCAACCACAGTTTTTGAGATAAAGCTCTCAAAATTGGTACACTTGTTCTAAAGGCCAAAGACAAAGAAAAAATTCGGTGATGAACAAAATTGGCCAGCTGAAAAGAGGTCGACGGGACCCAAACTTTTTTGTATTTGTCTTTACAAAAAAATATATTCTTGATGAAAAATTATAAATCATGTCTACTATATCAAGCCAATAAAATATATTTTCCAAGTACTTAAATAAACCTGATGTAAACTGAAAATTTTTACACATTTGACCTCATAAAATAGGGTTAGGATAAATTTGACAGTTTGACATTTGAAATGTCTAATTTAATTACAAAAATGTCAATGTCAATAAGAAATTATTAAAATATATGACATGAATTATTATTGACAGTATCGAACGACGCTGATAATTAGTTATTTAAAAATTTTAATGAAACATTTCAAAGCATGCTATTAAAATTTAATTGAGGTAAGTGAAGAATTAAATAGAATGATTTTTTAATTCAGGATGATTTATACTGGTATAAGAAAGTTATGTGCTGGCGACAGCAGATATTTATTTATAGAAATTTTCATAATAAATTTGTACTCAGGATAAGGCACATGAAATATGCTCCTCCCCATTTTATTGTTAATTCTAAAAATATTTTATAGTTGTATAAGAGGCCATCTAATGATGGAGTTTGGTAAGTATGTTTTAAATTTGAGCGCAAATATAAAATTTAACCAAAAATGCACAGGTTTATCAAACATATTTTTCGTAATTTTCAACTTTTTTCGTACATATTTTTCCCACTTCTTCACAATCCGCCACTGAAACACGCTTATTTTTGTCAGTCACTTTTTCAAAAAAAATTTTTTTTTTCGATTCCGCCTTTAAAAATACCCCGCATATTTTTTTCAGGTCGCCGATCGATTCCCCGCCCTGCATATAGCCGAAATTCGCGAAAAAAAAATTTCGTATTTGAGACACCGGGTATAATAAATTTGTACTCAGGATAAGGCACATGAAATATGCCTCCCCATTTTATTGTTAATTTTAAAAATATTTTATAATTGTATAAGAAGCCATCTGGAGTATGTTTTAAATTTGAGCTCAAATATAAATTTTAACCAAAAATGCACAGGTTTATCAAACCTATTTTTCGCAAATGGCACGCCTTATACATTTTTTAATAAATTGACAGAGCTCATTGAGGCGATTCCAAAAATATGTGACTGTAAGGTGCGTATCCACCAGAAAATCATTGGGAGTAAACGTTTGCAAACGTTCGTAACTAATTGCAAATATTTGCAATTTTAATTGTTGACTTTCATCTCCACCAGCCAATTATTCGCAAACAACGTACGTTTGCAAACATTGGTCATCGATCCGACCGAAAATTTTATTTTAAGTGTATTTTTTAATCTGTGCGGAACCCAAAATGGCGCCGAAAATTTAGAGAATTTAGTTTGCCATTTACAATATCCACAGTGGTTCCCATGTCTTTTGCAATTTCACTCCAGGCGTCATGATTTTTAGTTTTGTGGTAATAAAACTTATGCGTTGCTTGCCATAGTTCTGGTTTCATTTTGTACAATTCAATTAATTGCAAACATTTGTCATTGTCCCATTCTATTATGCGAATAGAAAAGTTTTAATTTGTTTACTCTGCTGTGATACTCAGGTTGTCTCTTCACTGCACTGACTAGAACACTAAATCACTCGCTGTTCGGGGCAACGTCTGTCTCCACTAAAAAAGCAAAGCGCACACACAAACAACAAATCCCTTTGATGTACCGACACCGCACGGAACACGACCAAATGATTGCAAACATTTGCGAATGCGCGTGATTTTGTCTCCACCAAAACAAATATTGAGTTTGCAAATATTTGCCAGCAATCACAAACATTTTGCGCGCTTGGTGGATACGTACCTTTTTATATATTTGCTTCAAAAATAAGGCAGATAGCTATTACTAAAGAATGGTCAAATTTTATAATAATTCGAGCGAGATTTCTGTCATTTAGTTTCTCAAATAACAATTTCTATATAGAATAATAAAATTACAAATAAAATGAAAATAAAATTAAATAAAAAAAATAACGGAAATATATAATAATTATAAAATTTTGTCATTTTTTTTAGTAGTACTTTCTTTATTTACGAAGTAAATACTCGTATATTACAGTTATATGTATATTTTTGAAATCGCTTCAATGGGTCCTGTCAAATTATCGAAAAATGCACAATGTGAAATTTAAAAAAAATGTATATTTTTGATCAACCTGTATATTTTTACTTACATTTTAAATTTGAGTTCAAATTTAAAATCTACGAAAAAATTCCATAAAAACCACTAGAAAATGTTTTTTAGAATTAACGACAAAAATGACATTTTAAGTGACTTACCCTGTACATACAATATAAAATAGAATAAACTATGTTTACGTTTCTCTTTTTTATTGAATACTGATGCATTAAGTACCCCTACTACGAATGGCATCAATTAATTCACTTGGCATTTTTGAATATTGTACTGTTCATTAGGGCTGGGCGATTGTCAAAAGTCATAATCGATTAACGATTATTGAAAAATAATCGATTATTTCGATTAATCGATTATAATTGATTAATCGATTAATTAAATAATCGATTAATCAAATAATCGATAAATCAAATGATCGATTAATCGAGTAATCAAATAATTGATTAATCAAATGATCGATTATTTGATTAATCGATTATTTGATTAATCAATTAATCAAATAATCGTATAAAGCGATTAATCGATTATAGTCGATTTTAACCAGCCTTAATCGATTATTCGATTCTCTTGCCCACCCCTAATTTACGGAGCTGTAGGATTCATCTTAGGGTTATTTTCAATTTTATTTACATACTGTTAATTTATATGACTATAATACTATAATAATTGTATTAAGTAAAAAAATAGATAATGAGGAAAGGATAAATAAAGGACAGTTGTTATTTTAATATTTTGATTGATATCTATTATTATTTTATTATTATATTATTTCTTAATATATTTTCTATTCATAGACAGGAAAATCAATTGTGAGGCATGTTCGCTTGTTAATAAAGCTCTCAGGTCATTAACTATTAAACCTCCCCTACTAAAGACTCTTTCTGATGCTACACTAGTAGCCTGAATACTTAAATACTTTCGTGTCAATACAGAAAGAACTGGATATAGTGATATGTTTGCTTTCCACCATATGAATGGTTCATCGTCCATATCTATGGGTGGCGTCTGAAGATAACGTTCAAAATCTTTTTCCACATCACATTTATTCTGTTGGTGGCCATTTGAACTTACTGACTGCTAGGGCTGGGTGATGGTCAAAAGTCATAATCGATTATCGATTATTGACAAATAATCGATTATTTCGATTATTCGATTATAATCGATTAATCGGTTAATCAAATAATCTATTAATCAAATGATCGATTAATCGTTTAATCAAATGATCGATTAATCGATTATATAAGAAGAAATAATCAAATGATCGATTAATCGATTAAACGATTAATTTTCGATTAATCGATTATTTTTCCCAGCCCTACTTGTTCATGTTCTTACTAGAATAATACTCGGTAGTAAACGGGGCCATAAATCACACTGATTACACGTAGAGTCGACCGCGCGAATATTCTGTAGAGGGCGCCTGCTCCTTGTATACCAAAATCGGGAAAAGAGCCAAGCAATTAAAAATTCTTAAAGTTGAAATATTAAAAAAAAAATTTTTTTGGTGGTGAATGAATGTAATTATATTCTATGTCGCTGTGTTTTAATTTTTCAATTTTCATATGTTGAGATTTTGAAAAATTGTAGAAAAAAATCTTATTTTTTTTTTAAATCCCACACAGCGACCCAGATTGAACTGTTATCTATATGTCCTCCAAATTTCATATTCATATCTTCTCTAATAACGTCACAGTTATTTCGCTACACATTCATGTTTTTCACGGTCGCAGACTGAGCTCTTAAAATTAAAAACTTTGGTTCGTTCATCTGTGTAGTACTATTTAGTCAAATTTTATCGTTTTCCAACTAATGTATTTCTCCTATAGCCATCTATCACTGTCTGTAGCTGTAACTAACAAACTCGTTTTGGTTCTCATTTCGATCAGTGATATTCTTTTCACATCACATTTAACGATTCTGATCGCTTGGTGATGATAAGGCATATTTTGAATGAGTTGTTTCATTTGCTTTGGAGAATAAATTGAACTCATCTGATGTGATCTGTGGACCATTGTTTGCATAATGATTTTAGAATGCTAATGATTATTGCCTAAGAAGTTTTAATGTGCAATTTTACCAGGATGCAAAAACGTCGAATATTATTTTTCTTTTGAAATGATAGGCAAAGTTTAAACGCAATCAAAGTTTGGATGACGCATTCGACAGTAGGGCTGGGCGATTGTCAAAAGTCATAATCGATTATTGAAAAATAATCGATTATTTCGATTAATCGATTATAATCGATTAATCAAATAATCGATTAATCGATTAACCAAATAATAGATTAATCAAATGATCGATTAATCGATTAATCAAATAATCGTATAATCGAATATCGGTTATAATCTATTAATTTTAAAAGCGATTAATCGATTATAGTCAATTTTAACCAACCGTAATCGATTATTCGATTCTCTTGCCCACCCCTAATTTACGGAGCTGTAGGATTCTTCTTAGGGTTATTTTCAATTTTATTTACATACTGTTTATTTATATGACTATAATACTATAATAATTGTATTAAATAAAAAAAATAGATAAGGAGTATGTAGAGCTGGGCGATTGTCAAAAGTTATAATCGATTATAATCTATTAATCGATTAATTAAATAATCGATTAATCAAATAATCGATTAATCAAATGATCGATTAATCGATTAATCAAATGATCGATTAATCAAATGATCGATTAATCGATTATATAAGAAGAAATAATCAAATTATCGATTAATCGATTATTTTTTCGATTAATCGATTATTTGTCCCAGCCCTATTCGACAGATACAAAATACTGGAGGTTTAAGGGTATATTATCTACATATTCTTGACAGGATTTTAATAATTTTACAAATTGCCTGTATGTTTGTCATTTTTGGACCAATATATAGTAGAACTACTGATGAAATGGCCCAAGTGCCTGTATGCAAATTAGACAACATCAAACGGTTGTTATATCATAGTGTAAAGCTTAAGATATATATTAATCCTTCTGCATTATAGAATATACTTAACAAATAATTAGCTTTGTGTTTCATAATAAGAAAACATATCATCTAGGAACTTTTCAATAACAAATTAAAGAGCAACAACAAAATTTATTCAACAAAAACTAAAACAAAAATTGAAACACAAACTGCAACTGAAACAGTAAACTATTGAAAATTATCAAATATGTAGCTCTTTCAACCAGCACGCCCTCAATTCTAATACATTTCTCAATTCTCTTGCATTTATGATTGGCTACTCTCCTCAGCTCTGGTATACTGATTTCACGGCAGACTTGCCTTATTCCAGCACAAGGTCTTCTCGATTTTGTAAACCTTATTCTTAATAGTATCCTAAAAATAAACATCTAAATGTGTAATATCGGGAGTAGGGCTGGGAAAAATAATCGATTAATCGAAAAATAATCGATTAATCGATCATTTGATTATTTCTTCTTATATAATCGATTAATCATCATTTGATTAATCGATTATTTGATTAATTGATTATTTGATTAATCGATTATTTGATTAATCGATTAATAGATTATAATCGATTATTCGAAATAATCGATTATTTTTCAATAATCGATAATCGATTATGAATTTTGACAATCGCCCAGCCCTACATACTCATTATCTCTTTTTTTTACTTAATACAATTATTATAGTATTATAGTCATATAAATAAACAGTATGTAAATAAAATTGGATATAACCCTAAGATGAATCCTACAGCTCCGTAAATTAGGGGTGGGCAAGAGAATCGAATAATCGATTAAGACTGGTTAAAATCGACTATAATCGATTAATCGCTTTTACGATTAATAGATTATAACCGATTTTCGATTATACGATTATTTGATTAATCGATTAATCAAATAATCGAATAATCAAATAATCGATTAATCAAATAATCGATTAATCGATCATTTGATTAATCGATCATTTGATTAATCGATTATTTGATTAATCGATTAATCGAAATAATCGATTATTTTTCAATAATCGATAATCGATTATGACTTTTGACAATCGCCCAGCCCTAATCGGGAGTCCTGGGAGGTTACAGTTCAAAGGGTCTATTTCTGCCTATGCAGCGTAATATAATGTGTTCGTTCAACCATGGGTGAACCATCCTACAATTATGATTTCTAGAAGTACATTTCTTGGTGTAAATAATTTTGGGGTGTTACAAAGCCCCCCATAATATTGAAAAAAAATTTGCCCAATACCTTTTTCCTCTTTTTAAAAATCCCCCCCCCTGGTTTACCTTTTTTTGGTTTTTTTTATATTATAACCCCACGACGGTTGCCCCGGTTCTTCAGTTTTAAAGAAAACCCCCCCATTGGGGGGGAACCTTGTGTCATCAGTAAACAGATTTTTTATTTTAGATAATTTCTATCGTTTAAAACAATTTTCTCGAAATGTCATACAGGTTATATATAGAGCTGTCCGAGGTGGCTGGAGTACAGCCACGGTCTTGCGATGGCGTCACACGATTTACGTATTTGATGTTAAATACTTCGTTTTTAAAAAAGCGAATAATTTCGAAAAATAACCAACTTTATTATTAGTATTTAAATTAACAAGCAATGGTTCAAACAATGAGCTAAATCTGCCTTGGTAATCGCAGTTACATATATTTATAAACTCTGCTTTGCAATGTCAGCAGAAGCTGTAATCGTAAAAATGATATCAAGTTAGCATTCATAATTCGTCCATCCCTAAGATGAAAACAAAGGGGTAGGTTTGTTTTCTTGTTTGATATCATTTTTCGAATTATGGGTTACAAATAACTGGGTAATCTTATCTTTATTTTTTGATAAGTACCTGTATAATATATATAATAATATGATAATAATTAAAGTTATACAAATATAAAGTAAAATATCATTAGTTCCAAGCTTTTGAATTTCTTCTAAGTCCTGAAGGTGAGTGGTTTCGGCAACGCGATAAATATCGTCTAATTTATCGGTGTGTACTTCTTGTAGTACCATGGGTAACTCGTTGTGTGATAACATTTTTTTTGTTCTAATAGGTAGGAGTTCGATGGGTTTTCCTTGGATGGAAATGGCATTATTTTCGAAGTTATAATTATTTATGTGAATCGAACAGCTTTGTGGTAGGTAGATTAGATGTGGTTCGCTTATTTCAGCAAATTCACTTTCGGGGCATAATTTCTGTACCTTTGTTTTGTTTGCAGGTATTATTATAATGTGGGCGTCGTCCACTGGTTCGACTATGGTGGATGTGATTTTATGCACCTGGATAGTGGGGCAGTTATTAAGTTGATTTCCCCTAAGTACATGTGGGATACAATCATCCTGGAAAGGTGGTTGTTGTACAAAGTACACGCACAGGTCTTCAACCATCGGGCATGGATCTCTGGAGTAGTAATGGTTTGTCGAGTTCATCAGGATGTATGGTTTTGGGGGTACAATGATTTTATTGTTAACGGGGATCGGGAATAAGTGATAATAATCATATAGATTCTCGTCCGTTATAGGTATGTGGAAGATGAAACATAATTTGTCTAGTATGTAATGAATTTCTACTTTTATAATTTCTAAATAAGACTGTTCGAACTTAAATGTAAGTAATCCATTTTTATAGATTTCCTGTATAACATTTTTCATTTGTTTTATTTCATTTAGGGGCAATAGGTTATTATGTATTATCCCTAGTCTGGCGAATAATATTGAGTTTTCGAGTGTATCTAATATTTCAATTATATTCTGGCAATCAATTATCATTACGTCTAGATAATTTTGAATATTTAGGAACAGTGTATATTTATTCAAATTGCTTTCCAATGTTCTCATCTTTTTGTTGATTACGACCTGATTACTTATTACCGTGTTCAGTGTCTCTTTACTCTCATTCATAAAACTTTTTTATTATTGTAATATAGTTTTCAAGATCATGGTGTAACTTTTTTTTGATTTTTGTCTAAGGTGTTAATTGCATTGTCGTATCTTTCCGCGTCGTCTGAGTCTAATAAACCAAAGGCCCATTTGGAGCCTTTTCCTACAATATTAAGTAGTCCTCGTTTTGTACGTAAGTTGAAAGAGGGTTTTATTTGGTTTAACTTTGTTTGGGCCTTGTCTCTCAAATAGTTTAAGTGATTATGAATTTCGTTTATTGAGGGATATAGTTCATCCTTTTTGTCGATCATTGGTACTATCGATCTTTCGTTTGTTTCGATAGCTCTCAGAGGGTCGATAAAAAGATTTAAATCAATATATTTTATAAAAGAGTGTTTATGATTCGTTACCTTGGCTTTACTGATTAAGAAGGGCAGTAGGGGGTTAGTTAAGGGTGTCAATTTAATTTGTAGATGTACTGGCATCATTTGCAGAGTGAATACTAGTATTTTCCACATCTGAAACAGATAATGTTTCTTTAGATCTTAGTCGTATTGGTTTAATTTCTTGTTTATGATATATACGATTATCTTTGGTTTTTATTTTATTATCTAAGTCTTTATCAATTATTATTTTTTTTGTATTTTGGGGCTATTTTTTCTACGTATATTTTGAAGTAAGAAAGCTTCAGTTTCTGGTTTAAATACAGGGAATTCGGTTCTGTCTTGATTTTGTCTGGTTAAGTCTTTTACCTTGTTGTTTTGTTTATTTATAAACTCGTTCATAACTTTCATATTTCTTTGTTGGTTTTCAATATAATCTGACATTATTTTATTTTCCGAGAGGTTAAAAGGCGTGTCGAACTCTAAGTTTGCTTTTATGATTTGAAAAGGTGTGTAACGTGTAGAGGAATGTATGGTATTATTATATGTTAATATTGCAAGGGTCATTAGTTGTTTTATATTTTGTCTTGGGCTTTCTAGTTCTAAAGCTCGTAATTCTTCTATGAGTGTGGAGTGTAGTCTTTCAATTGGGGCATTACTATTTGGATGTCGGGTTGTGACGTGATGTAATACTATGTTATGTTTTTTGCAAAACTCTGAAAATAGGTTATTTTTGAATTCGGTACCTGGATCACAGGTTAGTTTTTTGGGAATACCGTAATGTGAAAAGAATATCATTAATTGATCTAAGATATCGGTTGTTACAAAATGAATAGGGTATGCTTGTGCAAACTTCGAGAAAGAGTCAATTACCATTAGGAACTTTTGTCCGCTTATTGAGAAAGTGTCAATATAAATATGTTCGAACGGGTGTTCGCCTATTGGGGTCGGTTTTAATTCAAATTTAGGGGGTCGTCTTTCGTACTTAACTGATTGACAAGTTATACAATTATTTATATAATTCGTTATGTGGTTAGTCATTTGGGGCCAATAATAAGTTCTTGTTAGCGCTGTTTTCGTTTCGGTTATACCTCTGTGTGTGGTTTTTGTCTCATGGTGATTTTGGATGGTTTCTAATTGTTCGTCTTTGTCAACTATTTCTTTAATATTTTGTTTGTTTGAATAAGTTTGTATGCTTTATCGTTAAAGTATTTTTGTAAATTGATTATGACATTGTGTACAAAATTTGATTGTATTAGTAGGCCATAAGTTTTATTTGGTTTAATATAATTTTTAAACGTTTCTACTAGATGTTCTTCGAAATTTTGAATGGGCAATGTCACTTTTATTCGATCTTTAACATTAAAAGGTTTTTCAAGCTTAATTTTTGGTTTTATTAAGTCTCTTGTTACGTTTAGTATGATCTGGTTCCTAAATCCATTTATCGGTTGTTCGGTTATGGGTATATTTAGTGTGGGGTTCGATTGGGAGGAATGTACTGTTTCATTTGAAGGGTTTTTCTGTTTTATTATGACGTCTGAAATTATGTTTATTTTTTTTTGTGTTGTCTCTGGATTTGTGTCTAATTGTTCAATAGGTGAATTTTCTAAAGTTATTAAATCGTCCAAAGCTATGTCGGGAAAATCATCGGTTATTCTGTTTTCGCTAGCGTCCGCGTTACCTATCATTGATTGTGTTTCGATCGGGTGTATTTCTATACGCGATAGGGCGTCTGCAACTTTATTTTCGCTGCCTTTTTTATACATAATTTCGTAATCATATTCCATGAGTTTTAAGCGCCAGCGCATTAATCTAGAGTTAGGTTCTTTAAGGTTATTTACCCATTGGAGTGGTTTATGGTCCGTGATGATGGTGAACTTACGTCCGAATAGATACGGACGGAAGTATTTTGTAAAATTTACGATACTTAGTAGTTCCTTCTCTATGGTGCTATAATTTTGTTCGGCGTCATTAAGCGTGCGACTTGCGTAAGCAATTGGTCTATCTTTTCCTATCGGGCCCTGGGATAAAACGGCTCCTATGGCGTAGTTTGAGGCGTCACTAGTTAAAATAAAGGGCTTTTCGAAGTCCGGGTATTGTAACAGGGGTTCATTGGTCAGAATTGTCTTACAGAGTTCGAATGCATTTTTAAACTCATTGTCATGTATTATTTTAGTACCTTTCTTTAAACACTTCGTTAGTGGCTTTGTAATTTTTGCGAAGTCTTTTATAAACTTGCGGTAGAATCCTAATAGTCCTAAAAAAGATTTTATTTCTTTTGCTGTGTTTGGTAATGGGAATTTTGAAATGGCTTTTATTTTGTTCGGGTTAGGCCTAATTCCTTCCGGCGTAATTACGTGCCCTAAAAACTCGACATTTTGTCTTAAAAACTCTGACTTGTCTAGTTGGATTTTTAATTTCGCGTCTCTTAGTTTTTGAAAAACTTGTTTTAGATTTGATATGTGTTCTTGAAGGCTGGTTGAAAAGATAATAATATCATCCATATAGACTAGGCATATGCGGTTTTGTAAATCTTTTAATACGTGGTCCATGACCCTTTGGAAAGTGGCTGGGGCGTTTTTTAGCCCAAAAGGCATACGAAGGTACTCGTAGTGCCCGTGCTCTACGTTGAATGCGGTTTTTTGTACGGACTGAGGGTCCATTTCTATTTGATGGAAACCGCTCGCTAAGTCTAATGTGGTAAAGTAATTACACTTCCCGAGTTTGTCTAGGATGTCTTCGATGTTAGGTATCGGGTAGCGATCGTCAATAGTCTTGTCGTTTATCTTCCTATAATCTACAACTATACGCCATTTTTTCTTGCCGGAGGCGTCCGCTTTTTTTGATACAATCCATATCGGACTTGACCAGGGGGATTGACTATGTCTAATTACTCCGTCGTTAAGCATTTTATTTATCTGTCTATTTACTTCTTCTTTGTGACAAAAAGGGAACCTATAGGTTTTAGTGTGAATCGGTAATTCGTCCGTCGTTTTTATTTGGTGTTTTACTGTATTTGTAAATGTTAGTTTAGAGTCGTCATTATGAAAAATGTCGGGGAAGTTTGAAATTAATTTTAAAATGGCATTTTTCTCTTCTTCATTCATGTGGTCTATTCTGATATTATTTAACATGTCTGTATTTTTTGTATTTGTCTGATAATTGGGCATAAAGTTTTCAATGTGATAAAAGTCAAATTGGTCACCTTGTAGCTGTTGGGCTTTAAAAGGTCGGTTAAATTCTAGACATATAGTTTTGTCTGTAACATTTTGTATTTCAAATCTAGCATGGTAATTTTCTGCAACCGTAAGGGTTTCAGGGATATAAAATCCATTAATATTAGTTTCGGGTATTAGTATTTCTCCATAAGGTATATTTACTGGGAATGGTCGTTCTAGGCATTCGCGAGGTGGAATTTCTATTTTATATTTGTTTTGTGAATTTTGATCTCTGTAATGAAATGGTATTTGTACTGTATCGTTAAATAGTACCTGGTTTGTAAAATCCATTGTTAACTTGAGATTTCGTAACTCGTCTAGTCCAATGATGCCGTCAAAGTAGTCAGAAAATGGGAACAAAGTGAATTCTATGTTACCTTTAGTTTGAAATTCCTCAAATGCAGGAATTAATGCTTTGCATACTACTTCGCGATTTCCCATTGGTGTTTTTAATACCGAAGGGGCTTTGTATATATATTCTGGGAAATATAGTTCGGCAATACTAGGTCTTAACATTGAGACATTACAACCTGTATCTATTAGTAATTTTATATTGGGTTTATTTATTTGAATATACGGCAACGCGTTTACATATGCGTTAAGGGCTATATCTGGTCCTCTGTATTCGAAGTACTGTGAAAATTTTCATCGTCATTATTTATCTGTTCGCTGTCCGGATTTTGCATAAAATTTAAGAAATTGTCCGTGTATAATTCTGGATACATGTCTGGAGGGTACTCATTAAATCGTTCTTTCATTTCGTCATTAAAATAGAAAGGATCTTCTGAGGAAATGTTATTTAATTCTTCAGCTATATATTTGGGGGTTGGTTTAGGTTGAAACCACGGAAATTTACTTTGAATTTGTTGTGCATTCAAAGGTCTTTGTTGGGAGAAGTTATTTTGTTGTCTTTGTGTAGAAGATTGTCGGCTTTGTGTGGACATTGGTGTTGGTTGGTATTGTCTAAATTGATTTTGTCTGAATACATTACTGTTATTCGTGTTTTGTCTAAATGTTTGCGAGTTTGTTGGGAAATGTTGGGGAATAAATCTCGGCTGAATATTTATCGGTTGGCTGGGAAATACAGGTTTCTGATAATTATTTTGGAAATTTCCAATTGGCATTTTATAATTTTGATTTTGTAAATTTGGAAAATTTGGTTTTAAAAATTGTGAATTTACTTGTTTTTTCTGCATACGACTTCTAAATTCTAAATCAGCTTCTTCTTCTCTGACATAGCCTATGGCTTGTTCAATGCTATTTGGGTTTTTACATTTAACAATTATTTGTGTATTTCCGGATAAATTATTAATGTACGTTTTTAAAGCAATTTTTTCATAGTATTCGATTTTTATTCTTTTGGTCTCAATATTCTCACCAATTTCGTTTAATTTTGCAACTAGTAGACTTCTAAGAGTCTGTAACCTTAAGCCAAATTCTATTAGATTTTCATTTTTATTCAGGGTGGTGGACATAAGGTCATTAAGTAGGGTGTCCTCGCTACGTCCGTCTGAGAAAGTTTGCGTCAGTATTTGTTTAATCAAGGGCCAGGTGTTTAATTCATGTCTGGGGCCAATAATTTCTGAAGCGTGCCCTCTGAGGCGTGAAACTATCGTATTTACTACACATTTATTAATTGGGTTATTAAGCTCTCTTAAATTTTGAAATGTGGACACTAGGTCCTCACAAGCTCTTATGAATGGTGTTAAGAGATGTTTATCTCCATTAAAAAGAGGAATATTGTCTGAGTAAATTCTGTATAAAGATGAGTCCATTTTTTTTTTTATATGCAAGTATGAACAAAAATACCTATATGTTACGAAGGGTAATGGAATCTGACCACTTACCTACAAATATAAGCAAATCTTATATTTGTCACTAAATGCCTGTTCTTATGATGAGTGTTGGAATCTGACCACACACTAACAATTGTAGAAAGTCTATCAATTGCCACTAAGCTAGAATTATTGATATGCGAGTATGAATAAAATACCTATATGTTACGAAGGGTAATGGAATCTGACCACTTACCTACAAATATAAGCAAATCTTATATTTGTCACTAAAAATATCTGTTCTTAGGATGAGTGCTGGAATCTGACCACACACTAACAATTGTAGAAAGTCTATCAATTGCCACTAAGCTAAAGTTGTTTTTATTCCTGTCGTTATGATGGATACTGGAATCTGACCACGTATCAATTATTATAAGCAAGTCTTATAATAATCACTAGACTATGAGAGCGTATTAGTTGAATTATAAAAATTGAAGAAATTTTTTTCTTCAAATAAATATTTTAAACTGAATAGTATTTTTTTTTTTTCAGTCGAAAACAAATGAAAAATATGTTTCTCTTAAAATTACGTGTATCTAGATTGATACTCTACAGGATAATTATTTTTGTTAAATAAAACCTTGTAGTTGTTCACAATGAACGGCCTAATAGCTACTTTTTTTCCGGAGAGAATCTAAAATGATTTTTAGAAACTTGGAAAGAAACAGAAGGATTAAACTCGACTTACCTCGATGGTTTGCGTTGTCTGTCCGTCTGGAGATTCGTCACTGCTGGGCTGGAACTCGAACTTTCACTTTTCTAAACTTTTGAGCAATAAAGAATTGAGATTCACGATATTTTTCCGTAAAATACCTTTGCTCATCCTACCGACTGCGCCATTTACGTATTTGATGTTAAATACTTCGTTTTTAAAAAGCGAATAATTTCGAAAAATAACCAACTTTATTATTAGTATTTAAATTAACAAGCAATGGTTCAAACAATGAGCTAAATCTGCCTTGGTAATCGCAGTTACATATATTTATAAACTCTGCTTTGCAATGTCAGCAGAAGCTGTAATCGTAAAAATGATATCAAGTTAGCATTCATAATTCACGTGACCATTTTAGAAGTGATTTTCGCTGCAGTCTTATTTGAAAGGTTAATGCGTGAGGTTGTACCTATAAATTATACATAATGTCAAACGCGCCAAAGGGTAAAAGACGACCGTACGCGGACACAGTGAATAAATTTATCGGTGAATTTCCGGATTTATTCTATGACGGATGTAAAATAATTTGTAAAGTTTGTAATCAAGACTTAATGTGCTGGCACAAAACAGATTGTCGTCGTCATCAACACCGTGCAACATCAAAATAAAAAAAATGGCATGCCTTTGACAACTCACTTTATGTTTGATTTATTGTTAATGTTAATAGCCTGTAATATTCCGCTACACATACTGGATAAACAACCATTTCGGAAGTTTTGGAATAAATACAATCCCCAGGTGAACTTACCAAGTCGTACATCGTTACGTAGATATATTCCAACTGTTCGTGAAGACATTGTAAATAGGATTAAATGTGGATTAAAAAATACACGGCTCTGGTTATGTATTGACGAGACGACAGATTGTAAAAAAAAATTCTATTTTAAATATTATAGTACGTGTACTGGGCCCTCTTAAACTAACATTTTCACTTTTACTAGCTAGTAAAAGACTAACTGCGTGTACTGGCGAAATAATTACGGGGTGTTGGAGACATTCGAAAATTTTTAACTTTCAACAAGTCAAGTATTGATGTTTGTGACTGATGGTGCTGCGACAATGCGCATGGTAGGCCGTTCTTTTCAAAGAGACAATTGTAGGTTTTTACGTGTTACGTGTAAAGTGCATGCGTTACATCTTGCGGCAGAAACGAATCGAAAATGTTTCCAGAGGTAGATGCATTAATAGCAAATACAAAAAAAGTTTTTCTCAAATCTCCTAAACGGCTTCGAGCATTTCACAGACAGTGTCCTGGTATCCCTGAACCACCAGAACCGATTCTTACACGTTGGAGAACGTGGTTGAAAGCGGCTTTTTATTATGCTGAATATTTTCAACAAATAAAAGCTGTGATACTACAGTTCAACCTTAACGAGGCTGCAGCTATTAGGGAAAATCAGACAAGCTTTCAAGACGTTTCCCTTGAAACAGATTTAAAAACTATTAATAACAATTATAGAGGACTACACGACGCAATAGAAAAATTGCAAAATAGTTCGTTGTCGTTAGTGGAATCGCTGCAAATAGTGGACGACGTAAATACACAGCTACAGGCTATAAATGACGCAAAAAATAATCGCGTTAGTGAAAAATTCGAGAGTGTATTACAGAAAGATCCTGATTTTAGCAAATTAAGACAAATTTGTGATGGTGCATCTACAACTTCGTTAAGTGAGTTCACAGATTGTTTTACTTATGCCTGTATTACATCCGTAGATGTCGAATGGTCATTTTCAAAATGCAAAACATATTTTTTTCACCAAAGCGAACATCGCTGACGGAGACAGCTGTAGAAACATACCTGATGCTATTATACTATAGATCTTCCCCACTTTGTGATGACGACAACCAAACTACTTCATAAATCTGCTTAAAAGGGTGAGTTTTATACAAATTTTTATAAAATGTAACATTATTGTTAAAATTTATTTCCATTTACTGTACTTATTCAAGTATTATGATATGATGTAAACATATGAGTCATATGACGGCTCTGTCGGCCAGGTGACCTCGGACAGCTCTAGTTATATATTATCGAAATCAAGTTGTAAGTACATATATTATTACTTATTTCATGTGAAGATGTTGTTTATAATAAAATAGTTCTTTTATCATTTCTAGGGATATATTATTTTGTTATTCTATTAATTTATCACCATTACCATCAATAAAAATATACTCCCTCAAAATATCAACCTATATTTGTGTTTTCGTGGGTAAATATGACCTTCTCATATTATAACCAGGACCGGACAGACCAGACAGGGCTACCAGGAATATTCAGGTGAACCAACTTTTTAGGTGGACAGCTCCCAACGCTGTAAAATAAATAGTGTGTATTTTTATTGAAAATAATTGAATTTTTTTCAGCTTTTACACCTTACCTTTAATAGGAAACGGTTCATTGAAAATACTCCAACATACCGGTAACAAATCGTATTTAATCTTATTTAAAATTTTGCATAAGAGCAATGAAATCGAAACCATCCTCATATTAATCAAACTATATTTGAATTAACCTAGGATAATTAGGCAGCGGAAATATTACTACGTTTCAGGGCCGGCAGTTATATAAAAAATCCTATTTTGTAAGAATGTAATTAAATTAGTTGATATGTCATTGATACGTGTGCGTTTACTTATATACCTGTGATATATAAAACCAGTATTGCAACCAGTATGGAGACGGAAAGCTGAAATAAACATGTATAATATTATACGTAACTTTGCCCTTGTTCCTCAATTGGACATATGACCGTGTACTTTCGCAGAGCGGGTTCGGCATATGGTCCGCTAACCTGGGATACAAAACAATGTATAAAATTCGTGAAAATTATCTACGTGGTTTATCAGTGCCTACTAGTGATGGAAATAATCGAGATATTTCAATAATCGCTTTATTAATAGTACTAATTTTAGTAATTAACCTCCTAAGTTATTTGTTATTTTTGTATCATGTTAGGTGCATTTATTTATAATAAATAGTATTACGTACTAATTTTTGGAGTATCTTATGTTTTATTTACTTTACTAATAGATAACAATAACTACTTATTTTAAACTTAAACTGCTAGGTATTTTTAAATTATTTCACATTACTATGTACCTATTTATAAAAAAAAACGCTACGTTTCGCCATTTATTGTATCTGGTTTGCTAAATGAAATCTATAGGTTTACTGTACTCTGTTGTTGAAACTAACTAATTACCTACTTTGTACTTTATCGTGTTCATCGATCAAGGGGTCCAACTTCGAAACTGAGAGAATAGTGGAATTGGACGCCGGCGCATTCACCATGCAGTAATTGTGTATAACTAATTTTCTATTACTATTAATATTAATACTATTAATTTTTAGAAGTCATCATCGATTATCTCGAGATAGATATTTAAATAATCGACTAAATCCATTATCGTATCTCGATTATTCCCATCACTACTGCCACTGCCTGCCTATGTGTACCATTTAGAATTTGCACCATTAACCTCAGTAGATGTGGAACTTTCATTTTCCTTGTTCAAATATATGTACAAACCAAATCGCTCAAATTTAACAGCCACGAATGCAGAACAAATATTAGTTGTGACCCTGTATGGTAATGCGATGACAGACGTCAGTCATTCTGAATAATACATTGTATCAAGCGGTATATATTTCATTATTCATTTTATACTTTTGTTTTTATTTGTCCTTCCGTCAACAATGAGGTAATAATAACTACCGGTCCTAGACTCTGATTCAGTTTCCCCTTCCTGGTCACGATTATAATTTCTTCATTTCTGCGATAACTGGTGTAGTGTAGGATCCGAATTAATAGCTCCTACGTCATTTATTGAAACAATGTTCTTTGCTATGACAACTGTGATCACACTGAGCTACATAAATATCCAGATCCAGATTATTATTATTAAAACGACGACTTAAGTAATTTTAAGGGCGTATATTTTGAGCTAATGCAAAGTTAAAATTTCCTCGACGCATAAAATGAATTTGGCACTATTTCAGTCACAAAGTAGATTCCTGCTACACACGACACACTTAATCTCAAGGTCAGTTAATTTGAGGAAGTACGTTCAATACAGACTTGTTGCATATTTTATAAGTAGTTTTCAAATAAATTAACCATTTATTTTGTAAATGTGTACTAAAATATAACAGTATCTCATATATCAAAAGCAAAATCTAGTAAAATTAAAATTGAACATAAATCGCGAGACGGTAGCACAGTTGTCTAGAACGTTGTTGTATGGCAGAACAAGGCTAGTCACTGTCGGTTATCTCCTGAATTTGAGTCTCAGCTACGGCAACTGCAAATATCGGCGGTGGTTGTTGTGTGTGTGTGTGTGCTGTCCTGGTTGAGTGGTCAAATAACAACGTGCTAAATTTCGCCAGGAGATTAATGTAAATGAAACATTAAAAGATCCTAATCCTTCGTTACTATTACATATTCAGCTATCTTTAGAAGTACATAGTATACAGAATGCCTCTAAAAGGTCTGTATAAAAAGATATCACATATTTTCGAACCAAAATAAAACGATGGAAATCAATTTACCTTTATCGAAAACTGTTTCGTTAAGACGCTAATAGGGGTCAAAGTTCCTGAAAAAATTTGTTCGATAGTCAGTACTGAGATCAAAAATTGTTCACGCAATTACGAAGCAGTCAAAATTTTTCCTCATTTAAAACTTTTTTTAAAGTAAGACAATCCTATTTCCAACTTTTTTGCCACTTGTTAAATTTGTTATCGGCATAATTGAGCCACGTTATTTTTTTCATCTTTTTAAATAAAAAAGAGAAAAATACATAGCTGGGGAAGGTTTTTCTCTAGAAATTATGTTATGTGTTTGTGGATCCATTGCGAAAATACCTACTCATTTAAAATATATGTAAGTATATAATTACAAAGTCCGGATCTGCAACGTGTTAACTCTGATAAGAATTGTTGCGAGAATGAGTCATTTCGTCATTTATTATTACTAAACTAAACAATACAAAACAACGTATATTAAACATGGATTCCGGAACAGCATCCGAGAATGTTTTATTTCAATGCAAAATTTGCAATAACTGTGGTGAAAATGTGTTAAATACAAAAATTAATATCGCTGATAAATGCAGTAACTGGTTAGACCGTTGCTCCCTTGAAAACGATGGTTCTATGTGCTCCGATTTATGTGAAACTTCATCAGGGATCACCAATACATCAAATAATAGTAAAATGGACAGTGATATATTCGAAAGAGAAGACATAATATTATCTAATAATGTTTTGTGTGAAAACAATGTAAGTACATATGCTATACATATTATTTATTCTGTGAAACACGCATGATTTCAATCATTTCATGCCATTGGAGCACAAGCTCAAATTAAATTGTAAAGTCAATCCTACAACAGTCTTGGACTAGTTTGAAACTTTAACGTCGAAGCAGTATGAATAAATTGATGCTGAAATTGAATCTGTTGGTTGCTTTTGCTTTTTAAAATAATGTATTATTTTTGCTATTTAAAAATGAAAATCCTCAACTCTTGGTCTAAAAATTAAAATGAAGAAAGAAATTACCTTGATTTTATTTCAGCATAAATATTCAACCAATATCACTTGATTACAAGTGTTGTATGTTAGTCATAGATGACACTTTATACAGTGTCATCTTGTAATATAAGATCATTTCATGGTAAAAACTTATTTATGTTATGAACAGGGTCATCACGAGAAAATGTCCTTTTTTTTGAAATAACTTGGTTATTTTTGAGGTTATCAAAAATGTGTAAATACTTTCGTTAACTATTTTTTTCGCAGTTTATAAATTTTGAATCAAGAAACCAGTAGCGCTTCGCGTTTAAGAAATATGACATTTTACTTTGTTTTCTTTATTTTTAAAACATTTTCCTCATTTTTCTGATTTCAAAAATACAAGCATTTTTCTGATTACTAAAATACCATACATGTATGTTATCTCAAACAGTTTTTGAGATATTTAGATTTTGATATTAAAATATTGTAATTGATTTTATTATGTGGTTGTCTTTTAGAAGAAGATAAAGAATTAACCATGACAGATACTGATTTTTGAAAAACATTACTTTGACAAGTAAACGGCATCATTATTTCAGAAATTCAGCTATGTAACTACGTTTAACAAAGTCAATAACGATATTTTAATACCAAAATCCAAATATCTCAAAAACTTTTTGAAATAACACATGTAGGTATGGTATTTTAGTAATCAGAAAAAAAATCGAATTATTTTAAAATATGCTATTAAAAAAACATAAAGTAAGATCATATTTGCGATGCTCATTTGTTTTTTTTTTTATTCAAAATTTGGATTCTGCGAACAAAATTAGCTATTGGGGGTTTTTACACCTTTTTGATAACTTCAAAACTGACCAAGTTATTCTAAAAAAGAATATTTTCGCGTGATGACGCTGGTTTATAATATATTTCAATAATCAGACAAATACACATTAAAAACTAATTTGATGTTTAATTATATCTATAATATTTATACTAATGCTGATCTATAATTCAGTGATCAGCAAACAAGTGCAACATATTTCTTATTTATTTCTTCACCCTCAGCCGAGCTTACTCTAACAATAAATTGTCAGCAAAAAATCCGAAATTCCTTTTACGTTTTAATTGTTGAAATACGTTTGCTATTTTCTTGCGCTGCCGCCCCTGAGGAATGGAAAAACGATTTTGCCGCTGTCATTTTCTTCCCTTAGGCCTGTAAACGATCGAAGTATTTCAACAATTAGAACGTAATAGAAATTTCGGATTCATTACTGTTATTGCCCAGAAAAACGAATCTGCCGTTGAGGTTTATTTTCTATGGTTAAGGAAATTAAGGAAATGTTACACGAAAATATTAAATATACGCGATTTTTAATAAAAAAGGTTCTGCCTCTTCCAAAGCTCGGAAAAACGAATCTGCCAATGAGGTTTATTTTCTATAGTTAGAAGAAATGACATACTAAAATATGAAATATGCACGATTTTTAATAAAAAGTTATTTTGCTCTGCCGCCTCCAAAACCTGGAAATGCGAATCTACCATTGTCATTTGCTTTCCTTGGGCCTGTAAAATATGAAATCTGCACGATAAGTTTTTCAACAATTAAAACATAAAAGCAATTTGGGATTTATTGCTGACAATTTATTGCTAAAGTAACTCGGCTGCTATAATCGGTCCATTGGCAATAGACAGTAATTTAGCTGTCTATTGTAATCTACAACAAATTGTTGAGACTGGATCCGTGGTATGTTATCAAACAGAACTATAACGTCTCTACAGGAAAAAACAGTCAGCTTTAGAGCCACAAGAAGGGTGGGGTTCTTTCCCCCCTTTTGTGGTCACTTCTTGTGGATGACTTACTGGCTATTCTCACACTGTGGGAGGTTGAGGTTCTTACATATGCAGATGATCTAGTCATACTAGTCAGAGGAAATTCTGAAGGAGTAATATCTAATACCCTTTAAGAGACACTGTATGCAGTGTGTGATAGGGAACAGATGTCTGCGAACTCTCAAAAACCAGTAATAGTACCATTCACCCGGAAAAGGAAGCTGGAGGACTTAAGATCGCCCTCCTTAATGGGTGAACCTATTCAATTTGCGGAGGAGGTGAAATATCTAGAAATCACTCTAGATGAATCCCTTAATTGGAACTCCCATCTGGAAAATGTAATCCACAGAGCAAAACTGTCCTTATAGGCCTGTCGTCGTATTTGTGGTAAATCCTGGGGCATTGTTCCTCAACAAATTAACTGGATCTCTGTCGCAGTCATGAGACCAATGATAACATACGGGTCCATCGTTTGGTGGCCGAAAGGATCATAACGGACGGCCAAAGCCAAACTCTGGATTACAGAGATTAGCATGTTTGACCGTAATGGGGGCAATTAGCACTACACCGTCAGCTGCAATGGAAATCCTCCTGGACTTACCTCCTCTGCATATATATTTGGAGAGAGAAGCCAGGTGGGCACCATATAGAGAACAAGCGGCCATTAATATGCCGCAGACTAATATCATGGAGCGGAACAGGTTGTTAGATGACATAGAGAGTCACAGCATCCTGGGAATGTCCTCGGATACTATGCCTACCATGACCAACTACGAGCTCACCTTCAACATCCTTTTTCCGGAAAGAGATGAGTGGGATCGGAATAAAACCGACCTACTGAGGGCAGACAGTTGCTAGTTTACAGACGGCTCCAAAACTCCTGAGGGAAGACGAGTTGGAATACATAGCTACAGACCAAGGGTAATGATATCCTCAAGCCTACGTACTTATGTAACTACTTTTCCGGCCGAGGTTCGTGCCAGTGAACTGTGTGTGCGAAGGCTGAAATATATGCATCTTACACGCAGATCAATCAAATTTTTTTTCAGATAGCCAAGCAGCTATAAATATGCTCTTAGCTCCTACCGCTATAAATCCAAAACGGTATGGAACTGTCAGAAGGCTCTAAAACATTTGAGCAAATACAACAAAGTGACTCTGGTCAGGATACCCGGCCACTTTGGTATGGAAGGTAACAAAATAGCCGACTCCTTGGCCAGAGAAGGAGCAGGATCACGAATTATCCAACCAGAACGAATACCTGGCATATCTTCAAGTACTGCTAAATGGCTACCTCAACCTGGGCTGAAAGGAAAACTCTCCAGTATTGGCAAGAGTTACCAGGATTAGTTCATTCGAAGACGTTTATAAAATACCCTTTGAAATCAAGAACTAAGAAACTTTTAGAGTTAAACAGGGTAAATCTGAAAACTCTAACAGGTCTATATATTGGGCACTGTCGACTAACTGTCATCTGCATAAATTCGGCCTAGTGGAAAACGCCGAGTGCCGTCTATGCCTGGAAGATGATGAGAAGGCAGACCACGTCTTATGCACCTGTCCCGTTGTGAAGAGAATCCGATTCTCAATATTTGGCAAAGGGCAACTGCTGCCAGAGGTTCTGGACACATTCTCACCCAATAAAGTTATCAGTTTCATTAAAAGATTGAACTTATTGGGTGAAATATAATTAGGAGTGAGCCACAGTAGGCCTGCTATTGGCCGCAGTGGAGGGTCCACAAGGACCCAGTCACCAAAACCTAACCTAACCTAACCTAACGTGCGGCAAAACCGTATAATCTTAGTTGTAGTTACTACATTTCATAATGGTTTTGTCTCATGTTTTGCCGTACCTAATAAGTTTATTGCAGATACCGGTAGACCTCTTTGGTCAAATTACTATGGAGTATAACCGAGTATAGTTCATAACCGCTGGATGTCACTTCCAAGCACCCGTTCTACTATGAACAGCGAATTTATGATATGATATTTCGCCAAACATAAACAACGAAAATAATTAAACAGAAATAAAACATGGATATATTATATCAAAAAAAAAACACAAAGAATGGTCAAAAAAATCTTTTTTCCCTGTAATTTCCTACAAATTAATATTTTTCATTTCATGGGTGTGTTGCGCACATTTTGAGACACCCTGTACATATATGATAGATACATAATTTTTATGTTTATTAATTTCCCATAAATTTTATTTTCAGGGTGAAACAAAAGTAGAATTTTCGCTTAAAACAGAAAGGCCTCAATATGACAGCATAAACATATATAAATCTAAAAGAATTCATATTGGTGACATAACTTACATAAAGGGTCCAGTAATTATTAAAAATAATACAAAAACAGAAACTGGCCAAAATTTGTCCCGCGAACCAAATTTCAATTCTATAATGGCCATACCAAGAACAAACTGGTTAGCTCAACCAGCGATGGAGAAAGAATATTTAATTGGTCCAGCCAAATTTGTAATTATAGGTAATAAATATTTCACTAGATTCTTTATTAATAAATTTATATTTACTTTAATAGTCAGAAATAATGTCAGGATACGTCAAATTCCAGTGGCGGCTGGTAAAATATAGTCTATATCATACCTTGGTATTGGAGCATGGGAACCAAGTAATACTTTAAGGCATAACTATCAAGACAAAATAAAGAAATTTTGCAAAACAATAATTGCAATTGAAATTTGCGAAAAAAAAGTTGAAAAATGTGTGTACCTATATCGAGGTTATTTTGTAAACAATTTGTGAAATATTTGCAAAACATTTTTTTCCCAGATTCAGATGGAAAGTATATCGACAGATTTCAAATTTCATAAAAAAAAATATTGATTTTTTATAAAGTTGCACCTTTTAAATTTACACAGTGAAAAATGAATCTAAAATAAAATTTCAAAACGGCATAACTTTATATAAAAAAGCAATATTTTTTGAAATTTTCCACCTGATTCTGAAAATAAATATTTTGCAAATATATTACAACGTAGGTAGGTTAATCCCATATGAGTAATTATTCATGATAAAGCAAACAGAAAAATTCTCATAAAATTCCGTTTATTAGTATATTTATAAAAGGAATTTTATGAGAATTTTTCTGTTTGCTTTATCATAAATATATTACAAATTGAAAAAAAAATATCCTGGGTAGGCACACAATTTTTCTCGCAAATTTTAAAGCCAATTTTTTTTTCTACAAAACTTCTGCATTTAGTCTTGGTAGTATGCTTTAAAGTGTCGCTTGGGTCCCATGCTCCAATACTAAGGTACGACATAGCCTATATTTCACCAGCCGCCACTCTCAAATTCATTTATTGACCCAAATATCCGGTAGAGAGCTCGGTAGCCAGTAACAAACGTAGCATGTTTACTGCCTATCGACTCCCGGAATCAAATCCCGGTTTCGATTCTGGCAAATAGGGCTGGGCGATTGTCAAAAGTCATAATCGATTATTGAAAAATAATCGATTATTTCGATTAATCGATTATAATCGATTAATCAAATAATCGATTAATCAAATAATCGATTAATCGATTAATCAAATAATCGATTAATCAAATGATCGATTAATCGATTACTTGATTAATCGATTTTCATTAATCGATTATTTGATTAATCGATTATTTGGTTAATCGGTTAATCAAATAATCGTATAATCGAAAATCGGTTATAACCTATTAATCGTAAAAGCGATTATAGTCGATTTAAACCAGCCTTAATCGATTATTCGATTCTCTTGCCCACCCCAAATTTACGGAGCTGTAGGATTCATCTTAGGGTTATTTTCAATTTTATTTACATACTGTTTATTTATATGACTATAATACTATAATAATTGTATTAAGTAAAAAAATTGATAATGAGGATGTAGAGCTGGGCGATTGTCAAAAGTCATAATCGTATATCGATTATTAAAAAATAATCGATTATTTCGATTAATCGATAATAATCTATTAATCGATTAATCAAATAATCGATTAATCGATTAATCAAATAATCGAGTAATCGAATGATCGATTAATCAAATGATCGATTAATCGATTAATCAAATGATCTATTAATCGATTATATAAGAAGAAATAATCAAATGATCGATTAATCGATTATTTTTCGATTAATCGATTATTCTTCGATTAATCGATTATTTTTCCCAGCCCTACTGGCAAAGTCGAAGGGTTTGGTTGTGTGTGTCAGCATTTTTTTCCAACTGTATAACCCCTGTCCGAGCAGCTTCGGCTTTGGTTTGAGGGTTGTCTAATTTATGTGGTATGTTTTATGTTTATGTTTTAAATATGTTCAACGTTTGGAGGACAATTTACTGGATTCTTGGATTTTTTATCAAGCTAACATTTAACTTTAGTCACCAAATTTCAATGCTTGTTAATAAATATATTTTTTTACGGAATATTTAAAAAGAATTCTCAATTCTTCTTTCTGGTCTATTTATTGGTGAAAAAAATATTGCCGTTGTAAAAAAAATCAAGTTCCAAATTCTGAATATTGATGTTTTGAAAATAGATAAATTCATCCGAATCAGCATCTGTGTGTCCGTGTGTGTGTGTTTATGTCTTTGTGTCAGTAATCTTTGTTGTGATACGATTTGTCATTTATCTACAGGTAGAGAATCGGGAGAGATAGGGAGGTATCGATAAATGACGTCAATTCTAGGGTTGACAATATGTGATGTGTCACAGCGTAAATATGTTCATGCATATATGACACCATATATCTTACCTTGTGGTTATTTTGGTGAGTCCGATAACTAGGGCTGGGAAAAATAATCGATTAATCGAAAAAATAATCGATTAATCGATCATTTGATTATTTCTTATATAATCGATTAATCGATCTTTTCATTAATCGATTAATCGATCATTTGATTAATCGATTATTTGATTAATCGATTATTTGATTTATCGATTAATAGATTATACTCGATTAATCGATTAATAGATTATACTCGATTAATCGAAATAATCGATTATTTTTCAATAACCGATAATCGATTATGACTTTTGACAATCGCCCAGCCCTACATCCTCATTATCTATTTTTTTACTTAATACAATTATTATAGTATTATAGTCATATAAATAAACAGTATGTAAATAATATTGAAAATAACCCTAAGATGAATCCTACTGCTCCGTAAATTAGGAGTGGGCAAGAGAATCGATTAATCTATTAAGGCTAGTTAAAATCGACTAGGATCGATTAATCGCTTTTACGATTAATAGATTATAACCGATTTTCGATTATACGATTATTTGACTAATCGATTAATCAAATAATCGATTAATCAAATAATCGATTAATCGATCATTTGATTAATCGATTATTTGATTAATCGATCATTTGATATTTGATTAATCGATTAATCGATTATTTGATTAATCGATTATAATCGATTAATCGAAATAATCGATTATTTTTCAATAATCGATAATCGATTATAACTTTTGACAATCGCCCAGCCCTACCGATAACAATCAAAGTTAATATGAAGAGGGCTGAAAGTATTGGTAAATATAACACTAACACAGACATGTATCACAAGAGTAATAGTATATTACGAATATTAAAGAACCCACTAAAACATTTGCCACCCTCCAGCCGCAAGCATTAGTGGTTTCATCTACGCTAATCCAGGCGTATTTGTCATTCATTTCAGAATATTTTTTTTTGTTTAATAGTGTCACATCTCTGTGATAAATATATATTTTTTTACTCTATGAGAAAATGTGCCTCTTAATATTTGTTTGATGTTGCACGAAAGCACTTTTTTACAGCTTGTTCAATATATTTCTGTGCCATTCATTATATTGCAACTCTGGGAAATCACTAAATCCACAAGTTCACTTTATCCTTTGAAGGAATTAATTGAACGAAACATTTTAAAAAGGTTAACCTCCATTGTCTTTAACTTTGCTTTGACTTGTATTATACAAAATGTTCTTTTTCAAACAGATGTTCAATGATGCTAAATAAATGTATATATCTAACATGGGGCAGTGGGGGTAAACGCGATGCGCCTATAAGTATCTATCTGTGCGTTGCTATTGGATACTCGACAAATGAGTATTTGCCCATCAAGATATGGCAGTCAGTAGTAAGTAATTGTTTTTTATAGCTGCAAGCTGTTCAATTACCTGATAAAAAAACTTTAATTTTTTGTTCCCATGGTATAAAAAAAACAGATTTATTGCATACCTATATAAGAATAGGAATAATTTATCGTTTCATTTCATATTGTTTGGAAATGTTTCATTAGGTGTTTACAATATAATATATTCTATCTACATTCGTAAATAAAAGTCATCTCTGGAATTTATCGCTACCTCCCGATCTCTAATCATGACTGTTCATAAAAATTAAATATCTGATGTGTCCAGCACATAACTTTCTTATATCAGTATATATCATCCTGATCTAAAAAAATTTTCTATTTAATTCTTCATTTACCTCAATTAAATTTTAATAGCGTACCTTGAAATGTTTCATTAAAATTTTTAAATAACTAATTATCAGCGTCATTCGATACTGTCAATAATAATTCATGTCATATATTTTAATAGGCGAGGGGACTGTAATCAAAATTACAAAAAGAAACATCATGGTATTATAGTAGAGACCTTTAATTCACTATAAATATTACTAAAATATAATTTTAGTAACCATATTTTGTTTAATTGTGAAATGAAAATGCTGGAAATGAGGATGTATTTCAAATGAAAGCAATCGGCGGTCTCATAATGACGTAACAGCATAGATACGACACGCGCATTCCAAGGTTAATATTCCAAGCTTAATATTCAACTAGCTCCGTTGCCAAATTTCTAAAAAAGAAGCATGTTCCCTGAAGTTTAATATCTGGCTTTTTAAAATAATTTCTTTTAACACAAAGCATGTAAGCATTCCCTATATTTAACCATCGATTAATGTCTAATGGTTTACTAATACTGAAATATAATATTATAATAAAGGATTGCTTTACATCAACACAATATTATCTTAATTATTTAGAAACATGGCAATGCAGCATTTGTTTCCTCGCTGAATCTGTGCTGTCTACGCTGTTACGTCACGGCGAATACTAGCCAATACAATTGGCTTGGGAAAATGCGGGAATATCTGACCGTTTAAAGAGCGCTTAAACTTTACGAATTTTTTTAAGCATAAGACATTTAATAAAAAAAAAAAAAAATACGGGTCAATTATTTTAAACTGCAGATGTTATTAAAGTAATAAAAAAAAAATCGTCCCCTTGCCTACCCCTCAAAGTGAGGAAGTTATGTATTCGTGATAAAAATTTTGAAAATTTTTATTGCATTCTGGACGAATTTCGACGAATTATGACGAGACACAAAATTTTAGACAGAAAAAATTTGCTGTCTATGTGTCTATGTGTCTGTCTGGTTCGCGATAACAGCTACAGTTTTTGAGATAAAGCTTTCAAATTTGGTACACATATTTTAGAGGTCAAGGAATAAATTGAGTTTGTTGATGAGCAAAATCGGTCCCAATGTCTAAAATGAATATTAGTGACATTCCACCAATGGGACTTTTTTTGAAACGTCAAAATGTGACTTTTTTAAAACGTCAAAAAATGTGACTATTTTGAAACGTCGAACTGACTTTTTTGAAACGTCAAAAATTACTTTTATTATAAACTCCACTACACGTCGAGTTTTACTACGGTGAGGAAGTTCTCATCCCCAAGTAATTGGCAGCGGCTTTTTTTTATTATTGACATTGACATTTTTGTAACTAAATTAGACCTTTCAACGTCAAACTGTTAAATGTATCCTAACCCCATTTTATGAGGCCAAATGTGTAAAATATTTCAGTTTACATCAGCTTTATTTAAGTACTTGGAAAATATATTTTATTCGCTTAATATAGTAGACATGATTTATATCTTACTTATATCTTTCATCAAGAATTTTTTTTTTTTAAAGTCAAATACAAAAAGTTTAGGTCCCGCAGTTGGCCAATTTTGCTTATCACCGAATTTTTCATTGTCTTTGGCCTTTGGAACAAGTGTACCAAATTTGAAAGTTTTATCTCAAAAACTGTGACAGCTATCGCTATACTGCAGACATGCGGACAGATTTCTGTTTTAATAAAGTTATGTTTTTTCATTATAATTCGTCAAGATTCGTCCAGAAATGCAATAAAAAAAAATTTGCCCGAAATTATACTTTTTTTTCTTTCATTCATTAATTATGTCTCTTCTGATGGTACCACATTCACCAAATTTAATATGCCACCTAAAATGACAATCTTAACTGCCAAATTTGGGAAGTATCTCATTAGTATTTTTTGAGTTTTCGCGGATACACGCATACACACACACACACACACATCCACGCACCCACGCATGCACTTACGCACGCACCCACGCACGCGCTCACGCACACACACACATACGCACACATGCACACACGCACGCACGCACGCACGCACGCACGCATACATGCACACACACAGACAGACATCATTCGGAAAATAGTCAGAATGGATTCAGGAGGGGTCAAAACGTATATGTTAATCAAAATCTCGAGGTCGAAGAAAATCACGATTACTATATTTCCTTTTATTAGGTATAAGAAAGTAAAAAGGAACTTCACAACAAAAAACTAATTCTCACTGAATCTATGTGAATAGTTACATTTTCGAAAAGTAATGTCATTACCATCTTCAATAGGATGTTTTTTTGACGACTTCAAGAATAATGGCATACTCATTGCCCCCCTTGAATCTTCGCTTGATCTCGTGACCTTCTGATAATATCTATGAATAGATAAGTTTTTATTTTAACGCACGCAAACTTTGTTTCTTTGCAATGACACTCGTCCACTTGACGAACTACCATTAGATAAAACCGTCCTGCGAACTCGCGATTTTACCTTGCAGTTCGCTTTCGTATTGTTGCTAAACAATATTGATTTTATGATTACCCTTGTTACGTTTGTTACTATTCTGAATAAGCTGAAATAGTTTATATGCCGATAATACGACGTTTAATATCATTTTCGCACTGGAGGAGAGCGTCCAGTCGCCTAGAATAGCTGTCAATTTTTTTAAATGTATTTGTCGTTTTTGTCTGTTAGTATAATTATTATTTTTAATTTAAGGTCATACAGCCACGGAAGAAGGTTTTACTCAAGCGGAAAACACATTATTAATTCGCCTTATACAAACATTTCATATCGAGAGCAGAAAATGGAAAGACATCGCATATAATTTTCTTATTGGTTCTGATGGAAACGCGTATGAAGGAAGGGGTTGGGGAGTTGTAGGATCGCATACTCGATATTACAATAGCTCTTCAATTGGAATATCTTTCATTGGATGTTTTTTAAATCACCTTCCACCAAGTACATCATTAAAAAAGGCAAAAGCAGTAATCGAATATGGTTTAAAAATAGGAGCAATTTCACCGGATTATATTTTGTTAGCCCATTGTCAATGTAGTGGTGTAGAAAGTCCTGGAAAGAGACTTTTCGAAGAAATAAAAAATTGGAATCATTGGGATGGTTCAATTACTGTCAATAATCCTCCACCTGTCATAGAAGAAAAAATAGAACTGGTTACTGAATTAATAAAATAAAAAACAATTTCCAATATTTACATTCAACCACATATCAACATTATTTACTAATACTGATAATTAGGAACAAAATGCATATCATTTTCCAATGGTGAACAAATCAAGATGAAACCATATTCGCACTGACCTCTTCGGTTCCAATTATTAATATTTTTATTTCTAAGTTTTTTGTTTTATTATACTCCCCAATAAGTTAAATCTGGATAATAAACTATTTTGTGCAATTATATAAATTAGGCGATTGGCAATTATTATTTTATTTATTTCAGTGTATCTGAAGTACGAGGCAGTTGAAAAGCACATATCTTTTAATCATATTTTAAGGACAATCACTATTTGGCGAACATGTACGAAAGAGGTACCGTCAAACAGCATGAAGGTGATAAAAATTTTGAGTTTGTCATAAATATCATAGTGTTCCTTATAAATAAAAAATCTATGTTAAAGCCTCACTATTCAGCAATACGATAGAAATTTTTTGAAAAATTTATCTCACAACTTTCGTACTTTTTCTTTGTTAACGGTTGATCCGCTTCACCCTAAAAATTGGGGTGAAGCGGATCACTTATTTATTTTGCCTTAAATCCGCATTTACAAATAATAGGTGAAGGGTAAGGTGGATCAAGAAAAGTAATTTTAAAAACAAAAAACCATATTAACGTTGCTTTTCATTTGAAATATGAAAACGATTAATAAAATATTGCTCTAATTATTATTACGGTATACAGTGTGTATCAATAATGTAACACTATAACTTGAATGAAAAATATGCAAAAAGCAAGCATTCTTTTATAAAAAAAAATTATTAAGAAAAGTTGTTTAGAATCATCCTGCATGACCAAAACCAAAGTTTGGTTAAAAATAAAAAATTTCGCCAAAACAATTGAAAAAAATAAAACATTAATTTTTTTTTTTGATAAAACAAAAACATCTTATTAAGAAAAAGATATTTAGAATCATCCTAGTATATTAATTTCGAAAACTGGAAAAACATTTTTATTATTTTATTTTTTCAGCTGCGAAATTGTTTATTTTTTGTTTTTAACCAAATTTTGGATTTGGCCTCTTTTTTCATTCAATCCTTGCATCGTAGGTGGCTTCGCATTTGAAAAGGATAAATGATTTTGTAGTCATATGTGGATCTTAACGATATCTATCTTTTGAGACAAATTTGGTTTAAATCGGATAAAAACTAAAAAAGTTATAGGGGTTTTGCAGTCATATGAGACACACTGTATGCTATTATTATTATTGTACTGTATTCCCTGATCTCCTTTTATTAGTTCTTTAGTATTTAAGTTTTTGAATATAATTTTTCTTTCATTATCATTATCTTAATGTCATGAAATAGGTTTAAATTATATTTTTTTTGTATTCATGTCGCGCCAATACTCGGTTTCACAAATCCCTACCTCTCGGCACTTCTACGTAGATGTCGAGGTGACACGAAGAAACACTTCGAATGTATATTATCTCGCTCACCATTTTCACGGGAATTTTGTGAAAATTGACTCAATCTCTCAAGCTTGCAAGTGTTCGACTTACATCACACAGAACCCCCTACAGTCCGCTGCCGCCTACCAGAATTCAGGAGCAGTTCGCATCAAGCTAACAAAGGTAGGAAAAGTGTTAACCGAGTTCGAATATTTTGTTTAATATCCTTTACTCATTTTTATCTCATATTTTCGCTCAAACCCCACAATTATTGATACTATAAATCGTTTTTATGTACGACCGGTCTTAATTGGTCACTTTATATGCTTGATTTGAGGGCTTAAATTATTACTTTACAGCCCGCCGGGCCGTAAAACACTAGCCCGCCTAGGGCTTTTGCTCTATTTTCCTTACAACATTTTTGGCTTCTGAGGCAACAAGTTCAGCGTTACAGCCAGTCTCTGACGCTTCGGTAATTTCTGGTGGCATATAGGAAAATAAATTTTCATACTCTTCCATTTCCAGTTCAATTGAAATACACAAAATACTTCGACAAAACGATTTTAAAACTCTGAGAACGATTATTGCCACAAAATTACAATATGGCCAACTTTATTTACGTTGTTGCTTGGTTATTTGCATTTATTTTTACTTCAAATTTAAAATCAAATTGGTACCTGTCAGTGTGACAATACGATTTTTATTTTTATGGAATGTCAAAATTTAAGATATTGACAATTCTGATGGAATATTTGCAAGATAGCCGACATATATTTACCGTAAAATGTATTAATTAAGGCTGGTCGTACATAAAATTTTTTATACACCTCAGGCACAACCGGCGTATATGGCCCTTATCGTGTTAGAGCCTTCGACTAACTCCTCGGGCTCTAGTTTTCACGCCACGGGCCATAAATGCCTCTTTATACCCTTGGTACATAAATAACTATTAATGTAATCATTCATTATCTGGTCGTAAATTGCACAATTTGGCAACCTTTTAATCAATATTGTTTAAAATACCCGCGATCTACTTTATGCACCGAAATGTACTTTTTTTTTATAAAAAATTGTATCTCTGGGAGATGAAAAATAATCGATTTTAAGCATGTTGTTGAGAAATCATTTTAGGTATCTATGATTACCCTCGAGAAATAAAATGTTCCCAATTTCGGACAGTCCAAAGTAGTCTGGCTGCTGGAGGGATATGTAAATAAGAGGAAATGCATCTTCACAATTGACACAGGAGCCACGTCATCAATAGTGCGAACAGAATTCATAACGGGTTTCGATGTAAATAAAGGACAAAATTGATTGGTCAATCGAACAGCTACTGGAGAGAGCAGCGGTTCATGGTGAAGTAGACATGTAGCTGTAGATTGACCGTTTATGTTTTAAATATCAAATGATCGTAGCTGACATTACAGATGATTTTGTTTAGGGATTAGCCCTTATGGAAAAGTATGGATTTATTCTTGACGTGGGAGAATGAGATCTCAGGATTGGAAATGAAGAAATTATTCTTTCAACAGTATATGAAAAATTTCATAATATCAGGTTACTAACTTCGATTACAGTAAGAATTCCTGCATATACAGAGAAAATAATTGAGGCAGTCCTAAATTGAAATTTAGGGGATACCGCTTTGGCCTCGTTGAAAAGGACAACTCAATTAAAGCGACAGATAATGTTATCTTGGCAAGGATTTCAACACACACTAAAGACAAAATACCGATTAGAGTGGTTAACCTAAATTCTCACAGAGACTGTTAAAGAAGGCGTGGCAATTAGTACCTATGAACCAGTCACATGGATTGCGAGATGTGAAGAACAAATCATTGGAGCTTCATCTACAGATATGGACCAAGAAGTTATAAAGATGTGAAGTGCCCAATTAGAACATTTAACTCTAGGAGAACATAGGTAAGCCTTAAAGTTTTTGAAGAAAGAAAGTACAGTATATGAAAATAACACAGAAGCTCTTACAAAGACAAACATAGTTCAACCTCAGATAAGAACGAACCCAGACAAAATTTTCGCAGTACGAGAATGGCCGAGACCATCAAATGTTCACGAAGTACGAAACTTCCTTGGCCTATGCACTTACTATAGACAATTTGTGGAACGATTTGCTGGCGAAACATCGGCTCACAGAAGAGAAGGTTCAGTACAAATTGCCAATGGACACAAGAGTGTGAAACATCATTCAGAACACTAAAATCAGCACTATGTTCGAGTTCAGTTATTTCATACCCATAACGGAAAGTTCTCTACGTATTAGACATGGATGCCAGTAATTCTGGACTAGCATGTGTTCTTTCCCAAATTCAAAACAGACAGGAAAAAGTAATTGAATACTTTAACATGGCGTTGTCCAATCCAGAACGTAATTATTGTGGGACACGGAAGGGACTATTGGCCATTGTCAAATCCATAGAGCATTTTTACAAGTACCTGTATGGAAACATTTTAAAGTTCGGGCTCACCATGCTGCATTGAAGTGGTTATTGAAGTTGAAGACTCTAGAAAGCCAACTAACTCGCCTGATAGAAAAACTGCAGCAGTACGATTTCAAATTCGAATATCGTCCAGGGAAATCCCATAGAAATGTAGATGCTCTTTCCAGAAGACTTTGCCACGAAGACTACAAGCACTCTCACCGGGTGTAAAAATAGCAAGGGATATTAATTGTGAACCCTGTTAAAATTTATGTTCCGGATAATTGGACCAAAGATATATTAAGAGAAGATCTGTTAAACGATAATGAAACTGTCCTATTCTGGAATGGAAAGAAAGAGGAACTCGACCCGAATGGAAGAACATTTCAGACAAGGCGGTAGTGCTAAAGGCTTTGTGGTCACAATGGGACTCCCTTAGAGTAGAGGATATACTTTTGTAAAGAGCTTGGGAAAGTCCAGATGGGAAGCAAATTACTTCGAGATTGATAATCCCCATCTGTCGCATACCAAAAGTACTTCAGGATATGCATAATGGAACGTCTGGCGAACATTTTGGCATCAACAAAACTCTGACAAAAGTACACGGTCGATTCTATTGGGTGAACAATCGGCAAGATGTGAAGGCTTGGTGCCGCAAATGTGTAGTTTATGCGGCAAGTAAAGGACCATGGAGAAGAAGTAAGGGACCAATGAAACTATAACGTCGGGGCTGCTTTTGAGAGAATTGCGATCGACGTAGCTGATCCATTCCCCATAACGCATGATGGGAATAAATACATCCTGGTTGCCATGGACTATTTTATGAAGTGGCCTGTAGCTTATGCCATACCAAACCAAGAAGCGGCAACTGCCGTGCAAGCTCTGGTAGATAATCTGGTATGTCGATTTGGCGTGCCCCTGCAGTTTATTCGGATCAAGGAAGAAACTCTGAATCAGGGATATTTTAGAAAATGTCTCGCTTAATTGGAATCCATAAGACAAGGACAACAGCCCTCCATCAACAATGAGATAGAATGATGAAGATATATAACAAAACTATGGAGGAGCACCTATCTGAAGTGGTTGAAAACATCAGAGGCATTGGGACCGGTACTTGCCTCTCTCCCATATGGCATACAGGGCCTCCAGTCACGAAACAACAAAACAGATACCGTCTCGCGTGATGTTTAGACGTGAGATTAAGCTGTATTTGGTACACCAGATGATGAACGACTTTCCATAAATAACTCTCCGATGAAGTTGGTGAACGGTTGAGGAACGTTCTTGAACTCGTTATGATCTTAAGGCCAATTCAGAAGCGTTCCAGGCGGGAGATCTGGTTTGTCTATATAACCCACAATGAAAGAAATGCAGGTCACCGAAGCTTCACCCGCCTTGGAAAGAACCATAAAACGACGACGTATACCGAATTCAGCAAAGCCCAAAGTCAAAGTTATACACATAGAGAGACTAGCTAAATATACAGGCAACAACGAATTGCCTCACCAAAACGTTCAGGGGAGTTTTACGCCACTGGACTGTATAAACTGGATAGATGGGAGTAGAATTGTACGAGAAGGGCCAGGAATGTTCAGGAATATTCTAGACCGTTCAGCCGTACATGGATGTATATGTATATAAGGCGCACGGTGGGCCGTGTAGTCAGTCTGAATTTGAAATCGAACGAGTAAAGAAGAATTAAGATATAGACTAGAGTTTCAATTCTAAACAATTTGATTTATAATTTTCATATACAAAAATTTCCTCTCGAATATTCCGCACCTAGAGCCAGTTAAAGATTCACGCGCAAGTAGCATCATGGCAATAGAGAAGCTGGATGACGGCAGAGTTCGGGGAAATTGAAAACAATTGAACAAAACAAAAAGGTGGGGTGCCAACTCCCATTGTTTATTCGACAATTTATTTGGCTTTAAAACTAAAAGAGTACGAAACAAACAAAAATGTCAATAAGAAGAAATTATTAAAATGTATGATATGAATTATTATTGACAGTATCGAATGACGCTGATAATTATTAATTATTATTAATTAATTATTTATACAGGGTGGTCCGAAGAGGGACTTAAAATAAGCCGAAAAGTTCCTATCAACTTACATCCTTAGAGGATTGCTAACAAAGATACAGGATGTTAAAATTTTGTGAAAAACAAACAATTTTTTTAATAACTCTAAAATTACGAAAGCTATCGGCTTGAAGTTTTAGGGGCGGTGATGATTTTTAAGTCTCTATTGTTTCATAAAATCTTATCTTTTGTACTGCCTCCAGTGGCGCCGCCGAGGGTGGGGGAGATGAATTTTTCGCCGAAACTATGTTACGCCACTGTTTTGTGCAGTTGATTTTGAGATTGTTCGATTCAGTGTTCAATTTAGAAGAAAGAAAGTATCTTTTAGTTTTTTCGTACAACGCTTACTTTTCGAGTAAAACGGCTATTTCTGCTTTCTCTACTAAAACAGTAAAACCTTTCCTACAAACCTTTTAATTGCAGGAACCGTATAAATCCGCATAAAATTTCTTGATCACTATGCGGGAACCGGATATGTACGCGAGGCCGGAGTCATGTCATGTTCAAGTTTTTACAGACACCCATCGCAATTTTTGCGAAAAGGGATTGCGAGATAACCGACAAAATAGAAACGAAGATCGAAGAAATATTGGAAAAAATGGAAACGGAAGAATTCTTAGAGCTTTTGGCGAAACTCCAAGTTTAAGTTCTCGCAGGGCAACACAACAATTAGGAACATCCAAGTCTAAAGTGCTACGAGTATTACATCGAGACCACAGAAAAGCTTATCATTTATATCCCGTACAAAATTTACATCCCGGTGATACAGAGAAGCGTTTCAATTTTTGTCGTTGGCTAATTAACTCTGTAAGGGGGAATCCCGAATTCTTAAGAAAAATATTATGGACCGATGAGGCGACGTTTACCAGAGCTGGAGTAGTGAATCACCATAATATGCATGTTTGAGCACACGCAAATCCTCACCAAACCCGCCTTCGATTATTTCAAAATGAATTTAGTGTAAATGTTTGGTTGGGTATTATTGGCAACAACATTTGTGGCCCACACTTCTTGCCGCCTAGGCTAAATGCAGAATTGTTTCGGGATTTCCTCACTCATGACCTTCTCGAAATAATGGGAGATGTTCCCCTTGATGTACGAAATGAAAGTTGGATACAGTTGGATGGAGCACCGGCGCATTTTGGACGGGTGGTGCGCGAATGGTTGGACGCTAATTATCCTGAGAGATGGATAGGTCGTGTGGGAAACAATTATAACGCCCAGGAGAATATTGTAAGAGGTCCGGTGGCCTGGCCACCAAGATCACCGGACCTCACGCCTTTAGACTTTTATATGTGGGGTTATATAAAAGAAAAAGTTTATGCTACACCGGTGACAACGCGAGATCAGCTACTTGAGCGTATCCAACAAGCTTGCAACGAGATGAGGGAAAATCATCATCAAGTATCCGCCGCTGTCATTTCCACAATTCAGAGGTGTCACAAATGTATTGAAGTGAATGGGCTCCAATTTGAGCAACTTCTTTAATTTCCTGTTTCACTGTTTGGTAATGAGTTTTATTTATGTTCTTAGTTTTTATATAAATTCTGTAATTTATGAAATAAATGATAAACTTTCAATAAAGTTTAGTCATGAAAATGGTTTTTACTATTTTACTCGAAAAGTAAGTGTTGTACGAAAAAACTAAAAGATACTTTCTTTCTTCCAAAATGAACACTGAATCGAACAATCTCAAAATCAACTGCACAAAACAGTGACGTAACATAGTTTCGATGAAAAATTCATCTCCCCACCCTCTGGCGGCGCCACTGGAGGCAGTACAAAGATAAGATTTTATTAAACAATAGAGACTTAAAAATCATCACCGCCCCTAAAACTTCAAGTCGATAGCTTTCGTAATTTTAGAGTTATTAAAAAAATTTTTTGTTTTTCGCAAAACTTTAACATCCTGTATCTTTGTTAGCAATCCCTTAAGGATGTAAGTTGATAGGAACTTTTCAGCTTATTTTAAGTCCCTCTATCACGTGTCGAAGTTTGTCAACTTCGGACCACCCTGTATATATGTATATATATATATATAATATATATATATATATATATATATATATATATATATATATATATATATATATATATATATATATATATATATATATATATATATATATATATATATATATATATATATATATATATATATATATATATATATGTATATATATATATATATATATATATATATATATATATATATATATATATGTATATATATATATATATATATATATATATATATATATATATATATATATATATATATATATATATATATATATATATATATATATATATATATATATATATATATATATATATATATATATATATATATATATATATATATATATATATATATATATATATATATATATATATATATATATATATATATATATATATATATATATATATATATATATATATATATATATATATATATATATATATATATGTATATATATATATATATAGTATATCTATATATATATATATATATATATATATATATATATATATATATATATATATATATATATATATATATATATATATATATATATATATATATATATATATATATATATATATATATATATATTTATATATATATATATATATATATATATAAATATGTATAAGAATGTACCTTTTTAGACATTTTCTAAATACGTGTGTGTAAACATTCATCAATATATTCAAAATGTTTTTATAAAATTTAGACATCTCCAGCTATTCACGAGTTATAAGAAAAAAACATAGTGTGACATCACTCCCAAATTTGGTTAGTATAAAAATATAACTTTTTTGTATTTTGTCATACGTTTTCCGATAAAACTAGTTTACGTATTAACATTTTAAAATTAAGTAAAATTATCTTTATCATGGTTTGTATAAAAGCCGTCACTGGAAATCTGAGCTCTACTTATAACATTATGTAAAAATATATTGTAACGAAGTGATTATTTTATAGAATTAAATTATGTAACTGGGTGCTATTTGGCTGATTCAAAATATATTTTAAACATTGTAGTACTGCGCCCTTAATAGTGGTATTGTCAGTTGCTCATTAATAATAGTATAATTGTTATTTATAAGATAGGTAGTATTGATCCGTTTGTATAAACATTCCAAATATGCCGAGCTGCAGGCAGTACGTGAATCGCGAATCGCGCATATTGTCCCCGGCACTCCTGTGCCCGCCCTACCGTGAAGGACCCCGAGACTGGAAAGGAAACAAACAAATCTCGTGAGTATAGAGTTAGATAGGTATTTACGTAAAAGGTGACGTAGTTGCAATATTCCGCGCATGACTACCGCATCCTCCTCTGCTTTTGGCAGTGTTTAGTAGCTTGAGGATTTTTCAGACGTTAGTTTCCGTCTAGCTGCTGACTGAAGAACCACGCCGACCGGCATAGTAAGTAATCTCGTTGTGAGTATAAAGGTATAGGTATTTAAATTGAATTCGGGAGTCCGTAAAAGGTGACGTATTGCCATATTCCGCGCATAACTACCGCGTCTCATCCTACTTCTGCTTTGGCAGAGTTTAGTAGCTTGAAGATTTTTCAGAGCATTCAGGACAGTACGTTGCTGCTGCCAGTACCGACCAGTCGTGCCGACATCGACCGCTCCAGAGAGGAAGCAGCCCAGGATTCGGAAGTAGGTAGCAAGGTTTGATAAAGCTTTGGTAAATAAAAGGTATTACTTGGCTGGTGAGTATTTTCCAGACATTGTTTAGAGTTTGTAAAACGCGACCGCCCCGTCCGTGGGGTCCGCGAGCGCATAGACGTATCCGCCACATACCCTTCCATAGAACGGGAGAGCGGCTAAAGGTTGGAACCATAACCGCGTTAACCGCGTATCCTCCAGGCTACCTGAGCACGTCATATTCTGCAGGGTGACTTGGAGGTACTATCATTTGTAACCGCGTGTCCTCCAGGCCACCTAGCACGTCATATTCTGCAGGGTGACTTAGAGGTACTTTCGTAACCGCGTGTCCTCCAGGCTACCTGAGCACGTCATATTCTGCAGGGTGACTTGGAGGTATCGTCCGTAACCGCGGGTCCGCCAGGCTACCTGAGCACGTCATATTCTGCAGGGTAGCTTGGAGTTTGACATTACCGTAGTCGCTTTAAATTTCCAACTGTTAAGCTTGCCACTCCTTCCCCCCTCCTCCCTCCAAAACAGAACCGCGGTAACCGCGTGTCCTTCAGGCCACCTCAGTACGTCATATTCTGCAGGGTGACTTGGGGGTACTATAATTTGTAACCGCGTGTCCTCCAGGCCACCTGAGCACGTCATATTCTGCAGGGTGACTTGAAGGTATCGTCCGTAACCGCGGGTCCGCCAGGCTACCTGAGCACGTCATATTCTGCAGGGGAAGCTTGGAGTTTGACCTTACTGTAGTCACTTTAAATTTGCAACTGTTAGGCTTGCCACTCCTTCCCCCCCCCAAACGTAACCACGTTATACCGCTGGTCCTCCAGGCCACCTGAGCACGTCATATTCTGCAGGGTGACTTGGAGGTACTAGATTCGGCATATCATAAGTCCGGAACCATCCATCAGCCAAGCGATAGTAAATAACCGCCATAGATAGTCAGAGTGTGCTTGTATTGGCGCTTGCTTCCCCTCCTGGTATCCGTCCGCCGTCTGCTTATGGCCGATTAGTTATTGCTGGTCACCTTTTTTCACTGCTTAATCAGCGTATTACCGTGTCGCACCGCTTGTCCGTCCGCTTACTGTCCCCGCTCGCCTATCATAAATACCGCTTGTAGAATAAGTTGTAAACAAGAAGATGTATATATAGTGTAAATAGTAATTAGTGTGTAGAATAGATGTAAATATATTGAATGAGAGTCGTTTCATTAGCTGTAGTGTGTAAGTTACCCTTTTCCCGACCCCTGGCTTATCCGTTTCTTCACTGTAGTTGCCCGGCCTCTATCGTCCCGCCGATAGAGTAAAGTGGTGTTTCTGCACTCTAAACAGAAACTGGCGCCCGAGATATACATACCGTGAGCACCGCTATAGTGTTGGGCGTCAAAGTGACACTTCTGCTCTTGTGTAGAACAAGGAAGTACGTCACAATATATGTATATGTTTATACCTACATAATTATTCACAGTGAAAAAAAAACGCAAAATGAATACTCTTTTCCTTATTTATTATTAACCTCCGCCATTTATTTTTTCTATTTATTTATGTGTATCTTGCTAATGTTTATAATTTATAAAAAACCGCTGCCAATTACTTGGGGATCAGAACTTCCTCACCGTAGTAAAACTCGACGTGTAGTGGAGTTTGTAATAAAAGTAATTTTTGACGTTTCAAAAAAGTCACATTTTGACGTTTCAAAAAAGTAACATTGGTGGAATGTCACTAATATTTTTTTTAGACATTGGGACCGATTTTGCTCATCAACGAACGCAATCTCTTCCTTGACCTCTAGAATGTGTGTACCAAATTTGAAAGCCTTATCTCAAAAACTGTAACTGCTATCAGACAGAAAATTTTTTCTGTCTGAAATTTTGTGTATCGTCATAATTCGGGATTCGTCCAGAAATGCAATAAAAATTTTCAAAATTTTTTTCACGAGTATTGAAATAACGCAGACTTCTGTTATGAGAACTATTTCTAGCAATTTCATTGGCCGTTTTAAGATAGCCGCAGGGCATGCGCAGTTACATGACATGTCAAAGTGTATTAAATCCTTTTGGAATCGTTTGTCAGCAAGGAACTCGTTAGACGATAGAGAAGATACTCACCTAGTACGCGGTAGGTCCAGGGCTCGAATCACACTTATTATTATTTTTTTTTAAATAAGTATTTTTTTAGTTCGTTAGTAAGATTTTCCTTGCCCTTTATTATAGTTTCTTTATTTTCCTTGCCCTTTATTATAGTTTGTTTATTTTCACGGTGCCGAATTTCCCTTTAAAAATGATATCTGATGAGCACGCCATGCCGTGGCCTTGAAACGGCCAATGAAATTGCTAGAAATAGTCCCTCATAACAGAAATCTGCGTTATTTCAATACTCGCACTTCAGTAGGTACTTCATCAATCATCATTCAATCATTACGCGTGGAAACTTTAATATTTTTGTGAAGTTAAAAAGACACTGAAAACTGTCCTGAAGTGCAATGGAACCTTTAATATGACACTAAAACTAAAGCAGTTTTCACAAAGACCAAAAACTCGACGCGTGTATTTCGTCAACTACGTTGGCATCATTTGGAGATGATTAAAACTTTAGTTTTTATTCATCCCCTAAGTGAAGCCAATGCATGGTTTTCATTCATCTCCAGATGATGCCAACGTGGTTGGCGAAACGCGCGTCTAATACAGTGTTTGATGTTTTGATGACTGTGGAAACTACTTCAGAGTGTTTTGAAAACTGCATCAGAAACTGAAGCTTTTATTGTAGTGGAATTTTTTTTTCTATCTTTAAAAATGAAGGTTATACTTATTTAATATTCATCGGCCTTTAAAAACTTTTTGAGTAATATATATTTTTTTCCACCTTTTTACGTTAGGGAAAGGCAAAATTGTTCTAAAATACTCTATGCTAATAATAACGTATTAGGTATAGAAAAGTATATTCCCTATATGCGTATTATAAAAATCGTGAAATATGTTAAAAATATAATGTTGATAATTTTAAATATTAAAATATTCCCGCACTTTTAATACGAGAAATCGAAATATGTAAATGTGTGTAAATACCTACCAAGTTTTAAAGGTCAACGTTAAATCGTATTTCTCAAATGCATACAGACGCGTGTAATATAAAAAAAATACCAAATGAAGACTACAGAGCCATCTATACAAAGAAAATTGAACCTCAAATAGCGCTGTGCAGAAGTCCCATAAGAGTATACATATGTATATTATAAAATAAATGGCATGACTTAAGTTTGTGTCTCAAAAGCTGCTGCGTTGAAATATTGAAAATGCAAAAGTGGGAATGTTTCAACCTTTACTATTTTAGGCAGAAACAAAGATAGTGATGGGAACTATCGAATAATTCAATAGTTGGGGCTTATTCGAATAATTCGATAGTTGAATTATTAATGAATGAATTTAAAAAATTTTGGATATGTATAGACGGAGACGCAAAGATCGGTTATACAAGGTCTCTGCGGTGACGTATTTTATTCATAGATAAGAGACACATTCTATTATATGTGATACAATAAACAGTGTAAACAGCAAAATAAACAAAACGCAACTGCCAACTAACTGATGATGACAATGACATGTAACTGATACAAGACAATGTCGGTTCTGATTCTAAAGACCGATTTTTTAGAAGAGGCGAAACTCGGCAGCATTAATTAGCAAGTTTACAATATCATTCAGAGATATTTTCTAGAAAAGTTCTACTTAAATGAATTTATTCGAATGAATTCATTCGATAGTTTGAATCATCATTCATTCAGTAATTATTCGATAGTTCAAATCATTTGATAGTGACCATCACTATATTCTGTTCACTTAAACTTTGCAGCATTAGCCATAGAGAACGAAGTGCGCGCTGGTTCTTGGTACAGATGGCAGCAGATACACACAAGTACAAGTTCCTATAGCGGTTCATTTTCATGTTTATTTTATTTCATAAGCATCGGTCATAGTTGGACGTTTCACTCACTTAAGTGCAACCGAACCATTTAATAGATTTTTAGACGGGAATCTATTTGCAGGATTTTCGTAAATGTTAACCGTTCAACCTGATCCGAACCTGAACTACATCTGTCGATGTTAATTTTTTAAAATAGCTATTGGATTTTCATCATAACTCGATTCAATGAAGGCTCGTAATTTTTCGGATCTGCGTGACTATAATGACATCTGCGAACGTAGGTATCTTCATCTTCTCAAAGACTGGATAAATACGCACCCAAAAGGAATATTAACTTCATCTAAAGTTAATCAAATTGTGTTTTTAAATCATAATTTACAGCCAGGCTATTTAAAACTTGAAAATATTTTTTAATACACTGAACTGATTCTGCGGTTGGCTCCTTGTGAAACATTATATTAAATATTTTAAATATGTGAAGGAAATTTGTTTTTTTAATGTTCCAAAAATATTTTTTAGGCCTTTGTCAAGAGTATTCCCTGTGCTCTTGACAAAGGCCTAAAAAAGCCGAAACACGTATAGAGTTTCTAATAAAATATTTTTGAAACATTAAAAAAGCAAATTTCCTTCATATACTTATTTAAAACATTTTTTTGTTTATAAATATTTATTTATTATCTACCAAAGAATATTTATTTCAGTTCGAATATTTATTTTTATTTTATTTGTATTATAAAACACATCACATAAATTAGACAACCCCCAAACCAAAGCAGGAGCTGCACGGATAGGGGTTACACAGTTGAAAAAACACGGACACACACAACCAATCCCTTCGACTTGGTCAGAATCGAAACCGGGATTTGAACCCGGGAGTCGATAAACCAGCTACGTTTGTCACAACGACCTCCCACTGCGCTACCGAGCTCGGTAAAATTATAAATCGTATAGTTTTCTTAGAATTTTTATTAATAAAAAAAATGCACATTACAATCAATTAAACGTATACCTAGTGCTTTGTATGGAATGACTGTCGATCCAGCCCGTATTCTTTCCATTCTACTTCGATTTTAGTTCAAAGTTGATCAAGCTACGAAGTTCTTTTATCTATCACAGGCTGTACTACCTAACCTACGACCAATTATTGACTGTATCGGCAAACAGAATATCGGTCACCGGTCCGAGATGTTCGTTCTCGATCTCGAGACATTTCATCGTTCTCCTCACCGCTCAAAGATATTTTGCCGATTCACAGTTTGCAGTCCCCAGTGGTTTACATTAATTTGTCTGGAACTAGTTTGTTTAGAAATGATGAACTAGTTCATTTAGTTCACCTAAAAGAATCATTCATTTTTATACTTATTCAGATTAGGATCGAGTAACATTTACGAAAGTTCCCTATCTGTAATAAAATACCTGAGAGTATATTGTTTTTATACTCTCATGTCAGTAAAATACACAGAATACCAGTGAACTCTATACTATCAGTCAGAGACAGTGGTTGTCTCTGCTATCAGTAAGAGTTCACTGCAGAATACTGAAGTACGAATTTTTTAATATAATCTCGATCTCTAATACAATACTATTAAAATGTCTCCTACATGCAGGCTACCATACTGTGGACAATTTATATTGGCTACATATAACCAATTATAGAGGCTTATGAGGCCGCGGATATTTAATCGTATTTACCACACTCGCTAGTCTATTTCCGTGATTATTTTTTTAATGTTTTTATTTTCCAATCATTTAGCAGCATTTTTGATCAAGTGTAATTTTTTCAAATTATGTTATTATAGTGAGAATAATCTAATTATATTATCCTACTGAGAATATTTTGTAGTAATTTGTTTTTGTACATTGACGTGTTTTCTGGTTTTGACATCTGTCATCAGTTTTGTTTAATAATTCGATACGACGGGAACATTTCCAATCATTTTGTGACGAAAGGGGATACAAATTAGAAGAAAATATACCAGTCACGGATGAAACATTTACAATAATTGTGTTTTCATGTTCAAAACTAAAGCACAGTTTAATTTTGATGCAGTATAAAGTTACTTTATTTAGTTTAAATTGAGACAATTGTTATAAGAAATGTTAAAAAGTTATATTTTGTTTTCTTTCTCTTTTTTAGGAACTTACTACCACATGAATAATTCTTCGTTATCTAAAAAATTTAGTTAGTTACCCAGTATGTTACTGGAAAAATAAACCTCTGCGCTTGTGATTTTACGTCAAAGATTAGTCAGAGCAGTGTTTACTTTATAAACGCTGGTCAGAGGGTGTTTTTTGACAACTAATATGAGACAAAAATAATAATATAATTCCCTAACGTGTCTGAAAACGAATCTGTTTCCTTTTTTAAGGCTCCTCTACACGTTGGCCAATGCGTTGGCCAACACGCTGGCGCACGTATTGGGCGTTATTTGCAAGGAAATTGGTAATCTCTCCACACGTTGGAAGGACATTCAGTTTGTTTCGACGCAGGCCAATATCAACATCAACAATGACTGTCATGAGGGTAGCTGCTGCTGCGATTTATTTATTTAGTGCTTATTATATTTTTACTTACTACATTTTTGTTTTTTGTGATATTTGTTTTGAGGATTCCAAATACAATTTTCGGCTTGGTAAAGTTCTATGAATTTAAAAGTTTCTTCGTTACTCATCGCTGCCATTATGTACCATAAAATACAAATTTATATGCACAGCACAGCACAAAATCTTAACCTACAATTCCTGCGGGAGCACTTCACATACTAGGCCAGTCCAGCCAACGTGTGGACGTGGCTACCAGCGTCCGCCAGCGCCAGGCCAACACCCTTTGATGTGTCTTGAAAAACCGACAACACGACGGATCGGTCGCCAACGCTTGGACCAGCTCTGCCAATACCGCCAATACGACCAATAGTCCCCTCTATACGATGGCCATACGCATTGGCCAGCGATATTGGCACACGCATTGGCCAACGTGTAGAGGATCTTATTTATTTAAGTAAGGTTAAGTAGGTATGCATAAAAGTTATATTAGAAAGGGTGAAATTGAAAAATCAAAAAGTTGCGAACATGCTTGGGAAAATGGACATAGAATAAACTGGGATTCGGCAAAAATTTTAAAGAAAGAAGCGGACAGCAAAAAAAGAAAAATTAAGGAATCGGCAATAATATTATTGAACGAAGAAAAATGTTTATCCCATTGCTGTGTAGATTTTGATACAGCGTGATTACCGATGTTAAAAGAAGAACTGAACAAAATTAATATTGTATAATTTTTAAGTATCAACAGTTCTATGTAAGTACCTATCTATGGATATTACAATAGCCACTTGAGCCCTACGGGCTTTCGTGTCTATTGCTAAGCAACAAGTCCTGAAAAAACTGTCGAATTATTTTCAATTTATTCTCACTCTTTTGTGATATTACTACTGATTATTGGCAACTAGCAGATAAGTTGTGTCATTATCACAGTCGTGTATTACAAAATAGTTAACCATTATTTGAAAAAAAAAAAAAATGGACATTTGAGAAGAGAAAAACAACACGATTTAAAAATATTTTAATATAAAAAATTACAAAACTATACAGCTTTTAAAGAAAACGTATTGGTGTTTGAATTTGAATACTACCAGACTTACAAATGAACGTTACACCTTTTTCTTTTTTTTTTCTGGTGGAACTTTCACAACCAGGAACCAAACAATGGATTTTTAATTAAGCGCACCAGAGAAGTTCTACACTGAACAATAACCACAAAATGCCACTCAAAAAACTAATAAATACAGAACAAATCTAATAAAACTGACAAATCAGGCAAAAAGTACAATAATTAATAAAATCTAGTCACAGCACATCACATAAACAAATCGTCCAAACCGAAACCCAGTGTGACAACGCGAAATCACTATTTTTTACCAATAATAAATTGAAATGTAACTAGATTGCCCACAGTATGGTGGCCCCCCATACAGGGACATTTTCGCAAGGTCGAGCAATACCAATTGGAGATCCAAATGTATATTAAGAAATTCGTGTTGAAGTCTTCTGTGTAAAATATAGGATATAAGGTATGTTCGCGCGTGGTACTATAAGTTGTGATTTTTACTCTAAGTATGACGTCATCAAGCAAGTTCCACTTTAATCTCGCTGGAAATGGTAACTAGAAAACTGCTTTCCTCGTTTATATTTACTCCTCGTCTGAAGCAAGAGTAAAAATGTTTAGTTCTGAGTAAAATATATATTTTTGTTCGCTAGTGGACAACAACGTCCAGATGACGTTGTTGTCCACTAGCGACAAAAAATCAGGTAAAAATGTCTTGTTTAGAGTAATTATTGGTCACCGGCGAACAGACCTAGGCACCTGACTTCGGTGATATAGGCAACACAAAATTCAGAATGATAATACAGGTGTCATCTTAACCAACGAAGTAATCCAAAAGGAATTGACATCTATTTTCTAAGAAAGTTGTGATTTCGTCTCTCTTTGTTTGATTTGTTGGTTTTTCTAAAATTGTATCTCTTTTTAAAAATGGTGATTGAACGTTTACTGTAGATTTTATTATTAAGGTTTGTGACAATATACTCAAAATAGATGAGGTAATGCTGTGTACTTATGTTTTTTAGGTTTTTTTTACCAGTGTCTATTATAAATAGAAAATGACATCTGGCAACAATATTGAAACAGAATATTTGGAGCTTAATTCTAAAAATGAGTGGCCGGCAGTTTATCAGGTATTTCACACTCTTATTCATTATTTTAAGTGTTTAATTATGGAATCGTAATATTACTAATTTAGTTTAATATTGAGGACAAAGGAATTCTATAAAAATCATTGAGTGACTCATAATTGAAGAAGTAAATTGTTTCTTAAAACAAGTTATTACATTTAAAGATCAAGCACAAACTCAACTATTTGATTTTCAATATTTTGTGCCCATGGTCAACGTCTCGCCAAAATATTATGGCGCCTATCTGGTTCACCATTTACCAGCTTTAAATTCTTGCGAGAAAAGAAATCATATAAGTATTATAACATTAGATGCCCGTCAGGAAGGTAAATTGTTCTGATGAAAATATTAGCATGGGATAAAATTATTTTTTATGAAAGGATACCAAGGATTCAGTATTGCAAGTTAAAAAAAATTTTGTTAAATTTTGCAATGAAAAGCCATTTTTTTATTTATTTTTCGTCCTACTCTTAAAATTGTACCAATATATAAGTTCTATTAAAATGAATTGGTCTTTTAACTGGTTAGCACAATTTAAATTTATATAAAGAAAATTCACCCTATTAATTTTTACCAGTATGAATTAATAAAAGCATTAAATACTTCAATTTGTAATAATTTTGTCTGCATCCGAAGTAACAGTGTTCTTCCATTTACTGATCCTTGTACATACTAACAAATTAAAATTAAAAACAATGACAAGTGACTAGCATCCAAAAATACAGTGACCTGAAGGTAAAAGAAAAGGAGAATTATCATGAACTTAACAAGGACACATACAAGAGTAATATTAGTTAGACAGCGGAAAGATATCTAGTGTTGCTAAGAGGTATACAAATTCCAAAAATTTACTCATATACTCGCTCATGTATTTAAAGTAAGTATTCTTAAAATATAAGTATTTAAAAATACGTGCATTGGTATACTTAAACTGTTTAAAGAAGTAACACATCTTTCGACCGTTGTTTAAAACCACAATGGATAATGTAAACTAGCAGTTGATGTAAAACAAAAAAATGAAGGTATAGCCTTGAAAATCCACCTTGAGAAAATATATATAAAAAAATACATGAATTAGGAACTAAATACAAAGAAAAGGAAATGTAATTAAAAGACCCCAATTTAAAATTTTAGAAACTGGTTGGTGATCCTTATGTATATATTTTACTTTGTAAATTGTTGGGTAATGGTCAAAAAAAGAAGGGAATCAGATTTCAAATGGTCAATGTTTCATCTTTATTTAAAATATCCTCAGAACTCGTGACGTTAAGAAAAATAAAATTACAAAATGCTGTTTAACACGTCATCTTGTAATTTTATGTTTTTCTTCAGTTTTTGATCAGAATGAATTGAAATTCAATGATAAAACTATTTTGGAAAATATGAAAGCCTAGGATTAAGACGATACATTGTCTATGATAATTTGATGTAAGTTGATGTCTCAAATGTTCACGCAACTCTCTTATATCGCAGCAAACTATAAAAATGATTACACTTATGGTAAATGTGCTGATAATCAGAAAACGGATACTTGTAAATCTAACAAACTATTATAAGTCTAAACAACATAGACTAAAAATGGAAATCAGTTACAATCATACCGTCAGATCCTAAATGTCCATAACTACGGATAGTATAATGCCAAAATAATAAAAGAAACCATTTCACATAGTAACTACCTTGTAAATTACTTCCGCAAAAACACTATCACATAAAATATTCTAAGGGTCTGTCACATATACAGTGTCATCCAAAATAAGCATCATATGGGAACATTTTTATTATTTGATTTAGGAAAAAATTCATTGGGGCCATCGTTTCTTTTCTGTTTGTAACGAAAAATAAAATACGACAAACAAAAATTGTTATGTGACATCTACTATAATGGAAATAACATATCGAGAGCTTCATAATAATGGGGGCATAAGCCATAAGCCATATCCAATTCATATTTAAACATAAATATAGGTATTTAGAAAAACAAACACTTGTGTGGATTTCCAACTATATGCTGCACTCGACAAGCGTTTTGCCAACCAAGTTGGCATCATCTGGATATGATTAAAACTACCTTATGCTAGCAGTGTATCCTGTTTAAACTAAACTATTGTTACAGTACTGTGATTAACTAACCAATACAGCGGACTATATGGGATTGGCCCTCTGTCACTATTCATACTATTTTTACACTTAGTAATTTCCAAACTTTCAAATGTGTCCAACTGTCTAGTATTTGTTACATTCTAATTAATTTTAAAATGTTACTAACTATTTTATGGCTGTTCTCAAATACATGTTGGACAGCACTATACTTACCTATCTGTTCTGCCATATTTGAGATGAGCCATACGCTCCTTGAATCTAATTTGAATTGATCGTCTAGTTTGTCCAACATACTTTTGGTTACAGTCCTTAATTTCATAAATTACCGACATTTCGTCTGTTTCAATTTTGTGTTTTGGATTGCCTAAAGTTGTAGTTTATTTTCCGACGAATGAACCACTGTCATACATATATCCTTAAAAATATTACCAATACCACGGGTGAATTGAGGATCGTATGGAATCGATAGAAATTTCGGATTTTCTCTTTCATTTTGAAAGGTCGAGGAATTTCGAAATGTCTTTAAATTTACGTTTCCTAATTATAATAGATAAATTAAATAGATAATAACAATTTAAGATTAATTAGAAATGTAACACGTTAGTCTTCCCCAAGGTAGTATGCTTTCTCCATTACTTTTTTTGCTTTATATAAACGATCTTGAATTACATTTATCAAATGACAACATTAGTAATGTTTGCGGATGACACTACAATAAGTATAACTGCGGATACACCCAGTGAACTAGAAAGAAAAGAAAATATAATTCTAGAACAATATTACAACTGGTGTAATCGAAATAAATTATTAATAAACACATCTAAAACAAAATACATATTATTTCACTTAAGAAGATTATATCAAAACCCCACACTAAAAATAAATAATACAACTGTCGAAAAAGTAAACAACAAGAAATTTCTCGAAATGCGTATCGATGAAAATTTCTCATGATCTATACAAGTGGATTATATATGTATTAAAAAAAAAAAAAATTCAGCCTACTTTGCAATAAGTACCTTAAATAAATCTTCCATATTACAGAATAATTAATATTTTAAATAAAATTTGTTCAATAAACTTCTGATAATATGTTCTCTACATTTCTGACATCATATTGACAACTGTTTATTACAGGAGATTTGCTATTATGTTTATTCTTTATACTTCAAACTAAATGTGTGACATCAGACGCAGATACTCTAAAGAATGCTTTAGCACTGGTAAAAAATGTTTTTAACAATAATTTAAAAAACTTTTTATTATTTTTGGTCAAAATTTACATTGATCCAAAATGCAACTACAAGCAAGTTTTATTAATGTTATTATTCGAAATTTAAACAAAGTTCATTTTCTGCATACTTTTTATATATTATTTCGGGTATATGGGATATCACATGCAATTTTTGTTTGACATAATATTTTAGTGTCATAACAAGCAGAAATTAACGTGCCAATTGATGTTTCCCTAAATCGAACAATACAAGTTCCCATATGGTACTTTTTGGATGATGCAGTTTCACTCAATGTCAACTCATCTTTCACAGTTTTTGCGCATCCGTAATAGAAAACATTTTTCACTTTATTGCTCTTACTAAATCCTGGCTTGTTGAAAACATTTAATTTAAATGTCAAAATTCCACAAGACCACTTGAAGTTAATCTATGTATTTAACATTTATTGTAAAGTAATACAGATAATGCTGCAAACAACACGTTTGAATTCTCCATCTATAAGCAAATATTAAAGTAGCAAAAGTGCATTTGAGGGAGGATATCATGCTCCATATTCAAATACAAATATCATGTCTTGATGAACTTAAAGAAGCTTGAGGTTATATTTGTACCACCCTAGACGATATAATATTTCAACTCTTCGAACAAAAAATGTAGTTACTCACTTTTTGGGAGTTTTGAGATATAGACAATGAAGTTACATTTCGTAATATGTACACCGCAAAACCCTAGTATTTCGAGGAAAATGTATGCAACCAACATGAGCATATCATCCATTACTTATTAAATTTATCATAATTACTCACACTTTTATACCATGTTTTCACAACATTTTAAGAATTGAGTTACTGTAGTCTTCATTGAAGGAGTCGATTTGTAGAGGATGTACGTATATGTTTACAGAACCATAAATATTTTGGATTGCTTCAATTATCATGACATGTCATAGTCCCAATTAGAATTAAAGGTATGTCATCTACTCCTATTGGCCTGATAATAAAAGAAAACTAATCAAATGTGGTGTAGAAAACCTGCTTAATATGACTGATTGACATGTTATTATTCTGAAAAATAAAAAAAGGTTTCTCTAAGAAAAATAACATACAGAGATTATAGTTATTTCGATATTGAGAAATTTTAGTGAAAGTGCAACTGTCGTATGGAAAAATACATAAAATTACTTTTGTATTTACTTAAAAAAAGACAATGCCAAATAGAAAAGCTTCAAATCTAACCTCACTTTTTTATATAGAAATTGAAAATAATTGGTAGACCTATAAAATTAGCTACAGAAAAATGCTCAATATTTTATTATTTATTAGTAAATATCGCGAGTAAATCGTACATAGCAGGTCCATACAGAGTGTCCCAGCTAAGATATCACTCGCGATTTTCTCAATAATTATTAAGGCAAATTCGTAATTTAAAAACTAATGTGATGTAGTTTTTTCCGAGGAATCCGATGCCGCAAAGAAAGAAACAATTGATCATCAAAAAAAGTTATAGACAAAAAAAATGAAAGTGGCAGATTATTATATTTTTTGTTATAAGGTATTACTGGAATAAATTCCAAATATTCAGTTTTATATCACTTCCGGTTTGGCAGGAAATGAATTTTTCTTCCAAAAAATTTTGAATTTCTCAATAAGTTTTGGTTGCAATCAATAGAACAATCAACTCTCTTATCAAAAATGCATAAAGCACATTAGTTTTTCAACTACGAATTTGTCTTGAAAATTACCGAGAAAATTGGGAGTGACATCTTAACTGGAACACCCTGTACATATCGGTATTTTTTGTTTTTTAGTTTAAGATGAAGATTATTGTATTAACCAGAATAAATAAAACCAGTTTATATTAAGTGAAAACTTTATTTTAATTACAAAAAAAAATTACCACTAAAAGTAAAGAGGTTGGTTTAGCGAAACATATTGCCAGAACTGGAGCTATCGTCGGATTCTTCATTCTCATAATTAATTAATTTCTTCAAAATCTTCATCGACATTCATTAAGATGTTATATAATTTGTCCTCAGATAATTATTTCTGTTTCTGAGTGTTAAATTCAGCTATTTTCAGTAAAAAAAACTCACAAAACCATATGCGCTACGCATTAGTTTTATTTCTTAAACATTTGACCGGGTGACGTATTTGTCTACCTAAAGAAAACGAAATTTTGAGTGACTGCAGCCTTACAAACAAATATTTGCCTGACTGGTTGCATGTATTATACATTAGATACGGTCGACTCCCGCAGTTAAACCTCAAACAATTCTTGTGGATATCTCATATTCACTTCCCACCAATTCATTTTTCAGTTCTTAGGAGACTACTGAACGTGTGAAAAATAAGTTTTAAAGAGTTTTACAAAACAATCCTGGGTTTTGTATACTGTGTGATATTGTGAACCTCCTTGTAGGTAAAAAGGTAGACTTTTCTCAACCCAATATAAACGTGACCTCCTTGATAAACTTCATATATTTTAAATATGCTCCTGTTGCCTTTGTAGATGTTGAAAGGTAGTTTTCCTTGTATAAATGGAGTTTGAGCTACAGGCGTCAACAGTTAACTCCTAAATATCTAGAACAGATGCTGCTAATTTACTGACTCTAGAAATTACTAGTGTACAGTGTTGTGTGAAGATCTATCAGCTGGTGTACAAATAAACAGAATATTCTATTTAAAAAAAAGTGAAGTTAGATTTGTATCCCTGCTGTTTGGTGCTCTTCTGGGAATCCCATCATAGAAAAAAATACCTTACGTCGAACCATTAATTTTCTTATTAGATGGTAAATCTAACTGGGTCAAAATATATGCGGACACCCTGTACATATTATGATGGGAAGTTTTACTTATTACTTTTCTTACTATATCATTTATTTGGATTAGTAATATTGCTTGATTTTGTTTTAAGATTACAGGAAGTGTGTTTAGCATAAGACACCAACCCTTACAAAAATTAATTATTTACCCTAAACGTATCATCAGCTATGGAGGCCACTCACAGAGGGAAGACGTAAAGAATTAATGTACAAGAAAGGAGTACAGTTAAAACTCGCTGTATATGAAGTCCAGTTTTCTGTGAATCAAACTTATTTATTAGAATATATTACATATCTTAATAAACTATGCAGACTTGAACACTCTCTGTGGTGATTGATCTGTGCATGTTAGACTTTTCAGTCATTAAGATTAATAGTATTTTTTCTTTAATAATGGATTAATGGAGCATGTCGAAGAATATGAATAAAGTTTATTGAATTATTTAAAGACCACCCTTTTGGCAAAATTAAAAGGGATTATGCCAGTTGTTGTTGTTCCGGCAGGTTTGCATGTAAAGTATGGCGTTTTAGTGACCTTTTTTTTTTTTTTGCCTATAATGAAGAGGGTTTTCATGTTTGTTTTATTTGTTAATAATGCAGGCAGACACCACCACTGCCAAATGGAGATTATTTCTTGATGACATACTTTTGTACAATTGATGTTCAAGTAGCTGTGTATGTGTACGAAAAAGTATATGGGTTTAACATCGAGCAGACATATAGGTTTACACTACAAAGTCTTCCAACTGTGTGAGTGGCCACTATAACAGTTTATATCATTTTTTAAGGTACAGTAAAGCTCAGTTAAAAAGAATGCTAACATGTACTGATATCCATTCATTACATCCGGTTGTTTTCTATATTTTGCAAATAGAATTGTATAATATATAAATATTTTATTTTCAAATTTCTTGAAGTTCTCTGTGGCATTGTCAGTACTCAGAGATTTGATGAGGTAGTGTATTAATAATGGAGGGGATTACTCTTCAGATGAGTTAGTGTGGATCAACAAATAATATATATGTATTTTTTTGTATTTAACAGAATCAGAAAATCATGTTAATGTTACGAATAATGATAATAAAACTTTTCTGCAGATTGGGAAGCAAGATTTGTCCTCAATTTAGTCAATTGTGTACTTTTTTCACTGAAGTGGTGGAAAGTACTAATTCAACAGCATCTCTTGTTAGTAAATATACGGAACTGTTTTTTAATTAATTAGTTGTATTTTATATTGTTTTTGATTTTTAAATATATGTTTGGTGTTTTCTGTTGCAAAGCAGATTATCATAGGATAATTCATGAAAACTGTGTAAAAGACATATTTTTAATTCTCAAAGTTGAAGGGGAGCTTGATAAATAACTATAATAATACTAACTTATATAACAGATGCTCTCTTTTTGCCGGCTGGTGCAGCACAGGTACAGCTCCAGGCCTCAGAGTTCACATAAAGTGCAGTTCTTTTTACCGAGTGCATTTAACACGTGCTACCCAATTTTACTTTTCTCTTCCTCTCATACACCATCTTTTACTTGATGCATAAAGCCCTTTGAGGTTAGGTTTCTGTTGTCACTTATTTTGACGTTCTTTTTGGAGCAACTCATCTGGAGATGATTAACAGTTTAAAAAAAGACAAAAAAAAAATTCAGCGAATATTTCTAGTTTTATCACCCCCCCGAGGGAAGGTACTTAATTATAGGACACCCAGTAATTATGTTTATAAAAAACAATGAATTATATATACAATATACATACAGTGTGTGTATTAAAATATTAGACATAGTACATGTTAGGACGCCTTTCATAAAATTTATGAATATTTTTGAAAACATGTTTAAGAGGTCACATGGTTATGATTTCTAATTTTCATACATTGGAATATTCTTAAGTGCACTCATGCTGTTCCCATTTCCTTGAAAATATTGTAACACTTTAAATGTCATACATATTTGAAACAACTACCTAAAAGAGTCACTCTATTATTACATTATTTTAATAATAACCTGGGTGAGTTCTCTTAAGGGGCCTACTCGGGAAAAGCTTCGGATAGCTGTGTCACTCTCTAGAAAGTTTTTATACATGCGCCGCTGAATAATTTTGCTGTTGACTATACCTTCACTGGACGTTTTATTCACCGACTTCATTGAGGTGCGATTCCCGATAGAGGTAACACTTCTTTGCTATATTTGTAGCGACAAAGATACTTATTTAGAAAATTCATTTTAACCAAATGGTACGGAATAAAAGTTTGAAACTTGCTGAGCATAATTATGACGATTCATTCTAGACGACATGTATGAATTTTACCGATTGATATCATAATTCAGGAGCTAATTACGTCCAAATTTCACTTATATTTACAGTATAAATTTTCCCTACATAAAGTGAAAATTAATTAAAATAGATATACATGTACCCTCTAGTACACTTTCAACTATTGATCCTCCAAATTTGGTGTAATTTGACCAAACCGTATGAAAGAAATAAATTTTGAAAAATTACCTTACAAACACTGGTTCGATTAGCCCTCTTAAATATTTTTTCCAAGACAGTCAGTTCTTACATAGACTTGCTTGCGTAAAGCAAATCACAATTATTTATTTTTTGTGTAAGTTTATGATTGATTAATTATATAGTTATGTTATACATTTCATTTTTTAATTATAAATGAGCATAATCAGATTTTTCGAGCATATCACTAATTATCATGAAGAAATCGCATAAACAAAAACACAAAGCAAAACAAAAAGTGGTACATCAGTATGCCCGGTTATACTGTACAAAGCTTTCATAAGTGATTAAAAACCACGTGATCAGTTGGTATCTTTCAACTCGTAATTTTGTGTCTTTCATATTACGATAGTACCTGATGAGAATTTTTAAATATATGTATGTGTCTAAGGAATCGTTTTTAAACATCTTTTACTGACAGCACGACTCAACCAGATTGTTAAAGTAAATTAATTGATCACATGGTTTTCAATCATTAAAAAAGACTTGTTACATTGAAGGAAGACTGAAAATTGGCAATGTATTGCGCGCAGTGTGCACTATTGGCCGGCACGACAGCTAGATTAAAAATGAATTCCCTGCTCTGCTAATGCCAGCACTCGACGGCTTGTCTACCTCTCGTCTAGTTTACATTGTAACGTTGCCATTTAAGTGACCCATGTCTAATAATCCAATAAACATACTATATATATTTTATGTAAATCGTAAAATAATTTTTTTATTACCATATTGAAAAATAATCGTAAAGAATTATAATTGAGGACACAAGTGGATAGTTTAATCAAGATTTTGCACGGATACAGATTTTAACATAAAAGTTATTTCTCCAGATGGGTCTTGTGATCTTTATAAGTTAATTAAAAGAGGTACCAACTGATAAAGGATCTATATACTACGCAATTGTATATGAGTGTATATAAATGTGCATGTCGAATATCTTTAAATAAACTGTTTGATACATGTATCCTTTATCTACTTGGTCTTCATGTATTTTTTTTTTTGTTAGTGAGCTCTGCCTACAATGTATTTACAAAAACTAAAGTAAGTTAGGTATAATTCAGAAAAATTATATATAAATGAATTATTTTCTAGAGAATTAGATCCAAGAGCTTAAAAGATAGCAGTTCTTGTTCGGAAGCAGTTAAACCCCAAAATAAAGTTTTAAACCGATATAGAGATGTAAGTCCATATGATCATAGTCGAATAATATTACAAAGAGGATCAACTGATTACATAAATGCAAATTTGATAAAGGTTGAGAAGGCAAATAGACACTATATTTTAACCCAAGGCCCACTAGGAAATACTGTTAGTCATTTTTGGTTAATGGTGTGGGAACAACAAACAAAAGCTGTGTTAATGTTAAACAAATTGATAGAAAAGAAACAGGAAAAATGTTTTCAATATTGGCCTGCGAAAATTGGATTAGATCATATAATGAAAATGAACGATGTTGGACTTACTGTAGAATATTTGGAACAACAAGACCATTCATATTATTTAACTAGAGTACTCAAATTAACTGACACTGAAAGTGGTAAATCACGTGATATTCTACAATTTCATTATATCACGTGGCCAGATTTTGGTGTGCCTTCTTCACCAACAGCTTTTTTGGACTTCCTTCGTAAAGTAAGAAGTGCGGGTGTTTTAGAACCATCTGTTGGACCAGCAGTTGTTCATTGTTCTGCTGGAATTGGAAGGTCTGGAACATTTTGTCTTGTGGACACATGCTTAGTTCTTGTAAGTAAATGTTTCCTTGTATATATTTTTTTTACCTACAATTTTTGTTTTAAAATATGTAATATGTTAAATGACTGCAACATATTAATATTAATGCATATATAAATAGTTCAATAGTTAATAGTAATTGACACATCAATATCTAGATTGTTCCATTTTCTTTGTATTTATAGGGCAACCTCGTTATATTTAAGATTATGGTCCTATTTTTTTAATGTTGAATTCCATGATCAAGTAAAAATTTCATACTTTTTTTTTTTCAAGTTTTTTTTCAAGTAATAAAAATATTTAAACACCATTTCTAGAAAAATAATAACTATTTGGTATTACGTAGGCATCCTTTCAAGCCTACTATGATATGTGATTGATAACAATAAACCACTTACTTATGCTTACTTATTACCCAATTAATTTATTTTTTCTAGAAATGCATAATACGAAGCAAACAAACAATCAGATTTTTTACAATCGTATTATTTTAAAAATGGTAAACAATCATACAAGTTTATAATTGTGGCTTGCAGAAAGGTTAATTAATTTTAGTTTAGGCCTGTATTTCCCAAAGGATGTTTAGCTGAACACCATGGTTCCACGAAAAAAATTCTGGAGTTCCGTGATGTCTCAGTAAAATTTAGTAAAAAATTAATTTATAAAAAAGATTAGTTAAATGTCCGTAAAATATAGCAAAATAAGTTTGAAAACCACTGGTTTAAACAACTGACTGACTGCAGAAATCACGCATCAAAATTTTATTTTATAATAATTTTTAATAAGCCATTATATCAGGAGGTACAACGGACTCTCTCACTTCTTTCACATAGAATGCCTGGGTTCAAATACCATGGTCTTCCACTTGTAAGGTTGTGGATTTTTTTTGTCAAAAAATCTTATAGATACTCTGTAGAGTTTGTAAAAAATAGAGATATTTTAAAAAAAAGACTGAGAAAATATTGGTTGAAAAATACAAACATATCAGAAATGAGTTTTATAACACCATAACATCTCATACATTTTTTACATTATAACATATTTTTCAATCTGTTACATAAAAGGACATGTTTTTAAGAAAAAGTCGTTTTTACATATTTTTGAAATATATAAAGTAAATTGGAAAAATCGCTTACTCCACTTGGCGCTAGCTGGACGAATCTTCATAATGAAGAGGTATTTATTGAGCTTATTTAAATAAGGCTAAATTGTGTATTTATAACTGGTTTTCTCAACATCAGTAGCTTTTTCTATTTAAGAATGTGATGTTCCAAACTAGACAAGGAGAGTTTACAAAGTGGCTGTAAATAAGTGATATAAGTATTAACTAAGGATTATTATATAATTTATCTTAAAATGCATTCCCACAATGACTTTTTGTTCCCTGCATCTCACGATTCAATTGTTGGCACTAAATTTTAAACAAATACGTGCCAAGAAATTGAAAAATTTCAACTTTTGGGGTCGGTTGGTCATTATCGAATATGCTGTGGCAGCGAACTTTTGTTTCATATGTATTGTACTGTATGTACATATTTGCATAGAAATAATAAATTAAAACCATGATATTTGATTTAATAATTTACCGAGATGCTTTTATACTGCTTCTGGCAACAGTGGAGTAGCTAGGTGGCCAGGTGCCCCGGTGCCATTTTTAGGCCCCCAATTAAATAAAAAAAATTATCAAATTTTAAATTGTTTAATAATTATGAGCACAATATATTTTTTTTATCCAAAGTGTAAACTTACAGCATATGTTCTGTAACAAAACAAACAATAACAAGAATAAAGAGATGAGCATGAAGTATATATAAAAAAATAAAAATAATTTCTCAATGATATGATTGTCGAAAGGCAACGTAGTTGGGCTCTCACTAAAAAGTTCCAAGTTCAATTCCCAGTCGTGGCAGTGATATTAACTGTGAGAGAGTTTACTTCCTCTATACACGAACATAGGATATGTGTCCATTGTCTTTAAATGTGTGCCTCTCCTGCACAACATTAGAGATACAGAGGATTGTACTATATGTGGTGTTTATTATTTATTTCTTTAATTAATTTTTATAATCATTACCAGTGATGTTGCAATGATAATACACACTTTTATCGTTGTAAATCGAATCAATAACTTCACTCAGATCTAACTGTGATTCTGCCGTATTCTCGATTGCAATAAAAGATTAATGTAGGAGCCGATCTTGTGCAATATATCACTTAAAATATAGTCGTACCTAGTATAACTTTGATCTGCACAAACAGAAAAATATCGAAATCTAGAAAATCACGCAGTTTTACATTAGAATTTGAAGAGAAAATATACAAAACTCAAAAGTCCACCTAATTTTTAATGAATAGTGGATTTTTACCGATCTTGTTAAATCCAAATTGGGTTCATTTGAACCAGTAAGATTTGGAAATTTTCAAACCTGCTCAGTCAGTCACTTTCGAAAGGGGTATAAAACTCCGAGTTTTACGACTGTGATGGCACTACTCTGACAAATTGGAGATTTGGCAAAATTCTCCGGGTTATTATCTCCTGTCATCAGAACAAGCAGAATAGAACAACAATAAATTGATAAAAAAAAAACAATTTTGTCACGTTAGTATGCCATTTTTAAAGGATTTGCAGTGTTATCTGTAGTAATAAAATTTATTGGAAATGAAATAAATTCTCTCTCACAAAAATTCTTTATTAATGTTACCGCCTTCGTGAATTAAGACTTATTTCACATCAACAGGGAACGGCAACAAGTCTATAACAATATGGAAAATGGGGATGTCCCACTGTATTAAAAGTTGGATTTCTTTTTATCATATATGATTCTACACTATTTATGTAATCAATATCTATAAGTGGTTGGATAAAAAAAATGTACAAAAAAAATTATAAAAGTTTGGATTAATTTAAAATTAATCAACCAATGAAATAATGCTCCCTCTGATATGGCCAAACCTGTGTTACCATGTTTTTTTTTGTATTGTTTTGGTAGCAGAAAACTCTGAGAATATTTGTGATTTTGAACTATTTCTTGAATTTGTCCATTAATTTTTTTTTGTTATAATAATAATAATAATAATAATATATTTTTATTCATCTCTTAACTGTTGTGCAATATATTACAAATTATCAGGTAAATAAACACCAATTATCTAAACACTAATATAATTATTAATAAATAAAAACTAAAACATTACAAAGATAAAAACTCATTCACAGAGTAAAAGCCTTAATTACTGAGTATGCGTGCAATTTATTTTTAAATTGTTTAAAAAATATGTCACTTATATCACCTAGTATCTGAGTAATCTTATTGTAACAGGTGGCTCACAGTCAGTCTTGAAAAAGATAGGTGAAGTTGATTACATATATGGGTATTATAATTGTGTATAGTATTGTTTGTTCATAATTGATTATGTTGTTTTTTCAAGTTGAGTGATATTAGAAATAAATAATGATGGTAATTTTAATATACCGAAATTTATGAAAAGGGGTTTACAGTGTGTTTGTGGGTGAGCTTTCATCATTCATCTAATTATCTTTTTTTTGCATGATAAACACCTTATTAATGTGTGCCAAATTTCCCCAGAATATCAGCCCATAAGATAGAATAGATTGTACCAATCCATAGTATGCACATTTTGACACTTCAATAGAAACGGTATCACATATTTGCCTTATAACAAAACATGCAGTACTTAACTTTTCAACTGTAATTTCAATGTGCTGTCTCCATGTCATTTTTTCATCTGGGGTAACACCTAGAAACTTTGTAGATGTTACACGTTGTATAGACTGTTTTTCAATAGTGGTGAGAGGACTAAAGTCTTATTGATTATTTTTCGTCATAAATTGCATATATGTACTGTCTTTTTGGCCTTTACAAGTAAACCATTATTTGAACACCACGTTTCAAACTCGTCCGTTGATTTATTAACATGATATACTGTTTCATTCAGACTCTCAAAATAATATTATTGCTATCATCTGCATATATAATCGTCATATCAGTGGAGCGGCATGACTGGCATATCATTTATAAAGATAATAAACAGTACGAGACCGAGTATCGACCCTTGAGGTACTCCCGTACTCACCGTTAGTGGTTCAGATGTCCATTCATTTATGACTACTTGTTGTACTCTGCCCTGTAGATAGGATATTTAGAGCGTCATAGATGTAAATACACATGTCAGCTATTGCAGTGGATGTAGATTTGTTTCGTCTGAAGCCATTTTGTGATTGAGATATTAGGTTGTGTTTAAGAAATTATGTAACGAAGTTTCTCTACTGATTTCATGTATATGATAGGTTTTACATTACTGTTACTTCCAAAAATACAGACACCACCATTTAAAAAGGAAATTATCCAATTTAAATTGAGATATCTCGTTATGTTTTAACCAATGTTCCATTATACACAATATATCTACATCATATACAGGGTTATTCACGGAAAGCGGGTATTAGACGTTTCTCGGGATCTGTCGAGTTTAAAAATCTGAAAATTCGTATAAAGAGGTTTTTGGGTATGGTGAATTTAACGAAAATATTTTCAACTTTGTGTCACTTCCGCTTATACCGGAAATAACACCAAACTTTGTTATTTTAAATGGAATACCCTATATATTATTGCATATTTGGATTCCTCATAAAAATTTAGCTTGGGTTTGTGTACTATAATGCAGCCTTAAACCTACTATTTTCCGAGATAATTAATATTTTTGAAAAATTTTGACGGTTTCTATCCTTCGGAAAAAAATCGATATCTTCTATCATGTTACAGATTAAGAAATTTTCTTTTCAAACTCATACAAGTTCCCTACGGTCTAACTAAAAATGTCCTTATGTTTTCACAATCTTATACAGGGTGTTTTATTTTCACAGTCAACCATTATTTTAGTTCAAACGTCAAAAAGTCATTTTTTTTTTAAATGGAACCCCCTACATATTTTTACAGAATCTAATAGATTATTGAATTCTGCATCAACTGATATTACCATTCCCTATACCTATCTCTTTTGGTTTTCGCACCATAGGCGAATATTTGTAAAATGAACATACAAAGCACTGTTTGTTACTAAGCAACACAAGTTATAACTTGCTTCCTTTCTTATCATAAAGGAGTGTAATCATGTGGATAGTTGATAATTATTTGTTAGTTATCAAGAAAATAAAATCAACAAACATCAAAAACCAAAGATCATTTTATTATTAGATTTATAAAAAAATACTTTGCATCAAAAAATTTACAAAATTAACGAATACATTGAATAAATATTTAATGCAGCAACTGTTCAAAATGCTTTCCATTTTGCTCCAAACAAGCCAATATTCTGCGATTTATGGCACTTACCGTGGCTCGGCGAATTTCGTGGGAATCTAATTGCTGAAATGCAGCCCTTACTCTATTCTTTAGATCTTCTTTGGAAGTAGCCGGGGTGGCATAAACAATATTTTTGATTGTACTCCAAAGGTAAAAGTCTAAAGGGGTCAAATCAGGGGACCTTGCTGGCCATCTCCAAGGTCCTCGGTATTCAAACCACCTATTTTCGAACAATGCTACTATTTCGTCATACCCGTGTATTATGTGGGCAGCAACCATCCATTTGATAATACATAGAATTATAAATATTTAGGGGCAAACTATCAATAAACGTTTCAACTACTGTTCTCAAGATTTCCTTGTATTTGTTACTATTTAAATTTTCCTCGTAGATATGATACTTAAAAGTGTTATCTACTAATAAGCAGAAAACGTTAAAACTAAATTTGGTCTGGAAATTCGATTCTCGTACCACGAGGATTTTGTTGTGTCCAGTTGTGCAAATTTTGCCTGTTAAAAATTCCTTCTTTGGAAAATTTAGCCTCATCAGTCCAAATAATTCTTTCAAAAAAATCAGGATTTTCTTGAAGACGTACGATCATCTGTTCATAGAAATCAGTTATTTTTCGAAAATTATGCATCTTATGCTTCTTTAGAATTCGTTGAATAGACGAATATGAAATTCCTAAATCCCAACTAGCACCAGGAATAGATCCATGCGGATTTGCATAAAAGTAAGCCAGAACATTAATCTCATTTACTTTGTTATCTGTAACTGGCTTTGATATTGTCTCTACGGCTTTAACTCTGCCAAATTTTAAAAAATTTAACCTGATTCTTTAGAATTTATTGTTTGTCATTGGTGGTAATTGTCGGTATTTCTCGTTGAATTCTCTGCACGTTCTACTAATTATTTCCTTATTATTTCCATAAATCGAAAACAAATCTAATATTACAGCATTTGTATAAACGTTTGCTATTATTTTCCACTAATAATTCGCATAAGTGACGCTACGCACACAATAATAACATGGTGTTGACATTGGTAAAAACAAAACATTTTTGTATTTGCAACCTACTAGATGACATTCTGAAACAGTGCTGATGTTGTACGTACATTTTACAAATATTAGTCTATGGTGAGAAAACCAAGAGAGATAGGTATAGGGAATGGTAATATCAGTTGATGCAGAATTTAATAATCTATTAGATTCTGTAAAAATATACAGGGGGTTCCATTTAAAAAAAATGACTTTTTGACGTTTGAACTAAAATAAAGTTTGACTGTGAAAATAAAACACCCTGTATAAAATTGTGAAAACATAAGGACACTTTTAGTTAGACCGTAGGAAACTTGTATGAGTTTGAAATGAAAATTTCTTAATCTGTAACATGATAGAAGATATCGATTTTTTTTCCGAAGGATAGAAACCGTCAAAATTTTTCAAAAAATATTAATTATCTCGGGAAATGGTAGGTTTAAGACTGCATTATGGTACATAAACCCAAGCTAAATTTTTATGAGGAATCTAAATGTGCAATAATATACAGGGTGTTCCATTTAAAATAACAAAGTTTAGTGATATTTCCGGTATAAGCGGAAGTGACACAAAGTTGAAAATATTTTCCTTAAATTCGCCATACCCAAAAATCTCTATACGAATTTTCAGATTTTTTTAACTCGACAGATCCCGAGAAACGTCTAATACCCGCTTTCCGTGAATAACCCTGTATATCTAGGAGTACATCCAGGTTTGCAGCTTTATCTCGCAAACCTGTGATGTTGAAATGCATTATGTTTAAATTTTCTATTTTGTTTCTGCACTCACTTTCTTTTCTCACACTAGGAACTTTTGTAACTTCGTTTAAATTTCTTCGTGCTTATATTGACATTTAAAAAGTTGGCGTGCTTCATCATCACTCATGCAGTTAAAAATTTTTTTGGTTTATCATTTACATCATTTTGATTGTCTAAAAAATGTTGACCTCTTCTAAAATTGAACCTTGCATAGGCCTTTTGGCCAGAAATTATTTTGATATACCTTATCTTGTTTGTCAACTCCAATCATGTAACATTTATTGTTAGGCCTGTTCATTTGTGTCTAACTTTTTTACATACATGTTTTCAGTTTGTCCTTTCTCCATTATGAATTATCTAATGTCATTCTCTACCACAGCGTCTTTGACTGTAGATATAAACAACCATATTTTTCTACTTTTTTGGAATCATCTCTGCCTTGAAATGTGTTTCCACTCTCTGCATCTCCTATATTAAGTTTATTAAAAGTGTTTTGTTTCTTTTTTTGTAATTGATAAGAACTATCCTTATTAGAATCTAACGATTTTGATGAGGCAGCCCTTGTTTGGTTGTTAACTGTTCTAGTTATACATTTTTGGGCATATGTTTCGGTTTGAGGTTTTGAGGAGATATATTGTAGAGCTTGTATTTTATTTTTTTTGCACATATGGTGTATTATTTTTACGAGCTTTGCTAATGATTGCAGGGGAACTTTTGCTTGACCCTGAAGTTAAGTGGTCATTTGAATAGGTTGGTATGTGTTTTTGATTTTTTGGGGCATTTTCCAAGCATTTCACTAGATCAATATTACTATCACGGATATTTTGAATTTCCATTCTTAGCTGTCTAATTTCAATTTGTATGTTTTCTTGAATTTGTGATAGTAGCTTATTACATAGAAAAATCAGTGTCTGTTCTGGTATTTTTATTAGTACCCAACTCGGTATTTGGTAACACCACACGTCGCTCTTCGTCCTTTCTTTGGTTATATAGTTATATTTTGTATCTTTTCCTTCAACTGCTTGTTTTCAGTAGACAGTTTGTGGTTATTGTTTGCTAATATTTCATATTTCATCATCTGTTCATAACATTCGGGGCAATAATCCCGAAGTCGCCTAGCCTATAAGGCAACTATTCTTTCTGCTGTGGATGAGAGTTTTGAACATATTTTACAATATTCTTTTCCTATGTCATATGTTGCAACAGTTTCTGTATTTTTTGCATGTCTCATTGCAGCACATGACAATTTTGTAGGTATACTAGGCTATTAGTTTAATCAGATTTACAACTAAAACACTGTTTTTGATATATTAATAAATTAAAAAAAAAAAATTATATCAAAAATTTTCAAGACTGTTTTAATTTGGATACAAAATAGAGGGTAAGTATATACGTATTTTTGAACTTAATGTGTATATTATATACATATAGGTATTTTCAATAATTGTACATTTTTTGGTCATTTTTATTAAGATTTATATTCCACTTAATAAATTGCAAAGAAAATGTTAGTAAATTGCTATTCATTAATCATAATTTAAATTCTTTTTTAAAACAGTACAATTTTTTAATAAAATGCACTCTCCAATACCATTCAAATAAAATTATCATAATCAGGTGAAAGTTAAAAATAAATAAGAATGATTACAATAATTAATTAATATTTGTTTTCAATCATCAATTCCGTAACAGCAACGGAGAATAAATTTATAACGTAATCTAACTTGTTCGATTTCTGCTGATTTTTTTTTATATTTAAATGTCGAAATTTTAAAACAGGTACAAGTAAAATTTTCTCTTCATACTAAGGTAAAAAAAATTGTATTTATAATTGAATATGTAATCACCAATCACGCTTTCAAACGATATGTAAAACTGACAATACTGCGGTACCGTCTTTGCTTTCACTGGCTGCTTGTGTTTGGCGACAAACCTAGTCGGATGACATCGTATAACTAAAATTCAAAACTTTGTTATTTTTTTAACCCCTCTCTGGGGCTCAAAAAAATCCGGGAAAATTAGTGTGAGCTCATGTTTATAAATACTATCGAATAAGCAAATAAAAAAATATGTGGGAAATGCCCATTGTAAATACTATATGGGTATTTTATAAAAATATCGATATGATATTAAATTTTGGATAAAAGTATAGGTGAAAAGCACCAAAGTAAATAAAATAAATTATTAAAAGAATGTTAGTTGTAGCAATAAGATTTAAAGCATATAAAAAGGGGAGGAATTTTTTTTCTGAATTTGAATTGAATTCTCCCCTCTTTTATACACTTTTTAATCTTGTCACTACATCTACCATTCTTTTATATACTTATTTTATTTACTTCGTGTTTTTCATCTATACTTTTATCCAAAATTTAATTTCATATTATCGATATTTTTATAAAATTGTATTGGTATCTACAATTTTCCACATTGTTAGTCTTGTTGCCTGATGATGTGAAATAAGTCTTAATTTACGAAACCGGTAGCAATAATAAAGAATTTTTGTGAGAAAGATACCTTTTTTTCATTTTCATTATGGATAATACATATGGAATTAATCTTTCGACAATATAATTTTAACCTGGTTGCCCATTCTCTGCAAATCAAGAGTCAAAAATCTTTTATTGTCATCCTTATTGTACGTGAGACAGGATTATTGTCTCACGCATGCAAAAGTATATTTTATATATCCAGAGAGTTCCAGGTTAGGTGACTCAGATGATTTACTAAGTTATGGCTTGAAAAATGAGAAACATGTTCTTCCAACTAGAAAGATATGTATTGCATGTCAAATAAAAAATGAAAAAAATGGTGCCAAAAATACAGACAGTAGTGGCCCGAGCAGATTTTATAAATATAATATCAACAGTCAATAGAACAATAGTGGAAATTGATAAAAACTATAGAAACCTTGGAATAAAAGGAGGTATTGTAAAACATCTTATAAAGAAAATTCACAACAATAACCTAAGAGTAACAATTAGAAAATTGGTACAATTACATCATTGGAAGAACACCACTAGAAAACTATAATATATATTATAGAATATTTAATGTCCAAATATTTATTACCATTGTTCCAATGATGCGTAGTATTTTACATAATAATGGTGTTTATATATTGTAATTATAAGCTAATAACCTGATAGAAACAGCAACACAAAGTTTGTAAATCCTGATTCACTCCACTACAAATTGATTTAACAAATAACAATTAAAACAATCTTACTTAATTCATTGTTAACCATAGTCTTTCTCAAAATTCTCCTACACCATTGAGAGATGAAATGTATAAACAGGCACAGGTGTATGTTAAAATCCGTAGCTAGTGCTAGATTTGACATTTAGTGTGGCGCCACTTACATTTGTATCTTAAAAACGAGATTTCTCAGTCAGTTCATCAGTTGGTAGTAGTCATGTAAATCACATCTCGTGTCCTATGGTCCCTTGTACAGTCTGTTTGTTTTAAATCGTTTCATCTACTTAATGCTTCTACCGATTTTTAAGCGTGTAATTTATATATTTAAAATTTTATTGATAAAAATAAGTACCACAGTGAATCATATTTTTTTATAACAAAACTGTTTTAAAAATAGTAGAATTTACAGATTTTAATCAAGTGAGGCATGGAGTAGTATTTCAAAATAGCCGGTTAGTTCCTGTTTCTCAATGACGGACCACTTTAATTTTTATTTTATGTATGTTTAAAAATGTATTGGTATTTAATATTATAAAGGAATAATATTAGTATAGATACACTTAAATAAAAATACAAAGAAATCAAACATGATTTATTGACCTTTAAAGAAAATTATTTTATTATAATAATTTCTAATTTTATCCTCAGTTGTAAAACTTTTACACAACTTTAAAAATTACAATTTATTACAAATGAAAAGTATTTAAATATCTATTACAGTTTTAGTATATGCCTGGTACAAACAAAATTACAAATATACTTATCGATGAAAAGTAATTTCTTTAATTTTCGTATTTTCCGTTTGTGAATACATGCCACACTTACTGACAATTTTTAATAATATATATATATATATATATATATATATATATATATATATATATATATATATATATATATATATATATATATAAAAAAAAAAAAAATAAATCTATAGAAATCATAAAAACGTATTAACACTGTACTAATTAAACGAGGTAATCACTATTCTTACGAAATAATATTCAAAAACATAGTAATCACTGAATAAACGTTGGTTAAATTTTGGAAAGCAGTTCTTCTACACTAAATTGACAACAGATTAAAATAGTTATAATGAGTCAAAAATGGTATTTGGAATTGGCGCTGATGACGTCAGTTCTGTCGCAAATATTGTAACAGGAAATACGCATTTGGCTCCTTCCTGTCCTCTCTATATTCAAAGAAATTACTTAAGACTAAATAACTCACCAAATTAAATGTAGGTTTTGTACGATTGTAAAAGCATAATCCCCACCACTTACATATATACATCGCAATAGAGGACGTGTCACTTGTGAGCTTGTTGGAAACCTGACAGCCCGACGATAAGCAGTTTCAATAGAGTCATAATGCGGGGCTTCACTGAACAGCTAAGTACCACTGGGTTTTGCAGAAAAATTTGTAAACAAATATATGGGACAAATCCGTCAAATGTCATGCCGGCGACAAGCCTGCAGTTGTCGGCCTGGCCCATTTTGGTGAAGCCCAGCCTTTAGGCGTTTTATTGTGCTATTGTAAAAAAAAAATGTCTACACAGGTTCCTTCACGAAATACCGTGAACTGGTGGATACAAAATAACCCGGAACTAGAGCTTAATGGCACAGAACTTTATTGCAAATGTTGTAAAAAAAATTTCTTGTGTACACGAAAGTCGAAGTTTTAAAACTTTCAGTATTTTAAATATGCTCCAGTTACGTCTGTAGTCGTGAAACGGTCGTTTTTAGACTATAAATGGATTTTCAATGATGGGAGCCGAAATCTAACTCCAAATCATTTAGAACAATTGCAGAAATGGTTTGAGTCAACCAAATCGGCGAAAAAACTAGTTTTCTTTGTTGCTACAATTGCTTTTCACTTAGTTATTTTTTTAAACATGCAACACTACATATGAAAATGGGCAACTACAGATTTGGGCCAAAAAATATCACATTTGATAATAGGAATTTTTGAAAATTTTCGACAGCCCTCTGCAGTAATTTCTTTTTTGATTTTAATTGCCAGTTTACTTATGCAAAGTGATCTAAATAATACACTAGCAATGTAATCCAACCACTATTTTTATTATACTTTAAAAAATATACTATAAACGAAGGCCACGAGTCACTCACTAATGCGCCTTCTGCATATAACAATAATCGACTACTGTTGTATAATGTTAGCTGCTTATAATACTTACACCATTTCTTCGTTTAACATACAGATGAACATGAATGTTATGTTATTTTGGACCTAAATATGACTTATGTCTTTTCTGCATGCACTGATTTAATTATTAATAATATACTTTTAGTTTAGTGCCAAAAAATAATTGTTATAGTGCAATAGAGTATTTTGTTAAATGTTTAGCATTCACCTAATTTTGGACATTACAAAAATAACATGTCAAAAATATAAAGTAAAATATTGTTTATTTTGTATTGTATACCATTTTTGCACATGAAAATATTGATGTGTTCGCGTACGAGCTGATTCTGCCACTGATATTTGTGAAATGACTATCTTGGATACGGTCTCTAATTATTTCTATTATGTATTTAGGAGCTACATTTAGGTAGAATTGTTATATGGAGTATTGATGATGGTTCTCACTACAGGTGGAGCAGCTATAATACATATACATCATTATTTGCTTTCCTTTTAACGCGTGTTCAAGCTGAAACAGCGCTTGCTATATACAGTATATTTCACTTAACATGAATAACTTTTTTTATTTTTCAGTGGATTTAATGTATCTTTTTGTATTTATGTGAAGCTTTATTAAATGAGTAAACTACATTTTAGCCTCAGTAAAAAACTAGCCCACTACGATTAAAAATAAACTTATGAAATGCAAAAAAACATATTAGGCATTTTTTTATCAAAAAATTTGATTAAGAAGTCAAGAATCATCCCAAAAAGTAAAATCCATAAAAAATTTCGCCAAATTGGTTGCAAAATTAAGTTTTTTTTTTTTCGCGAATGTTAGAAATTGACCTACTGAGGCGATTTTGAATAACTTTTGTTAATAAAATTGTTTGATTTGATCAAAAATAAAAAGTACTTTATTTTTTGAACTGTCAGCGAAATTTTTTATACTTTGTTTTTTAACCAAATTTTGGATTTGACCTTTCGGGATGATTCTAAACAACTTTTCTCCATATAATATAAAATGTTTTAGTAAAAAGATGCCTAATAGGTTTTTTGCATTTTTTGCGTTTATTTTTGATCATAGTAGCCTAGTTTTTTACTGAGGCTAAAATGTAGATTACTCATTTAATAAAGTTTTACAAGTTAATATATACAAAAACATTTTTATCAAATTCACTGAAAAATAAAAAAAGTTATTGAGGTGTATTCATCATACGTGAAAGACACAGTAGAGCATAAAATAATATAATAATTACAGATATTAATATTCATATTATCTGAATACGTATACTTACATTCTTGATGTTAAAGTATAGAAGCAGATCAATATTTTTACACCACAAACTAAAAGTATAATCAAAATTTTATATATTTTTTGTGGTTCTATAGTTACAAAATCATTGAAGTTGTTTATGTATAAGAACAGATAAATTTCTGTTGAAGGAGGTGCTGGAATTGAACCCTAAGTTGAACACTAAATATTGCAAAATCAGAGAAGCAAATTATAAAGAAGTTTGTGTTTATTTGTTGTAATTTAACCATATACTAAACTTAAATATGGCTACAACAAACTTGAATTGTAATATGTGCCATTAAGAATTTTTTATATAAATATTCATTTCAGAGACACTATTAGTAGAATCTAATTACTTTTATACAATTTTTTTGTTGTATTTTTAATCTGCTAAAAATGCTATAAATAAAATTAACTGGCCAGTTCACATACCAATGCATATTCAGTTGGTTAATTTGTAATGTTTATAAACCTACAGATAATTAGTATATACATCATGAATTTTTTTGTCCATTTTTTCCCATATATTTCAGGAGTTTTTGAAAACTTCAAAAGTGACCTGATACAGAATTTTTAAATTTTAGTATATCATTAAGAATGATAACTGCTTATCATAACTTGTTTCACTCTGTGTAATATTAGTGTCAAATTAGGGGTAAGTTCTTTTATATCCTAATAGTTCTGTAATTTCACAATATAAAGCTATTTACCTAATGGATATTTCTGTACAAATTGTTTTGCTGAATAATATCTAGTTGACAAAAAAAAAAAACATTTGGTGCTCCATAGTGCTCACAAAACGTGTAATATATGCAGTTAAAATCCATATTAGAAATAAATACCAATTCAACCTTGTATATTAGTTGCTTAATCATTAATGTTATTAATTATTGTTTTAAGATTGAAAAATTTGGCCTAAATTCTGTAGATGTTAAGGAAATATTACTAGAAATGAGAAAATACCGAATGGGTCTTATACAAACTCCTGAACAACTTAGATTTTCATATCAAGCAATAATTGAAGGTGCAAAACAATTACTTAATCAAAATTCAGAACCAGAAGAGGTAAGTTAAACATTTTTTATTGAAATACGATACAAAAACTTCCCCTTCCCTATTATAGAATCTCAAATAATTTAATGTAGCAGAGATTTTGTAGACCTCAGAGATAAAGGTAATTTAAAATATACATGATAATGGGTAATTCACATATTTTCTTTTAATAGATTGTCTCAGACTATCAGGAAGTGTCTGATTCGGAAGATGACGAACCTCCCCCATTACCTCCTCCCAGATTGGATAGTCTTAAAAAGCATAATGGTGCAACTTTGGAGCGTCCACTTCCAAATATTCCAAATAGTATTTCAGATAATGATTTAAGTTATAAGAATAATGATGATATTGAAAAGGTAATAATATGGACGATCATTTCCTTCATTCTACATCTAACACTTATCATTTTTTTTGGTGCCAAGTAACACACTCAATTTATTAAGTATATTTAAAAAGCAGTATATATTTAAGAAGGATAATATAATTATTCTGATGATATTATTTGTTATGAAAGTTTCCTCAAATCATAAAAAAACAATTATATATCAATAAACTTCTTTTGTAGCTTGAATAAACTCCCTAGATAAAACAAAGTAGCATGATGCATTACGTCAATATTGTCATAATTAAATAATTAGTAGACATAGATAATTTGGATATCATGACGTTAATAACCAGAGCAGATTGCAAAACAGGTAGACAGTACAGTAAACAATATTTACCTTGTAAATTCTTTACATAAAAACAGCTCATCCCTGTTTCACTGCCTTTGTCTGCTCCAATCAACATTTGGTTTTTTTTCAACAACACGCGTTTCGTTGCAGCAGTCTAATGTCCCACACTACATAACAACACAACATATACTTGGTTGTTTGGATTTTTGCATGTATATCAAATTAGTTACGACCTGTGTCCGCGCAATACATTTATAGGATAAGAAATATAGAGATACGTATGTCTAGGCAGGGTAAGACATCTAACCAATAAGTTAATAATTGGTGGAGCAAAGACACAATATGAACCTGTCTCAGCTTCATTGACCAGCTTGTTTGTCACTTGATTCAGCGTAGTCGTAATATTTTTGCAATTATATTTTTGACATTAGACTCTCAGTAGCTGTATGAATCACATAACTTGAAAATTACCTTTGAGCATTAACAAGTACTCAGTGGTGGCCAATGAAATTTAGGGTATGCCCTATCAGTGTAGTAGTAGTAATCTTTATTAGCAAAGCTAAATAAATACAAACAATAGGGAACTTGCCTATAATTTTAAAAATAAAAATAATACTAAAAAACATAGCGTAACGTTGTAATAAAACGTGTACTTCACAAAAAAATAAGTTTTCTAATTCCACGCGATCAGTATAAAGGATCTAAACAGCGATAAAATTGAAGTGGCCCGAAACGAGCTACTATTGACTTGTGACGTCACACCATACCATATTCGGTAGTCGTCGCGCCGGTAAGCCATACAATCAGATGTTTACCGGTGTTATAAGACTGTGGTTGATTTGTTAGTGACTGTTCTGATATAAATATATAATTGTGTTTTATAGTACCGCTTATTGTAGTTGTACAGATATTTTAAAATGACTGATCAAGGTTTTTCAAAGGGCCAATCTGATAATTTGCCTAAAGTGGATATGTTTATGGTGGCATCTTTTATACAAAATAGTGAAAGTTTTTCCCTTGGAGAAATCCGCGGGGTCAAGGCAGAGAAGTATGTATTTTTTTTAGCTTTTAGTAATAATTTATAAACATAAAATAGTAGACTTGATCACGGAATAAAAAAGAAATAATTACAAAATGCTTAGTTGCAACTAAGCATTTTTAGCAGACTTATCTTATGTTTGAGAGAATTTAGGGTAATTCTTTACAACAGCCACTTCTATATTTTTCGTGTTTTTTTTTTGTACACGTGTAAAGTAAAGTGTCTCTATAGAAGACATTTGTTGCACGTTCTGTAGGATACTCTTCGCAGTTTTTTGAAAAGAATCTTGTGTTTGTCTTATAAACTTCATTCTTACAATACCTAATGTATTGACTACATATTTAATTTTCTCTCCCGATGGTGCCAACTGTATTGGCGAAACGCGTGGCAGTATATTTTATAGTATAAACTAAGATTCATTCTTACAATACCTAATATATTGATCACATATTTAATTTTCAATTTTTTTTCATCTCCCGATGATGCCGACTGCGTAGGCGAAATTTGTGGTAGTATATTTTACAGCATTTTGGTGTCTATAGAAAATTACTTCAATTTTAGTAGTAGATTGAAAATTGCAACCCTCTGTAGATTCATATTTTTAAATAAAATGTCCTATAACTTTTTTTATTTACTATTTGATTTTTTTCAAAAACAATGGATTTCTTCCTCTAGCTAACACTAACTTATAGCCCAAATTTCAATTCGAACGGACTTTTTTTTCTTTAGTTATCGTGCTTACAAGAAACGTGACGGACAGACAGACGGACGGGCAGATGAACAGACGGACATTTTGAAAGTTGTTCAGAATTCGATGACGAACGAAATGATTTTTTCTCTGCGAGCGATATTAACGATTTTAGAAATGTCCCGATCAAATGCAATATACTCTTCGTAATCGTATTTGCGAAGAGTATAATAACAGAGCTGGATGTCTCTGATAATAATAAATAGCTGTTTACTTTCGCACCAGGAAATTACCTTTACTTAGTATCACTAAATTACATTCTATCTACTAATCTTATTTTCTAACATTGTATACACATTCTTTCTTTAATCTTACCCTAATTAAAATTCAATAATTCGGAATTCGGCATATTTTATTGCCCGCCTGCGAAAAACTAGTAGATAGATAGACATATAGTATTTAATAATGTACTTACATTAAAATGATCACACACATGTAGAGACCTACTGCTCTGTGAAATGTCATTTTCATTTCTTCTACACGCTTTTAGCCATTTTGATCGACGAATCTTATCTTCTGGCAACATTATAAATATTTTATCTGGCACTTTTACTGTAGTATTCTTACACAACGGTACAATGCAATATTTAAAATAAGGAGTTTTTGTTTCCATTTTAAGTACCTATACACTTAAAATTTATGGCGATGCTGGTATTTTTTACGGCTGAAATCAAGCAGTCGAGTGCTCGGATCTCCGTCATGGTATGGTGTGATGTCACGAGTACTCCCGCGCTTTTGAACCTGTTTGAAACGGTTCGCTCACGCGCGAAACTTTAATAATTTATAACAAATTTATTATTGGGAATTAAGGCGTCATATTTTGCATATCTTATTTTTTTAGTATTGTAGAACATTTTTATGAAGTAAAAAAAAAATGTGCAAGTTCCCTATTAACAAATTATAATATCCTTACATATATATGTTTATGAACTTGCACATATTTATACAATCTAAAAAATATATATACTAAACAAATGATAAAAAAAGAACAACAATATATAAACGAAGAGACAATTATGCATCTATTAAGTTGTTTACATATATATGTTCACATTGCTTCTTAAATATCAACAAATTTGTACTATTTTCAATTCATCTGGCAAACGATTATAACTATTTAAACCATTATGAAACAAGTTATTTTGACCATATGATGTACTAACAGTTGGAATATAAAAATTATATTGACATTCTATAATGGTTATGTATATATCTAACAAACGTGCAATTTTCTATTAAATGCTTAGGAAGTAATCGATGCAGTATTTTATATATAAATACAAAAGTATTAAAAATAATAGATTGTCTAACACTGAATATTCGTACCCTATCTAACATACATTTTATACTAGTAAATCTATCACATTTAAGTATCACTCTAAGTGCCTGATTTTGTTTTTTTTTTGTAATGTGGAAATTTGAGTAGCATTAAGTAAGAATAATATTGTCGAACAATAATTGAAATGTGGGTGTATGATAGTTTTATAAATTGTTGTTTTTGTCCATTGGCTAAGATCCTTTCCTATTCTACCCAGTAGGTTCACTTTTCTTGCTACTTTTTTACACACATACACGCATGATTTGAAGCTCAACTCTTCATCGATTATTACTCCTAAATATTTGAATTATTTGACTTGATCAATAGTTTCACCTCCAATTACCACACCTGTATTATTATTTGATTGTAACACGTTATATTTTTTTTATGCAACATATACTTAGTTTTGTCCACATTTAATTTTAAATTGTTGTCACCTAGCCATCTATTTAAATTTTCCATCTCCCTGTTTAGAGTTCCTAATATTTCGTTCAAGTTGTTGCCTATTGAATATATTAATGTATCGTCCGCAAAAAATTGTATGTTACAATTGTAATAGATTTCACAATGTCATTTATGTACAGTATAAATAAATTTGGACCGAGGACCGTTCCCTGTGGTACACCAAATTGTGTGCGTTTCTCTGTAAAAGTGGTATTTCCATATTTGGTGTTTTGGTATCTGTTTTTAAGATAATCTTCTATTCATTTTAAAACTGTATCACTAAATCCCATCTTTTTTTAGTTTTAATAGTAACGAATCTCTATTTATAGTTCCAAAAGTCCTATGTAGGTCAAGAAATACAACACCTATTATAAGTTTGTCATTTAAGGCACTTTTCTATTGAGCTAGAATTGTTTGCAAAGCACTTTCACAGGAATTATTTTCTGGATTCCAACGAGTTATTTATGACTTGTAGAAATTTATCGCCAATTGCCTCAAAAGATAATTTTATTATTTTCGCATTTATTCCATCTGTACTACTATTATTATTCTTCATTTTATTAATAATCTTTCTTAACTCGCTTAATTCTAATAGTTTAAACTTTCCTAAGGTACAATTTTGTTTTTCCATGCTGCTTAAAATCTCTTTATAATTTCTATTCACGTTTAATCCTTTAGTAATTTCCTCAATACTACCAATGAAATATGAATTAAATTCCTGTGCTATTTGAATATCTTCAAAACCAATCTGTTATTAAATATTATGCCATCCTTTTTTATTTTTTGTATCTCCCTTCAGCAAGCTTTTTAATGTTTTCCACATTTCCGTTGGCTCATTCTTAACTTCATCAATTTTATTTGTATAATACTCTTGCTTTTTGATTCTAATTAGTGATACTACATAATTTTTTTTATGCTTATACATTGTCCAATCTTAATCTTCATTTGTTAATTCTTCCCTTTTATACAATCTATCTCTTTCTCCCATTTCTTGTTTAATACTGTTTGTTCACCATATCTTATTACCCCATTTACCTTTTATTGTAATTTATTATCTAGAATTTTGGAATTATTCTGTATATATATCAATTGTGATTATTAAGTGGTCTGTTGCATGAACTTCAAATTTTATATCCCTTTTATTTATTTTATATCCTTGTTGGAATATATAAAAAATATTGTTCTTCAGTACACGTCTGCTCAAAAGTAAAGTTGACCTTCGATTTGTTTACTTCTTAAAGCTTGTAATTGTGACATACACGCAAAGATCCAATATCCACATCACTTTTTCTGACTACACCAAATATAAAAATATCAAATAAACAAAAAATATCTATACTCGCCATACACACAATAGGTCGCTAACTAGAGTGTTTTCAAACTAAACAAATTATAGTCTGCATAGAGCAAGAATGTAAACTAAATCGAGGGTCAATAGCCGGCCGCAAATGATATTCTCACTTGGACATTACGTACATAATTAATATAATTCTCGGCCGCTCATCAGTGCCGGTTTTACATGCAAATGATTAATTAATTAGTATGTAAAAAATTACAAATCAATTTATTACTATTATATTACGTTTTTCAAAATATTAGGTTTAAAAATCCATCTTTGGGATGACATCCAAGCACCTTATGTCTAATAATTAGTAAATAGTAGTATTTCAAAAACTATATCCATATTTATTTTCATGCCATTTTGTGTATTTTTTATCCTAAAATTATTGTAGCTGTATTATTGGAATTTATAAGTATTTCTATTGAAGTTGACTAAATGCTCATATAACTAACCATACTTATAATATGATAATTTGTTTGTTTAATTTTATACAATGAGGGCTACCACGCTTGAATTCACCACGAGAGGCGCTAGTGTAGGGTAAGATAAATGTCACTGAACGTTAATGTTTATTATGGCTTTTTAATTCAGGTTTTTAGTGATTTTTATAAAAATTAGCTGAAAAACATTTAACAGGATGACAGAAGGGGAAAGTAGTAATTTACTTGCTCAGTAGGGAAATTATTGTACCTATCAGAGGTACTTACAATTTTCTGTTGTAGGCTCCTTTGGTAATGCATAATCGTCAGAATTAAAACGTTTCTTACAAACACGAATGTTTCGAAGGAGTAAAGTCATCACTGCGAATCTTTACCAATCACTGTTTTAGGCGAGTTTTGTCTCTCGGAAACATATGGCCACCTTTTGTTTCCGAACAAAATGGAACTGAACAACACTGAGGCATAATTAACAAGTTTTTTTATTTACTAGTGTACGAAATAATTATAACAAAACCCCATAAACTTGTTCCGCGCCTAACAATAACTTTTGACAGCTAACTTATTCGCCAGTTGCGCCAACTGGTGAGCCTGAAAAACGGTATCCCTCATTATAACACAGACATGACAGTTACTATCCAACTGACTGTCATAACGGTACCATGGCAAAGGTAAAAACGCTAACTGAAAAATTTCAGTTTTGAGATTTTTGCAGCAATCTACATAAAAGTATATGCTCTGTGGTTACATCTATTTCCTAAAATGTCTAGTAACAATTCTATATTATCATTATCAATGAAAAGGCAGTTGATTTTAGTTCAAAGGTAATTTAGTGAAATTGGTCATATTTCACTTACATGATTTCATGGTAGAGGCCATTTTAAATTATGTTTTATTCATTTTCCAGTTTCTTGTTTTGACATAAATTATGTTTTATTCATTTTCCAGTTTCTTATTTTGACATGCCTTTGAAATTTTATCAAATTATGTACTAAAAATATTTACTAAAGAAAATTTTTAACAAAACAGTTCCTAATTGATTTGATTTAATTCATAGTAATCAGAATATAGCTTGAAATTATTTATCCAAATATAATTGTAAAATATTTTTAGGCATACATTCCTAGTGGACCCTTGCCAGTACTACCGGCTGATGAGGATGACCATAGTGACGAAGATGAACTGGAGGCACGATCAGAAGGTTCAATATCGGATAAATCAGATTTTTCAAATTCTGTAAAAAGGTATGGTCTAATTATTATATTACAAACTTTTGCATTGTCTCAATCTTGTATATCACTCAGTGTGTTTTGAATGCTCTGCACTGGCTATTGATAAAATATATAAATATATCATTATATACAGTGTATTTCAATGTTTTTTTAACGAAGTACCCCGGGACCTTTATTCTAAATTTCACGAGAAATATGTATTCCTATAAGAAATAATTTACATTACTTTTTGCTTTTCCTTTTTTATTCTTGTCACATGAAATATGTCTCTTTCCTAGGAAATTTGTAGACAACAACAATAGAGATCTGATTGAGTTATAGTATATCCAAAGTCAGTTGAAGCGCTATAAAAATGCCGACAAAGGAATTTAAATGTCCGACAAAGGGATTTACTCATTTAATGGATAAAATCCTTTGTCGGCGTTTTTATAGTGTTTCAACTGACTTTGGAAATACTATACTTTTAAGCAAAAAGTTACTTTTTTTTAGAAATTACTGAGGGTTACTATTTTTTAAGAAGTTGTTACTTTTAGTTACTTTTATAAATTGTAAACTATTTTTTTCTTAATATGTAGGATATTTTTAATTAAACATTTTCAGGGAGAATGTTTGTATAATGTTTTTTTTTACAATTTTTTTTACAATGTATGAACCTGTCGTGTTTAGGAAATTTCATTTACATACAAATTGAAATGGTAGTCCTCAAAACTAGCTACTGGGCACAACCATTTTCGAGTTGGGTGCGATTGCTGAGGACTGACAGGTGATCGTCGATGTAGTGGTAGTATGGCATGATGTGCTTGGTTCCGATAGCATGGCCGACAAAGCCATATGCAGCCTTACCGATGGGTTAGACGGTGGACGGTCCGCTGCACTGGGATCCAAACCCCCGGTGACCCCGAAACATGGAATGCAGTGAACTACTGAGTCGAGAAGGGGCAGTCGGCGTGGACCCAGTCAGCAATGGAGCTCCCCATGAATGCATTGGGGGGGGGGGGCTCTGCAGCCGACGGTGGCTGCGAAGTTCCATCTTCTTCGGTTATTCAGCCACTGGGAGGTGGATGTGCACATTTGTTGAGGGATTACCCGCACAAAGCGAGGTTTTCCAGTGGGAGTGCTCGCCAAAGGTGACGGTTCCATTGAACAACAAGAGTGTCCGCAAGAAGGAAGATTTTCCAGTGGGAGTGCTCGTCAGAGGGAGGGTTCTAGTAACAACAAGAATACCTGCATGAAGCAAGGCTTTCTAATAGCAGTAGTTTATACGAGTTCTTTCTTAAGAAGTCCTAAAAAGGATAGGGTGTTTTAGCAGCGGTGATTCAACCAGTGGAGAATCCAAGATGTCTAAACTGTTGTAAATGCACAACTCTGAAAGTTGAATAGGATTTATTTACCCGCACTTAGGTAAAATAAAAGAAATTTAATTTTCAGTGAAATGGTGTCAATGGCAGAAGGTACGTGGGGACGCTTAGCTGAACTTCGACTAACTCTGGAACAACCAGAGCATGCATATATACTCTCGAGCAATGTTTGGCTAGGCTCCGCCCCTCGCTCAAGGGTTATGCACGCGCTCCAATTGGTTCACATCGTCAGCTTAATAAACCACAGGCAATGACAGTAGTTCCATTATTTGATATTGTGCGATTAAGTATGCTGCAATGTTCTATTTACACACGGTTCTACTGCTCGAGTTTTGACTTCTAATGACAGAGAAATAAATGCTATTGGTACATAAGGAATTTGGATGATATGATGTAAATAAAATGGGCAGACAGTACAGTAAACATTATTTTACCCTGTAAAGTTCTTTATATAACAGCTCTTCCCGTTTCACCCTCTTTGTTTGTCTGCGCCAATCCAGCAGTCAAGCTGTGAAAAAAAATTATTTAAAATTGTAGATTGGAAACCTTTGTGTTGGGGCAGCTGTACTTACACTATTAGAAATTGAAATTATATCAGGCATTTTTTTGGAATGTGTATAGTATTAAGAATAAAATCCATCTCTGGAATGTCATCCAAATTACCTATAATTGAGTTCTTGCCCATGGCGACAAATTTTATGCTAAAAACAGATCAGATTTACTTGTTTTCAACAAACAACTAATAGAACTGGGAAGAAATTCTTCAAAATCGCATAACTTATATTTTAAAACTATGACAGAAACGGTTAGAAAAAAGAAAGAAGAGAAAAAACAAGATAAGAAAGTAAAAAAAAAATGGAAGAACAGGAAAATCTTTTGTATAAACAGAATCAAATAAGTATTGAGAAAATGGAATATATAAAGTTACTTTTTCCCTATTTGCCTAGTTATACTTTTTTTTATATAAAAAAAAATGAATCTGAAACTTGCAACATTGCCAGAGCATTAATTCCATTCCATTCTCTCACCAGTTGTGTTCATCGAGGGAGATGGTATTAAGTAACTAAACGAAGAGTCCGGTGCAAAAAGAGGGCAGCTCCACTTTTGGATGAATTTCACTTTTATGGTGGAACACAGTAATAAAAAGATGCTCTATTGAATGGTGCAAGAACGAGGCAGCTCCATTAATTTGTTTGGATGTTATATGGGAAATATTTCTATCCCCTTCATCAACTCGGTGCAAGAAGGATGTAGCTCCGGAGCTGCCTCATTTTTGCACCGAACTAGTTCATGTTTTGCCGCTTCGATGCAGCATCTGTAAATTCATTTTAAAACAGTACCAATTTGATCTGCATGCATTTTCTGTTTAGTTGTTATTCTAATGGGTCGTAGTGCGTAGTACAGAACGTGCGTTCTATAAGTTGATAGCTCGCGGTATATTATTATAAGTAAAGTCAGTCTAGTGTTTTAAAATTAATTCTCTTTTCGGTGTTTGAAATCCGTTTGAAATCCAGATGAACAGTTTGACGATTCTGACAATGACCTTGATTTTTATCTGGATGAACCTGGACCTAATGTTAGGCATTTTTCTGTGTTTAATTCAAGTGCTGAGGTTTCATCATTGATCGAAAGTGACTCTGAAAGTGATAACATTTCACAAGAAACAGAAAAGAAAGGAAAGAAGATGAGAATACATGGAAAAGAAACGTGGCCAAGAAACGGAGAGTTGAAGGAAAGTCATACATGGGTTTGAAAAATAAGAACAAGTGTGTAAAAGAAGAAAGAAAAACTGATAGTGACTGCAACTGCAAATTCAAATGTTTTAAAAAATTTGACGACCCTGGTAAGATTAAACTTTTAAGTTTTTAATAATATTGGCAATAAAAAAAAAACAACATTTTTATTGGGGGACAAATAAGTGTAAACAAAGTTGAAAGACAGAGGTCCAAGTCTGGCGGGGGGATCAAAACGCTCCTGTTCTTGTGTATATAATATAAAAATTGACACAACAAAACAAAGGGTATGCAAAAGCATTAATTATATGGTATCAGTGAGAAAAGAGTGGAGTTTATTGTGAAATATTTGCAAGATAATACTCCTGCTTCCAGAGATATGTGTGGTAGACATGCCAATCGCCCTAACATGATTCATGATAACATAATACATCAAATTTATTCTCATATTCAGTCCATTTCCAAAGAGACCATCTCACTATAGTCTCACAAAAAATGAAAATAAATATTATTTGGATCCTGACCTACATATGAACAAAATACACAAACTTTATCCTCAAAAATACGAACCAGATATTTACACTGCAATCCAGAATGGTCAAGAAGTAAAACCTCAAGTTACTTAAGACTATTTTTGTCGACATTTTATAACAAACTATAACTACTCTTTCGGAAAACCACATTCTGATACATGCCAATCGTGTGATAGACTGGACAATCTCATATCTGCAGAAAAAGATGAACAAGTAATAAAAAATCTAAAAGTGGAGTACATGAAAAGAGAGCTAACTATTTTTACACAAAATTAAAAGATGACATTGCAGAGGTTAAGATGAGCAACAATCAAACTGAGTTATCAGCATTTGATTATCAACAAAATATGCCCCTTTCTCATGTACCCAGTGGGAACGTCTTTTTTAAACGTCAGCTTTGGAAATACAATTTTTGTATTTTTGTAGCAAGCACTGGAACATCGTACTTCTTTATGTACGATGAAACAGTCGCAAAGAAAGGACAAAATGACATAGTAAGCTTCTTGCATTATTTTATTAATCAATATGTGCCAGCAACTGTAACAAAGTTATTCCAGTATTCTGATAATTGTTCCTCGCAGAACAAGAATCAAACTAGTTCAGTATCTCTACACCATTACCGAAAATAAAAAGTTTTCCAAAATTATACACAGATATCCAGAACCAGGACATAGCTTTCTTCCATGTGATCGAACTTTTGGATCGATAGAAAAGGAGAAGAGAAAGCAAGAAAGGATTCTATTACCAGAAGAATGGGTTGCGTTGGTGAAAAACACATGTCGCAAGTTTGAAGTAGTTCGAGTTGCCCAAGATATTATTCTAAATTTCAGTGACCATTTCAGTAAGCTTTTCAAAAGAACTATATTTAATAAACGAAAACAAAAATTGGCAATCTCTTCCTACCGTGTAATGGAATACACAGAAAAAGGTGTTGAATGTAGCATCTTCGCCAGTGCCTGTTTCAGGGATGAATTTATTTTTCAAAAACCTGGAGTAAATCTGACTCTATCTAATCTTGAGTCACGTCTCTACTGTGGGCTGTTACCACTCAAGCAATCTAAGTATCTGCATGTAAAAGAACTAGCAACAAAATACGTACCCGCAGACTGTATATGGCTTTACGAGGGGCTTAGGTACCAAGGAGAAGAATAGCATAACCAGTCTGAAGGCAGCTTCATAGATGTTTAATATTAATTACTCTAACACAGTATATTAATTTTGTAACTATTTCTACGTAATAATGTTTAAAAATTATTGTTTTCTTATTTAATAGTGTATTAATTGCTGTTGGAACATTTCAGATTACTTTCCGGTGCAAAAAAGTGGCAGCTCCTCAATTTTTTTTTTCTATTGCTGTACTTAATGAAATTATTTGAAAGTATAAAATGTAAACACATTATGTATTAAACTACAACCTGGTGTTTGCAAAAAAAACGAAAAAAATACATATTTTTTTAAGTTGAACAGTTTTTACCATTTCCTGAAAAAAATTATAAAAATTGAGCTGCCCCCTTTTTTGCACCAGACTCTTCAATTGTAACTGGAAAACTTCATTACTAAACTTCAGAAAGAAAAATTAAAGAATTTGATTCTGTAGAGAAAAACGCAAGCGTAAAATATATGAGGTATAGTTAAAAAACTGAACTAAAGGTTCACCATTTCGTTCTAAAAATATAGACATCCAAATTGTCAATAATTTGGTAATATCCACTTCAATTATGAACCAGTTTAGATCACGTTTCATTATTTGTGCTTCAACTTGTTCCTCATGTAATATATGAACAATTAATATTTGCAAAGAACAATCAAAAAATTATTGTGGCTTTTTAATTAAAAATTATCTTACAAAACTAAATCTCTATTAAGTTTCATCGTGTTGATCTGCAAAATTTCTGTACAAAATATCTCTTAACTCGTTTGAAGTGGTAATGCTTTACTATGAACAACTAATTTTACACTGCCTGTTAATTTACCTATAAGTAAGTTTAACAAATGCACATGAAAATTATTTTATGTGGTGGCATTATAAAATGCCGTTATAATGCTGACGCAAGTACTTAAGAATCTATTTATTTCGTTTGAGTTTCCTTTAAATTGAACCATTATGTGATTATCTGAAATTAAATTTGGTGTTAAATTATTTAATTAGCAGTTTGAATGTTATCTTTGGTATATACAAAGATTTTACTCATCGTCCAAGTCAGTTAAATGTAATACGGTTAAATTTTTGAAAATATTTTCAAGTGACATCGAATTATACTTACATTAATATTATTATGACTGATCGTTTCCGTTATGGTTATAAGGAGTCTGCAAATGCATCAACGATTTTGTCTCCTCCAAATTATGTTTTTCTTGCAGATGAAACTAAGTAATCCTCCACAGATGTACAATAGACTAAGTTGGCTCATGTTCAATATACAATAATGATGACTCTCCTACTGACTGCATCATTAATGTTACCGATTCACCAATCTATTTTTAAAAAACATGAATTTTATTATAAGAAATTTAATACATAGACAATGTTTATTACATGAAATATAGTTATTGACTAAATCTATATTAAAAAAAGTTTAAAGGAATGTGAAGATACACCACATCACATGGTGTCAGGTTAGCCTGGTAAAGCAAAAGCTGCTGCATTAGTGTCATTCCCATGAAAAAATGCTGACATCATTCATAACCATTGTTTAATTTTTTTTGGTTTCTTGAAAAACTGATTCGGTTGAAGTTTGATCGTTACTAAGAATATTTATTTACAGGCAACCTCTAAAACTCAATACACAACTTTTCATAAAACATATTTATTTAAAAATCCCTGTGTGAACATTTTTTACTGTCTTCTTTCTCTTTTACCTCTACAGATACAAATGTAGTTTTAAAATAAAATTCAATTGTATGATCAATAACTAATTAAAATTTTCTTAATTTAATCAAGAAACTGTACGTCACATCTAGTAGAATAATTGGAGAAATAGTATACATTGATATTTATTATCTAACAATTAACACATAAACAATCGAAATAAGCTATACATATAAACCACCAGCCATTTTAATGACATAATGCCTTATAGATGTTAGTTTTTCAATGAAAACAAGGGGAATTAAAAGATACCATGTGAAATGTTTGGTGACTTGATGGATCACTAAATAAAAAATGTCGTTGCATTTTAAGATTATTTAAAAATTTACTATAAAGTTGGAAATTTTCCGTATTGAAAGAAAATTTTTTCTTTCAAAACTTGATAATAGACCATAGTGTGACCACATAATTGTGTAACCCACTTTAAAGAGTCATGACACACTGGTTGCCTATATGTAACACTGGAACTTGACTGTCGCGTCATGAACATAGCGACATTTTTGACAGAACACAACACAGGCTTTTTTCTCCCTTGAATGAAATATTTAAGAATTTTTTGGTTACCATACATAATATATGTTAGAATATATACATTACAGTGCACTAGAAATTTAATAATAATAGAAGTAAAGTTACTGTAATACACTATACTTGTATATATTCCAACATATTTTGTGCATGGTAGATGGTAAGTAAATGCTCTTAAATATTTCAAGGGAGAAAAAAATAAATAAAATTCTGTGTTGTGTTCTAATCATCAAAAATGTCGCCTTTATGTTCATGAGCAAAAGGATCAAGTTCGAGTGTTAATATAGGTGACCAGTGTGCCATGACTCTTTGATATAGGTTACATAATTATTATTAATAAAATGACATCACAACTAATGTGGTTTATTATACTTTAAAAATTATATAGTTACTATGAAGGATTCAATATAACTTGTTTACAAACTATGACGCCTGTAAGTTTGCAGATGATAGTAAGTCTGGTGCCATTTTACCATTTTATTATTAGTCATAATACAAAATGTAAATGTAAAAGCTTCTTGTTCTTAGGAAAATAAAATAAAAATAAAACAATCAAAAAATAATAAAAAATAGTATTTATTTCACATGAAAAACAAGAACATACATTCGAATTTAGTATTAAAAAATATAGGTATACAGGGTGGCGCAATAGTGTGTCGGAACTCGATACCTCGAGTTCTACGATAGCCAGAAATTTTTTAAAAAATTGCAAGTAAACTAGATAAAAAAGTCTATAACTGGAAATTATTTTCGAACATACAGTGCGAGCCAAGACGAAATTACAGGACCAAGTGCCTTTTTTTTTAAATGGAATGCTATGTATATCGGTACATTTTTTTGAAGCCTCTTTCTAAGCTCTATTCATTCCTATATTATTATTGGCTATCTCCCAACCACTTTGATGTAATGAATTTTTTTTGTTGATATAATGCCATCTGCAGATGGATATTAAAAAAATCACCACAGTCACAATTATGGGTTTTAAGAAAAACTTATGTGAATACCAGTTATGAGACATCTAATTAATATTTTTGAATCATTTTCATTTCCTAAAAATGTACAGGGTGGCCAAAAATTAGTATTCAATTAAGAACTTTTTAAATTGAATTTTCTCAATTTTTTTCAAATGGAACACCCTGTATATTTTTCAACGATGTGATGTAAAAATGAAAAACGAACATTTCTAGCTATCGTAGAACTCGAGATATCGAGGTCCGACTCACTATTGCCCCACCCTGTATATAAATAATTACCTTCCTTGGTAAAATCAACAGTCCAATTGCTGTAGGTTTACAAGTTTGCCCTTTGGCATAGCGAATAATGTTTATAATCTTATTGCACTTTTCAAACATTGGAATTCCGGTTTGTAAGCCAAAATTCTGGAATCTAATACTATGGTCCCTTCCTTCCCTAGATTTAATAATTTTGATTTTATAAATTTGTCTATCTTGAGGAAAAAGACCAATCACTTACTTCATGTCCAAGATAGTAATTTAAATGATATTTGTTTAATTATATGTAAGTATAATATTTATATATATATTTATAAAAAAATTTTTTTAGTGTACCACCATCTGAACTAAGACATCGGAAGAGACTAGAAAGAAAAGAAACCATGGAGGCCCAAGTACGAGACATGAAACGCCGACAACAACTTAACGAACAATGGACACAACTGAAGAGGTCTTTATATATACCTTTAGTTGTAGGAGGCTCTCTAATTTTGGGTGGAGGTCTCATTACTTACTTTTATTTCAAAAGTTAAAAACAGCATATTTCTTTTGTATTTATAGTATAAAGCTGATTTAGTTGTTATTTTAAAGATTGATTACTATGCAAGTAAAGTTATAATTTTTATATTCTATTATTATTATGTATTAATATCACAATTGTTTTTGGTAGCACTGATAATTATATTTAAGTAATATATTGTAAATTTTCTTTTTATGAAAAACAAACCTTTTTAAGGTACATATCAATTCAGTGTTATTTATATGACTTATTGTGTAGTATTTATTTGTGTCGAATTACATCAAAAACTAAATGATTTTTAAATCAGTCATTTTCTTTGTATCATCAAGAATATTATTTCTGTATGACGTACAGGATGATCATTTTAAATGCCTCACTCGATTTCATTGCTTAGAAAAAAAATACAAAACTATACTTATATAGTTTTTCTCAACCCATATGAGAAAAAAATTGATCAAATAAAAAAGAATTATGGCTAAAAAACTGAAAATATAAACATTTACACCCCATACATTAATGTGGGAATGGACATGTGACATTCCACTGATTATAAATACATATCATGCATATTTTTCTCGACTTTTTTATTTTAAGCGATGCCATATCTAAATTGGAGTATGGAATCCATGCCATATTTTAAGATATAACTACTAAGACTAAATGAAGTTTTATAAAAAAAAATTACAATTAAAGTTTGCAAAAGTGGTTTGCCGACCCAGGTTATTTGTAGACAATATTAGCAAAACTTTTTTTCCATGATCAGGCCAATTTATTGACATTTCATTAAAAAAAAAAGTTTTTTTTTAGAAATTCGCTAAATTAATAATAATTAGTCTAAAACAAAAATTTCAAATATCCTCAAAAAAAATGTAATTTTTTTTACGAAATTTGAAATATCGATGTTTTCCTCCTGATGAAAAAAAATGTTTTGCTAAAATTTATAAATTGTTTACAAAATAACCTGGCATGCTATTTTTGCAACTTTTTTTTTTTGGCAAACCAATCATATTTTTTTGCAAAATTTCTTCATTTAGTCTTGGTAGTTATATATTAAAATATGAAATGGTCCCATGTTACAATTGTTAGATATGGCATAACCTATAATTCACCAGCTGGATTACACTTGAAAAAATGCATGCGCACAATCACTCCCTTGTGAGTGTCGAAGCTGGGATTTGAACCCGGGAGTTGATAGACAATAATTGGTCAACGCTTCTTATCCAACAGGATGTAGCGCCCAATCAAAACTCAACAAATTATTTACATGTACATTATGCATGAAAATAGACCACAAAATATTGATGATATTAAATTAAAAATTCAACAAGAAATAGATTTAATTAACAACAACCCCATTATTTTAAGCAGATGCAGAGAAAATGTGTCAAACACCTATGTTTACCTTTGTTTGCAGCAAAATGGTAATTTTTGAACATTTACAGAAAATAAAATATGTAGAATTACTTTAATTTTTGATATAAAAATGTTCTTTTTTTGTTTTAAAATGTGTATTTGTATTACTTTAAATTTACAACCCCCATATTAAGTTTGAAAAATAATGAATGATATGTTATACATTGCATCCAGAAAATGTTCTTTAAATTAGCTAAATATACAAAGTGTATCACTATAATAGTATAAATAGTTGTAGTTTTCTATTAAATCGGCAGTAAAAAATATGTCTGTGATACGCATTTATAATCAGTGGAGTTTCACGACCATTTTCGCATTAATCTAGATGGTGTCAATTTTTTGATTTTTTGGCCATAACTTTTCATTTGACATTCAATTGGGTTTTTTCTCGAATTCGTCAGAAAAAAATTAATATGAAGTTGGTTCACTTTCTATTGTCCTAACTAAAAATTGATTTCGTGTTGACAAAAAAAAAATAGGACTGACACTGATAGCAGATCGTAATTAAAAAGGAATTTTTTGTGCAACTTAACAACACGAAAATCTACCTTTAGTCAGGATTACAGAAATGGAAAAGATAGATTTCTGCGTTATTAAGTTGGCAGTGATTTTTAAAGTTAAGTAATGTCATTAATGGCATGACAAAAAAACGGGACTGACACTAACAGCAGTTTGAAGGGAATTTCTATTGTCCAACTTAATAAAGCAAAAATTAAATTTTAGTTGAGAATAAAAAGTGAATCAACTTTAATTCTGTGATTTTTTTACTAGGTGAAAACATCAAGGCAATGAAATCGAGTACTTAAAATGATTACCCTGTACCTTAATTTTAATCAGTATATAAACTTTACGTAAATTATTAGCCAAAATTGATATTTATTTTAAAATCAGATTCTCAAAGAAGATTGCAATTAAGGTACTTTTTCCATGGTTTACTAATAGCTCTGATCCAAAGGTTAATAATAAATATGTTTTGCAGAGTAAAAGGAAGTATGCATTAATTTTGGGTTTCTTATAAATACCTAAAAAAAATAATAAAATAAGATATTTTTTACAATTAAGATTTATGACCCCCACATTCTGACGATAAAGATACTTATTTACTTTCATTGTTAAATCACAAAGTTTAATTATAACAAAAATTAATAGGTTATGCCATATCTAACAAATGGAGCATGGGACCCATGCCATATTTTATGATTTAACTACCAAGACTAAATGAGGAAATTTTGTAAAAAAAAAATTTTGTTGGTTTGCAAAAGAAATTGCAAATATATCCTGCCGACCAAGGTTATTTTGTAGACAATTTGTAAAATATTAACACAACATTTTTTTTATGATCAAGAGGCCAATTTATCGACAGATTTCAGATTTCGTTAAAAAAAAAAAAAACGTCTTTTAATACAGTTATGACATTATGAAATTCCCAAAGGTAATAATCCATTTAAAGCAAAATTACAAAAAATTGTAACTACAAAAACACATTATTTTTAACGAAATCTGAAATTTGGTGATAAATTTTCCTATTAATAATGAAAAAAATGTTTTGCTAAAATGTTATGAATTGTTTACAAAATAACCTGTCGGCAGACCATTTTTACAATTTTTTCTTGCAAATTTCACTTTTTTTGGAAAACTTCTTCATTTAGTCTTGGTAGTTATATCTTAAAATATAGCATGGGCCCCATGCTCCAATTATGAGATGTGGCGTAACCTATAATTCACCAGCCGCCGCTATGTTACAATAGTTACAAAGTTCTAAAACTATTTTAAATATAATACTGTACTTAATCATTTAAATATTTATAAGAACCAAAAATAAATGCCTACATTGCCTACTTCTCACTCTCTGTGAAATCCCAACCTTAAGAAATAAATTGAATTAAAAAAAATAATAATGGTCTTATATCAATAATTAAAATACTGGTGTTAAGTGATATAATATACAATATAATAATTATATACTATGCAGTTAGGATTTTACATTCACTTTTCCTAGAAATTTCATAAACAGTGCATTATTTATTTAAAATTTACAAGAAATGGTTATTAATATAATGGTTTTAAATTTGCTGTAATCAGTACAGAAGGATCAGATTTGACCTGATTTAAATCAATTTATTTTCCTTGATTTTATATTGATTTAAGTATGTAGGGGTAATATTTTTTATATAGTTTTTTCATCCATTTCTGAGAATGTCACAAAAATTATCAGTGATCTTTTTTGATATAAAATAGATTTAATTTTTTTAGATCTTTTGTAAAATTGTACACTGGCCAAATTTTTATTTTATGTATTACCAGTAAAGTATGCTGGAATAGTAAATTCCGATGAGATAAGATAAATGCAAATGTTACAGTGGTAAGAAATTATTTTTTATATTTTTACAAGAATTAAAGTATTTTATTTTTGTATGATTAAAATGAATTTCAATTAATAATAATAATGTGATAAATATTATCATTAATTAATTTAAAATTATTAAAATAGTTCTTGTAAGTAATTTAAATATCTTAACACTAAAATCTAGGAAAAGCAAATTTAAATAGAATCAAAATTTTTGTCAAATGAATCAGGGGTATAAGTTTATTTTCAATTTTGTCTCAAGCCATGGTCATTTAAAATTTTAACCATATCTTTTAATTGTTTTCATACAATAAAAATGTTGGTATGATACAAAGAAAATAGAAAAAGTATTCCTATATGTTTCATTAATTCCTTCTTTTACTAAGTAAATATATTACTTGACAGAAAGTAGAAAATATACATGTAGTAGAGCGAATGGGTAGGATAAAGACTGAAATTGATTACCACCAATTTGATTTCGTATAAATTATAAGAGTGACTTCTGTTCGAGTATAATAGTCTAGTTCACAAGTTAAAAATTGTGTTCATTAGTGATAAAGGTCGTAAAAATATGGGCGATAGCTCATTGGATTCGCAATGACGTCTAGAAAAAAATATATAAAAATTCTTTACCAGCACATAAAAAATTGCAAAAGTTATTAACAAATTAAGATAAAAAAAAGGCATTTAGCTTTTCGCAAATAATTCAGAAACTATTAATAATTAAGAGATTAAAAAAAAAGATTCTTAAAGAGAACGAAATTTCCGATAAAAAGTCCTAACTCACAGAACTGTACCTCCATTATTAATCATTTTAATTTAATGGTGAAAATAATGCTCCGCGCAGCGAGCGCGACGCTGCCGCAGACCTCAGAATCCGACCGTAGCAACAAAAAAAAATTTTTTTAGCTATAAAATATTAATTAAAAAGTTTCAAAAAATTATCGGATCATCTAAACACCCAAGGAACAATATTCACTTAAAAAAATTTTTAAAATCCATTTTTTTATAAAATGCGCTTATTAATTAACAAATTTTTTTGGAGTTCACGTTTATGTTTATAATCAGATAATTGTTAAACTAAAAAAAAATGTATAACCGATGCTGGATACATTGTGACAAATATACTTTATGAAATAATCACATCACGATATTTTTAATTGTTATAGTTCATTAGTTATTAATCTTTTACGTTAACAAAAAAACTAATAAACGATAAAAAAAGGTGAAACATTTTTTTTTAACAATTGTTATCACTGTTTTTGTATATCAAAACACTATTAGATTTTATAATTTTTAAATTTTTAGTGGTATTTGTTTAAAAAAAATGTTATAAACAAATGGATTAGTTGCATATTTTAGAAAATTTTTTTTCATACAAAATTTTTTTATTGTTAATCATTTTTTAACTTTTTTCATTATTTAAATAATAGGTTAACAAAAGATTTTTTTTCTAAATTTATCATTTGCAATTTTCTACAAAGTAAAAAAAAAATTTTTTTCGCTTCAAATTTATTTATTTATTTAATTTGTTTAAACAATTTGTAATAAACAATGGTCGAATGTATTAATTTTTTTTTTTGGATTTTTTTATAGAATTTTCAATTTTGCTACTCTACAGAAATTAAAGTGCTCCTTCTTTTGTTAAGTTATTAACCTCTATATCTTTTAAACTATTAGAGATACGACAATGGATATTCAAGTCGTTTTTATAAAGGACAATTAATCTTTAAAATTAGTTAACCACCTAGTTTGTAACTATTGTTAATCAGCTATTATACGCATTTGTTTATAAAAAGTTAAGGTTTCTTTGTCATTTTCAAATTTTTTATGACTTATAGCTTATTAAATGTTGCAGATACAGTAATAGACCTTCCAGACAATTTTGTTCAGTGATTAAATATCTACCGAATAAGCTTTTGATCATATCCATATCTCTTATAGTTTAAACTATAAACTTATTTGTTTTAATATTCTTCAAATTCGTATTCCGTTATATATGATTTTTTATTTTTTTTTTTTGTATCAATTTTTAATATTTTTCTATACTTTTTCTTTCTATACATTATAAAAAGTTACATTAGCTTATAACTCAAGGAGCTGCCATTGTTAAGTTAAAAATAAATAGTTTTTTTTATCAAATTATGCAGTTACTCAAATTTTTTCCAATTTTCTCAGCTATATTTTCAAAAATTGAAATGGAAGAAAGGGTGGAAGCCGGTTCAATTCCAAATATAGATGAACCGACCACTTCTGGTATTCCTCCTCTAAAAAAAAAGAAGAAAACTATTCTTATAAATAATGACTATATATTGATTACACCATTATTATTCTTATAATTTATGAAAATATATATGTTCTGAAATAAAATTTCTGTTTACTTAATGATAACATTTCATCCTTATATTATTTTGAATAATTTTTAAATAAACCATGTAGTTTCAATTAATTATTAATAGAATAAATAAAAATATAGTTACTGTATAACGGAATACGAATTTGAAGAATATTAATAAAAATACGTTTATAGTTTACACTATAAGAGACATGGATATGATCAAAAGCTTATTCGGTAGGTATTTAATCACTGAACAAAATTGTCTTGAAGGTCTATTACTGTATCTGCAATATTTAATAAGCTATAAGTCATAAAAGATTCGAAAATGACAAAGAAACCTTAATTTTTTATGAACAAATGCGTATAATAGCTGATTAACAATAATTACAAACTAGGTGGTTAACTCATTTTAAAGATTAATTAATCCTTTATAAAAACGACTTGAATATTCATTGTCGTATCTCTAATAGTTTTAAAGATATAGAGGTTAATAACTTAACAAAAGAAGGAGGCACTTTAATTTCTGTAGAGTAGCAAAATTGAAAATTCTATAAAAAATAAGAAAAATTTTTTTTTGTATTAGTTAAATATATGGTTGATTTTAGTATTTTTTTTTCTATAAAAAAAATATTAATACATTCGAACCATTGTTTATTAAATAAACAAATAAATTTTAAGCGAATTCTTTTTGTAGAAAATTGCAAATGATAAATTTAGAAAAAAAATTTTTGTTAATCTGTTATTTAAATAATGAAAAAAGTTAAAAAATGTTACAATACAATACAAAAAAAAAATTTAAAAAAAAAAAAATTGGTTTCTAAAATATGCAACTAATCCATTTGTTTATAACATTTTTTTAAACGAATACCACTAAAAATTTAAAAATTATAAAACCTAATAGTTTTGATATACAAAAATAGTGATAACAAATATTGAAAAAAAATTTTGTTTCACCTTTTTTTATCGTTTATTAGTTTCTTGTTAACGTAAAAGATTAATAACTAATGAACTAAACAATTAAAAATATCGTGATGTAATTATTTCATAAAGTATACTTGTCACAATGTATCCAGCATCGGTTATAATTTTCACGTCTTTAGTTTAACAATTATCTGATTATAAACATAAACGTGAACTTCAAAAAAGTTTGTTAATTAACAATAAGCGCATTTTATGAAAAATGGATGAGAAAAAAATTTTTAAGTGGATATTGTTCCTTGGGTCTAGATGATCCGATAATTTTTTGTTACGGTCGGATTCTTAGGTCTGCGGCAGCGTCGTGCTCGCCGCGCGGAGGACTATTTTCACCATTAAATTAAAATTATTAATAATGGAAGTACAGTTCCGGGAGTTAGGACTTTTTTATCGGAAATTTCGTTCTCTTTAAGAATCTTTTTTTTTAAATTTCTTAATTATTAATAGTTTCTGAATTATTTGCGAAGAACTAAATGCCTTTTTTTATCTTAATTAATTAATAACTTGCAATTTTTTATGTGCTGGTAAACAATTAATTGTTATACAATTTTTCTAGACGTCATTCCGAATCCAATTAGCTATCGCCCATATTTTTATGACCTTTATCAATAATTAACACCGTTTTTAACTTGTGAACTAAACTATAAAATTAAATACCCAAGTATAATACATGTAGTTATAACACTTGCAGTTTTAATTTTATTTGTTTTTAAGTGTTGAATGTTTTCTTATATCCTCCATTTTTTTTTTATAAAATCTAGTATTAGAAATTAATAAGGTTAATTAATAACCAAATAAAATTTTGTATCATTGATTAAAATTTAACTTAATTGTTTTTGGTGGTAGTCATTACAATATAGAGATGGTTTCATATAATGATTGTTGGTAGTTTTATATGTAAAGGAAAATCATATAAGACTTAAATATCAGGTAAAAAAAGTTTGCATTAGTTTTTATTTCCACCTTTCATGAAATACATTTATGTAAGATATTTTCCTATATGAGGCGATATTTTTATATATTTCATTAAGGAAGAAAAACTCATGTGAACAAAATAGTTCAATGTAAAGTAGGCGCTTTACCAAAAAAAATGAATCTTCAAAGAATTTATGTTTTTTTTTTATTATTTTAAAAAAATTACAGGGTAGTCCACTAAAGTAATACATGCACAAAATTTTTTTACATTTTTATAGAATATTCTTAATAAAAAAAACAATTTTTTATGGATTTTGTATATATTGTTTATACATTCCTGTTTTAAGTGCCTACATACCTGCTATTAACATTGCATTGACAATATGCATTAAAATTATGTTGTTATTACTTTAAACTAATGTGACAATCGGTTTGTAGATACCTTACTGCCGATACTTCATTGTGATTATTTACTATTTTCTCATAAATTTTTATGAATATTCAATAAATATATTTAAACAATATAACAAATTGTTTAATATACCTAAGTTTCTTATTACAGGCCTAAAACATCACTTCAAGACTGACATTTGAACTTTTTTTGGAGAAGATTGGACTATGAGACATTCAGATTAGTTGAAGACAAGTTCTGCGGTCTTACTTTTTAGTCAAACTAGTCAAAATTAACTAGGTATGTTATTCCTAGTGGCTCTGTTAGCACTATTTGTTTAATCGAAATTGTGGTGTCAATTTTTACTGGTTTTAGCTGTTTTTAATCGATCAATGATTTTATTTTCTCAATTAATATTAAGACAGCAACAGCAAATTGTCAAAATTGCCATCCATATTTATTAGATATATATACTATATTATGATGTATAAATTTGCAATTTTATATAAATTTTATAACGTAAACTATTGTGCAATAATGTAATCGAAAGCGTAGTTAGTAAATGTACATTTTGTTAAATTTTTAATCATTATACTGCCCTTCAAATTTGTCAAAATAATTGTCATGTCATGTCAACATTATTAGTAATTGTATATATTATAATAGTTTTAATACTAGTACAAAACGTAGATAGTGCCGAATTGAACAATGTAACTGATATTAAAAGCCCCAATGTGGAGGTTCCATTGAATATTGCCTTTCTTCAATCAAGACGTCATAGTTTAAGAGACTTTGTAAGCAATAAAAATGATGTTTCTAAACGTGGTTTATTAATGGAGAGCTTACACAAAAAAAGAGCCAAGCGTGGTACATTAAAACAATATAGTACTGTTGATCCAACACTGAATGAGTTAAAGCAAGTGTTATCAAAATTCCTTTTATCAAAAGACAAGCTTTTAAAAAAGAGGGAAATCAAAACTTCACCAGGTAAGATGCATTACTTTAGGTTAAAATAAATATAGCTTCAAACCATGCAATCTAAAATTATACCAACTCAATTGATGATTTAAAATATATTAATTTTTCACCCCTTAGCGAACCCTTATATTGCGTTGTCATCTTGGGAAAATGTTAATCAAGTCAAAATAGGTTTTCCAAGAATATCTTGTTTTTGGTTGGCTTTAAAACAGTACTTTGTCCATGAATGATTAAATTTAATTCTCATTGTTATTGATGAATCCTTTTTTGCAGATGCAACTTAGTAAAATGATCGATTAAGAAAGTACCTAAATTAAATTATAGCATAGGCGCACGCGGTATTATATAAATACATTTTGTGTATTTACAATGCACCGCGCGCTTATGTTTATGAACTATGCAGGTCTGAAGGTCGGCAAAAGATCGCTTTGCAAGTCCAAATAAACAATTTTTTAAATGCTCATATGAAGCGAATGGAATATAGTAATAAATTGGTGAGCAGCCCTAAGTCAGCACCTATCAGCTTGGTTATGAACTGACCTTTCTTGAGGACTCGTTTTCAGGTCTGAAGCCTGTTAGGAATGCTCATATTTAATTTTCCTATTCTTAAAAACAATTTGACATAATTGAAATAACATACCATATTTCCATTTCAAAACGCTACATAGGGAAGTATTCGGTCAAGCTCGTGCAGTCCCCTAGATACAAATTATGACTCGTTATTTTGTCAACAGCAGCATGCTTTCCTCTCTACTCTGAATGTACAAGATGGACAAACGCTGCTTTCCTATATAGTGTGCAAATATGAAAACACAGTATGTAAATCTAAAACCTAACTTCAGATTAGAAAATATTGTCTTAATTTAAATCAAATCAAATCAAATCAATTTATTAATAAAGTTAATCAACAATTCAGTTTTCTTTACAAAAGTAATGTAAACATAGGAAAGGGGTGCCACGCTAGGCTTTGGTATATCCAAGGATATCCGGCCTGTGTTGTGAACATCTCTTCCCTAAATCCACCATGAACGCTGGACATAGTAATGTTATTAACAATAATCAATTATGACAATAAGTAGTAAGGAAGTAAAATAAAGTAAAAGAAGTAAAGGGAGCATAGAGACAAGACACTACGTTATATGCGGTGTAGATGTGGAAAATTTCATTGGCAGAGGGCAGAGGTAATTAATTCATTAGAGAATCGTGATACATTTGAGATCCATATAATATTTTATGAAATTGCGAGAAATTATCAATAATATAATGTCTATATAGATTAAATTCTTGTGTTACTTCCCCCCGGGTTATTTGTAAGCAATTTGTAAAATATATTTTTTTCGAGATCGAGGTGGAAAATATATCAACACGTTTCTAATCTCTTAAGAAAATATTGCTTTTTTATTCAGAGATGGCAAGTGGTTATGCACCAGTGAAAAAAAACCAGATGCAAATATCGTTTGCACCCATCAGTGCAATCAAAATTTTTTTATCATATGTTGCAAGAACTTTAAAATTAATAAAACAGAAAGTTGAAATTTGTTCTGAAAATGCTAAAAGCAAGAGAAAAGATATGGGAGAACTTTTTAATTTCAGTTGAAAAATATAAAGATTGAACCCCGGTGTAAAGGTGTCTCTTTTTTTTTCCTTACGGGTTGCGGTTTTGACTGCGCGCTGTACTGAAGCTTAAGCTTATTGTACCCCATAGTCTCATTACTCCATAGGACTCGTTCTATTCCAGAAGGCGAGTATACAGTTTATGGGAGCTCTGGCTATCTCTTCCGAGGTTACAAGTGGTCCCTCTAAGTGTGTTAATCTCATTGCCGTTAGGGCTGGGCATTCGCATAAGATGTGGTGGGGACTTTCTTCCTCTTCACCACACTTCCTACAATCTGGATTGTCATTCACCCTCATGTTGGTTAGGTGTTTGTTTAGTGTGCAGTGTCCTGTTAATATTCCCACCCCACACCTCGGCTGTTTTCTGCTCAGCTTTAGCATTTCGTTGGTCCTTGCTCTAGATATTTCTCCGATGAACAAGCATGACTGCCTCATTCCCGGTATCTCTATCCAGTGCGAGTAGTGTTTCTGTCTTAATAGTTCCTTTACCGATCCTTTCGCGGTGCTATAAGATACCCCACAAGTCGGTTCGGGATCTGTTAGAATTGATATAGCGCCTTTTCTGGCTAGCTAGTCTGCTTTTTCGTTTTCCGTATTTCCCGGGTCTCCTCATGTCCACTCCAGTTGTATACTGGTGTGTTCTGTAAGTTTCTCCAGGGACTCCAGGCAGTCTTTTACTGTTTTAGATCGTATTTCTACTGCTTCCAGAGCTCTGAGGGCTGCTTGGCTGTCAGTGATGATGCGGATTCTCTTATTTTTGTATGCCCTCTGTATCATTTCTTGTGCACAGACGTCTATTGCTGTGATTTCGGCTTGGAACACTGTTGCGATACTTCCAAGGTTCAAGCTGATGTCTGTTCCTGGTTGTTCTCCCGCACAGAGAACCTCTTTGTGTTCTCCCGCAACTCCTGCACTGGTACTGCTTGACGTTTTTGATCCGTCAGTATACCAGATGGTATCATTTGGTTGTCTTTGCATCCTGCCTCCTTCTCCATCCCTTTCAGGTATTTTTACCCTGAAAATTTTTGTGAAGTTGTAAGTTGTGCTGATTCTGTCTGACTGCATATCGAGTAGACGATTTTTTCCCACATGTTGGAATACTTCAGTATGGTATCATCTCCTTGGGATGGTCCCATACCCAGTTGTATTCAGCCTGTATGCTGCCATTAGTGCCTCATTCTCCACCACTAGGTGTAGTGGTGGTAGGCATAGCAGTATTTCCAAGGCTGCAGTCGGCATTGTTGACATTGCTCCCATGATCCCTAGACATGCAAGTCTTTGCAACTTGCCTAGTTTTCTCATCGCCTCTCCTTTTCCAGCCTTGTGCCACCAGATCAGGGAAGCGTAGGTTATTATTGGTATGACGACCCTTTGGTACAACCAGTGCACCATTTTTGGTTGAAGTCCCCAGCTCTTGCCCACCATGCTTCTGCAGGTCAATAAGGCTCGCGTGGCTTTGATGGTCACTTTGTCAATGTGAGCTTTGAGGTTTAGCTTGGTATCTAAGGTTAGCCCAAATATTTGACTTCATTGCTCACCTGTAGTTCTTTTCCCCGAAGATATAGATTCCTCAAGTTTTGGAGTTTTCTTTTCCTTGTGAAAGTCACCACCGTGGTCTTTCCTGGATTAACAGAAAGCCCTTCCTGTGTGCACCATCGATCTACCGTGTTGAGAGCTCTTTGCATCATTTCTGATGTAACGCTCTCAAATTTTCCCACCGCTAGGATTGTGACGTCTGCATATCCTTGTGCATATATTCCTCGCTGTTCCAGTTGTACTAGGAGCTCATCCATAACCAGACACCACAGGAGGGGTGATAGGAACCCCTCCCTGCGGGCATCCTCTGGTACAGACACCTCCTCCGACATGTTTCCCAGCGTGGATTGGATTTTTCTTGTTCTGAGTCGATCCATCTTGTTATTGAAAGACTGACTCGCCTCTTCACTGCCTCACTTATTGAGTTGAATGAGGTATTGTCAAATGCTCCTTCTATATCTAAAAAGGATCCTATGGCAGTTTCTTTGCTGTCTAGTGCATTTTCTATTCTGTGGGTAAGCTCGTGTATCGATTTCCCTGCTTGGTAGGCATATTGGTTTCGATGTAAGGGTTTGTGGCCCATCACATCGTCCCTTATATATCTATAACCAGTTTCTCCAGGGTTTTGAGGAGAAATGATGTAAGGCTGATTGGCAGGAAGGATTTCGCCTGGGCATAGGTATCACGCCCTGGTTTTGGTATGAATGCCACATTTACCTTCCGCCAACTAGTTGGCACATATCCGAGTGCTAGGCTAGCCGTGAATAGTGTGCACAAGGGTGTTGCTAATTTTTTCATTCCTTGTTTAAGTAGTGCTGGAAATATTCCATCCACTCCTGGTGATTTGTATGGTTCTAAAGTGTTAATCGCCCATTCAAAAGCCTTGTTATATTAATAACTTCCTTTGCGAGTTTCCAGTCCTCCTTTGACACCCTTCTCATTGGTATATCTTCTGTTGGACCGTTGTTGTGTTGTGGAATGGTCACACTGCCCGGGAAGTGTGTCTCTAGAAGTAAATCTAGAGTCTCCTCAGTATTTGTGTAGCCTCTCTGTTGTTTCTGCAGTGATCCTATCTTACCTTGATTGTCTCTGCAGGATCTTCTGGAGTCTAGCTGCTTCTGGAGTACTTTCGATCTCCTCGCATTGCTTCCTCCATGTTTTTGTTTTAGCATCTCTTATGGCATATACGTATTTCAGATTGGCGGTTTTGTATACCTCCCATCTTCCAGTTCTATTCGCCTGGTTGAATAGCCTTCGAACTTCTGCCCTCCTGGATGAGAGTTCATGATTCCACCAAGGGGTCTCTCATTTTGTTCTTGTTTCTTTCAGGGGGCAGCTTTCTTCAAAGGCTGATTTTATTGCTGATGTTATGAAGTCGTTCAGCAATTCTACTTCCGCCGGTGTTTGAGGTTTCGATGGGCAGTCCTTTAACCCCTGCTCTAGGATTTCGTTGTAGAGCTCCCAGTCGCAAGTTCTTGGGTTTCTGCTCATCTTAACTCCTTCAGGCGGTGTTTCTAACTTGAATCTTACGTACCTGTGGTCCGAAAGTGATGGTTCCTGGGACACGTTCCACTCGTTAATCACTCGTCCCGCACATTGTGTTACGATAGTAATATCGATAACCTCCCGCCTTGTTTCTGTTACAAAGGTCGGTTCATTTCCGCGATTTGCTACCTCTAGTTTATTAATAATAATAGATTCTAGGAGTGACTCACCTCTTATGTTGTTTCCTGTGCTCTCCCAGATAATATGGTGTGCGTTGGCGTCGAAGCATAGAATGAGTTGTACATTACTGGCATCACATTGTACCAGTTCCTTGACTTCCTGCGTTGGGGGCAGGCCTGCTTGGCCGTAAGGAAGGTATGTAGATCCTATTACCAGCTCTTTCATTAACCCTTCCATTTCAACATTGGTTTTTGCCACCATTAGGTCTCTCGTACAGAGTCCCCACATGGGTAGCAGATTACTGTTTTTCATTGCTATAATGCAAACTCTTGGGTGGTCCCCGCCTGGGCTAATTAGTTCCCAATCTTGTCCCACCTTCAATCCTCTGATCTTCCCCCTGTAAACCCAAGGTTCTTGTATCAGTACTATGTCTATATTGTATTTCAATATGTATCGCTGCAATGCTGCCGAAGCTGCTTTGCAGTGATGTATATTTACCTGCATTATTGATTTGAATGGTCCTGCGCTGTTGCGAGTTGCAGCTGGTCCTCTTCTTTCGCCGTTTCAGCCCCATCGAGTTCGTCTTGCGGCCTCGGGTCGCGTCAACCTCAATTTGCTCCCCTTCCTTCTTTTTGCCCAAGGCCTTGAAAATGACTCTGGTCAAGTTGAAGTATCGTTTACAATGGAGTGCCTCTACCTTCTTCCATGATGTTTTATCCATCAGGAGAATTAATTGTTGTCCCTTTGAATCGGGCTTTCTGTCGACGACTGTCCAGGTGTTCGTGTGGAGCCCTGGATTTTGTACCCTCAGGCGCTTGAATGTTTTTTCCGGTTCCTGTGCCGGCCCCGGAATCCACACTATTGTCCTGATGGGTTTGGGTACGTCCTTGGCGTCACAGACCCTAAGTTTCGCACCCTCCCAAGGTATGCACTTCTCCACCACCTGCGCCAGCCAGTCCTTAGTCGCCTACCAGCACAGGAGGCAAGAAGGAAGCCCCCTCGTAGGTTTACTCCCGAAAATCTCCGGGATTGTTGCCCCTCGACGACGTCATCTAGAGCTTCAATCAAGGCGTTCTCCACGAGATCCGCCTGATCTGCACTCAAGGTCGTCTCGTGGTAGCCATGTGGTATTATGGTTACTTTAATGTCGGCAAAGGCCGCCGCGTAGGAGGTTCCCTGGTCTTTGTTGACCTTGCCCCTCTTCCTTGGCTTCCTTTTTAGTCCCTCAGGGGTGCTTCCTTCGGATGGGCCGCGTTTAACGCCCGACCTTGGGTCGCCCCCTGAGGTTGTTTGCTCGTGCCCGGTTGATCTGTGCTGGGAGTACTAACGCCCCCCTGGCTGTTTCGGCCTAGGTCCTGTTTTCCCCTCAGTTTCTCTTTGTTTATTCTTCCGGAGCTTCCTTCTGGCTGCCCCGGAGAGTCTCTTCGGTGGATCCTCCTTTGCAGGACCTCCTTCCGAAGGTGTGTTTTTTATTTTTTCTTGGTCCATAAATGTTCCCACGAGTAATGGGAAAGTATGTGGTCACCGTGCCCAGAGCCCCGGTGGACACGAAAGGCTATATAAAACGAAGTTCGCCTGTGCCCCGAGTATTGTCGCTAGTGACTAAGCTTCCCCTCAGCCATGCATCCCTTTGGCGCGCACAATACCGTAGGATTCGGAAGGTTTTTATAGTGGTACCTCATCCACGCAGTCCGGGCGATTAAGTCAAGACCCCCGTGCACCTTGTCGGTACTATCCGGCTCGGGTTTGGGAGCCCGCTGCCGGAGTCGCTGCACCCCACAAGCTGTTTACGGTGTGAGTCACGAGTTGGTCCGCGGCGATGGTTTTCGTTCGGTGCCATACGGGTATTAAGCCGCAGACCTCCCTATAGCCATCACTAACCAGAACCAGCCTAGGGCCAGTAACTGGCCGCTCTCCTATCCGCCACCCGGAGACGCGCCTGATGGGTAACTCAACCACACAGGTGTCTCTTTAAAAACATAATATTTTTTAAGTTTTAGAGATTTGAGATTTATTTTACTTAATTATTTTTAACTTACAAAGATTTTGTGTTTTTTGCTTTTTATTATGCAACTATATGTTAAATATCGAAATCAAAAATGAGATTTAATAATTTTAGTTTCAATAGTCATTAAATCTAAAAAAAAGTAAAATAAAGATGTCTTTAGACACAAACGGGTAAAATTAAATATAAATAATATAATATAAATAAAGTTGCAATGGCCACTGACAATTTAAATAAAAAATCAATATATGGATGCTTATTGTTGCACCAGGTGCGGTGTATTAATGCACCCATTTTGAGTGCAAGTTGCAATAGTTTCAATGAACTAACTGCGAAGGTGTAAAAACATGTGCATCCGGTGCATATCCCATCTCTGTTTTTTTATAAAGTTACACCATTTAGATATTTTATTAGATTCATCTTTCATTGTGTAAATTTGAAAAAAAAAAAGCAAATTGTGAATTTTGAAATCTGCTGATATATTTTCCACCTGAATCTAAAAAAAATGTTTTGCCATTATTTTACAAATTGTCTAAAAAATAACCTGGGGGGCACACAGTTTATGCAACTTTTTTCACTAATTTCAATAGACCGCAACTGATGGTTTATAGGAGAACATACTTCTTTACAGAGAAACATGGTCCATTTTTGGCACAAAGACTGCCCTTTGTGCAAAAAAATGACATTTATAGGATAAGACCAATTGTGGACATCCTGTAGATGTCCACTTTATGCTAACAATAAACTTTCATTGCTGAACACCCAATGTTAGTATAAAAATGAACATCCACAGAACGTCCACATTTGCACTTATAATGTCCTATTAATGCCCATTTTCTTGCACAAAGAACATCCTTTGTACCAAAAATGGACGTTCCTAGTACATCCATAAGTCCATTTCATGTCCTACAATGTAGTCCATTTGATGTCATACAATGTTGTCCACAGGGATGTCCGTAAGTGTGACAATTGAATGTCCATAACACATCCACTGGATGTCGCCAGGATAAGAAACACATGTCCATTGGACATATGGAATATACATTGCAGATGTTCATTGTACGTACTATAGATAATTTTGTGTTATTTGGGATAGCTCTTAATTTCTGTGGTAAACATTTAATGTCACAATCATAAGTCGCATGTAATACAATATAACAAATAAGATAATATAATAGGTAAACTGTTTACTGGAATTAAAGTCGAGCTATAAACAACATTCTCAAACAGTGCACAGACTATTATTTTTTTTAATTATTATTTTCTAACTTTTTCAAAAACTTATCACAGTAAAAGTTAGAAAATAATAATTAGCAAAAATGTTTAACATTATATTTCATTTCACTCTATATTTTAAACTTTTACCCAGAGGATACCTAATTTGTTTTAAATTATTCGTACCCTACGGGAGATTTCCCGTAGGGTACGAGTAAGGGGTCTATTTTAAATTCTTATATAGTTTTAAGAAATTATACTAGTAGCAGAAAGTAAACAGAATCTAGTTGCCTCAATAATTGGATTTTAGTGTAGGTTAGGTTAGGTTTGTTGTGAGTGGGTCTCAGTAGACCCTCCACTGCGGCCATCAGCAGGCCTATTGTGGCTCACGCCTAATTATATTTCACCCAATAAGTTCAGTCTCTTAATGAAACTGATAACTTTATTGGGTGAGAATGTATCCAGATCCTCTGGCAGCAGTTGCCCTTTGCCAAATATTGAGAATCGGATCCTCTCCACAGCGGGACAGGTGCGATTTTAGTGTATCTATGGAAAACAAAAGAATGGGCGTGACAACTATTGATACAAGTGTCAAACGAAATAATCGTAATTTAGAGAATTGTTCTCAAAAATAAAACTCGCGTAACGTAAATTGTAACAATTTCAATATGGATCTGCAAACAAGAATTGGTTTAGTGCAATGTTATTATGAAGGCGGTAAAAATTACACTACTGGATTACGAAGATTTCGTACGAAAATGGGTTTGAGAGCAGGACAGGACCGTGCAAAATGAAGGCGTATCGTAATTTGATTAGCAAATTTGAAAGAACAGGGTCTGTAAAAGACCTTCCGAGGTCAGGAAGACCTAGGATTAGTGATGTCCAAGTTGCAGAAGTTCTTCAGAAAAATCAAAACGTTGCCAATACTTATCCGCTAGCAATCAGTAGTGTGAATGCGATATCAAAACGATTACAAATTAAGGCTGGGAATCGAATACGAATAATTCGAATATTCGAGTATTCGAATAATTCGAGTATTCGAATATTCGAGTATTCGAATATTCGAGTATTCGAATATTCGAATAGCCAAGCAAAGTAGGTATAGGTAGGTACCTATTCTAAAATCCAAATATATAAATAGACCACATTAGTGGCACGTTTTACTCTCAGTCAAACTATTCCATCTCTTTCTCGCCGACCTTATTCTTACTGTACTAAGGGGTTAAAATTAAGTTTTAAATTTTAGAAAACCTGTAAATATTTAACTATTGACTTTTCATGTATTTGTTTTACCTTCACAATCTGCGTCTTTTTTAAAAACATTCTAATTTTAGAGCACTTTTATTTTCTTCGAAAAGGAAAAATAGTTATGACAGAAGTATAATAAACTAGCTCTATTTTTGTTTTATTTAAGCTTCAATAGTTAAATGTGAACAATAGCGCCTCAATCCTAAAATAAAATACTAACTGAATAATTCTGACCCTTAAAGCACATGTACAGGAGACATACCCTATTGTGGGTATGGAAAGCAAATTAAATTGCCTGCTTAGTGGTTTACGTCACGACTATTATTGTATTCTATCCAACCAAATACTCAAATAGAGTATTCACTATTCACTAGTATTCAGTATTAATAATGAATATTCGAGAATCCGGATTATTCGGATACCTATTCGAATAATTCGGATTATTTGAGTATTCGAATATTCGAATAGGTATTCGATCATTCGAATTATTCGAATAGTTCGAATATTTTTTCGAACGAATATTCGAATACTAAAATCTAGAAAATTCCCAGCCTTATTACAAATGCCATACACCACAGTTTGGAAAATTTTACGGAAAATCCTAAAAATGTATCCCTATAAACTGCAACTGCTGTTTGAATTAAAGGACGCAGATTTGTCATTACACGTATTGGCTCAGATGGAAATTGAACCCGAATGATTATCCCGTATTTTATGGACAGATGAGGCCCATTTTTCTCTTAATGGTGGAATTAATACTCAAAACTATCGAATATGGTCAACAGAAAATCCACATGAAATCGTTCAGCAAGGCCTTCATCACAAAAAGTCACCGTTTGGTGCGGTTTCACAGCTATAATTTCATCATTGGTCCATACTTTTTCGAGGAAATACAGAATGGGGAGGCCGTATATGTAACTGTTACTGGTGAGCGATACCTGCAAATGTTAAGGGATTATGCAATTCCACAGTTGCAAAACGAGCACGAAGGAATTGAAAACATGATTTTTATGCAGGATGGGGCACCTCCGCACATTCACCGACCAGTTAAAGAATTGTTAACTACGGTTTTTCAAGATCGTGTTATAAGCAGACATTTTGCAAATTCATGGTCACCAAGATCGCCTGATATTAACCCAGCGGATTATTGGCTGTGGGGTTATTTAAAAAATTTGGTGTTTAGAACACGGCCAACAACGCTGGAGGAATTAAAGGACAGTATTAGAGAGCAAATTGGTGCAATTCAACCAGAAATGTTGAATAGTGCTGTATACAATTTGGAGGAACGGTTGGTAATTTTACAACAACAAAATGGAGGTCATATCGAGCATTTGCGGTAACGAGTGTTTGACATCAGAAATCCCATTATGTAAGCAACTAGATTCCATTTACTTTTTGTTATTAATTTGATTTGTTAAGAATATATAATAAGTTGAAATATATCCCTTACTTTATAATCACCCATTATGTATAATTTCAATGAGGTGGAACTATCTATGTATATTTAATCTATGGCATAAGTAGATATATGCACTGCGGTGTTTCAAGGTCACGAAACGCGCTTTGCTTGGATCAAAGCGCCGACAACCATAGTTTTATAAAATTTATAATTTTAGGTACCAATGGTTAAATATATATTTATAGGTATAGTATTTCCAAAGTCAGTAGGAAATACCGACAAAGGGATTTACTCATTTAATGGATAAATTCCTTTGTCTGCGTTTTTAGAACGTTACAACTGACTGCGGTAATATTGTATACCTACCATTATGCCTATTTTATTGCTATAGTATCCATGCCACTAACATGAAATTAACCAAAATTTTGTTTTATTCGTTCATAATTTCGGCACGAGTGCAACGAATTCTACGATCGAAATCCACCGTGGAGATCGGGGACAATTAATTACAAATCAAATATAAAATTGAGATTATATTTACAAATAAACATTTGACAGTTGATTTTGCCCTTGACAAAGATTATGAAACGATTTTTGTTAAAATTTCTATAAACACTGATATTGACCAATTAAATAATAATTAGTATATTACAAAAACGGTACGTACAATTTACTATTTTAAAAAACTTATACACAGATAGTGTAAGAACTTAAAATGAGACAGTAATATCTATAAAATCTCTCATAAAATTTAATGTTATATAAGTTTTTGTATATTAACTTATACACGACTTTGGCTTCATTTCGTAATATCTCAGAGTATCATGTTACTACTATGTTGCAGATAACAAATTCTCTCTTAGTAATTACAAATTGATTATTTAGCACTTGCTTTGTTTCAAGTTTGGGAACTGTTGTAAATGCTTATCCAGCAAAAACCAAATTGATTATAAATTAGCTTCACAACCTTTGATAAACTAGTTTTATATTCACCATGTTATAATAAACATATTTATATCGAAATCATTATTTATTCAAAGTCAACGTTGACTCAATTAAATAAACAATTTTTTTTTAATATTTATGAAAATAAAAACATAAGAATTGGCGCAGTCGGTTGGATCCGTTTAACATCGTAGAACAAGAAGCCTAACTGGTAGTGCAACGCATTAGAACAAGGAAAATGTCTGCAGAAAGTATCTAACTAGTGAAAGTGAGCCTACGAGAACAAGGAGCCATTCATCACTACGTTGGCGGATCCAAATTCCTTAAGGGAAGAACCTCATGAAGAAAATATTTACGTTAAGACCATTTAAGAATTATCTCGCATTATCATTTTCAATTTTTATCAAGTAACAAACAATTTTATTATTATTTCATATTTAATTTTTTTTTATCATTTGGCTCTGATATTTCTAACTGTATCCACTCGCTACATATACGTGTGTATAGAGGTGAGCGTGAAGTACAGTTCGACTTGAAGACCAAACTCGTTTATGTTTTATATATTATTTGGCTCTGATATTTCTAACTGTATCCACTCGCTACATATACGTGTGTAGAGGTGAGCTAATTTTAATGTAAGTGTATATTTATTTTTATTATCCAAGTACCATATAATATTGCAAACTAAATATCAACCACAATCAGTATTAACACTATGAAAACATATTTTTATAGCAAACTAAACATTATTTTTAATCTTTTAATTTTTTTTTTTACTTTATTTTATTTGAGCAACATGTTTCTCACAACTGAAAGCACTAGCATCGAACCCTACAAATTAAGTAAACACTTCTCGATTGTATGAGAATTTGACGGTAACCCAATTTTTTTTACAAACTAATAAATGCCTGCATTCATGCCCAGGGCATGGCTGTAGACGATCAACGTATTTTATTAACATTGCACATAAAAAATAAACTGCGTTAAAGCCGCAGAACTAGTAAATTCGCAAAACCCCAATTCATGAGGCGAACTCAAAGCATTACTATATGCTCATTTTGGTGACCCACGCGATTTGACCGCATTAATCTAGAACTTACAGCGTGTTCACCAATTACCGAACGAGACCGTTTTAACTTTCATATCGAAATTGCAAACTCACAACGTAAAAATGCACGTCGCTGTGCAAAAACAATGTCTCGCTCTTGAGGAAAAAAACGCACAATCTAATTTAATTGAAAAATCACATTAACTACATTGCTAACCGGATTAGAACCAAAAATAGGACAAATCGTAAGAGCAGGAAACCCTCTAAATATGCTTGAAGCGATAAACCGTGTCAAAAGAGCACTCTAATTATGGTATTTCGATTCTCAAAAATTCACAAATAAAACAGTAAATGAACCAATGCAAAATCTACCGAAGCGACCTAATTTTAACAATCAACAATTCTGTTATTCTAAACGAAATGGACACTCCTTCAATGAGTGCCGTAAGAGACAACAATTTGCTCCGCAAAATCAAAATTTCAGACCTACGTACGTTAGTCAACCAAGACCAAATTATCAAAATTTTCCCCAACCAAAATGCTCTAAGAAATTTTATGCCACAACAAAATTTCTAACAGCCAGGCCCATCTCAACAAAATAGACCCTCAGTAATAAGACTTAATTCAAATTTTCAAAAAAAGAACTTTCAATCAACAAAATTGTAATTTTTATCGTCCTAACCCACAAAGGACACACCATGTAAATTTTAACGATTATTACAATCAACAAGAATGTTATACTAACGATTTTTACAATCAGTATGACGATTTTAATAATCACCAGTTCGAAAATTATTGTACTCAAAATTACCAATCAAATTTCATTGTACAAGAGAATTATACTGCTAATTCTCAGGATTTGTATGAGAATTATACTGCTAATTCTCAAGATATGTATGAGAATTATACGGCTAATTCTCAAAAATTATGTGAGGATTATACTGCTAATCCTTAGGATTTTCGGACAAGGCCGGAGTATCCCACGGATACTCCAACAGAAATCAAACAAATATCCCACCAAATACAAAACATGAATATACGGACCCGAACGAAGAACAACGCTTCATACCGTAATTTCAAAAAAGTTGTATTAAGGACTCTACCAATACTTTCAAAATTTTGATAGATACCGGTGCTGAAATATCTATTTTTAAATCAAACACTTGTAAATCGGAAAGATACCCGGAGAATATCGTAATTCAAGGCGATCAAAAATTAATTATCAATGAATCAATTTTAATTCCTTTTATATCCAATGATCCTCGCAAAGTTTACATTTACAATTTGAACATAGCATTCGACGGACTCTTGTTTCGACTTTTTGGAAAATTACGAATGTTTAATTGACTTTAAAAATGAACAATTAAAAATTAATTTTAAAACACTTCCACCTTTTAAAGTACCTAACGGAAGATTCACTAAAAATCCGAAATTCCAACATATATCAAAATAAATTTCAAAATTCTATCCGAAACGAAATTTCGATCGAACCTCGTACAAAGAAAATTGACACTATACTGCTAGTGCAGGAAATTGAAAAGGTGCCTAATGCTCTGGTAAAAATAAATGAAAAAGGCGAATTTGTAACAACCGTAATTAACGCAAACATAATTATTAAAACCATTAATTTTTGCAATTTAAACCTCGAACCAGTTCAAAAATTTAAAGCAATTTTTAATTTAAACACTCAAAATTTTGACTCCTATATGCAGACGAACAGAACTTTCCAAATAAAAAATGAATTACGTTTGGATCATCTAAACGAAGAAGAGACCGAAATAATAACGCAGCTTTGTTTAGAATTCCAAGACATATTCTACTTAAAAGAAGATAATCTGACTTTCACGAACGAAATTAAACACGCGATCGACACTAATAATTCTAAACCTATTTTCGCAAAATCATATCAGTATTTCCAAATTCACAAAGAAGAAGTTAAAAATCAAGTATCGAATATGTTAAATCAGGGTATCATTCAACATTCAATCTCACCCTGGTCCTCATCTGTTTGGGTAGTTCCCAAAAAAATGTATGCTTCTGGCACACAAAAATGGCGTGTTGTAGTTGACTATCGAAAACTCAACGAAGTAACAGTCGGTGCTAAATAGAGTTGGCAAGTCGTGCGGTTATTCAGTGGTGCACAAGGTAAATAGATAGATATCTGATGAGGCAATGATCGGCTGGCGGACCAATCGAAGCGAGCTGCGAGACTAGTCCATTGTTCTATGTCGTTGTGTTTACACGCTAATTTATTGCTCTCCGATGTATTTTATGTTGTTGTATTGTTGATAATTTTATTTGTTGTATTTTATTGTTGATATTAATTTAATAATAAAATATGCCAGACATGCGCAAGGGTAAAAAACAGCCATATGCCGACAAAGTGAATAAATTTATCAGTGTATTACCGGATTATTATGGCGCTACAATAATTTGTAAGGTGTGCAAGATAGATCTAATATACTGGGATAAATATGATTGTAGAAGTTACGTAAATACTGTGCAGCATAAAACTAAAAAAAATGCGTGCCTTCGAAAACACAGTTTATGTTCGATTTACTCTGTTAATGCTGATTGCCTGTGATGTTCCGCTGCACAAACTCGATAAACAGCAATTTCTGGAGTTCTGGAATAAATACAATCCTCAGGTGACATTACCAAGTCGCGCAACGTTTCGTAACTATGTACCAACTGTACGCGAAGCCATTGTAAATAAGATCAAATGTTTATTAAAAAATACACGGCGTAGTTATGTGTTGACGAGACGACAGATTGTAAAAAAAAATCTATTGTAAATGTTATAGTACGTGTACTGGACTCTCTTAAACGACATTTCCACTATTACTAGCTAGCAAAAGATTAACTGAGTGTACTGGCAAAACAATTACGCTGGTGGTGCTGGAGACGTTAGAAAAATTTGATTTGTCAACAAGTCAAGTGTTGATATTTGTGACCGATGGTGCCGCGACAATACGTTTGGTAGGCCGTTCTCTTCAACAACACAGTTGTAAATTGGTACACGTTACGTGTAAAGTGCATGCTTTACATCTTGTGGCAGAAACTATTCGACCAGGTTTTCCATATTTACAACAAATAAAAACTGCACCAAGAAAAAGTTTACTAGCTACAATTAAAATTTTAATATTGGTAAGTAAGAAGTTCATCTGTATATGGGACTACTCCACCACTTCTTTGTGGCAAGTAAAATGAAAATCCTGGCACCAATTGCTAATAGGAATTAAACTGACTTTTCCATTAGTAAGCCACAGTACTTACGATAAATGTACGTATTTATTATATTTATCAAAGTATGACTCTATGACTTCACTAGTCGTCAATAAAAGAATTCACTTGATTTAAGTTTAAATGACTGTCTAGCTAATAAACTAATTAATATCCATCAGTCAACAAGTAACTTGTCTTAATTATGGTGTGATCTAGCTACTATTAAACAGTTTCATTAAAATATATCTATGCATACATGGCGGCTGGTGAAATTTAGGTTGTCATATCTTAGTATTAAAGCATGGGACCCAAGCGATACTTTAAGGTATATAACTATTAAAACCAATGACTTCAGAATGAAGTCATTGATTAAAACTAAATGAAGTTTTGCAAAAAAAAAATGCAATTGAAATTTGCGAAAAAAATTTGAAAAAAATTGTGTGCCTCACCAGGTTATTTTTTAAACAATTTGAAATCTGTCAATATATTTTCCACCTGATTCTGGAAAAAAATGTTTTCTAAATATTTTACAAAGCGTTTAAAAAACAACCTTGGTGAAGCACACAATACCAAGATATGATATAACCTAAATTTCACCAGCCGCAACTGTAGGGTATCCAGCATCGACCGAATCATAATCTTAATGATATCCAGTATCTTTTGGAGTTTTTGAAAAACTCCCAAAAACCAAAAAGGGGCTACACAGAAAAAAGCAAACATTTTTTTTATGTGATTAATAATAAAAAATATTTTTTTCTTCTCATCGCCCAATACCTAAGGAGAAAATTAATTATTTGAAGTGAATTAACCTGTTCCGTGATATAAAAAAAAACAAACATATTACAGATATTTTTCATTTATTCTGTTTTAAAAAAATAAATAACATAAGCTTTATAACAAATAAACAACACACATATTGCTGTGCAAAATACTAAAATGTTGAACATTAATAATGGAAATTTAAATGTAAGATCTAATTTAAAAATTAATATTTTAGTTTGTAATATTAAATTTGAAATATGTCACTGAATAAATTGAAGATTTGTGAGGGGTACGAAAATTTCCGTTTTAATATACCACTTATATTTTTCCATTCTGAAACTGGGTACAAATTACATGTCTTGAATAATTTATTTCAGAAGGTAATACACATTTTTTTTTCTGTCAATAGATATCCTTCATAAACATATTTATTTTCCGTCAGTTCCCACTGTTTTAATAACTTTACATACTCCATATTTCACTAGCACAAAACATACACCACTAACAAGATGAAATTGAAGACTGAAAGCGGGAACGCAAATCAAGTCATGCATGAATATATATAAAGCCCTAGCTGGGTTTCGCGCTCACGGAAATACCCGAAGCCCGCTTGTTTTTTAAATTTATTGATGTTTAGTGATTGAATATTTAACGTTAGGAAACTGTTAATTAAATACAAAATGTTTGTACACTTACTACTATAATAAAATAGTCATGTGCTAATTGCTACAAAAATGTGAATGTTCGTGATAAGAAAACTGGTGACTATTAAGAAGTCAAATGTTAACACAAGTGTTTACTTTATATTGTGGCTATTTAATTACTTATTAGGGATTATTTGCTTGGTGTCAGAATTTCAATTTAATTGTTACAAGTATTACGTAACATTTCTTAATAACAAACTAGATACTAATCCTAATTAAAAATGTGTCAGATTCACTGTTTACTTGGAAAGTTTCTAAGTGTGTAATACTACAATTCAATTCTGGCGAAGCTGCAGCTATTAAGGAGACCCAGACAAAATTCGAAGATATTTCCTTTGAAACAGCTTAAAAAACTATTCAATAGAACTATAAAAGACTACGACAAAACTTACAAACAGTGCGTTGTCGTTAGCGGAGTCGCTGCAAATAGTGGACGAAGTAAATCGACTGCTACACTCTATAGGTGACGCAAAAATGAGTCTGTTAGAGAAAAGTTCGCACATGTGTTAAAGCAAAACATTGGTTTTACCAGATTAAGACAAATTCGTGGTGGTACTGATGGTGCAGTCCCAGATCCGTTAGGTGCGTTCAAAGACTATTTTAAGTATGCCTGTATTACATCAATAGATGTCGCACGATCGCTCTCAAATTATAAACATATTTTTTTCACGACAGTGAACATCACTCACGAAGACAACCATAGAAACATACCTGACGCTACAGAGTTGTTACAGATCTCCAGTTTGTGATAACCAAACTAGTTCATTAAGCTTGTTAATAGGGTAAGTTGTGCATACATTGTTATACTTACATTGTAACAGTTTATTGTTTTTGTTACTAGTTAATTTCTATTATTAAGCTTATTATGATGCGTACGCCTATGTCCCGCCGCACATTTCTGCCAACTCTAGTGATAAATATCCTCTGTCCAATATAATGGACCTTTTAGATCAGCTCGGAAAATGTCAATATTTTACCACTTTAAATTTGGCATTGCGAGTTCACTAAATTGAAATCAGTTCCGAGGACATTCAAAAAACAGCTTTCACTATTGAAAAGGGACATTATGAGTTCTCGCGAATATCCTTTGGACTAAAGAATGCTCCATCAACGTTTCAAAGAGTTATAGATAACATTCTATTTGGAATCCAAAACGAAAGATGTGTTGTCTATATGGACGACATTATCATTTATTCACCTACTATCCATGAGCATATTTGTCACTTAACTGAGGTATTCAAATGCCTTAAAAAAACCTAATTTAAAGATACAACCCGACAAACGCGAACTTCTGCACAAGGAAGTCGCATATTTAGGACATTTAATAACAAAGGATGGTGTAAAACCTATCCCGAGTGAAGTGGACGCTATTTTAAACTTTCCACAACCTAAAGACCAAAGAGGAATTAAATCGTTTTTAGGATATGCAGGTTATTATCGCAGGTTCATTCCAAACTGTTCTAAAATCACTAAACCAATGACAAAACTTTTACAAAAAGATGTCACCTTCAACTTTAACAGTGATTGTCAAAATTCGCTTACCAATCTCAAACAAACATTGACTACTTCCAGCGATTCTGATATATCGAAACTTTCGTATTAATTACGGCTGCGAACGCCTTCGCAATAGGCTAATTCCTCTCACAGGGACCTATTAGTAAAGATTTACCCATCGCTTATACTTACTAGACATTATTGATACACAAAAACATGTCTTCCTTAAAACAAGCTTTTGACAAACATGACAAGATTTTAGACACCATCATATAAACACCCTCGATTCTGTTATTCATAGTATGAATACGAGAAGTATTCAGTAAGCGAGGTTAAAATTCACCTTAGTCTTTTAACACAAATTTCCAAAAGAATACAATCAAAATTTAACGAAATCCATCTTGATACAAAACGCTACAAACGCGGAATTTTAAACGGTATAGGTACAATTTTTAAAAATCAATTTCGGAAAACTTAAACGCCGAACACGGTGAATATTATTCTAACTGCATCAATAAATTAAATAGAGACGAACGCGAACTAGAAAACTTGTTGAAAAACCAAATTTAAGTAACAACGTCAGTCATTAGAAACTTCAACTCGACCATTCAGAAATTACAGATTGACGAAGAAACGTTTAACGATGATATCAAAGAAATTGAGGACACTATCTTAATTAGACAACGATATACAAATAGACAAAATTAAAATTTCTAGAAATTTGTGAATAATTAATGGCTAGTTATTCGTACATTGAAAACGATCTCAATGTTATTCTAAATTCAATAACATTTGCACGCTTAAAAATTATCCTCACTTCGATCATTACTACAGATCACTTAATAAATTCATTACAGGAAATTTCACAAAATGTGCAGAAAAATAATTTGCCACTTCCGAAAAAATTATCAAAAGTTGCTCAATACTTGGATATTATCGAACTCCGAGCATTTCAAACTGATTCTAGTTTAAATTTTGTTTTAAACATACCATTGGTAGACCCTCAAACCTATATATACAGCCTATCAATTATCTCCCATTCCGATCCTGGATAATAGAACTCGGTTGCACCATATTTTGTCAGTCTCTCAAAAATTTATGGCGAGAGATGATGATATTCTTTGATGTTCATACCCATTCCGGATTTGAAAGCATATCGACAACTTAATATTGGAATCAAGTTATGCTTAAACTTGGTTACCTACCCGATTAACAACACTACCATCTGCGAAGCTAGCCTTTTCAAAAATCTTAGGCTCCTACCTGAAAACTGTCAAATCTCAGTCAAGGTCACAATGTCCAAAAATTTCAGGAAAACACTTGGTTAGTCATCATCGCAGAACCCCTGCATGTTACCATTAACTCTCCAAAGAGAAATTCAAAACTGAAATCATCACCAAAAACTCCGTTATAAAACTAATTGTTACGCTTTTGTTGGTATAACCAAAATCCAAGCCAAGTTCAAATGACGTATTAGATGTTAAGGATAGCACCCCTCCTATCCAAATCCCGTATGAGTGTTGTAACGAACTTCCAGATAAAATCCAGTTACAAAAATTAAAGCCATAGAAACTAAGTAATCTAAACAGCGAAGATCTCGAAATTGCCAAACATAAATTGGATCAATACTCGAAAGACCTAGACGACTTAATCAACGAACCATTTATTACCAAACACATCTCCTGGTTCACATATTTCATAATAACACTAATTTTTGGACTACTATTCCTCTAAGTATTTTGTATATGCAAAACAAAAAAGAAGACCCAGATTAGCCATCGACACAACTACACCGCCTCCACCTCCACCGGGACCTAGAAAACCTTCAGAAGTCTCACTAACATACTCGCTGCAAGAAAACAATCTCCGATTCGTGAAAAAGAGAAAAATGAAGCAATAAAACTCATCTAAAATGGCTTTTTGTGTATTCTGTGCTTTATTGTGGACCTCAATAATTTATTGCGAATCATATTGACCAGTGAATTTTATTTCATTTTTAAAACTTTAATCACTTTTATTTTATAACGTTTAGTACTGTGTACTAACGTTTTGCATTTTTACTTTTTATTTTTAATTTTTATCACGTTTTACATTATTTTATATTTTCAGAATGTATATTCTTACATATTGCTATTTTTGCACCTTTACGCTTATAACCTACCTTCATATTTTGCATTTCAAATGTTTAGTTTTAATTTTCATTTGATTCATATTTTACATTTTTATATTTCGCATGCTTTCCATACCATGTTTTTCATTTTGCAAAAGTTGTATAAGTGTATAAGTTGTAAAAACACCAACATTTATACACTTCTTTGGCTTCATTTCATAATATCTTAGAGTATCATATTACACCTACGCTGCAGATAACAAATTCTCTCTTAGTAATTAGTAATTACAAATTGCCACAGAATCAGATGATTCTGTGAAATTGCTTATTTAGCACTTGCTTTGTTTCGAGTCTGGGAACTGTTGTAAATGCTTATCCAGTATAAACCAAATATATTATAAATTAGATTCACAACCTTTGATAAACTAGTTTTATACTCACCATGTTATAATAAACATGTTAGTCTAAGCAACATCGTGCAAATTCGACGATGAAAGGTTACCGTCTGCCAGTCGGTAATCAAAGAGATCATATGAGCGCCATATTTTTTTCTCTTGAAATTTTTGGTATGGTGGTCGGATACGGAGGGGGGGAACATAACTTTTTTAAGCGAATGGTTACCGATATTTGTCCGCATAGGTAATTAGTATATGTACTTCACATACCCCAATTACGTTGGCAGACAAAACTTCCAGTCGGCGCACGGTAACCGGAAATTGAAAAAAAAATTTTTAGTTACTCGACCAAAACTAGCGCAAAATGTTTGTTTTGATGTGTACAGTATTGTACTATAGTGGCAGACATTTCTGTCGGTCAGTTTTTGTTTTTGAGCAATTTGCTATCAAAATGGAGAAAAATGGATCAAAATTTGAAATGTTGATAAAAAATAGTTAAAATTTAAAAAACATTTGCCCAGCCAACTTATGTTTCACAAGGCACTAAAAAACCCTAATCTTGGCTGGCAGACATTTTTGCCAAATTTAACCACCCCTTAAAGGGTTAAAAAAAAATTACAGTTTTTCGTGTCAGTAATTTTTTCTTATAAATATTAAAAAACACCCTTTGGATATATATGTTATTACAGTAGAAAATACGAAAAATTTGAACTTTTTTTAACCCTTTAAAGGGTAGTTTGGGGGGGTTAAATTTGGCAAAAATGTCTGCCAGGCAAAGTTAGGGTTTTTTAGTGCCTTGTGAACCATAAGCTGGCTGGGCAGACGTTTTTTAAATATTAACTATTTTTTATCAATATTTCAAATTTTGATACATTTTCGTCACTGATGGCAAATTGCTCAAAAACTGACCAATAGAAATGCCTACCACCATACAGTACTGTGTACACCAAAACAAACATTTTGCGCAAGGTTTGATTCGGTCTTTGACTCTTAATTAAATTTTTAAAAAACCATTTATGAAAATAAAAATATAATATCGATCCATTTTCTGTATATCTAAATTATTTTATTTCTCTTCAGGACAAAGAATAAACTATACGGCATTAAAACGAAGTGATCATAAAAAACAGAAAGACAATCATGCATGGTACAATTGGACTAATTGGTCTACTTGCAGTGTAACATGCGGTAGAGGTAGAGAAATACGTTGGAGACACTGTAAAGAAAATTGTAAAGATGTAGAAACAGAAATGGAAGAAAAAGGCTTGCCAATTACCTGCTTGCCCAGAAAAATTGTTTGGGATAATTAAGTTGTAAATATATCACATTTATATAGACTATTACACCAAAGCAAAATGTAAATAGTATTAGTGATAATTTTTTTATAATTATATTTATAATTCTTTATGATAGGTATTCCTAATAAAATTTAACCAGATGTACAATATAAGTACGAGTTTTATGATTTTAATTTCTGTTGTGGTAGGGTTCTTTCTTAACCAATACAAATAACTGATGTTAATTATGCTGCATCAAGTTGTACTATGGGTAGGCACTAATATTGAGACATGTAGAACGATAAGAACTATATTTAAATGAAAAGCAGACACTTTTACATGCAGGAAAAGTAGGAAAACAATGATTAACATTTCTTACTAACAGCCTGTTAAACAAAGAGGCGTAGCTTAAGCCGCGTCAAGCTACTTACAGCGGTGTTATTCGAACGAATAAGTTATGATGTCACGCTTAAGAGGGCTAATCGAACCAGTGTTTGTAAGGTAATTTTTCAAAATTTATTTCTTCCATACGGTTTGGTCAAATTACACCAAATTTGGAGGATCAGTAGTTGAAAGTGTAATAGAGGGTACATGTATATCTATTTTAATTAATTTTCACTTTATGTAGGGAAAATTTATACTGTAAATATAAGTGAAATTTGGACGTGATTAGCTCCTGAATTATGATATCAATCGGTAAAATTCGAGGTAAAATTCATACATGTCGTCTAGAATGAATCTTCATAATTATGCTCAGCAAGTTTCAAACTTTCATTCCGTACTATTTGGTTAAAAAGAATTTTCTAAATAAGTATCTTTGTCACTACAAATGGAGCAACGAAATGTTACCTCTATCGGGAATCGCACCTCAATGAAGTCGGTGAATAAAACGTCCAGTGAAGGTATAGTCAAGAGCAAAATTATTCAGCGGCGCATGTATAAAAACTTTCTAGAGAGTGACACAGCTATCCGAAGCTTTTTCCCGACTAGGCCCCTTAAAGACGCCTACAGCGGTATCACACGGCCTCGGAGGCGCCAAAAAATTTGTAAGCGGAACATAGTGGGGACATGACGGACAAATGATAGACTTTGACATACTGAAATCATATGTTTTGGTATATTTTTGAATGTTGTAGTTTTTGCACATAACAATTTTTATTGTACTTAATAAAAAAGTTAACAGTACCGTCTGAAATATTAATTCCTGTTGGTACAGAATGATAAAGCACATAATTTCGTCTCTTGCCAATGTCATATTTTTATTTGGGTGGTTGTTACATTCCCCCTTTGCATCACATTAACGTAGTGAGTGAAAGCAGGCAAAAGAGAAGAAGTTCCTTCTTGTTTAACAGGAAAATCAGGTGCAGCAAGAGCACGTTCGGAGTACAACCTTCGGGTACGTGGAATATTACTAGCGCATGCGAACTCGCGTAGTTCTTCATCAACGGACATATTGATATCAGCCGGTGGATGCCTCGGGAACTGGTATAACAGAATCTGGGGACTGCTCATCGATGTTGTTCGAAGAACTAGTAGCAAGGCAATTATCCTTGATTGGTTGTAATGGGGGTCTACCTCTCTTGCACAAAGGGGTACTGGCAGGTCATCTCGATTTGTTTCACGGTACGGGGTTAGTGCAGATATATGGTATTCACGGGTCTGCTAATGAGGTTACCTCGTAGGTTGTGAGTAAGTATGGCGGCACTTGAGCCTGGGAAAATTTTGAAAACCGTGGGAACTTTTGTCGGCGGATATCAAAGGCTTGTGAACTTTTCGTTCCTTTGATATATTCTGACAGAAATAATGCGGGGGCTGTTTTAAAGACCATGGGAATACTCTCATCAGTGTGAGGTATCTTCAATGGAAGTCGCTTATCAGGTGTTAATTGACTGTTGTCAGGATCGAACTACTCGTACTTTTACCCACCTGACCACTTGAGACCGAATTTACTCTCGAAATAAAGCTAGGGAGGACTCTATTATTAGCTAATAAAGATTGATTATCGATTATCAGAGAACCGATGATGTATATTAATTTTAAAATTAAGCTGAAGAATTTCATTTCTAATGGATTTTCAACAATAGGGACACTCATGCGAATATACCTGACTCCTTATAATGACAGCCTCTTTTGTAGTGAGGTCTGACAGACACCAGAGTCGGTACCGGCCTCCATGTAGAAGGGCATTAGCTTTACATGAGCCGAATTGTCAACTTTTACACAATTTCAGTGAGATGATAACCAATTATTGAAAAACATTCCTCGGTAATTTTTATTTTATAGGTTCAAATCGTAATTAAGTTCTAGGTTAAACTATGTAGGTATTTAATGTATTGATGCAATATTTTTGAAAATCTTAATTATTTTTAAATTTCTCGAAACTTTTACCCCCTAGACTACCGCCCCTGGTATGTAGCATCGAATTGCAACTATGCCATCAGAGTGCCTTTAGATTTAAAGTTTTGAAAAATAATATTGAAAAATTGTTTATATTCTTTATTTTAAATACACAGATAATGAGTAACATAAAAGTGTACACAATAATTATAAATTATCAATAACATTATATTACTATACATTAGCTGATACACAGGATGAAACAAATTTAATACAAAGCATTAATGTGTGCAAAAATAATTTTTACAGAAAATATTGTACTTAAATATTGATACAAATAACTTAATTTTTTATTTTTTTATAACCATAGGGCACTGAGCTATGATTCTCGGAAATTTTTTTTTTGGAATTGGGTTTATACATTTTTATCTCTATCCTTGCTACTACTTCATGCTCCTTTGTTCTTCGAATATTTTTTGATAGTATGTAGATAGGAGCGGATCTACTAAGAACCATATTTCTTAGTATCAAAATGTATGAGCTGTCCAGCCGCGTGGTTGAGGCTTATCCCCATTACTTTACACACCACCTTTTCTTCGTTATGAGTGGGAGAAAGCACTGAACGCATAATTTTTAGGGCCACACGTGACACAAATTCCGTAATGTAGTTTCCAAAACCATAACTTTCTAACTCGTCGGTGATCTCCCCTACAAATTCACCTATAGGGACTTCAACCTCCCTAAGCTTTAATATGTAGATGACACTGTCTGTATCGTAATATCAGTACTTTATAAACACTGGTAATATAGAACTCTGTCTTCAAGCTGTTCTAAGTAGGAATATAGTTTCAATCTAGCCTGTGCTGTGACGTATGAGGCTATGATCACATTTATCGTTCTTAGGGGATCGTAGACTTCCTCCCTAGGCTCATACTACAATAAGGGTGTTTTCGTTTATAGGAAGTACGCTATTAACATATATCCCGGGGTTGTAACATAATTCCATAGAATTCACGGGGATCGTTAATAATTTTTGTCTTGGGCTGGTTCTCTCGCTGTCCGAACTTGCCCCAGAATGAATTTAAAATAAGTTTAGCCAAAGAGAGACCAGAGTTTACAAGAATCTCGGAAAATTCTAACTTTACATCTTCTCTAACAAAAAATTGTTCGATGTATCTCTCCTGTTCCTGTTCTACATTACAGTGCGAGGGCCAACTGGATGCCTGTTGTTTTATCTTGATGAATTTATTCATCATAGCGGTAAACAAACCGGAAATATTTGCAGTTTTGTCATACTGCTGAACGTCATACTTCCAAATTTCGTATGTCTGAATTATTTTGTATCCCTTCTTCATAGCTGTTAACACCTCTTCAATAACCAATGCTCCGTGATATCGGGAAAATTCAGGTTCAAAGAGCTCATGAATTGTGCGTCGATGCAGATGTAGTAATCCCACAAGAAGGCTACGGCATCCCCGAGCTGGAGCAGTTTCAGAGTCATTTGCAAAAGTATAAAATTACTGTGTATCTATACGGAGGAAAAGGCAGATACATAATGTATAAGGGGAATGGGCCTCTCTTTGAATTTACTATATCACGAGGGGAGTTTTAACGTGATAACCTATCTTACAGCAGCATTTGCATGTAGTTACTTTTGCGAAATATGTCACATACCATATGACCATGAAAACAAGCACAGGTGCGGCGGTATATGAACCTGTTGTCAGCAGTCACCGGTGTGAAATAGAGATCGGAAGAAAGTGCGCAGACTGTAATAGAAAATTTAGAGGACAGAACTGTTGTAACAACCATAGGAAGTTAGGGTCTTTAGGTAAAAGCACGGTATGTGAACGAATTAAGCTTTGCATAGACTACCTCAAAACATTGAAGAGTGACATACAGCATACCTGTGGGGAAATATTTTGCAAAATATGTAATACCCACCTTCCTAATGGCCACTTATGTTTTGCGCAACCCGATAAAAGTAACCCCCAAAGTAGAGGATCTGCTCTTCGTTTTCTACGACTTGGAGTCAAGGCAGGAGAAAGTTTTGGAAGATGGTTCATTTCTGCACGAGCCAAACCTATGTATTTTACAGCAGATGTGACGTGTGCATGGACGATAGAAACCTATACTTCTGCCAAAAATATGGATACAGACAAGTGATTACCTCGAGTCCTATAAATAATTTTATCGATCACATCCTTAAACAGAGAAAGAAATTCAAACAAGTGGTGGTTATCGCTCACAATGCAGTTGGATATGACACCCAATTTATCTTTAACTATTTTCTCTTCCATACAGACCTCAAACCTGAACCAATAATTATGAAACATTATTATGATGGAATTGGGTAATGTAATATTTTTGGACACACTCAATTATTTCCCTATGGCCCTTTCTAAGCTACCTAAAGCTTTCGACTTGCAAGAACTCAAAAATGGTTACTTCCCCCATCACTTCAATACAACAGCTAACGCGAACTATATCGGACCCTTACCGGCTCTGGAAAATTACGACCCAGACAGCATGAAAGACGATGCCAGATGCCAATTTCTAAAGTGGTTTGAGAAACATAGAAACAGTACATTTGATATGCGGAAAAACATTATTGATTACTGTATTTCAGATATGAATATTTTGACTCAAGAATATATTAAATTTCAGCAGCGGCTGATTGACACCGGAAACGTTTATCCTTTTACTGAGCCTGTACCATAGCCTTTGCTTGTAACAAGGTTTACAGACGAAATTTTCTTCATCCCAACATTATAGGTATTATCCCGAAGAATGGTTATAGGTGGAGGGACAACCAAAGCAAAATTGCTATCCAATGGCTGATATGGGAAGAACACAGTAGAGGTGTAGAAATGTTACATGCAGCCAATGGTCGGGAGATCCAACCATACGGCGTTAAAATTGACGGATACTGTAAGGAAACAAAGCATATTATTGAGTTCTATGGTTGTTATTACCATGGTTGTCCCACTTGTTTTCGATTTAGTAGAGACGATCCTCTACATGACGATCCCGCCGTAACTTTAAATTCTAGCCATGAGTCCACGATTGCTAAAATCGAGAGACTTAAAGAACTGGGGTACAAGTTTGTGGAAATGTCGGAGTGCGAATTTAGAAGACTAGTAAAAACCAACAAGGAAATAGAGAAATATATAGAAGACCAATATTCCCCTAAACGCTAGAGATGCGTTTTATAGAGGGCGCACAGGGAATGTAAAGATATACTACAGGTGTCTTCCAGGTGAAAAGATCAGGTATGTGGACGTCTGCAGCCTGTACCCATGGATTTGTAAATACGGCAAATTTCTGATTGGCCATTTCGAGGTTTATGTAGGAGAAGAATGCTCTAAAGACATGACCAACATCGATGGGGTAATAAAATGTAAGATCTTACCATCTCAAGAGCTCTACCACCCTATGGTACCTGTAAAGATGAACGATAAACTCATGTTCGTTTTGTGTCGTATCTGTGGGGAAACACAGAGTTCTGAAGCGAGAGAGCTTTAACAGGTACATGGGTTATTGAAGAGGTGTTAACAGCTATGAAGAAGGGGTACAAAATAATTCAGACATACGAAATTTTGAAGTATAACGTTCAGCAGTATGACAAAACTGCAAATATTTCCGGTTTGTTTACCGCTATGATGAATAAATTCATCAAGATAAAACAACAGGCATCCGGTTGGCCCTCGCACTGTAATGTAGAACAGGAACAGGAGAGATACATCGAACAATTTTTTGTTAGAGAAGATGTAAAGTTACAATTTTCTGAGATTCTTGTAAACCCTGGTTTCCGATGTTTGGCTAAACTTATTTTAAATTCGTTCTGGGGCAAGTTCGGACAGCGCGAGAACCAGCCCAAGGCAAAAATTATTAACGATCCCCGTGAATTCTTTGGAATTATGTCACAACCCCGAGATATATGTTAATATCGTACTTCCTATAAACGAGAACACCCTTATTGTAAACTATGAGCCTAGGAAGGAAGTCTACGATCTCCTAAGAACGGTAAATGTGATCATAGCCTCATACGTTACAGCTCAGGCTAGATTAAAACTATATACCTACAGCTTGAAGATAGAGTTCTATATTACAATACAGACAGTGTCATCTACATATCAAAGCCTGAGGAGGTTGAAATCCCTATAGGTGAATTTGTAGGGGAGATGACCGACGAGTTAGAAAGTTATGGTTTTGGAAGCTACATTACGGAATTTATGTCAGGTGGCCCTAAAAATTATGCGTTCAAAGTGTTTTCTCCCGCTCATAACGAAGAAAAAGTGGTGTGTAAAGTAAAGGAGATAAGCCTCAACCACGCGGCTGGACAGCTCATACATTTTGATACTATAAAAAATATGGTTCTTAGTAGATCCGCTGCTATCTACATACTATCAAAAAATATTCGAAGAATAAAAGAGTATGGAGTAGTAACAAGGATAGAGACAAAAATGTATAAACCCAATTCCACGAAACAAAAATTTCCAAGAATCATATAGCTCTGTGTCCTATGGTTATAAAAAATTAAAAGATTAAGTTATTTGTATCAATATTTAAGTACAATATTTTCTGTAAAAATTATTTATTCACACATTAATGCTTTGTATTAAATTTTTATCATCCTGTATATCAGCTAATGTATAGTAATATAATGTTATTGATAATTTGTAAGTATTATGTACAATTTTATGTTACACCCATTATCTCTGTATTTAAAATAAAGAATATAAACAATTTTTCAAAACTTTAAATCTAAAGGCACTCTGATGGCATAGTTGCAATTCGATGCTACATGCCAGGGGCGGTAGTCTAGGGGGTAAAAGTTTCGACAAATTTAAAAATAATTAAGATTTTCAAAAATATTGCATCAATACACCAAGTACCTACATAGTTTAACCTAGAACTTAATTACGATTTGAACCTATAAAATAAATATTACCGAGGAACGTTTTTCAACAATTGGTTATCATCTCGCTGAAATTGTGTAAAAGTTGACAATGCGGCTCATGTAAAGCTAACGCCCTTCTACATGGAGGCCGTACCGGCTCTGGTGTCTGTCAGACCTCCCTACAAAAGAGGCTGTCACTATAAGAAGTCAGGTAATCCGCATGAGTGTCCGTCCCTATTGTTGACAATCCAATTAGGAATGAAATTCTTCAGCTTAATTTTAAAAATTAATTTACATCATCGGTTCTCTGATAATCGATAATCAATTTTTATTAGCTAATAGTAGAGTCCTCCCTAGCTTTATTTTGAGAGTACGTTCGGTCTCAAGTGGTCAGGTAGGTCAAAGTACAAGTAGTTCGATCCTGACAACAGTCAATTAACACCTGATAAGCGGCTCACACTGAGTGATAAGAGTGTTCCCACAGTGTTTAAAACAGCCCCTGCACTGCTTCTGTCGGCATATATCAAAGGAACAAAAAGTTCACACACCGATATCCGCCGACAAAAGTTCCCAAGGTCTTCAAAATTTTTCCAGGCTCAAGTGCCGCCATATCACTGTTGTGGAAGTGACTTCCTTGTGTAAGGTCCATCTCTTTTAGGGCCAAACTTTGAAGTATATGAATTTTGGGCTTAACTGAGTGCATATCAGTGACGGCTGGTGGATTTATGCCATATTGGAACATGGAACCCAAGCAATATTTTAAGGCAAGACTACCAGTACAGAATGAAGTTTTGCAGAAAAAAAAATTGAAATAAGTTACAAAAATGCGCTGCCGATCCAAATTACTTCTAGACCATTAGTAAAATATTTGCACTTTTTTTTTTTTTTCGTAATCAGAAGGAAAATTTATCACCCCGTTTTTTCGTATTTCGAAAATTTTTTTCTTGTTAAGTTTTTGTCACAAAAACGTGTTTTTATAGTGGTTGTAAAGTGGCAATTAAGTGGGATGTGACTGCCTGCAGACATTAAGTATCCTTGTGATGTGACTGTGACGTGGCTGCCAACATAAATGACTGCTAAAAATGTGAACAGACTGTTACCAATACATAAATCAAATACCAACCTAATAAAGAAATAAAACTAAACTAGAGACTTTTCGATTGCATTTCAACCATACCACTGCCAACTAAAGATAACTAGCACATGTTAAACAATTTCTTATATTGAATGTTAATACCATGGAAGTTTTTTCTAAATAATAATTCTTTAAATGTAAAAACATTCGTTTTCAATAAATACGTCCTTAATTCAATGTAAACCAACTTGTTCTGCAACCTTGCCACTGAAGATGAAAAGATCTAATTTCCAGCGTTGCCAGAGTCAATACGTTTGTACTGAATTCAGTACTTTTGGTATATAAAAAGTACGTCAATACGCCCTGCAATATTTTCAGTACATTACCATAATCAGTGACTTTTGCCTAGTTTTTATTTTTATTATGTGATGGAGCCCATGAACAGTTGGCATTACCCATATATAGCGACAGCTCCATCTAGGCGTTTAGGCGTAACTAAGCATTTAAGCGCTGGGTGTTCTTGCTCTGTGAATTCTGTGTTCTGTGGTAGACAGCTGATTCGGCCACAGATTTATAAACTTTTATAACCGTGATTCGGCTGTCAGCTGTCCGATTACATATTTAAACGTTAACGAACTTAACAAACACATTTGTGATTCATAATGGAGCGGTAAGTTTATCAAAAATTAAATAGAATTGCCATCAAATAATAATATACCCATATTCAGATTTATCACGCAGAACAAGCGTCCCTTAACGGCAACTACAACTAGCTCTACATCTTGTGATAATTGTAATTCTACCACCACGACTGTCACAGCTATACAGATATATAACAACAACAACATATTCGCAATTG